>JAHLMJ010000005.1:1487767-2231651 GCA_019915105.1 Strobilurus luchuensis
TCGTTTGTGTCGGAAGATGATGGAGCAGATCAGCGGCAAGGTGCAAGACGATGGCATCAAGGGTGCAGGCGGCGTGCCTATCACTGGTGGTCACCTCTTCCGCAAGTACTTGCTCAACCGTTGTCAAGAGGACTTTGAGCGCGGTTGGGTGGCGAAGGAGGCTACTGCCGCTGCTGCAGCTGGCAAGGCTAGCCAGGACGCGGCTGTCCAGGCCGAGAACGACAAGAACAAGGAGAGTGAGGAGGTTGCGCTGTACTCTGACGAGTACTATGCTGCTCAGAAGGCTAAGCGTCAAGGTCTGGGTTTGATCAAGTTCATCGGAGAACTATTCAAACTACAGATGCTGACGGAGCGTATCATGCACGAGTGTATCAAGAAACTGCTGGGCAACGTCGACAATCCTGAAGAGGAAGAGATCGAATCGCTCTGCAAGCTTCTTGCCACTGTCGGACAGTTATTGGACACGCAGAAGGCTCGGGCACACATGGATGTCTACTTCTCTCGCATGAAGGAGCTCACCAAGAATGTTAGCTCTCGTATGCAATTCATGTTGCAGGTAAAGTTCTCCTCTTCCCATCTTCGTAACATGTATTTGACTGTTTTTGTCAGGACGTCATCGAAATGCGTGAGCGTCACTGGATCAGCCGTAACGCTGTTGCCGCTCCTGCGACAATCGCACAGATACACGAAGCTGTAGGTTCAGATGTTCATTTTGCTGCTCAAGCTCACTTTCTTCTTAACAGGCTGCCAAGGACAGGGCTGCTGCTGAGAAGGAGTCTTATACCCGGATGACGACCATGTCCCGCGGCGGTTCACGACGTGGCGGTGACCGCGGAGACGGCCAGACAGTTGGTCCAGACGGTTGGACAACGGCTGGTGGATCAGCGCCTCGGGCTCCCCCCAAAGCTGGTGACCTGTCCAAGTTTGGTCAGATCAACAAGGGCGCCACTGCCCCGTTGACGTTCGGTCCTCAGAGCAGCATCTACTCTGGCAAGAAGGACAAGCGTGAAGCCATGTCACGAACCAACTCATCGTCGTCGAACATGTTCTCGATGCTCCAGAATTCAGAAGCATCCGCTGAGCCTTCCGCAGCCAAAGGTGATTGCCGTCCTCCTTGCTTTTCTGCTTCGTCTCATCCCTTTACAGAAGCACCAACACAGCGCAGGAAACTAGTCCTTGCACCTCGCTCGAAGCCCGTGGAATCTACAGTTGCAGCTGAATCGGAGCATGGCTCGGAGGAAGAGGTCGATTCGCCTATCGCTGAAGAGGCGGCGATGTCTGACAGCGACGCCAAGAAGAAGATCGAGGAGGACTTGAAAGAGTTCTTTGCGGTGCGGAATCTGGACGAGGCCGAGGACTATCTCCGCTTGCCTCCACAGCATCATCATACTCTTGTCGACAAGCTCGTCTCCTCCGCTATCGAGTCAAAGGAGGCAGACGCCCAGCTCGTCGCCGACTTCTTTGCGCGCGCGTCTTCGAAGAATCTGTGTTCTGCAGAGGCGTTCGAGGAGGGTTTCGTACCTATCGCCGAACTCTTGGACGACATCGCCATCGACGCGCCCATGGCTTTCAAGCTGATGTCGATCATGCTGAAAGGTCCCGCATTCTCAGACGAGCAACGGACACGTATAGCTTCCAAGTCGGAGTCCAGTGCCAAGCTCCTCGCTCTTCTATCCTAGATCGCATACATAGTTATCTTACGCCCCCGCATCGGTCTGCTTACTGTATCAGGTTATTTTAGCACTCTGCATGATTTCTTTTGTTTTTGCAATCCTGTTTATTTTCTTTCTTCTTCCTGGCTACCACCATCCATTTACTTTCGTGTTATGTTCTGCATGTTCCTATAGTTCCTTGTCGCGCTTGTATTGCATTGGAAGTAGGTAGCGTACATACTTTGAGCAGAACCAGAGACTGTGTGCTTCTGCAGCAAATTATTGTGTGAAAGTGTAAAAGCCAATGTGAGGTTTTCTACTTCCATGATTCAAATCAAGACGACCACGGCGCCAAACCTTGCGAATGGGGATCCACCGAGTGACACCAACAGCCATATGGCTGAGATATGCACGTTTGTACTGTTGGCGAGGCGTCTAGCCTGGTGGCACGAATTACACGAGATTCTGAGATTTACGGACTTACGCCACGTTCTGTGAGTCTGATTGGTGTCCTGGCTTTTCGTTACAGTTTAACATGTCTGCCTCGCGACTAATTCATCAGTGGTTCCCCTCCACAATTCTCGCTGTCATAACGTTGCTCCGGATCTGTGATTCTTTACCCGACCGGACCGCCCCATCGTACAGGCTCAAATAACAGGGCGTCTGGTACATGGTACCACCAGAAAATCCAGAAGCCGTCTTCCATGAGCTCATGTCAGAAAGCGGGCCAGTATCGGTCGCTGGATGAAACGGGTGCGATTTCACATGCTTGTGCTTCCCTACCCAAAGATTTCCGTACGTAGACACTACGTAGGCCGATGAATTGTACAAGGGACGACGTAGGGTCTCGTAGGGTCCAATATCATTATCATGTATTCTCACCTAAGTCCGATACGCAAGTATGCGTCATACGTTCGCGCCACACGAACAGTGACCGTGATCTCGACCCGGCGGCTCTTTGAATATGGGGTGCTGATGTTAGTAGATAAGGTGGTACAATCAAGATCAGCAGCGTGTACAATGACAGTACATACACGAAGTGCTTCTTTCTCCAGATGAGCAAATGGCAAGTGCGAGTCGGTCATTCGACTGACAACAAGGGTACCTAGATCTAGCGGGACTGGCTTTGGCTGGTCTTGTGCTTGTCCCAACTTTCAAGCTACGATCCGGCTGATGATCATGGGCTGGGCGAAAGAGATCGTGATTGAGTAGGGTGCCTTTGCCAGAGGGATTTATACCATTTGCTAGTCCCGAATTCGAAGCAGCAGAAGCTGGAGGATCCTTTAGCTTGAATCGTGAGCTGCTTTGAACAACGGCCGCGTGAGTGAAGTATGAGTGATCGTTGACGGTCCGAGATGTGCTTGGCATGCTAGTACGGATTGGAAGACATAGCTTCAGCTGGCGAACGTCGACGTCGTTCTCAGTTTGGCGCCAATCGAGGCTAGCTACACGTTCGACATGGGATGCATCTCAACTCCGCGCTCCGCCATGGCTGAGACTCAGTCTCGGCGCACACTGCCCCAACGAGAGTATCACGTACGTGATCCATCCCGAGAAGATCAGAGAAATGTCAACCATTGCGCCATCGTAAACAAACAGATTCGAGCACTGGTATGTTCTACTGGGGAGGTTGGGTTGCGCAGGAATTTCGGGGTTGGAGAGGAGAACGGTCTTTTTCCAGTGGTCCTCCAAAAGGACCCGCGCTGTTCGCTAATTGTTGAGGCGAAAAGACTACTCCGAAGAACAAGGGAAGGTGAGACGACAGTCGACCCTCCATGCCGCAATTGATGATCAGCTAGGACCGTTACATGAGGGCCTTACGAACGTGTGTTGCCGGGTAGGACGTGTTCGTCGCGTCTCGCTGACCAGTTCAAGGCTACGCGTCTCGGAGTTCTGTGCTGGACAGCAAAAAGAGAAGTAGCAAATCAGGATGGTATGAATGTGGGAATGAAATAAACATATCGAGACGATCGTGTGCGGCTGGATTACGGCCATTACCGGTTATGGATAGCAACCTTCATCTTGGACCTCATCATCTGTAATTGTTCGCTCCTTAGAAGACCACTGAATTGGGTCTTATCGTCGTGTCACATCTGCTAAATTCCTCCGCCAACGCCTATTTATTGGGCTGGACGCCCTTAATTCCCCACATTGCTGGGCCCTCCATACGCCTTTCAGCTCGTTTGATGACCTCTGTACGGTCTGCGCCAATTATTCCGCCGCACAACAACTGGGGACGTTTTTTTCGAAAACACCTCAACTTCTACCGCGTCCACATTCTAGTCTTGTGCGTTCTTCCTTCTACGCTTTTCATAGTCGCGGACATCATTGACCGCCTCTGTAGTACTTTCACTCCCCTGTTTTTTTCCGGGATATTCTATGCCAGCAATGGACAATACCACATATCCTACATTGACAGTCTCTACAATTGCGTTAGCGCCATGACGGTCTGCGGGCTTGCAACCGTCGATCTGAGCTCAATAACGCCCTGGCAGCAGGTGATTCTTTTCATACAAATGTGCATAGGAAGCCCGGTACGTCATGCCCTTTCATCTCTAATGTCTGATGATCTTTACATATCACGAAGGTTGTCGTTTCTTGGTTCATGGTGTTTCTTCGGAGGTGAGACGCTCGATGGTCCCGCCACAAATCTTCTCATCCCTCATTCCCACTCCAAGACATTACTTCTACACGAAGTATCGTTACATCATCAATAACAGCACTGGCAACAAACTACCTAAAAACGTCCTCCTCGCTGAGCCTCTTCCCTGGTATCGTCGCCCTTTCCAACGCCGCACGCGTAGATCACAGGACGACAATGACGACGGGAGCGACGACACCTCGGATCATCGTGGCAGTGTCAAGAAGTTACGGACCAATATGATACGGAGAATGGACGACGCCCCGAAACTTGTTGACCCCAGCGGATGGATCAGTGCAGGGAACTCTGTCCCATTGCGACGAATCAGTACAGTTCAGTCTGCACAGGAGGCCCCTCGTCTTCTATCGTTTGCGGCAGCCTCTCCAGAGCGAAGACCCCAGTCTCTCCATATACCGCAGCGGACACTGTCGCGGAGACTGTCTGATCCGGGCACTCCGTCTAGATCCAACTCGCTTAGGAGTGGAAATGCTGGCCGTACGCGTCTCCATTTCATGATGGTAACGCCTGCTGATGTCTTGTAGCGCCCATGCAGAGATACGAGACGATCGGTGTAGGCTCATTGCAACATCGCGTACCTCGAACTTTGACCAACCACCTCCGTCCAACCCAAACTATCGACCTCAATCGTACCCAAACTGTCGAGTTTGCTCCACAAAGACGTCCAGAGCGTCAACACACTGGCAGACATCAAGACTTCATCTCTGAGGGTGGGCGCGAGGAAACGATAATGTCGGACGAGCAGCGTGGTACTCATCGGACGTCTGTATACTCGGCGTTTCCCTCTTTTCCGACACAACACAGCTACAAACCTCAGCGCATCAAGCACAGCGGATTCGGTGGTTTCCCTATGCCACATGAGATCATTGGCGCCATAATCAACAGGTTTTTCCCAAAGCTGGAACACAAGCTCACCCGGACTGTGACTATACCGTTGACGACCACCATGGCATCACGGACGGGGACGAATCTAGTCCCCTACATATCTTTCGATGCTGTCGTTGGACGCAACTCGGCGTTCCATGATTTGACACACAACCAGATTGAGGAGCTTGGAGGCGTTGAGTATCGTGCGCTGAATGCTCTGTTATGGATTGTTGCAGGGGTAAGCCAAACCTCGAGCTGCCAAGTATGTGGAGCGCGCGCTGAATATGAATATAGTACCACTTTGGTCTCCAGCTGATTGCACTGATCATCATCGCGCCGTACATGTCCCTCGGGAGATGGAAGGCTGACTTCGAGACCCCGGCATTGCACAACAACGTGAATCCGACATGGTACAATCTATAGCAGTGAGATGGAATAGACCTCACTCAGCTGATTGCATAGGTTTTCTGCTTTCCAAGTCGTATCCTCATACACGAACACCGGCATGTCGCTGGTTGATACTTCGATGGTTCCCTTTCAGAGGGCATACCCTATGATCATCGTCATGGTTTTTCTCATCCTGGCTGGCAATACTTCTTTTGTGAGTCCTTCTCCCTCTGTTAGAAAGCACGTTCTTAGCTAATGTTTCCCCCAATAGCCTATTTTGTGAGTCGTATATCTTGGGAACCATATCTTCGGCTAATCAGCCATGAACGTTGTTCGCAGCTTACGATTTATGATGTGAGTCACTCCTACATTCTTCTTGTTCCTGTCTTATTCTCCGTTCCTCATTCACAGCTGGACAATATCGAAATTAGTTCCCAATGATTCACGCGCGAATGAGACTCTACATTTTCTACTAGACCACCCAAGACGGTGTTTTATCTATCTATTCCCTTCTCATCAGACATGGTTTCTGCTAACGATTGTTCTATGTCTCACGTACGTCTATCTCTGACCTTCATCCAAGTGCGCATCGCTCACTCGGCCCATGCAGTTTCACGGATTGGTTTTTCTTCATGGTTTTGGATATTGGAACACCAGCCATTGAAGCTATACCCCTACATACACGTTTTGCGATTGGACTCTTGCAGGCAATCGCTGTCCGAGCGGCTGGGTTCGGAACTGTTTCGCTCTCCGTGCTCGCACCGGCGGTCAAGTAAGTGGTTGCGACCTACTCATGAGGTCCTTACTGATATGTTTGGTAGAGTGCTCTATGTGATCATGATGTATATCAGCGTATGTGAGTAGAGACTTATTGTGGTTTTCCGCACCGAGGACTGACACTGTGAACAGATCCTATCGCCATGAGGTCCGCTACTTTCGTTAAGCCTGTACCGTCTTCGCGCTGACAGACACCCAGTGTTCGTTCCACGAACGTCTACGAGGAACAGTCACTTGGTGTCTTTCCCGAAGACGTGGCGTCGGCCACCGAATCAGAGTTTCAAGCCACCGGCAATCGAGTCACTGTCTGGAGCAGGTATTTGACGATGCACGCTCGCAAACAACTGGCCTTTGGTGAGCTATGGCCTGTCCACTTACTGGAGCTTACTGACGATATATGCATAGATATGTGGTGGCTAGGCTTGGCCTTGTTTTTGGTCTGCATCATAGAGGTATGTCGAAAGGTTTCAAACCTGCCCATGTGTCCTGATTTTGGATAGCGCGATAATCTGGAGAACAAGGCATATTCCTCATGGTTCACCATTTTCAACATTGGTTCGTCACCTTCAGGACGAAGAGACGAGTTATTAACCTAGCCTGCTGCCCAGTATTCGAACTTGTGTCTGCATACGGAACTGTCGGTCTGAGTTTGGGCTTACCAACGGTCAGCCATCGTCTTACTGTTTTGAACCTACCTCCCTCATTCACGTCAATCAGGCCAACTCCTCATTCTCCACTGACTGGCGGATTTTGTCGAAACTCATCGTGATCCTCGTCATGCTCCGAGGACGCCACCGAGGCCTTCCTGTCGCCATCGATCGTGCCGTCATGTTACCCATGGAGTTCAAGCAAGGCAATGGCGACGAGGATGAGGAAGACACGCAGAGCCAGGTCGTCACTAATACGAACAACGGCGGCGTAGACGAGAAGAGCGTGAACGGAGACTCGTTCGATCTTCGGCAGCGCAACACTGTGCGGCCTGTCCAAGAAGAAAAGGCCGAAGACTACAGACAGAACAGCGCTCCCGAGCAGATGGCTTGAGACCATACACATACGACAATCATAGACGCTTTGAACTATCTATTCGCTATCACTTTTCATGACTGTACCATCACGTTAGATATCCGTTCACACTTCACACATAGAGGCATTCTACCATCATTCTCCATAATGAGCAATTAGTTTACGGTTTTGCTTTGATTGTATATATAGTACTTGAATGTGTATCTTGTTTTCTCCTTGCAGTGTCCGCAATCGATGACACGGTGACGGGATGAACGTTCCAGACAAGTTGGAAGAGGAGATGGGTTTTGTTTGAAAGTCCAATGAAGCGCACACATCGGAAGATAAGTCTGGGTGAGCTGCAAGAACTCGCAGTGGTTCGCACCTCGTAAGTTCTTCAGTGCGCGCCTCGGCTTCAACTTACCCCAACCTGGCGGTTGGCGCCAGGCCCATTCAGGCACGAATACCGCCTGACCCCAACACTACCCCAGCCGGAGGCAACGGAACGTATGTCTCGGAGACGGGATGAGACAGTTCGATCGATTGGTCTGATGGTTAAGGATGGGCCGGCAATACAAAGGCTAAACCCGAGTCACATAAGATGAGTAAACCGTCGAGGCCTTTCCTTCCACTTCCCCACCATGACTACCGCGATAACGACCGTCCACACTGCCCAGGAGCGCAAGACTAGACTGCGCTCCTTCTCGCTATCCCTGGTGTCGGCCTACTCGTCGCGGCTGCTCAACCTCCCTCCAGAACTCATCATAGAAATCATCCGGCTGTCTCTCCTTGCCTCGAAACCGAGCGTGCTCTCCACCATCTCTAAAGACATCACTAGAATCACGAACACCCTGCTTTACCACACAGTCATCATAGACACGTCCCATCGCGCTGCGCTTTTCACGCGCACCGCCAAAAGGAACCCTTCCCTGCTGACATGCGTGCGGCACCTAGACGTGACTGCGTCCAATCTCAAGCCACACATGTGGCACGACATCTGGGGCGCACTCCCGCACTGCACAGGGCTCCTCTCTATCAGACTCTCAGACGGAGGGCAGGTCCCCTCCATGACATCCGCCCTGGCGCAGAGCCGCCACGACACGCTCTCCTCCATCACCATACGCCAGTTCTCCGACGATCCGTACGGAGGGAGTGCAGAGCACAAGCCCATCGACGCGCCGCTGTCCCGGCTGCGCGTATGCGAGCCGAGCGACGTCTGGCACTCGCCCTCCTCCATCCTCGCGTCGTTCGGATGCACGCGCCAGCTCACGCACCTCCAACTGCCGCGGCGCCTAAACGGCAACGAGGAGAATGATCTGATATTCGTGGCGGAGGTGAAGCAGATATTGCTCAGCCGGCCTGGGCTCAAGATGCTCGTCTTGAGCCTGCTTCCCTCAGCGTGGGCTGGTGCCGGAGGGGACTGCGACGATGTTGCGGAGAGCAACATTGCGCAGATGCTACACGGTGTGGACGAACGATTAGTTATTGCAAAGGGGCATTACAATGATTGGAAGGTATCTCCTTGGTGAAGTGCATACTCGAGCTAGTGCAGACTCGCGCTAGGAATTGCAAAGTCACGGAACTTGATGTGCTTGATAGCGATTAGAGTTAGATGTACAGACTAGATTAGGCCCTAGAGGGCTGTATAGAGTCTCTATAGACGATAAAGTTCGATAACAATGTCTGAACCTTGAAGCTTGAAGGCTAAGTAGCAGCAGCGCGAGTGCAGATTCCTCTTGATTACAGCAATTAGCAAGTGACAGCCGCATTACACGCTTCAGTCTGGCTTCAGTTGTACAAGTATACAAGTAGATTATACATACAGATCCGTTCCAAGATTAGTTATCTAAGTCGACGCCACCAACTGCTCGACAATGTCAACAGCCCTCTTGAACTTGGCCTTCTGCTCCGCAGTGGCTTTGACCGAGCTTTCACCGCCACCGCATCCTTGCGGGCCGCCATTGCACCACATGAGATCATCGCTGCCCCAGGCGATGCTGGTGTCCAGGCCGTAGATGTCCTCGCTGCCTGGCGGCTGTTCGGTCGGCAGGTCCTTGAGGATGGTGTGGAGCTCGTCTGCGAGCGCCTCGGGGTGCGGGATGCTCTTTGGCAGACCGGACTCGAGGCCAGAGGTGCCGAGCTCGCGGACTGCGGATGTGATGTTGAGCGTGTCCTTGTTCAGGGGACGCGTGAGGGTGTGGATGGCCTCGGGCGTGGGCGGGGCAAAGCCGCCGGTGATGCCTGGCGGCGGTCAGTGTCGAGCACGCTGTGCGGCACGGCGAGCGCACCTTTCTGCAGCCTGAGGGAGTATTCGCTGGGAGCCATGATGATGGTAGACGATAAGAGTGACGGGACGGTCTTAGCGGATGTACCAGACTGAGGCTATGTATGACGCGCTGCGGTTGACGTCACGGAGGCTTGACTTGTATAAATTCGCAAGGCTCACTCCAAGGCTGCATACAACCACCATGCAGCCGACCACCACCACCACTGCTTCACCGCCCACTTACCCGCCCTCTGCACCCACCAAAACCACTTCCTCCGCGCAACCAGCGCCCAGCCCCGCCATGGCCGTCTCCCAAGAGCCAGCCAAGAAGGAGAAAGAGGCCATGCGCCTCCGCGGTGGTTGCATTCCTTGCCCAGTAAGCACGCCTCCTTGCACATTAATTGTATGTGCTAACATTGTCTCCAGGATGGCGGTTGCTGCTACATCATCCCCTTACCATGCTGTTGCTGAAGAATCATCATGCACACTTTCACCCACCATCATGCTTGTATTGAAACATACACGGACTCTGTCATCGTCATGTATTATCAGCACCTACATTTACATATAATTGTTAATTCATATCGGCTCGTTCGCTTTCTCACCGCAAGACAACACTGGATTGTTTAGGCTCCAGACTGAGCTTAGGTTCCCGCCGAGTGTGCATACGTCGCTTCCAATCGGGATTTGACATACTCGCCTGCTGTCACTACCTCGTAGTTGTATGGCGTCCCCGGCGTCACGCATCCAGGAATTGGCTAACACGAATCATGAGTGAACTTCGCAGCTTGCGCATGCACTGTAACCTCATACCTCCAACAAGACATCATAGTCTGTCCCAAAGAAGAGTGGCATGGAGTAACGTTCCGCGCCAGATTTATTGATCGCGCGATGTAAGGTCGATTTGAAGACGTCGTCTGTTCAACCCGTCAGTCAATGGGGAAAATTCCGAATGAACATGATCGAAATGTACTTGTCCAACGCGCAAACTGATCTCCTAAATTCAACACCAGCGTCCCGGGGATGGGCACGGCGTCGATCCATTTCCCATCCGCGTTCTTCACCTGCAAGGCTGGGACACTATATTGCCATAGGATCGTAAAGCACTGATAGTCACTTCAGCCACTTCATCTTTACAAAGTAGATGATGGACAGACCTCGTAGCTGAACGGTTCATATCTGTCAACTCCGAACCTTGCCAGACACTAGTGACTTACTCTGTATGCGCGCCTATCCCAATGACCGTCCCATCAGCGTCAACAGCCGAAGCGGTCTGGGGTGGATAATGCAGCAGTCTTATGATGGCTGCGGGCTTCGTCGTCTACCATTGTCAATGTCAATAACCTCAACTCGACTTGGGCAGGTCTCTGAGACCAACCTTGTCCACGAAGAAGTCCTCCGGGAGGTCCAACGCTAAGGCGAACAGAGGGAAGAGTCTCATTCCGAGTCTCACCGCGCTGTGGCTTGACGACGTAGTAATCTATGAGTATGAGAATTTCGGACGAGGTCCGTCGTGCACATACTAGTAGTGCAGCACTGGGTCTCTGAAGTCAGGCGAGGCCAATTCGCTCGGCCAGACGTTCCCGCCTGACATGGCACCATCTTCACGGGGAGTATCTTCAGAGGCTTCCGACTCCCATCCGATGTCAAAGCCTGTCCGGAGTTCCATCACGCGTCGCGTACTTATCAGCAAGACTCGGTCAGCGCACCTTCGTGCATGTCCCCATGCCCACTCGGATCCGTGTTCTCGCCCAGCAGAGCAGTGTATCCTTTATAGTTCGCGCTCTTGTGGATATCAAGCTGGAACACAGTTTCACAGGGCCAGTCAAGCGAAGACGATGATGATTATACACACATCGAGCTTCGTCTGAACGGGAAGCGCGAAGAACTTCTTCCCCGCGTCCACAGCGGAGGATATGGTAGCTTCGGGTATTCCGTGGTTCTTGACTGGACGATCGCTAGCTGTCTAGCGGCCTTGACGAGGCCGTATTCACTTACTGTAAAAGAATCCCACTATGCCATTCCAATGTTAGATGCTTGTGAACAGCATCGGATGCTCACCATTAATGCACGCATCGCGTATCTCATCAGCTAGTAGCCTTCGAGTGTGTGGATCAGAGCTCTCCGCATTGCTCAGATCACTGTTCAGTAGATTGAGCCTTGACTTGTTCAATCTTTGCGTGGGGGGACTGAACACACATGATGGGGATTTGCTCGAAGGAGCTTTCCGTCCGCTTGGTATCGAAGAGTATGGTCGGACGTGCTGGAACGTTGTAATCGAGATGGTGATGATGACCCATGATAGTTGGAGTTTAAGCAAAAGGACCGTGATGTTTACATTGAAAGCAGTCACGAGGCATCAGTCTCGACTCGAGCTTGAACTTGAAGTTGAAGGGCACTTGGAAGTACGCCTCAAAGGCAATGATGATGATGATAAACGTCCAAAATCTCTAAAGGCCTGCTAGTGCTACATATGCATATAAAATAAATACCCCCCAACACAAAAATCCCAAGCAAACCAAGTCCGTGTCCCTATCCATCACGTCGAATACGCCGGCGGCGCCTCCCCCAGTACCCCCTCCCGCCCAGAGATCAACCGCTCGTACAAATTCGTCCGCCCCATCACCGAGTCGAAGTTCCGCAACGAGCGCATCGTGCTCGGATCGACGGGGTGCGTCTCGACAGCCGACGCGCCCGAGTCGGAGTCGGAGTTGGTGGAGTGGTGCGTGAGGGTGTGCTCGAGGGCGAGTTTGGGTTTTGGTGTGTGCCCGTTTTGCTGGTGGTGCTGGCAGGGACAGAGGTGGGCGACCGTCGCGGGGTCCTCGAAGGACTTGGTATAGTGCGGCAGGCTCGTCCACTCTGGGTCGCAGCGGCACTATCATCGAATCTCGGTCAACAGGACGTTCACACTAGAGTAAGGAGAGACTCACGGAAAGGATGTGCACAGGCGTCTGCACGACGATATCAAACAGCTTCTTCTTCCCGCTCTTCGGATCCACAGACGTCGGGTCCCCGCTCTCCACCCGCAAAACACACTTGAGCGTATGCGACACGATTATACTGCTCTTCTTGTTCTTGTTCGTGAAGTGCAGGACGCGGCAGGACGTGGGGAGCTTGAGGTCTTGCTGGAAGGACCACGGGCCGGGGCCCATCAGGCTGGACGCCATCTCGGACAGGTCGTCTTCAGGCCGGATCAGGGCCTGCAGCGGTGAATGATGCAGCGCATCCGCGTCGTCCGAGTCTAGAGGCAGTATCGGGCCGCCTTTCTTCGCGTCGTGTCGGACCATGAGCAGGGTTATGAATGCCGGTGGTTCAGTGCGTGCGACCTTTCCGTTGGCCAAGTACTCCGTTTTCTCTAAGAAAAATGAACATCCAGCATGGCGTCTATGTAACAAGAGCTCGACGCACCTTCGATAAACACCGAGATCCGATGTATCTTCATCTTCGCCAGAGGCATGAACGTGATCGAGATGGGCATCGTCCCGCCAATGTAGAAGCTCCGCCCCGAGACCGTGATGAGGTACTGCAGCTGCGACTCCCAATGTCGCTCAACAATAATATTCTCCGTGTCCTCCGTGTCCTCCTCCGTCGGACACGCCACGACAGTCACGTCCCGCCGCGCCTCCAGCTTCGACGCCAGCGCGCCTTGGCGATGCACAACAGCACTGAGCGACCACGCTATAGAGCCGAAATTGCACTGCAGCGTCGGGGGCGCGCTGGCAGGGATCGTGAACGATATAGGGTACGTGTAGGTCCCTGCGTATCATGAGCGGTCCATATGGATGGGGCACTCAATAAGTGGATCTTAACATACCAGCTTTAAACTCCTTCCACCCGTCCCCCTCCGTCTTATGATCCTCCGGCTCAGACTTCCATATATCGACGAGCATCTGCGAGAGGCGCTCCTTCGAGCCGACCGAGCGCTTGAGGCTCTCCAGCGGGCTGTCATGCGGCCCCGTCGCGTTCTGGTTCTGCGCGCCCTTGACGAGCGGCCGTCCGCGCGAGCGCGAGTGGTCGTCCACGGACGTCTCGCGCGATCGGCCGACGCGCGGGGAGTTGGACCGCACGGCGTCGAGGACGGACGAGAGGCTGAAGCGCGTGCTCTTGCGGCGGCCTCGGGACTCGCTGGGGACCGGGTCGCCGGAGAGGGTCGTGGGTGAGAGTTGGGGCGAGTTCTGGGTCGTGCTCAGGCCGGATGGGGGTTCGGAGGATGGGTCGTCGATGCTAACGCGTCGCGAGAGGGAGCGGTCGCCGCGGTAGGAGCGGATGCTGGATGAGGATGAGTGGTTGGCGGAGGTGGGAGACAGGGCTGTGAATAGCAGCGCTTAGATGATGCATTAATTGAGAGTAGAAGCGTTACGCACTGTGGTGAGGCAGAAGGGCATTGAAGCTGCCGGGATTCTCATCGACAGTTTCCAGAAGAGTGGAGGAATGGTTAGGGCTGAGTGTCGGACGTTCGAGCGAGAATGACTTAGTCGGCGTCAATGGTGGATGGCGTGAGTATGGCGGGATCTCTGGAAGTGTGTTATCTTCCTCGCGAGCCAACCTGCCACTGCGATCCCTGCTGGTTCGCCGTCGAGATTCGAGCTCTCTTATAGCGCCTCGGGACCGGGCGCGGGGCAGGGTGAGGGGATCATCGTCCAGTAGATCATCATGTACTTCCTCATTCAAATACGCCACGCCAGGCCCGACCGAAGCAGTCCGTCTTGCCGGGGGCTCTGCAGAGAAGAGCACAGACGAGATCGAGAAGAGCTTGGTCTTTTCGGTGATGTCTGACCTTCTCGCCCCGAAGCCTGAAAGAGTGCCATCCGCGTTATGAATGGAATGGGCGCGGGGATGCAGGTGCAGGTGCATACCTTCCGGCCAAGAAATCGAGGACGTGGCCTGGAGCTTGAGCTCGATGTTGGTGATTTTGGTGGACTTGACGAGATCGAGAATCAGGAGGCCGCGGAGGAGTGCAGGACGCGGGTCGGGGATGCGGCTGCGGTTCGCAGAGTCGTCCGTGCGCAGGTAGACGGCGCCCTCGGTGAGGCGGATGGTGACACTGTTCTTCTTGACGCTGTACATGGTCGACGACCTCGACGAGGCAGTTGAGTGAAAAAAAGAAAGGACCGACTGCACCGACAATAGGAGCCTTGATCATCTGCCGCCGGGATTCATTCCAGGTTTGCCGTGCACGTGGGATTGGGCTGGAACGCATGCTTATGGTGCGATGTGGCCCGCTTGTGTCGCGTAAGAGCGTGATATTTGTGCCCGGGCTCAGTGTTGGACCTGCGGGCGATGCGCGGTGGCCGGCTCGCCCTTGGCTGTCGTTCATGAGCCCTCCGCGTCTCCCCACAAACTGCCGGATCATCGGTTTATTTTAGACTGTACGCCTCTGGTCGATCGTGCCTCGTTCCTCGACTCGGAGCAGCCGTCTTGGTCAGTCCATTGAGCAGCCAAGCTGGCCATTCATCTGGCAAATGAACGTACCTCGAGTCGAGCCGGGCCTCGGTCGATGCAAGTCAGGTTAGGCGCAGAGACCTACAACGTGCGTACAGCCCTTGGACGCCCGAGCTTACGTTCTGTTTCTTGAACGTTGACGCGCTGAAGCTCCGTCGTCGAGCGGGTAAGATCCTGGAGATTGCTTGCTCTTGTTTGACCACGCTGCTCGTTATAATACGCGTGGGTTGCTACACGTTCCCGCCATTCCCATCCTTCCTTTAGAAGTGTCGCGACGGCGAGTCTCGGAGAAATCAACATCGCAACCTTGACCTGTGTACGGCATCGTGCATCATGATCGCTAGAGTTGTATGGTATTTTGGTACGTCCTTGCAGTTGACGAGCTTCTCGTTCTTGATAGTTATTCTAGTCAATTGAGGGTATGAAACTCGAATTTTCGACACGACACCCCTACTTTTATTTGCGCCACACATCGGGTATCGCAGTGCCCGCCTCCGACCGCGCGGGCGGCGCAGTACGAGCGAGATAGCAGAAGTGCGCGCCTTACGTCATATGCGCGTCATGGCGTGGGCGTCCAGCCAATGGGAGCGTGAGGCCTCAGCCTGCTTGCGTCCACTGGGAAACCGAAAATAAATTCGGTTGAGCTCTTCTTCTCGTCACCAGCTCGAGGCTTTCCACGCGCCGCCCACTTTCCTTTGCCCATCACTCGCTCACCAGCCGACATGTACTCTGTTGCCCTCACCCTCATCTCTCTGGTGCGCCTGCTATCTTGTGCGCATTGCACAGAGCCTCACAATAACATGCACAGGTCGCCTCCGTGACGGCAGAGCACATCTGGGTTCAGGTCGGCCACAACACGACCAACAACGCCAGCACCGTCTTCGAGCCCGCCGAGATCACCGCCGCGTTGAACGACATTGTCTTTTTCAACTGTGCGTCCTTATCTTGCTCGTGCTCGCACACACTCACCCTTTTTTTTCCACCAGTCACGATGGGGAACCACACCGTCACCCAGTCGCTCTTCGCCACGCCCTGCATCCCCGCGCACGAAGCCAACATCACCATCAACGGCTTCGACTCGTCCTTCCGCAACGCGGGCAACGGCACCGCCGTGACCATCCTCAGCGTCCCCATCACCCCCGACATCGAGAACCAGACCCTCTGGTTCTACGACTACAACACGTGTGGACAGGGCGGCGTCGGCGGCATCAACGTCAACGATAGCTCCTTCGAGAACTATGATGCTTTTGTGGTGCGTTGACCTTCTCGTCTATCAGTGTTCAATAGTAACGTAACTATCCGCGCAGCGTAACGCTATCAGGCTGAATGGCACCGACGCGACGTCCTCCTCCTCGTCCCCGTCGAGCACAGGCAGCCACACCACGTCGTCCGCCAAGACGTCCTCGACTGGCTCCTCCGACTCTGGCGGTGCCGAGCGCACGGCCGCGTTGGGCGCTCTCGCCCTCCTGCCGATTTTCCTCCTTGCTGCTATCTACTAGACTTGCTTTCACATCTTTGACACTGATATACGCCTGTTGTTGTTGTTGTTGTTGTTATGAACTTTCATCCCCTACCTATACCCACTCGAGAACGATTTACTTACTTTTTGTAGTATGCACCGCTTCTTGACATGAACCCATTCTATATTGACGAGAGGGAATGCTCAAACACTCCAACAAAGCGTTACAAGTACACCGTTAATCACTGTGCTCAATTAAGCTTGAGCCGGAATGCCCTCTACCTCCTTCTCCTGCGCGGCTGGCTTGAGCCTAGAAAGCAACGTCTTCTTCCGCTCTGGCTCCCTCCTCCATCGATGCTCATCCTCCCCCTTCTCTTTATGCTTGTGCTCCGGCGAGGCCGTCAAGAAGTTGACCATCACAGACCACAAATTGTTCGCAGTCAGCGTGTGCTCCTCGTCGAACATGCCAAAGTCCGCAATCTTCGCGAGCCGCCGCGCCTCGGCCGTGTCGCGCCGCGCGACGATGCTGCTGGGCGGCGGCGTCTCGGTCCCGTCCACCACCCACGACCACGTCCAGCTACCCGTGGACGGTATGATCCCCTCCTTGATGCCATGCGGCGTATCCCTCTCCTTCTCCCCCTGCCCCTGCTCCAGCGAGTGCTGCAGCGTCGCCATATTGCGCATAATATCCTTCTGCGCGCGCTCCAGATGCGCGTGCCGCTGCTTCTCCACCGCCCTGCCCGCATGCACGAACTTCTTGTCAAACTTCGCGCGGCCCTCCATGAACCGCCTCACCGCGAGCTCAGATATGCACCCGATGAACCGCGCGGGGACCTTCATCGCGTCGAGCTCCTCCTCCGCCTCGAGCGGTCTGATCACCCCCTTGGTGGAGACGCGTTCCCGAATCATCGTCCCGTCCCAAACGCCCGATTCCTGAAGAATGAATGAAGTCAAGTCTGGCTGGCAAGCGAGCAGCGCCGATCGGGTACTCACAAAACCTTCGGAATAGACTCTGGGCTCGCCAGCCATCAGATCTTCCGGCGACGATGCAGATTCGTGGCCGTGGCCAAAGCGCGGCCCGCCCACATCGCTGTCGTGCCTCGACTCGGGAAGCTGAGGTGCAGGCACGCTCTTCGCCTTGTCCAATTTGGGCCGAGAGAGCGTACCCCTGCGTTGAATCGCCGCAGAGAGAGAGCGTCGGAAGGACTGCCGCCCCAGACCCTCCGTCTTCTGATTCCCAAACGAGGACTCCGAAACGCTGCTTTCCTCTGGTGTCATCTCCGCCGGGAGTGCGGATGTCGATGATATGGGCGAGGAGCCGAATGGTGTGTCATTATTGGAGGAGGTTTCGGAGCGCATTGGGGTCTGGGGAGGAGATGGAACGAAGTCTGCGGGGGTTTCGTCGGGCGACATCTTCGTTACATGCTTGATGAACGAGGCGATGGAGCGGAAGCAGTACTTTCCAGGCGTGGTGAATGAGAAGAGGACTGGGATGACGTGGGCCGTGTCTGTGTGAGATGAATGAGCAATGGGCATTGTGCGGAAAAGGTAAGGCGGGAACTTACCATCGTATACTTGCAAATGAACGGAGGTGGGCCCATACTTTGCCTCGATGCCGTTGAGGACAGGATACATCTTGAGAGAGCTTTCTGACAATGGGAAACGCTCCGGATGAGCAGCCTTGTGAGCGCTATGAGACGATGAGTACGCGCGTTAGAAGAAAAAGGAGGGAATGACCTGTATATGATTTCATCTCGCAGAACCTCCTTGTCGCTCGCGATGATGAGCAAGGGAGGGAGGCCGCCTAGGTACGATAAGCACGGACTGACAAGAGCTGTGTACTAGAGATGAGCTTCATATTGAGGATATAGAACTGTCTTACGATGATTCAGCAGACTGTTCTGTGTGTACATGTGCACCTGTTGTGTGACTTTCAAGACCTCGCCACTGTCTGTTTCCAGTACGATTGTCTGATCCTCCGGCGACTCAGATGACGGGAGAGATGCCGTCGCACCAACATCCACGGGCATAGATGTTAGCGCAGTCGTCGTAGGCGAAGATAGGGTCGGCACTTCGGAGTGGATGGTGGAGGTAGGATCATAATCCATCTTCAGAGTCTTCCGTATCCGAGAGCGCAAAGACGCGTGGTTTTCGAGCGTCAGGTGCTGCGAGGGAGGAGGCCACAGCAAGCTAGGCTTCTGTAAAGACAATCCATACTTGGGAATGACGTCTGTAGCCGTGTTCAAGTGTATACTTGGGAAGGAATGCGTGAGGCTAAGAGGATGTCAGTATTGGGCACGTAGATGAGCATACTGACATACTCGCACCACGGCGAGATGAGGGCGCCTCCAGCGGGCGCTGGTAGTCCTGCATCTCGGATGACCTGGAGCAGGGACAAGGAGATGCCACCTCCAGCCGAGTCACCTGAGATGACGATGTGGGCTGGGTTCACCGGCCTGTGCTTGGCCTGCGGAGGTGGTCTAATAAGGTAGAGATCTATGTTCGGTAAGTAGTGGTTGCTGACAGAAGATACGCGACTTACAGGATGCCAAGACATCTTGCAGCGCGCAGGGGAAAGGGTACTGTGGTGACAAACGGTAATTCATAGCTGAATCAAGTTGAGATGAATGCTTGATTTTTGGAAAGGACGGAAGACTCGCCGAAGACGCGTCCGTTGATCTTGCGCGCATGTCTCTGAATACTGTATCTGGCATAAAGTAAGTACAGGACGATGAATAGGCATCGTGTCTTACCGTTCCTGGTCAACGCTACCAAAGTAGTAGCCACCTATAACGTTACAAAATGAGAATACAAGCAATCAACACCCAATCTTACCACCATGTATGTACAAGATACATCGTGTGTTGTCCATGTCCTTCTGGTAATCGGCCGGTTCATCGTCCTTCGCATGCACCGGCGTCTCTTGCTTCATCTTGTAACGTCGCTTCGCCTCTTGCCAGTCCTTCTTCGCTGTGATCCACTCTCCATCGACGCTACCACGGTGTCAACGTAAAGCGGCCATGACATGAACGTGATTCGACGTACCCATTGACACCACGGACCTGCCACCATTTCACACCGCCTACCAGGTGTCGCGCAATTTCCTCACCCCCGAGAGCTTGGGTGAGGATCTTCGCAGCTTCGTCGCAGCAAGACATTGGGATGCGGACTTTGACGACATGAACCCATGGAGGAGAGGGTGTTGGCGTGTTTCCGAAGGCTACAGTCATAGATTACAATCGTGATAGAGGGGAGGCGTGCATGACATACATTGCACTTCTTCCAGTGTGTGACTGGTACATTCTCAATACACACAGAAGCAGAGGTCATTGCCAGGGAGCTCACTAAGTGGAGATTTTGAGGAATTTCTACGAGCTCATGAGCCATCTCGTTCCCCCACGCGCACAGAGACTCGCCTTGATTATGCTGAATGCCTCATCGTATAGCAGCTCATCTCGTCGGAGCTGGGTCATATGCTTCTTGGATGCATCTCGTCTGATGCGATCCAGATAGTGGCTGACTAGAGTACCGAGCACAAGGGGCCCGGTGAGGAGGCTGGCCTGTGCAGTGAGTGTGTTGACCATGGTCAGAAGCGGGGAAGGGAAGGGCACGGTGGTGCATATGTATGATGACGGTCCGAAGTAAGCCACCGGAGACCATCTGCGGATCAATCACAATTCGGTCCGATGACAAATTCAGCCTTCAATGTACAGAGCACTCTCGGACAGTAACTAAGTATCAGTAAGTCTCTCATGCTCTCATGAGTACGATATGAGAGTAACGCCAGCAGCCCACATTGAATTCGCTCAGATGTATTTGATTCAGACCCTTGATCAACCATAGAGTCAACTTCGGCATTTATTCTCTAGGTCTTCAAGCAGCAGACCGAGTACATCATCCCCGGGACCAGCACATAGAATGCTACTTACAGTGTGTAGTGATTTGGAAGATATGCATATCATTCCAAGAATCACACTCATAGCGTACAGTCCAATATGAGGGAGTGATCATCAATATTTTTACAACGCCTCGTCCCGATGTTCTTACACAATACATGGTCCGTGTCATAGTGGTGTCATAGGCGACTACCAACGCCGACAGTAAACCCTTTCTCCTCCAAAAATATACGAGCAAGACGACCCAACACCGGGAAGAGGGCGCCATAGGACGCTGCTTGCTCCGAAGATGCCTGGCCTTGCGCATTTCTCGCAGCAATACCCTGCAAGATGATCGCGAGCTAACCTCCATCAGCATTCACTTCCCAAGAATCGTTCGCGAGTCGACTCACCCTAAGCAACATCCAGCTCCCCGCAAAGGTCATCTCCTCGTTGGGATATGGCTGTCTGATCAACCGACAATACTCGACCTCCATCTCCTCGTACCTGATCGGCACTTTATCCGTCGACGCGTCCTTGAACGCGGTCATCATGCGCACACCACCTTGCTGTGGGAGGTCCTTCGCAGCAATGGCCCACGGCTGCGTCAGGTTCGCAAAGTCCGCAAGCGGGCTACCGAGGGTGCACAGCTCCCAGTCTAGGATCGCCACGACGCGTCCCTCGGTGGGATGGAAGATGAGGTTGTCCAATTTATAGTCCCCATGGACGATCCGCCGCCCAATCTTCGTCTCGTCAGGCAGATGGGACTGGTACCACTCCATCAGCTCCTTGAAGCCCGGTATTTCGCCCACTGCCTTGCCCTGGGGATCAACAGCCTGTGCTTGAGAGCGCGAGACCTTGCTCAGGCTCTTGATCTGACGCGGGAAGTACGCGCTGGATGGCCCAAACTCGTTCAGACCGACGGCGACGGGATCGACGTTCGAGAGCGCCGCGAGTGCCTTGACTGCGCCCAGCCATATTTCGCGTTTCTCGTTCGCGTCGGCAATTTCGGGGAGGAGAGGGTTGGTGAATATGCGCCCGTCGACGAATTCCATGATGTAGAAGGGTGTTCCTATAACGGAGGGGTCTGTACACAGGACGTAAGGTCGCGGAACGGGGACGCGGGCGTCGGGTGCTACGTCGGGACGCGTGTTGTAAGTATACAGGGCATTCAGCACGGCGTATTCGCGCTCTACTTGGTGTGCGGTGCTAGAGAGAAGTTGGCCGGCAGGCTTTTTGCGGAGGACGAAACGAGTTGAGCTAGTGTAAAGCATGAGTGATGTGGCCAATATCCCGCGGAATTGGGGTACTCACGATGCATCGGTAATGAAGTATGTAGGATTCGACTACACGTTTGGCTGTCAGCATGCAAGTCAGAGGTTCAGGGTACCAAATACCTGCCCGAACTGAGGAAACACAATTCAGATTCGATTGCCGTTAGAGCAGTAGAAGGCGCTCACCTTGAACTGCTTGACATTGATTGGTAGCTTAATTTCCCTCACATTCTCCTTGAGGTAGACTTCCAGTCGTGGTATGTCTATCGAGGCGCGAATGGAGCCAAAATCACCGCCAATCTTCTTCTGTCCCGTCATCGCGAGTCAATGCCTGCTAGGTTGGAATGGAGGCAGAAAGCAAGAAGGTGGTAGCCGGCGTTTGAATGCTCGGAGGTTGGGGTAGCCGAGCAGTCTTCGAGTCGGGATCACATGAAAGCTTGCAGCTTTGCTAATCAAGTGAACAAATGGTGAGAAGGCAAGTCGCGCGGCGCACACAACAGTACACAAGATCGGCTTTCGCGAGGAATGGTATGGGATGAAATGAACACAGTGTTTACAATGCCAAGTACAACGTTGTTAATCCGTCTACTCTTCCTTCTTCTCCTCGGCGGTCTCTTCCTTCTTCTCTTCAGCGGCAGGCTCGGTCGTCGCGGGCTCTTCAGCAGCGGGCTCCGCAGCAGCAGGCTCCTCAGCCTGGGACTCCTCAGCCTTGGGCTCCTCAGCTTCAGCCTTGGGTTCCTCGGCCTCGGCCTTGGGCTCTTCAGGCTTGTCCTCGTCAAGGCTGGCGTTGATTTTCTGCGCCTCTTCGAACTTTTCCTTGAACTGGCCAGCGTCTGCAGCGACAATCAGAGATGAGCAGATGCAGCCAGCGTGATACACACTATCAGAGTTGGCAAAGCGGATGGCAAGGGTCTCGGCAGACGGCGGCGACTCTGAGTAGTCGGCGGCCACCTTCCACACCCAGGATCGGTCCGATCCGATGTTGGGCTGGAGACGCATGTCGGCGGAGACTAGGGAGGGTTCAGGATGGGACATCGATGGGAGGACAGGTGTGGCGCACTGGCGTGGTTGGCGCAGACCTTGAGCGTCTTGTCACGTCGCATCACGAGGCGGACCTTCTTGGTCGTCTTGTGCGCAAGCAGGCGGACGTCTCCGGTGCCCCGCTCCTTCCACTCGGACGCCCCAGACTCGAAGCGGAACAGCTTGGCACGCCTGTGCATCGTCCCGTCAGCTATCGCGATCCGCGAGCTCGTCGGCGCCAGCAGCAGCCGCCACTCACATCTTGAACAGAACGTCCTCGTCCTCCTCCATCGTTTTCGTGTCGACCTGCTCCGTGAGCTTTATTACCGGCTCAAAGTGGGCATCAGCCTCCTCGTCCTGCGTTTCAGAGGGATTGTCAGCGATGACTGCCTGATCACGCGGGAGAGGACGTACTCTTGGGGAAATGGCATCAGCGGGCTGCATTGTGATTGTTGAATATAATGTGAGGGAAAGTGGGATATAAGAGAGAGCAAAGATGGGACTGATGAAAGGGCAAAGCGAAAACAAATCAGCGCCGGCAGACCCCAGCCGGCTCGTCGGAGTTTGACTGGCGACAGGTGCACCGTGCGATCAGGCGTCCACCAGTGCGCATCCAGTCTTTGGACCTGCAGCTGTACAGTCCCTCTTCGTGAGGCACTGAACAGCAAGCAGCTATCAAAGGAAATGATCGCCACAGCTTTAGTGGCGCCATCGTATTCGTGTAATCATGAATGGTACACTAAATTACTCGTATATTCAAGATCAAGACGCGCTATACTCCAGCTCAATTCTTGTCGTCGCGTCCTTTCGAGACTGTTACTGAGCGGTCTACGTGCTTTAGTGAATAAGCTCGCGGAAGTTATGGCTCACCAAGCCGGCGGCAAAAACGATCCCGTGGAATGAATTCGCGGGAGTGTATTGATCCATAGGCGCTCCCGACCACGGTCGCGCCAGTAGCAGTGGGTGTGTGTTGATATGACGAGCCGATGAAGTCCGACAGCCATATCACGCCCTAGTTTGGGCAGAGAATTACGTTCCAAACCAAGATTTCACCGTAGCATTGGCCGGTTGAAGGAATGTTTCACAACACAGTCAAGTACCAAACTATCGTATCGAAGGGATACGTCAGACAGACATGGCCTGTACGAGGGCATCAAACAACAAACCTTCGTGACAAGTGCTATGTACACAAATTGGGGGTTCGGGAGTATATCGACCTGCACAACTCCTAGGAACTCACTCCATGCCTCGAGACGTGTTCGACACGACGACGACAACACCGATCAGACAGGAATCATCTGAAGGGCGTCCATCAGTCTGCAGTCTGCAGAGCGTAGAGCACATCTCGGAGTAGAGCTGATCCTAAATAGACGCCATGGTGATCGTCGAAAGAGAATGACGAGAAGCCCAGAGATATTTGTCGGCGAAAGGTGCATTGTCCAGCGCCTCAGGAATGGCCCCATTGCCTGCGAAAGATCACATGGCAACAGGGGGAGTTCGTCCTTGTAAGACCAAATGTACCAGATAGAACGGTAGCACGATCTAGGAGAGCTCCAACTTCACATTCCTATGCAACGGTCGGTGGATCTGGTAGCCTCGTCCGAACAGCGCCATGTAGCGAGCAGACATGAGCTGGGCCAGACCGTTCTCAGAGGTGAGCACAATTTTCAACAAGCAGAAGTCGCCTTGCTCCGGAGAAACATTGCGAGTGCGGCTGCTCCAAGAATTCTCTCAGAGGAGCCGCAAAATGAGATGATCTCGTGATTGGAACAGAAACGAGAGATGCAATCGACTCCAGCCGACTCTATATACAGTCACGAGCTCGTCGCTTCCGGAAAATTTTAAGCTCAAGAGACGCCCAATGAGTCAAAGGCAGTCATCCGGCGCCTAAACGCTGCGCAGTGGCAGTCCCCAGAGAGCGTTGGATTCACCAGAGGGAACTATTATACTGGAACGGTCTCCAGAATTTTCCAATACAAGGAAACAACAGAGTAGCGTGATCATGGAGACCATTGCAGTGCACTCACCAGGCTGTTCGACTTCAAACACGCTGAATAGGTATCCAGTGATCCGTGCGCAGTCTCGCAATGGACTGGGCGTCAAGCGCAATGGATTGGGCGTCGGGAAGGCGGTATGAGCGAGAGTTTCATAGGCGTAGTATGGCGCCGTCTTGATACCTTTGTCGAGCTCGACGTTGCCAATGCCGTTCTCATCTCACGAGGAGTTTTGCCGTGACGGCGCCACCTAGTGGTTGAAGATAACACAGTGCTGCCTGAGAACTCTCAGTCTAAGGGTAACATGGTACCTAGCGATGACAGTGTGGCGTAGAGTCTGGTCAGAGCAATGCACATGAAACCTGGAGAGTTACGCGTCAGAAGACGCCAGTCCACCCGCTAATCATCAGCATACCTAGTTGTTGAATGTTCGTTAGAATGGCCCGAGCGTAACTACTCTTCAAGCTTCAACAATGGGAACAAAGATGAACGTATGGGAGAAAAGAGGAAACCCTAACCTAAGCCATGAACGGCATTCAAAGCTATCGTAAAATGAGCTCCCAAGAGTACAACATACATTTCATAGGGTTGAGGATGCTTGTCCTTCTGGTGGTGAGCGCGAGCGTGAGTGTCGAGGCCGTCGGAGCGTTTCGCCTGGCAGACTTGATGGCGGGCTTGAGCCTGATCGACCGGGCGTCGGCACACTTCTCTTTCTTAGACCACCAACTTGTCTAGCCGTCGCATTACGCGCCGCGGCGCGCCGATTGTCAGTGGTGGCGAAGTGTACATTTTGGAATGCTATGATCTGCGCCTCGGTCATCATATTACAGCTGGAATGAGTCCATCATCATTCTCATTCGCTTGCTTTCCGTTAAAATGGTGGCTCGCAACTATCTCCAAGCCACAATATTCTCGGCCTCAACCACCACCACGAACCGGACCTGATCTGAAGCAATGGTATCTGCCTTGGGATTCTGGGTGGCGGTATCTCTACTCGTATGTGTATGCCGTTCAGCCCTTGCAAGGCAACCTTCTGAACTGTATGATGCGTTCACGGGTTTCATTCAAGGGTGAGTACATTGCGTCTTGTTAACTCGACTTACATGTGCTGTAGATTGGTTCAGCCATCGACTTCAACGACAATCGGTCCTAGTGATGCGTTGACCGCAGACTGTGTTGGCCGTATCGATGGAGTCATGGGTCTGTATTCAACTCTCGTTTGGAGGCATATGCTGACACTCGCAAAGTCTTGAACGGGGATCAGAACAACACAGGTATGTGCAAGCTGGTCTCCAGTTGGTTCCGCGTACTGAAGGAAGTAGATGTTTTGGTAGCCTTGTTCGGATACCCAAGAGTATCGACCAATTCTACTCAACTCATCGGGTATATAAATCAGGCCGTCGTGGTATCTCTCTCGATACAAGCGTCTGTCGTTGCAGCCAGCGTGGTGTTTGACCTTCACTACCCAACAGTCAACGCATCTGTGCCCCTCCAACTCGATATGTGGCTCTCCTACACGGATGACATGGAAATTGAGGCGTATGACATCAACGCACGAAGTTTCAAGGACGTACTTGCGTACATCCAACCCAAACTAGTTCCGCAGATCTCGAAGGAAATGTCTCTCACCGGTGACCTTACCAATGTCACGAATGTCGTTGCGCAAAAAGCGGCCGCGGATATATGTACAGCTGCTGAGCTTTACTGTACGAAACCTCATTACAATGGCTCGAGCTTATATCCCTCGTAAGGACCTTGCTCGTGTCGCTTGTCCCTTCACGAGTAAACCTATCTATCTATAGGAATACCTCTTGCTTCCAGCAGCTCTCGCATGTCCCTTTTGATAGTGATATCCAGCTTTGTCGGTACGCATCATCCTGTCAGCGCGTCTCCTCTTCATTCACCGTCCCAGATATGTTGAAAAGGACCTCGTTCAGTTCCGACCTGACATTCATTGTCCCAACATTGGACCTGACGGTGGTGCTACGTGTGGTAGGCATGACTGCTTGCAGTATTTTGTAGTATAGCTCACCGTCTAGCAGCCCTAACCAACGCTCCGCCAAATGCTCGATTTCCCTTCAGAACTAGCATGATTGCGGCGAACGTGTCCGCTCCTGGAATAGACCGGCTCCCTATGCAAGCTCAAATGAACCTCTTCTTGTTGAACATGCAGCAAGTCTACGCAACTACTATTGGTTTTGTGAGCTGTGTGTCTTGTTTTCAATTGAACCAGATCTCAAGAAAATTGCAGTATGCCGTTCCGACGTTGATCTATATATTCTTGCTCTACCTCTCAGGCAGAGTCACAGAGACGATATTGCTTCGGTTTTCCCGCGTCTTCAAAGAGCTCTCTTTTGAAAATAAGCGCAATACAGTCACTTGTAGGCTTACATTGCTTCGTATATGATATCTGGGCCAAGTTGCTGATGGTCTCATCTCCAGACTTTATGAATGCAGTCTACACAATGATTGTTCTCATTCTTCAACTCATCATCGCGAAGCCGCTTCTGAACGAAGAATACACGGAAGTCAGCATCGACACGCTTCGGGTTAGTGCATCTATGATCACCGGGCTATGTAAGTTCCCGCCGTCTACTGCCGTATTCCTTCCACACTTGCTGAAGGACCTGATATAGATTTGTATGAGTTGATCTACAGACCTAGGATGCGCCTGACGTTACTCGTACACCATATCTGCGTAAGTTCATCACGCATTCTCGGTTACTCGCACTAAGATTGTCAATTTACCAGACCATCTTCTCCATTACCTTCGTGGTCATTGCGGCTCAAGTGTCTCACAACCCCGCCGACTTCTCGGCGGGGCTAATCTGGAGCTTTCAAGCAACGACGGAGCAGTCGGTCTTCATTGGGCTTCTGTTGTATCGTCTTGACTATCCGAATCGGGTGGTGGTACCGATGCTCCAAATTGCGGCGGTGCAGTCTTTGTGCGTACTTCAATAGTTGGCGATTGGACATACCACTGACGTTAAGATGCAGCCTAGCGAAGATCGTCTCCGCCGCTGGTCTGATTGCGTGGTGGGCCTTGAAGCTGGAAAAGTACCACGAGCCGATGGACGTGGCGCTCAGCGTTGTGATCGTCTTGGGAACCAGTATATTGATGATAACACAAGTGTATGTCTTCAATTATGATGTTGTCATTCTTTACTACTTCTTGACTGGTCATGTAGATATGGATCATGGGCTGTATGGTCGATAGCAACCCGGAAACAGAAGAAGTCTACCCGGCCAGCTCACGTTGAGCTTGGAGGTGGCGGCGGATGGAGTCGAAGTCCGACAAGACTAGGAACGCCAACCAGCATGACTTCTGTCAAGGCGGAATCGTTCTCCGGCGCTTCGGAGTATCCAGATGGAGGTTTGACAACCCGGTTACAGCGACTGCTCACCAGGCTCGAAACTCCTCCACATTCAGACTCGAGGGTGCTGCATGATCCAGACACATCCTCCTCTGATGACAGTTTGAAGCAGCCTATGACTGAGGCTCCCAGCGGTCCCAATGGCAGAGGAAATGAACACTTTCACCCCTCCGTCTGCCATCGCGTTT
Organism: Strobilurus luchuensis; assembly: GCA_019915105.1. NCBI lineage: Eukaryota > Fungi > Basidiomycota > Agaricomycetes > Agaricales > Physalacriaceae > Strobilurus > Strobilurus luchuensis. The sequence goes on from JAHLMJ010000005.1 coordinate 1,516,004, forward strand.
CCTCTAACCTCCAAAGGGCCACAATTGATCCTTCGGCAATGCGCTAAGACGCCAGAAATAGTTGATGAATTCGCAGTTGTCAGTCCTGACGCAACGCTGCAAAGGAAAACATTCTCGGTACTCTGGCATGCTGCGCAGCCCATCGTTAGTCATGAGATCTCTCCACGTTCGCATAACACCACAAGCTCGGTGAACTCTAGTTTCTGTGGCTGCTGCGGTAGCCAATTGTACATGGGGCTTGCAGGCGAACCAGGAATGTCACGGCGCTCGACGGAACTGAGCTGGAGGCGGACGAATAGTGTATGTCCCCGTCACGGCCCCTTCGAGTTCGAGGCTTAGTTGTTGACCACTCCTTTGTCCAAGTAGGCATACTATACAGCGCCAGAATCTTTCGATTAGATCGACATAGATTTTGCTCCACATGCGGAGGGGTACAAGTTTTAGAAGTTTTGGATAAATGTTACAGTTGATACTTCTTTGTACATAGGTAGGCTGGTCCGAATGTGCGCAGGAACATAAAGAGCCCAGAAAGCATGCCCAATGCTTAACTTTCATTGCTCAAATCGCTGCAGCAATGTGCAAGGCTCATACATTGCTCAAGTCATCAGCAAGTCCACAGCCAGCTTTCCGCTTTTGGGCTTGTCACTCGGGGTAGGCAAAATTGTCGCCTTCACGGTGGCTCTTGAATGGACTTGAGAAGACTAAATTAGCTGTTTTTACATAGAAATGAATCATATCTGCAACATATAACCATATGAAGTGGAACGGGGATGATGTTGAAAAGAGAGACCCCGTCAAGTTTCGAACTTGTTGCCTTCTCTGACATAGCTGGTCGGCTTGTGACTTGTCGGCTTTTCTGTACGGAACAAGCGAAAACAAGTCCAAAAAAGTAGCGAAAAGCCGGATGGGGAACTTGCTGATGAAGTGACAAGCAACAACGAATTTTCGAAGAAATTGATATGCTATCTGATTAAATTAGACTTTCTGTTAGCTCCCAGCTCCTGGCATTGTCGGGAAAGCCCAAGGTCGGGTCGGTAACTTTGGTCGACGTTTCCCAGGTAACGGCGCCGGGCCTGTGCAAGCGGTGAGTCGCCTAAAGGGGAATTGCTATGGTCATGTGTTTGTTGCACGTTGAACCTCAACCGCGACATCGAGTGGCCTTTTCTCAACCATTTCTTTCAACCTGTTTGCATTTGGTGAGTCTCAAACCTGAGTTAGAGTCTTTGAGTAACGTTGCTTCTGCCTTTGTTTCCGTGTCCCTGCAAATTTGCCCCTTCGTACTCACTGCCATCTTCCAGACTCGGACACCCACCTCTATCTCTGCTGCGCTTCTGCTGGTGGACGCGTTACTGCACCTGCAACTGTTCCTCCGGTGGACATCGCTCACAAGGGCATAAATTGCAAGATGGCCGAATATAGCATATTCGACTCCATGACCAAGACCCAAAGACTGGCGCGGGACACCGCTGGCCACTACATTGGACCGATGCCCATCCAACGGTTTCTCGATGAGTTCATGCCATGGAACTCCTCGACGCCGCCAAGCTACTGCAACAAGAAGCCGACTGCGGCTCGCAAAGCTAGTTTGAAGGCCATGTCAGGTCTTCCTGAGGCCCAGATGTATGGGAAATTTGTAAGTCGTCATGCCCCACATTGGACTATCAGTTGAAGGTATCAAAGATTGAAGCCTTCTCGGGATGGCCGTTGGGGTCCAGCACGCGCCAAAAATATATTCAATGTCCCCTCGACTATCAGGACACTCACAGATACCGTGACAGCACTTGCCGCTCACTGGGCCTCGACATCACCGTCTATGGAAAACCACGCATCCTTCGCAAAGTTCCTCGGCCTATGGACTTTTACAACGCGGAAAGCTTTGTTGAACTGAAGGCGTCGGAAGATATGGATGCATTTGTTGATGGTCGCAGTGCTCAGTCCTCTTTCACTGACCCAGATTTGCCCAACGATGAGGCTGATTCAGGCGATGGCGAGCTTGGTTTGGCCGACGAAGAGAATAACGTCGATTCAGTCATGGAGGCTGCTGATTTGGATGTTGCTGAAGATGATGAAATGCAGCACAACACGGAAGTCCAGGACGTTGTCGCCAACACGCAGCAGTCACCCCACATCGAAAGGCCCTTCTCCCTGCCTAGTTTCCCTTTCGAAAATGCCACGCCCCATGGGATTCTGACTCGCGGCCAACTTGCGTCTTACACCGCTGTCATCATGGCCGTCCAATATCGCTCGCATCTCTTCGAGGTCCTCATATGTGGTCCATATGCTCGCTTGATGCGTTGGGACCGCTCGGCCGCGATTGTCACCGAACGGTTCAACTACACCGAGAACACTCTCCTCTTCCAATACTTCCTGCGATTTGCACAGCTTTCGGACGCTCAGCGCGGTCTCGACCCAACAATTACCCTTCCCTCCGAGGCAGAAGGCCAACTTGCTCGGGCGGATTTTCAAAGCTACGCGTCAGAGCTGTGGCAGGGAAAGGCAGCTTCTTTCTACGAGCCGCAGGCCGATGTCAAGGTTCTTGCCCTTTTGAAGATGACTTTCGATGGGACCGACTACATCATTCCTGCTCCTACGTTTAACGATGCATGCTTCTCCCCTTTCGGCCGTTCGACACGGCGAGGTCTCATATTTCGCCTCAGGCATGGTGCCAGGGAGGGCGAAGAAGAGGACATCCTCTACCTCAAAGATTACTGGCGGGATGACTCTCCTATAACGGTCAAGGAATCCGAGATCTACAAGTTGCTGGAACAGCACAACGTCCCCAATGTAGCTCAAATGGCAGCAGGGGGAGACGTTGATGACAAGGAGACCATCGGCGATCGCTATCTGAACATAGACTGGGCTTCCACCGGGACAGAGTTATCGTTATGTCGCCTCACTTGGCATCGCCTTGTACTTGAGACTGTCGGTCGCGATCTTCGCACATCTCCCACTGCGCGGGATCTGGTGCGATGTGTGGCGGATGCGATGCTCGGTACGCGGTCTCTTGCGCATGCTGGCGTGGTCTATCAGTTTGCTCACGCCAATTGTAGCTCATCAAATGGCCTATGAGAGGGCTGGTATCCTCCATCGTGACATCAGCACCGGCAATATTCTCATGACGATCACTCGAGGTCGCAACCTTTCCATCTCTGGATTCCTCATCGACTGGGACCATGCTGTTGTCATGTCGCTGGCCGAAAAGTACAAGGACAGATGTCGCATCTCTCGAACTGTAAGCACCCAGTCACGTTGAGCTAATCATTATTGATACTCTACTATCTAGGGGACTTGGCAATTCCTATCAGCACATCTCGCCGAGAATCCAGAGGCTGAACACACTGTGTTGGACGACCGAGAATCGGCGCTTCACGTCCTCACTTGGGCAAGTCTGCGCTACCTCGAACACAACCTCGAATACGAAGACCTCGCCGATTACCTTTCGATGTTCGACACTTACTTCTCAAGGCCAGGTGAGCCCGATGTGGGCACTTCTGAAAAGCGTCTGCACATCCAGACCACAGAGATATCGCGAGTAAAATTCAAGAAAGCCCCTGCGCTGACGACGTTGTTGGTCGACTTAAATCGCGTCTTCGCTGTTCGTTACCCGACAAGCAATGACGACTACGCTAGGCTTGAACTCCCTGACGAGGTGCGCGAAATAGTGAGGGAAGCTGAGAGAAAGTATGTCGCTGGTCTCACGAAGCAATTGGAGGATCCGAAGTGGTTGTATCAGAGTCTGAAGGAGTGTGCGGACAGTCTACCTCTGCATGGTCCGAACGAGATAGAATGGCACCACAACGCCTACGAGAATCTCAAATCTCGCATGAAACGCAAACGCGACGAGGAGGAGGCGGGAACGACGGCTGTACACATCTTCAAGAAATTCAAGGCTTGGGATGGCAATGCCACTCCATCAGTGACGAGTGATGCTCAGAAGTCGACATAGTATTAGACGCTTGCATACATGTAGGGTCTCACGCGACGCGTCGCGTCATTGCCTGGACAATCGACTCGTACCCGATTCCATGACAAGGGCTCTCTCCGAGTACCATATAGCTACTAAGTTACACAGCTAGCAACCAAGGTCTATGAGTGTCTGTCCAGGATACCCGAAACCCACGTACTGCGCCGAGGATCTGACAGACAGTAGCCGACTCTGGACCGCCATTTGTACATGAACATCGTGACGTGATTCCGTCGTTCGTGGCGCAGACGCGACTCCGAGGCACGACCGGACATGAACTCGTCTCCCTCAAGTGATCTCGTCGGAAGGCAGGGCAAGTCGCCGGGGAAGGGTATGGACTGGGACTGGCCTATGGGTACTTATCTCGCTATCGCAGTGTTCTCTCGGGATGTTTAGAAGTCAATTGAAGACGGATAGGTTGGGTCGCCGAGGGAATGACGCGGTGAGTAACCGGCGAGGGTGGAAGCCGGGGAGGGACGGGAAGAGCTGTTCCTGCCCAATCGATGAGATGTAACAGAGTCAGATGCAGATGAATAACTGGTACAATGTAGTATAACTAACATACACTAGACTACATGGTGGTGGTGGTACACGATAGTAAGACACAATGGGACGATAACTAAGTAGGATATTGTTCCTTCCGGCGATTAGCAGAATGCCACCTCCCATTCCTCGCCTTCGGCACGCGTTATGCGCACCTTTCTGCGCTGCGTCTCGGGGACCTTGGCAGGCGCAGTGAACATCCCCTGCGACGACTCGTACGAGAAATCCAGCCCATCGAGAAGGAAGGGATCGTAGAGTTCGGCATCGGGAGTATGGGAGAATATAGTGGCATCTGGGGAGTAGACTGTGGAGGAGGGATTTGGGGACGGAGCTGGGAGAGCAGATGAGTCGATTAGGCGGACGCGGACGCCCGAAGCTGTGGTCTGAAGCTCGACCTCCACAACCGCTCCTCCGTCTTTATGAGGAGAAGTGGGGGACGAGGAGAGCAACGAGGGGACGCCACTGAGGAGCGCCACAAGCGCATTGTCTGCACTTGGCGGCGCCGCGGGAGCGGGGGCCGGTGCCGCGGCAGGCTTCTTGTGCCTTGGAGTCGGCGACGGGGCGGGCGTCGGGGTGGCTGTGGCAGCCTGGCGAAGGCGAGCATTCTCGGCCTCGAGTTCGGCTACGCGTCTGCATTTGCCGTCAATTTCCGAACCATTAAACGAATAAAGCAGACTGACATTTCCATGGCCTCGAACTCCTCCCGCTTTCTCTGCCTCGACAGAAACGCTGCCGCCCTGTTCTTCACCAGCCTGGCCTCGCGCTTCGACAGTCCAGAGACGTCGGGCGGCACAAAGTCTCTCGTTGTGCGCGCCTTTTTGTTCGCCCTGCGCCCTCCGCCGCCATCGTGGTCCGGCGCACGACGCTTGCGGGGCGGCAGCTCGTCCACATCGTCGTCCCCGTCGTCCTCAAAGTCGGATGAAGGCGATGAGGACAGCGTCGGGGCGGGCGGATCCAGGCCAAACAGCTGTGTGGTCGGCAGACATGTGGGCGGGGCCGGGGACGGCGAGGACGAGGCACTCGACGACGACGGCGACGGATAGTAATCCCAGCTGTCCATTCTTGGTTGCGAACGAGGTTGTGGTGAGACCGGCGATGAGCGGGAAGCGAGCTTGGCTTGGGGCGACCTTATATAACGGCCCCTTCTCACATGCACTCATATCCGACTTGCGACCGAGAACCCGGGTGCCCTCCGCGGACACCACCCACCCAGTTGCATTATTATGCTTGACGCGACCCGCTCGGAACGCGAGGCTGTGTCTCGCCGACAATCCGGCATGGCTCGCTACGCCCGCCGCCCTCGTCGCTGGGCTGCACGGCACGGCACACGGCGGCCAAACGCCCTCCTCGACGCGCCTCAGCCTCCGCGGCGCTCTTTCACGTGCGTTGCTGGGCAGCTATCTATCTACCTCGATCGCTCTGCACTCGGGCACAGCTCACTCGGAGCAGCCGTCACATGGGGTAACCGAGGACGAGACACTGGCACTACATAGATGGCCGGATATAGAACGGACCTGGTCTCCTTCCCATCGGCCAAGCAACCTTAAGCTCACTCTTCGCAGTGCTCTCAGTCTCTACTCGCCCCTTCTACGACTCGTTCGCGCACTGCATCTCTCTCACAAAGTCTGCACCGTCTTCTGGTTCCCCACTCGACTATTACTCTTACCCCGGTAAACACCTCCGCGCCCGTGATTCTCTAGCGTAAATCCCTTCCAATGGGTCCGTTCACGTCTGTAGCGTGCTTGACATCCATCTGGAAGCGAGACAATGGACTATGACGCGGTCAACTCTTGGCTCATCTTATCCTTCGACCTCATCTACAACGCGTTGCATGCCTCGCGTTGCCGGATGAAGGCGGGAGGCGAGGGATTTGGAAACGGGAAATGACCAGGCACGGACACGAGACCGTCCTCAGATCATCACCACTGCTCTTTCCGCAGGGCTACAATGCGTGTTATGTGCTTCCTCTATTAATTAAATTACGCGATGCTGCTTCGCGCCGAATTTCAACATACGCGTCGTTCCCGATCGCGACTCGCGCGTCTCGATCGCGTCATGACAGGGAAGCGCAAGCTGCAGTGCACACTGCAGCCGCAAGTATTGAGTTGATCTTCACCGTCATGTTTTCCTCATTCCTCATATACGACAGCGCCTTTTTTTTTTTTGGCTGAGAACGACTTTATCATGACACGGATGGATTATCCCGCTGCCACCCTTTATCCAGTCTGAACTTTGGTACCGTTGTATGTTACTACCCTACTATACCGTATGTACTATATATATCGCCAGTACGATGTGTATCACATCAGCTGCTTTTGTATTCTGATCTCCTGTGCAGTCGGATAAGACCCAAATTCAGTAGCCAGTTCAGATTCAATCAGGTCCCAACTTCACCCAGTGATACTCCCAGTGCTTGGCCCGCACAGTCCGTATGACAATGGGAGATTTCATGACTCACGAGGGACGTAGACAGCGGTTACTAGAGAATAGCTGGAGCAAATCGGCCTCCACTGGGTGGCGCATCAGTTCTGAGGGCGGTATGACATGATGGCCTCTGGGAAAAGTTACGTCCATAGCTGCGCGCCATCATGTTATCAATGTATGCATGCTGTGACCTCTCGAATGCATTGATAGCTTCGCGCCGTCATGATATCAATCTATGCTATGACCTCTCACTCGCACAGTCGCAGCAGGAAGTTGGCAGACATCTCATTCATCAGACATTTCCTTCATCGCAACGCGAAAGTGTCCGACAGCTTCGCCGATGAGAAGATGATGAAACTCCCAACAGAACAGTAGACAAGCGAGACTGCAGAATCCGCCTTACTATACCATGAGCCTCTTCTCAGTCTGATGCGAAAGTTGTGGTTCGCACGTCTGCATCATTGACAGAACATGAAACCATTCCTGCCGCGTTCCACAGAAGCTCGCACGAAACCGACCATTACCCGAAAAATCGTCTATCTGTCCCAAAGATTGTCATTCCGAGACTCGTGAAACATGCACAATTAACTTGACCACCCATTATCGTACATTACATATACCGCCTGTCTAAGTCTGCCGGTGCCGCGCACCTCTCTATAGAATCCATCCGTTGAGGAATACATTCGGGCTTGAGCGAGCCATCTAGTGGAATAAAAGGCCCAGTGTTGGAACCTGAGAGTACTAAGTAAGTCTAGGCTGCGAGTTCCTCCACTGATGGACAATCGCACTGTACGGGGCGTTAGCGTCGAACAAAAAGATGGGTATGATGGTGATCTTACAATGAGGTTAAGGTCGCCGTAGGCATCGTCAATACGTGACACAGTGGGCCAGAACTTCTTCTCCAGCAGATACGGGAGTGGGTATGCGGCATCTCGTCGGGTATATGGGCTATCGAGGGGATTAGCGACGGCACGATGGAAGAGCCTCCACATGCTTACCGATTCCAATCAGCATCGGACGCTGATAAGACAGTCATAGTGTGTGGCGCATTTTTGAGAACATTGTTGTCCTTGGGTTGTTTTCCTGATATGATATCTTCGACCTCTTTCCGTATCTGGATCATGGCGTCGCAGAATCTGTCGATCTCCTCTAGCGTCTCAGATTCCGTGGGCTCGATAAGCATGCATGTGGAGGTGGGCCACGAGCACGTAGGGGGATGGAAGCCATAATCTTGGAGTCGCTTCGCAAAGTCCGTGACCTTCAGCCCAGCAGACTTCTCGAATTCCGCCAGGTCGATGAGCAGCTCGTGCGCGACGCGCCCGTTCTCGTTCTTGTAGCGGAGGTTGTAGTACCCGGAGAGCCGCGCGGCCATGTAGTTGGCATTGAGGAGTGCAATCTTAGACGAATCGGTGAGGCCGCTTCCACCGAGCATCTTGATGTATGCCCAGGAGATAAGGTGGATAGAGGAGCTGCCGAAGGGAGCTGCGGAGACCGCATCGATGGCTTGCGAGCTTGTCTTGGTAAGAACGTTGTGCGATGGAAGGAAGGGCGCAAGGTGTTCAGCGACACAAATGGGTCTACGAGAAACAATCAGTACTTTGCACGGAATGCAAAGAGACGAGCTTACCCGACACCGGGTCCTCCACCACCATGGGGACTAAAAGATCGTTAGGCCTAGGACACAATCGTAGAATAGAAATATACTCACATGGCGAAAGTCTTGTGCAGATTCATGTGGCAAACATCACCACCGCAAGTCGCAGGGTTCGTAAGACCAATTTGAGCGTTGAGATTGGCACCGTCGAGGTAGACCTGTCCACCGTTCTCGTGGATGATGGTACACGCCTACGGTACTTGTGAGCCGACGCTCATTGAGTGTGAGACTGCACTCACATCCTGCACACCGGATTCGAATACACCGAAGGTCGAAGGGTAGGTAATCTAAGTCCCATTAGACAAGACTTCTGATCGAGGTAGTAGAGAACGTACCATGAAAGCGGCAAGATTGTCCTTGTGCTTCTCAGCCTTGGTCTTGAGGTCCACAAGGTCCAGGCTACCGTCAGGTAGAGCCTTGACGGGGACGACCTTGAGGCCGGCCATGACGGCAGACTGCGCCAATCATGAGAACGCTTCCAAAACAGAACAGCTACGCCAACTTACAGCGGGGTTGGTTCCGTGAGCGCTCAGAGGAATGAGACAGATGTTGCGATGGCCCTCACCGCGCGACTCGTGATACGCGCGGATGACACACAAGCCTGCGTACTCTCCAGCAGCGCCTGAGTTGGGTTGAAGAGAGGCAGAGTGGAATCCGGTGATCTTGCACAGGTCGTCTTCCAGTTCCTTGGTAATGTCAGAACACTCTGAACCAATAAGTAGAAAGGATCACATACCTTGATTATACTGAGATAACCTTGAACCTGTTCCTCGGGTGCGAAGGGGTGAACATCGCTAAACTCGGGCCAAGTGAGCGGGATCATGCTGCTGGTGCTGTTCAGCTTCATCGTGCAGCTGCCCAGAGGGATCATGGAGTGAACGAGACCAATGTCCTTCGACGCGAGGTGGTTCATGTATCGCAGCATCTCCGTCTCAGAATGATGCTTGTTGAAGACCGGATGCTCAAGGAACGCAGAATCCCGTTTAAGTTCAACAGGGATGGAGGAATCGGTCGCGGGTTCGATGAGCCGTGCTTCACGGTCGGCAAGCGAGGGGAATACGGAGATCAGAGCGGTCAGGTCCTGGAACGAAGTCGCCTCGTCGAAGGATACTCCTACAGTGTCGTTGTCGATGATGCGCAGATTGATACCGGCGTTGCGAGCATGCTGGTGGACGATATCTGCTCCAGGACGGGACACGTCGACGGATACGGTGTCGAAGAAGGTGTCGTTGCGAACATCATAACCGAGACGTTCTACAGAAGCCTTGAACACCTGAGCGCAAAGGTTGACCTTCTGAGCGATACGCTGCAGACCGACCGGTCCATGGTAGACGGCGTACATGGCAGCCATGTTTGCCAGGAGAGCTTGACTGGTACATATGTTACTGGTCGCCTTCTCTCGTCGAATGTGCTGCTCTCGAGCTAAAAACCCCGTTAAGTAGAGAGACATGATGACATTACACGCGTTGCTTACTTTGCAGTGCCAAACGGTACGCCGGTAAGCCTGAAGAGTCGCGACTGCGTCCAATGAGACGACCGGGCATCTTCCTCTTCAGCTTGTCCGTGACGGCGAAGAAGGCAGCATGGGGACCGCCGTATCCCGACGGCACACCGAAGCGCGCAGAGTTGCCGAACGCGATATCAGCACCCCATTCGCCGGGGGGCTTCAGCATCGTCAACGCGAGCAGATCCGTGCCGCAAGTAACCAGTGCTCCCGCAGAGTGCGCTGACGCGGCGAGAGAGGCAAAGTCCTTGACGTTGCCATCCACATCGGGATACTGGACGAGCACACCGCAAAGGTCGGCGCGAATGCTCTCGTCCTGTATCGCCTTGCTAGCATCCGCGACGACAACCTTGATACCAAAGCCCTTTGCCCGAGTTCGCAAAACAGAGATCGTCTGAGGGAAGACGCCCGAGTCGACCAAGAATGTGCTCTTCTTCTGAGACGAAGCCACAAATGCCATAACCATTCCCTCCGCCGCGGCCGTTGCTTCATCCAATAAGGAAGCGTTCGCGATATCCATAGCGGTTAGAGACATGACCATTGTCTGGAAGTTGACCAGAGACTCGAGACGTCCTTGCGCGACCTCTGGCTGATAAGGAGTATAGGGCGTGTACCACTGCGGGTTCTCCATGACCTACGTCGCGCATCAGTAGCCAATATCATGATGTGCATATTCAACATACATTGCGCAGAATAACCGGAGGCACAACGGCAGAGTAGTACCCCATGCCGATGTAGCTCTTGAAGGGCTTGTTCTGTCCACCGAGGGCCTTGGCGCGTGCATGCAGCTCCGATTCACTGAGGACTGGTATGGTCTCGTTGCTCACGGACGTGGCGGAGACGCGAATCTTGGGCGGGACGGTGTCGGCAATGAACGAGTCCATGGACTCGTACCCGACCTTCGCGAGCATCTGGGCGACCTCGTCGTCGTCCGGGCCGATATGGCGCGCCTGGAACACATCGAGCGGGGCAAAGCGGGATTCCAGGGACTTGGCGTGCAGCCTTGCGCTTGTTGAGAGACGGCGGGCGAAGGGCAGTGTGGTAGACAGGCGCCTCAAGGCCATCGAGCAGCGAGTAGCTGCCATGAAGAGGCCCGCTGATATGTTAGTGGCCGACGATATGAAGGGAGAGTGTGGAAAGTCCAGTTCCAATTTTTTAGACACACAAGTTCACCGAGCTACTCGGTGAAAGGGGTGGATGCGTGCAGATAAGACACGGACGCGTTGATTGCGTCGCCGAACACTCGCTCGCTGGCTCCCAGCGGCGTTCGCGCCTCTGAGGCGCATGCTGCAGCCGACGCGCTGCACGCGACTGGACAAAAGGACGAGTATTTCACTCGGTGTATACTAAAACCTGGCTTGGACCGCGTACAAAAACTTTTTCGAATGCGCTTGACTCGGGACTCCGCCGAAAAGCCGATCTGTTCCGAACCATTTGACTGCTGTTCCTCCGATAAAGATACGGCGGTGTTCTCAGATTTGTACGTCTAACGTATCCGTGTAGAATTGGAATTGCAGGTTCATCGCAGCAGCCGTCCAGCCTTGCCTAGACTAATCTCTTCAGTTCGGGATCAGTCACTAGACATTGCTCAAAAGTAATTGGTGAACAGTGAGGGTCGACATTTCTCCTATACAGCAGAACGTGTGTGTGGCGCAATATTCAAGCATCTATATCGCAGCGCGACTGTTTGTCAAAAGACGCGTAAAGATCTCCACAAGACGTTCAAGTGATGATGCAGCGTCAGCGTCACTTTGAAAAAGTCCCACCAGCATCATCCGCTCCGTTTCTATCAGCTCCATTGGCATTTCTATCAACTTACGCGTTGTGTACAAGCAGCCGGCAATGCCCGTATACACTTGCAACTCTAAAGGAAATCTCCGTGATCCTTACCTGCCTTGAAGGTCATGATGTCGGCGACATTGATACCCATAGCGTAACTCGGACAGCGGGTACGGGTGGTCGCCTGACCAGCCGCTGTCAATGGGAAGTGCCATGAGGTTCTGGCCAATCCCGAGACGGTATGTAGTAGCGGAGACTTCAAGTGATGTACAACTGCAGCAGAATCTGTTGGTTGATATTGAAGAAAGGACTTTCTCTCGCTGTGTGGGCTCAACCCGCTTGTCAGAGAGGTGAAAACCCAGCTGAGAGTCGACTTGCTCAAACGAGAAGATTCCGTGGGATACGGAAACGCTAGGAATCTCGCGATTTCCCGCCAGACGATGAAGCCTCGGTTCCGTGTCAGTGTCAGTGTCTTCCTCTTCGCTTCCAAGTCCGGCAGGGCATTGTGCAAATCGAGCAGGAAGGGTGCGCACGTATGTAACATCCAGAGTCCAGTTGCGTGCAAAGGTGGTGGAATGCAATTAGGAAAGGAAGATGATACAAGTGGCGGCGCGGGTGCGTAGGTCTGCGCAGCTAGAGCTCCGGGGCAAGTATCGGTACGTTATTTGGTTGGCTCTCGCTGAACTTTGGATGTATGAGTTCGCGTCCTCTCCGTGCGATCTCCTCTATTCTCTCGGCCTGCTTCAGGATTGTCCAGCGCAGGACCAGAGGGTCTTGTCGGAGAAAGCGGTTTAGGGAAGTTATTGTCCGCGGAGAGGTGTCAAAGTGTAGAGTCCAGTAGCTGGCGTATGTTTAGAAAGTGATTCGGGAAGTAAGGGAAGGTGTGCTACGCACTCGCCGAGGTGTTGAGCCCTCCTCATCTTGTACGGAAGATGGTGGGTGCCCCATGAGTCGATTTTTCGGACCACGCCGCCGCGCTGGAGGACGTGCAGGGCGGTCTGGGATACCAAATTCTTGATGGATGCCTGCAGAGTGTTCAGCGCGCAAAGACAGAAAACGCAAGGGATGAGCGCACGTATTCGCTTGTGTGTGCGGCGATGCACACCATCTGGTAGAGCGGCATGCTGGCCCGACTTTTCGGTGGTACTGGTCGGTGTGAAGAGACGATTCGATCACATGACGACGCCCGCCGGACTCTGAGTCTGACACTGACACTGACCAGTCACTTTACCTCTGTCTCTTTGGCTACTGGACGGCTAGCCGAGGCGGCCATGCGGTCGTGTTTGCAGAAACTTCAAGGAACATTTGAAGGTTGCCATACGCGGAGGACAACATGCTCTTCTTATGTTGATTGCAGCGACGATGAACTGCTCCGGTGCATCACGGCACCAGGCGTGGTTCGCTGGACACTTTCTGATGTCCCGTGTGGCGCTTAAGACGGACATGAGGCGCCCTTGGAGGTCTCCCTGCGAAGCCGTCCAAAAATGGCTGCAAAGGTACCAGAAGCTCGCGGGTGACATATCTTGTCTTTGCAGCGAATCTTTCTGTATGTTTTGCGCGGTGTCTCCATTCATTCATGGAACCAGCACAGCCTTTCTCGCCATTCACTGCAGCCGACCCTCGAATATGTTCGCCACGGAGGCTTCGACGATGGCTCAGAATTACATACTCGGGTTCCTCTCCGCGCCAATGCGAGGCCGTCAGCCTGACGACGGCGTTCCCGAAGACCGCGAATCCGTCCATTATTCCTGACGTGAATTAAGATCCAATCAACGTTCTATCCTCGTTTTGCTTGTGTCTTCTTCTCGAGTTTATTTGCCTTCCATCTATAACTCTGTCGTATCCTCTGTCTCGCTGTCTGTCTACCACCGCCATGGCCAGCGCGCACTCCTCACCCTCACCTGATGACCCCGCCGTCTCCCAGAAGACGCGCTATCTTAGGGCCCAGCCGCTCCGATCTCTGCAGCACTCGCCCTCGCTGCCCAATATCTGGTCAGTTCTTTTCGAAAACACGTCCGCTACTTGGATCTCATCTCCACCTTCTAGGTTCCCGCCCCATCGTGGCCCGATACCCGAACAGTTCAAGAACGGCATCGCTCGTGAAAACCTACACCAACCGACCACACCACCCGCTCTCTCGCGCACATATCCTCTCCCCGTATCTCCCAAAAAGCTCGATTTCTCCTCCTCTGCAGGCACCCCCAAAGCGGAATCACGTCAACTTGCCGACCCGGCGCGCAATGCGTCGCCCTCTCCACAACGGCCGTACGACGAAAATCGGCGGATGCAACCAAATGCGAAGCACGCAGCAAAGTCCGACGCGCGCTCTCGTCTCGAGCGACAGCAGTCGCACAAGCTGCTCACGCCGCCGCTCACCCCATCGTCTAGCATCCGCACGATGGCGAGCTTCGACTCTGTCGGGACGGACGTTTCCTCGCAGTCTCAGGATGCTGGCAGCATTTCCATAGATAGCGACACTGACGCGAAGGCGACGCGGTTTCTCTTGGTGCGCGTTCGACCAGCTCTGCCCCACCATTCTCGCTAACGATTCACTTAGGTCGGCAATGTGTCTCGCACTGTCAACACCAAGTCTTTGACATATCATTTCACCACTGCCCTCTCTGCGGTGAACCTACGCGAGTGCATTGGGTCTGCCGAGACAGCCACCTCGACCAAGCCGCCGACTGCCGCCAGCAGCACCGCAGAGTCGGACTCGCCCATCAAGGGTGTCTTCGTCCGCTACGTCGAGTCTCAAGGCCTCATAGTCTTGGCCTTTTACGACATTCGCTACGCTATGGCCGCCAAGCGGTTTCTTTCTGTTCGACGATTCGATATCCTGGATATCTGCTTGGGCACTCCTGGAACGGACTGGTTTATCTGCAGCTATATCTCCGAGAATCAATTGTATCAGGTCTGTTTGCCTCCACCGTGATACTGTCGTTTTTCTCATGTGTTGGTCTAGATGATTGGCGACAACTCGTACATCCAGACGGCCAACTTCTACATCTCCCTCGAAGACTCAGACAAGCCTAACCCCGTCTCCCAAGAATTCGACAGCGGACAGCTTATCAACATTCTACTCTCATTCGGGGCTATCCATTCATTGGAGACTGTTGATTCCCTCAACGATGACAACGTAAGTCTATCCCTTTGGCTCAGACTAGAATCAAGCTTAACTATTCTGCATAGCACTCAATGAATTCCTACCACGTGGAATTTTGTGATGCTCGAGCAGCCGACCAAGCCTATATCTCGCTCGACGGGAAGTTCCTTCTGGGGAAACGCGTCAGGCTTTCTGGGAAGGACAATTTGCGTCGTCCATCTCTCGATCCTTCTTCTGAGATGTGCCGTTCGGGGGCACAGCGGCCCATCTCTTCCTTTGCGGCACCTCCCACTGGTCAGCCTTCGCTGCCTTCCACACAATTTTCGCATCCGGGCGACAAGTCGCAGATTAGGGACCGATTCGTGTTTCCAGACGCGATTGACACTTCACGTCTTCACAACGAAGAAGAGACCGGAACGGTGTGGTCTCCGTCGAATGACACCGCGCACTCTAGCTCGTCTCCGACGTTCTTCTACACGTCGCCTGTTTCTAGTGTCCCAACAAGCCAGGCACCGTCGATGCAAGCACCGTCTCAGGATTCCAACTCGGAACACGAACATATAGACGCCCCTGCAGACGATGCAAGCCAGTCCACACATTCTGACTCTGACAGTGCGGCCTATCCTCCTTGCCCGCCAAACTTCTTCTACCCAGAGACGTACTACCCTCCGCTGCCTGAAGACTATGGTATGGCTGGATATCCGCCTGTTTCTCCCTCAATGGCCTTCTCGCCGCCTCCTGCCCTTATCTACCCTGGCAACCCTCCGCCCCCCGGCTTGGCGTTCGGCTATGACGAAGATCTCCAGGTCGGAATGAACGGTCTGTCGGTGAACAACTACGCCTTCGATCCTTCTGTTCCTTTCACGAACTGCTTGTTCTCGCCGCATCCTGCTAGCGGGTACGGCCCCGTCCCGCCGGAACTCTGGCAGCCAGGCCCATGCCCTGAAGGAACCTATTACGCCCCTCCTCCCCCTCCCGAGGCTCCTTCGGAACCGATGGGCGCGTATCTAGTTCGGACGCCCGACAACGCTACACCCGACCGCCTTCGTTTCCAAGGGCAGATGAAGAAGCGTTCCAATGGACCCGGTACCGGTCCTGCTGTCGTCTCAGCGGAACAGGCGGCGAAAAACCAGCTCGACTTGCCCAGCATCGAGAACGGCATCGACACGCGCACGACTATCATGATCAAGAACATACCGAACAAGATGTCGGACAGGGATCTGATCAATTACATCAACCGAGTATGTCCCCGGCGCATCGACTTTTTGTATTTGCGGATGGACTTTGCGAATGGTGAGTGTTTCGTGCACTGTGTTGGTTGTTATCAACGCGTCTGCTTAGGTTGCAACGTTGGATATGCCTTTGTCAACTTTATCGAAGTCCGGGACCTACTACTCTTCGCGAAAAAGAGACTGGGCCAGAAGTGGAACATGTTCTCGTCCGATAAGGTCCTCCAGATGAGTTATGCTAACTATCAGTAAGCTTTTTGCTCTCTCTTCATCTTTGCACGTCATATACTAATCTATCGCTCCTCTGAAGGGGGAAAGAGGCTTTAGTCGAGAAGTTCAAGAACTCGTGCATCATGGACGAGCAGGAAGCCTGGCAGCCGAAAATCTTCTACTCCGAGCCTGGTCCCCAGCAAGGTCTTCCTGAGCCCTTCCCCGCGCCGACGCATATGCGCCGCAAGGAGCGCAGTCTCCACAACCGCGGCACTCTCTTCACGCCAGGAGGCAATCCGGCTGGTCCGCCGCGTCGCGTCGCCGACCCCGAGGACCGTCCGCGCCAGAGGTCCCGCTTCCGGATGACAACAGAGGGCTTGGGGCACTTCTTGTCCGCGGGTGGCAAGAGTTCCAGAGTGTTTTGAATTTGTTTATATATCAATCTTGACCGAATAACTAATAGCAAGCAGTGTTTTCTCTACTTTTCATATACAGACAGACAGACCTTTCTATCCAACGCTTCATTTTGTGTCTCTCAGTTTTGTTTCCATCTGTGTATTATACTCTGTAATTGATTTCATGTCCTTGATCGACACTCATCGGTATCGGGATTGCTACAATCTGGCTACAATCCCGATGGGAAGGTGTAGGGAAGGCGCGCTCAAATTATGGAAGGGTTCGTGTATCCCCACCGGTTGATCCATCCCTATTATTTACCGTGTCTACATACTTGCCCATGCGGTACTTGGGGTTGTCGTTGAATTGCATGTATGACTGTCAATATGTCGGAGCTCCTGATGCTCACCGGTTAGAATGCGTCGACTGACTAAGGAGAAGTTCGCTATGTTTTTGCACAGGCACCATCTAATACTGAGTCGTCCTCGAACTGCCTGTGATTGTTTGGACTCTGCACGGTGTACAGTGCACACTCCGGAGCTTGGGAGGACGCTCTCCAAAAATAACCCTAGGTCCAGGACCGATCAAACCTTTATCTTCCCCGCCTTGCACTTGCTGATTCCAATTACATACACAAGGACCCCGGATAATACCCTTTGATGTATGAGGGCAAAAGTACCAAAATTTCCGGCGCCGCGTCCGAACCTCAAAAATTTTCGCGTCCGAACTTTCCCTCAGGCTACAAGTCCAAAATTTCGCTCCTGTCCGAACTTTTCCCTCAGGGTTCCATAGAGCTGCCGATAATATTAGAATGAAAACTCGGGAGGGATTCGAACGCAGAGCCTCCGCGCTAGAGCAGCGAATTGAGCGCGTGTCAATCCATTAGACCATAACAGACTAGTTAGAATTGTTCCCGTAGCATCTTGTGGTTGGCCGTGTCCGAACTCCTGCCCTCAAAGTACCCAAAAAATTTCGGCCGCTGTCCGACCCATGGATGAGGGTTCCAGTCCCAAAAATCGCTCATGTCCGAACTTTTCCTCAGTGTTTCGGTCAGATTTTGGCCTCCACGTCCGAACTTTTGCCCTCATACATCAAAGGGTATTATCCGGGGTCCTCATACACACCCATGAAAAAAAGACAAATGTCCCTGGAAGATCCTGTAAAGGCAAGTTGTCTGGGGTTTCATACTCTTTCTCACACCTCCCACTCGGTCAACTTGGGCGACAACGTTCTTCGCATGATATAGCTAGCGCTGCGACAGCCAACTTCATTCTTTCCGGCGGCAGTTCCTAGCCGCATCTGATAACTCGACGCTTGTCACCGCACATACAAGCGCAGTCTTGACTACATAGGTCTTCGAACAGTCTTCGAAAGAGTGTCACTGGCCGGAGGTTCATCAACGCCTGACCGCGATTCTATTCCCAGGCTTGCAGTCAGTTGGCCTATTCCTCATATAACTCAGCATTTCATAAAGCCTTCTGTGTCCTTACGTAGGTCAACCACCGCACTTTCGAGAACACTTGTCATCTTCAGACATGGAGAGCACTCTGTTACCCGCACAGGTCGCCCGGCTCATGGTACAAAGTGCCGTCAATAAGCACAGAGATCGATACGAGAACATATTCTTCAAAGCGGTGTGTCCCTCTCCTTGCTATCGACGAGCGCGCGCCGACGAATGTGACCCGTGTAGTTTCTCGCCGGTGTCATGTTGTCCTTCGGAGGCCTTCTCTCAGAGATCGTTTCTGGAGGATCGACTGCCCTAACCGCGTCGAATCCGGGCTTAGTCAAGATCCTTGGAGGCTTTGTCTTCCCCGTCGGTTTGGCCATGTATGTCTTCTTCTCTCGTGTGTCGACAGCCAGCTTACTGTCATCCAAGGATTGTGCTACAGGGACTTGAACTTTTGACTAGTAACATGATGGTCCGTCGACACCAATGCAAGCGAGTGTGTTGTGGATCTGACGATTTGCTTTCAGGTCTTTCCGATGGCAATTATCAAAGGTGCCATTCCGTGGTGGAGTTTGCCTGTAAATTGGATACTAGGTATGCGCCACCACCTGCTGCTACTTCTAGACACATAGAATTTCATCCAGTCACCTTTGGTAACCTTGCCGGCAGTCTCTTCTTTGGCGCCATCCTGGTGCATTGTAGGTGACCACCGAGCTAGTCCATTCAATATCCTCACCCTCCGCAGATAGCGGCATAATCTCAGTGGCTCCATACAACACATACGTCCAAACATTTGCCATGTGAGCAGCGCTTGAGCCTTGATCCTACAACTTTGCTCACTTGACCAATAACGCAACCAGGCGTAAGGCCTCTGAACCCGAATGGCACCAGATCTTCCTGCGGGGTATCGGTTGTAATTGGTTGGTCTGTGTCGCAGTCTGGGTAAGTTACTGTAAAGGAAATCAATTCATCCCGCTGACGGGAGCCGTTTCCCAAAATCAGCAAGCCGCAGGTGCTAGCGACACGCTATCCAAGGTAATTGAATACACGCCTAGGTGAAGGTTGACTGACTCCGTTCGCTACAGATAGTGGCGCTTTGGTTCCCTATCTGGGTGGGTTCAATGTTTCACGGTCAATTTCGGCATGTCCTCACACAGCAGTATAGATATTCGTCGCATGTGGATTTGACCATGGTACGTTAGCCACACCGCGTCGGCATATCTTGCACAACGAATCTTATAACTTTCTCAGTCGTCGCGAACATGTTCTCCGTCCCCTTGGGTATCATGTTTGGAGCAGACGTGAGCGCATTGCCTGTCAGACGTGCATTGTACTCAGCTGTCGCCTTTTTCTAGCTGACGGTCGCGGCATACATTCGCAAGTCAGTCATTCTCCGCTCTACTTCCGGCTTTACGTTGTAACCTGGGCGTTTACTTCAAGGTCGTTGATCGCCTCTTATCTGGGCAACATAGTTGGCGCTCTCCTCGTCGGACTCCCTGCTGTCTACTTCTACCTTCGGAACGATGCTGATCACCTTGCCGCGCTCGAGAGTGGGGAGGCTATGATCACACCTCGAGCACACAGCGATAACAGCTCAAGCAATACCGAGAAGCGTCGCTGATTTGTTCCGTCCGGTTCAACCCTTCTTTTCATGTTGTACAATATTTCTTGGTTATCGCTATGCTTCAACGGCTATTCTCCCTAACTTACATATATCATCTAGCAATGGAGTTCAACACGACAATATATGTCAATATCATTGATCTCTTCACTTTTAGACTGTGGGCTGCTGACTGAGCGTGGAGTCGGGGATCTTGACATTCACACTTGGGTTGAGAAGCTTCAGGTTCTCGCTTGTGTATGGTGGGTAACGCGCCGCAAGGACCGGTTCAAGTCTGCTCAGGTCATGCTCCAGGTGAGTGATTGAATGACGATGAATGGACGGACGTACCGGAGCGGCATGTCAATGGAAGCACGCATATAACTGAACGAATCGAATGCGTAGCGCAGAACATTTCGACCATCTGTGCAGATCATGTCAGACTTTGAGACATGGCCGTGAATCATACAAGGAACTGACGTCCAGAGGGGCCAACACCGCCGAAGGGAAGCTCGTGAACTTGGTAATGTTGAGAGCAATGACACGATCGCATCGAAGTCGACTCACCGGCAAGTTGAATGAACACATCATTGTAGACCAGATTTCCACTTGTGGTGTTCTCTCGGACTGGCAAATCAATGATTGTGAGAAGGTTGACGGATACGCAGAATTGAGACCCTTACTCAAGGTCTTCGCTTCTTCATTCTCAGTGAAGGCATATAGAACCAGCGGATGGTCCCTAGAATTGGAACATTTCAGTTAGCAGCAGCTTCATAACATCGTGGCAGAAAAACATACCGCTCAGAGACGAAATCGCACGCGTCCTCAATCGTGTCTATCTCCATTATGGGTAACACCGGTCCAAAGTTCTCTCCCTCCATCAACGCGTCGGTGCGATCGACCCCGACAAGGATAGTGGGCTCAATCTTCAAGTGCTCCGGGTCTCTGCCTCCCCCAATGACGATCTGACCTGCAGTCCTATCGAGTATATCGCAGAGCCGGTCGTAATGTGCGCGTGAGACGATATGGGAGAAAGAATCCGACGTGAGAGGTGCACCGTCTGGGTAGAACGATTTGTATGCCCTCTTGAACGCTTCGACGACCTTTGGCACCACGCTGGGATCTCCGCCGGTGGCTACAAGGATGTAGTCGGGCGCAACGCATATCTCGAATGTGGTATTAGTGAAATACGCGTCGTACGGAGTGCGTGCCAAGTACCTGGCCTGCGTTGGTGCATTTTGCGACCAGGATCCTTCGTGCGGCCACGTCCAGGTCATACGACGGATCGAGGATAACAGGGCTCTTTCCGCCCAACTCCAGAGTGAGAGGTGTGAGATGCTTGGCCGCTGCCGCGGAGATGATCCTGCCGACTTTGCCATTGCCCGTATAGAAGACTGTGGATGATATCACATCAACAATGAACGCAAATAGGTCAGGGTATAGGACTCACTGTGATCCCCTGGAACAACGCATATTGAGAATCAATACAAGCAGGATGCTGAACGATCTGATTCTTACATTGCATCTCCAAAAGACTCGTTATCTCCTCGACAGCGCCTAGGACGACCTGAAAGGCCGATGTGTCCAAATACTTTGGGAGGAGATCTGCGAGGAGCTTCCCGTAGTGCGGCGCGATCTCGGAGACCTTCACAAGGCAGCAGCATCCAGCAGCAATGGCCGCAATGAGAGGCTGAATCGAGAGGATCATCGGGAAGTTCCACGGCCTGTCCGAGTCATGTAAAATAATCACGAATGGCATAGGATACAAAGAGGGTGGACGAACGCGATAACGAGCACGACGCCCTTTGGTGCACTGAACACCTTCGGGCTCCAGGCCAGCTGGTGGGAGTCAAACAAGTCCGTCTTGACGTCGGGTGCCGACCATTCCGGGAGGCTCTTGGCTGAGATCAACGCGCGCTCGATCACGGGTGAGATCTCAAATGTGTAGGTCTCAAATGGTGGACGGCCCAGGTCCTACGATAATTGTGAGCATTGTGGTCGACAAGGTGTATGTAACGCGTTGGCTGACAATTTTGAGCGCATCCGCGAAGAGCGCCTGGTTATCTTGCACCATATGCGCGATCTGCAGGAGCTGATGTTGTCTCCATGGGATGGGTCGTGTTTTGCGGGACTTGAACGTCGTACGTAGGGTTTGGTAGATCTATCACGACAGTTGTGATTGTAGTCAAGTAGTCGTAAGAGTGGCAAGACCTTGGGAAGTTCTTCCAGAGGCGTGTAGTTAGTCTGTGACATCGTAGCGAGGGAACAAGAAGTGCGAGAGAGCGCACACAGGAATACTGAGCTCTTATATCATTCTCATGTGGGCCGTGGCTAACCATTCTTAGTTTAGGGGCACACTTGACCACGAGACTGCGACAAGTGATGAATGGATGAAGTATGGATGACAAGGTGTGCGCGTGTGAGATCACAGATCACAAGAAGTTGAATTTGCCGAGAAGCCTCAGATTGGAGTGATAATAGTTCACAAGGACATTCACAGCCTGAGCTTTGTCTGATAAACACCATTGCCCATCTGACCTCAAGCGAAGCGACCTGGCACCATAGGCAGAGACGCTGACAACCCACCATCCACTGCGATGTTTTGTCCGTTGATGTAACTGGAATCGTCTTTTGGGCGCGTTAGAGGCATGCAGACAATAGAAATCCAGAAAGAAACTAACCTGAAGCCAAGAAGAGCGCGACTTGCGCGATCTCTGGCGAAGCTACGTTAGCACCAGTCCAGTAAGGATTGATTCATCGTACCTTCTGGTATGGCATACCGACTGAGAGGGTTAAGCTGCCCAATCTTGTCATCCGTCCCCCGTCCTCGTGCGTACTCGAAGAATCCAGTGGTCATGCCAGTCTCAATCAGGCCGGGACATATGGCGTTGACGCGAATATCCGTCCTGGCCAGTTGATAGGCACAGGTATTTGCGATGGAGTTTACGCTGTCGAAATCACTTGAGAGACGGTCATTGTGAACAATGATGGTCAAACTTACGCGGCCTTGCTGGCGCTGTCTGAGAAAGCGTTTGTCAAGAGTTTGGATTGAAGAAAAAGGGCGGAGAGACTGACATTCAACTGATCCACCACCAGAGCGAATACCAGCCACTGGCATGCATCATGTCAGGGCAGGCGTAGGATGCATGGACTGCTGGCTTACCAGATGCAGTGAGTAGTATGCTTCCCGAGCCATACTCTTTGCCGCGTGAAGAGTTGGCCTTGCCCATGGCTTCCGATGCATATTTCACTGCGATGAAGCAACTAGCCAGATATTTGAGGCTACGCGACGACATGACTTGGCGGAAAGACCTACGAGAGCGCGTTGATCTTCATGACCCTGGAGAACGTCTCTGCGGACGTTTCTGCAAGAGGAGCGATGGTCGCAACGCCAGCCTGTTGGTATGCCAAGGTCAAACGGAGGGAAGCACATGACGGTGATGACTTGCGTTGGCGAAGAATACATCGAGCCTGCCTTCTTCTTCGAGTGCGCGTTTGCACAGGCCAGAGATGGTTGCATCGTCGGATGCATCGCCTTGGATGGTGGTGACCTTGACATCCGCATATTTCCTCTCGATGGTCGACTGGAGCTCGGGCAGGTTTGTGGGGTCAAAGTCAAGCAGATACAGATGCTTCGCGCCTTCGTGGGCGTACAGCAGCGCCGTCGCGCGCCTAGATCCAGTTCAGCGGTGCACATCAGCAGTAGTCGTCCAACGTACCCGATGCCTTTGAGAGAGCCTACGCCGGTGATGATGCAGACCTTGTTCTGCAGCTTGTTTCCACGCGGCGTGTTGGCGAATTGGGCGCGAATATGCTCGAGTCTGGCCTGGGCCTGTTTGGCGTAGGCGTTGGGGCCGCCCTTCTTGAGGGAGGATGTGTAGCTGGGGCCCATGGTGGTGAATAGCAGGCGAACGTTGGGGTTGGTGGACTGAGTCGGCTGTTCCGGGTATGGTGGGCCGGTCTTTGCAGGTGAATTCTAGGTGATAGACGGCGTGGCCACTGCTGGATTTCGGCAGAGTACACTGTCCCTTGGCCGCATGACAGAAGAGCAATGATGGTGCATTGACAGAGAAGGGCAATCGCGCGCCTTTGCCAAACAGGGCCACCGTTTGTGATGCAAGAAGGAGAGCGGCCGTTACTGTTTTCGGACGCGTTCATCTCCAAAAATGTCGTCCAGCATCCAGCTCATCAATCCAAAGGCGGAGAGCGTCCGTCGGGCCGCCGCCCTCCAGGTACGTCGTCCTCGGCGTCGGCATCGCTGCGCGCCCTCATACCAATCCAGGTCAACACCACTGGCGCCATGGGCCTCGCTGCTGTCGTAAAGGGCAATCTCGGTGCGTCCCTTGCCTCTGTTCCCCGCGCGCTTCGCTCACTAGGCTATGCAGGACCCCGCGGCACGCTCAAGATGCTCGTCGACGGCGCTGGACAGATCAAAATGACCAAGGACGGCAAAGTCCTTTTATCGGAGATGCAGATCCAAAATCCCACCGCCGCCATGATCGCACGGACAGCCGTCGCACAGGACGACCAGGTCGGCGACGGAACGACGTCGGTGGTGCTGCTCGTCGGCGAGCTCTTGAAGCAGGCAGATCGGTACATCTCTGAAGGCGTGCATCCGACCGTCATTGGCGAGGGCTTCGACTTGGCGAAAAAAGAGGCACTCAAAGTCGGTCAAGTCTTGTCTGACTTAAGTACATCTCACCCAGATTTGTTGCAGTTCTTGGACGACTTTAAACAAGCCACCAAGCTTGATCGCGCTACTCTGATCAATGTCGCCTACACCTCTCTTGCAACGAAGCTCAGCAGTATCCTCGCAAAACAGCTGGCCGCCGACGTCGTCGACGCAGTGATGACCATAAGACCCCCTCCTCCATCCCAAGGTCATACGCACCCTCTCCTTTTCTGCCGCTGCTAATATTGCACTGCAGACGCCAAAGACCAATGGCGCGATCCCATCGACCTGCACATGGTTGAGATCATGAAGATGCAGCACCGCACTGCGTCAGACACTCAACTCATACGCGGACTCGTCCTGGATCACGGTGCTCGTCATCCCGACATGCCAAAACGCGTCGAGAATGCCTTCATTCTCACCCTGAACGTCAGTCTGGAATACGAAAAGACGTGAGGCCACTTCTTTCTCGTTTCTCCAGATCGATTGCTTACAGACGTAGTGAGGTAAACTCTGGTTTCTTCTACTCCTCTGCCGAGCAACGGGAAAAGCTCGTCGAGTCAGAAAGAAGCTTTGTTGATGCCAAGGTCAAGAAGATTGTTGAGCTCAAGAACGCTGTGTGCGACCAGGCAGTGGACAGCAAGGAGAAGAAGCGCAACTTTGTTATAATAAACCAGAAGGGCATCGACCCTCTCAGTCTCGACATACTCGCTAAAAACGGAATCCTTGCTCTGCGACGGGCGAAGCGGAGAAACATGGAGCGGTAGGTTATCATTGTCTTGCTCTTTCCTTTCCGATCTAACATAATTCGTATCGCTAGCCTACAACTGATCTGTGGTGGTATCGCGCAAAACTCCGTAGACGACCTCGATCCTTCCATACTCGGCTGGGCAGGATTGGTGTACGAACACACCCTCGGCGAGGAAAAGTACACCTTTGTCGAGGAGGTCAAGACCCCCAAGTCTGTCACGCTCCTCATCAAGGGCCCGAACCAGCACACGACGCAGCAGATCCAGGACGCACTCCGGGACGGTTTGCGCGCGGTGAAGAACGCCATCGAGGACGAGGCGCTCATCCCCGGCGCGGGTGCCTTCGAGGTGTCGTGCTCGGCGCACCTCAGCGGGCCTGTGAAGAAGTCGGCAAAGGGCCGCGTGAAGATGGGCGTGCAGGCGTTCGCGGACGCGCTCCTGATCATCCCGAAGACGCTCGCGGCTAACGGTGGATTTGACGTGCAGGACGTGGTCGTCGCGCTGCAGGAGGAGCAGGCGGAGGGGAACACTGTGGGGATTGACCTCCAGTCGGGCGAGCCGTTCGATCCTACGGTAGAGGGCATTTGGGATAACTATCGGGTGAAGAGGCAGATGCTGCATTCTTGGTGAGTGCTCATGAGTCTCTCTTCGTTGTCGTGAGGCTGATTTTTCTGCCATAGCTCGGTTATTGCGGTCAACCTGTTATCTACGGATGAGATTCTGAGGGCGGGAAGGAGCTCGTTGAAACCTGATGGACCTGGACCTCAGTGATACTAATGTTGTCAATGTACAGTGCATATAGATGATGAGAAGATGACAGCGTTTCTTCTTGAGAAGTACATGAAATGAATTATGGAAGCATTGCTTTAGCCGCAAAAAGCTGTTCGAAGGACGCGGCGTACGACGTTGTTCAACAAACTCTGAGTCAAAGGGTATAAATACTGTTTTGCTGTCATACGTCTTGTTCGTTGGCCGATGAGCAGTGATATAAGAACATGTTATTTGTACAATACAAAGCAAAAGAAAGCTCAATAAATATGATGAATGGGGTGCTTCTACCGTGTGCGACCAGCGGGACCAGTGTCCACAGGCTGAAAGCGTTGGTAGTATTGCTTGGTGTAACTCTCGACCAATTCTTGCGTTGATTCGGGCAGATCTTCAACGAATTGGCCTGAGGGTCTACATGAGCTCTCACTGACTTGCACGGAAGTAAAGCTGAACACACCTGGCGAACCGGAGAAGAGAGCGAGAGCGGGCACGACAGTGTTTGCAGGAACAATGGTGTTGTCGGCGATTTTGGCACAGTCTTTGATTATAACGAACTTTCCCTGCAGGCGGAAGGGTAAGCGAATGAACGTGCAAGGTGATAGCAACATACGATGACACAGTTCTTGCCAATAACGACGTGGTTCCCTATGGTCGCTGCCTCGACGATGCTACCGGCACCGATGTGGACGTGGTCGCCTATTTTCATTGGGTAATAGTTGAAGGCGCCGCGATACGTTTTGTAAGGTGGTCTGCAAGGTCACAGTTTGTTGGCCACCGAAGGTCGAGCGGCATACCTCATAACACAGGCGTCGCCGACGAGGCAGTACCGACCCAAGGATATTACGACGGCATGCCCAGGCCCAGAGCGACGCAGGTCGCCGCGGATGATAGCGTTGCCCGAGATGATCGTCTTGCCGCCGAGAATGATGTTCTGGGGCCCAGCAATGGTGGCACGGCGGGACACCTTGTTGCCTGTGTCCTATACAAGACGCGTCGGTTCATTGCTCCCAAAGGGCTACGGAAGCGGTCGCACTGTCTCGATGAACTCGGATTTCGTGTACAGAATGGGCGGCTCTAAGGACATGGTGGTGGTAGCAGGCTAAGACGCGAATGCCCCTGACTGAGGGGCACTCTGACGGCAGGCAAACGAGTGCACTCTCATTGCAACCAAGAGTTATGTTATCGCGCTCTCTTTCGTTCCACCATCTGCTCAGAAGACCCTCTCTCTATACCCCATCTGTTCGGCGAGCTACAATGACCCAGCTGTCTACTCCAAACTACAATTCGGAGGTCCTCGAATCTTATACACTCAAAGGTCACCTTATCATCACTGACTTCATACTGGCACTCATTGAGGACTAATCAGGTGGTGTAAAGGTCGTGGAGAGATTCTTCAATCTGCCATTGGACTACTCCAAACCAAATGGCGAAACCATACGCGTCTTTGCACGCAGTATGATACCCAAGGACAAGGCGAAAACTCCGGAAGAAGAAGACAAGCTTCCCATCTGTCAGTAGCATGACCGTGAATGAAGACTTCTTACCAGCATGTTATATAGTGCTGTACTTGCAAGGCAAGTTTTTGAGTCTCTAGATGCATCAGCCTGGCGCCAATATCAGAACTATAGGCGGTCCTGGACACGAAGTGCCTCTGCCCGACATACAAGGATACGCGGCCGAAGTATATCCCCAATTATACCTCTCTCTCACAAAGTGTCTAACAACAAAGTATCTAGATTCATTCCCGAGGCTATCAGGTACCGCATAGACGTCGCTGATGTTCTGCCGCCACACCTAAGCTTCGACGCATAGACCTTGTGGTTGGACCCTCGGGGAACAGGTTTAAGCACCCACATCTCTCCCGAAAGCCTACCCGCTGCACTGAAGACCGATTCCGACATTGCCGACTACCTCAAGCTCTTTCGCGCCGACAGCATAGGTTCGAACTCAATTCAGTATGTCATCCCAGATCTTAAACCTGATAGACACCCACAGTAAAGGACTGCGAAGCCATACGGAATATCCTCTTAGGCCACAAGACCGACGCGGAAGACCGGAAGTGGACCATCCTGGGACAGAGCTTTGGCGGATTCTGCGCGATAACATACCTATCTTTCCACAGCGAAGGGCTGAAAGAAGTCTTCATGACAGGGGGTTTAGCACCGCTAGTCAACCATCCCGACCCCGTCTACCAAGCCACAGTCCGTGAGTGGATCGTCACCGCTCGACTATCTGAACCAATCTGTATGCAGAGAGAGTGATCAAACGGAACAAGATCTACTATGAGAAATACCCTCAGGACATCAAACGCGTATGTTCTTCTTTGTCTGCGACTGGCTGTCCCTTACAACGCGTGCAGGTACGCGATATCATGGCATACCTCGAAGCAAACGAAGTGATCGTACCAAGTGGCGGCCGGTTGTCTCCATCACGGCTGCAGCATCTGGGCATGGACTTTGGGATGCACGGTACGTGGATCATCCTTCCCTGGGACGTGTCCAAAACTCATACTCTCATCAGGCGGAATAGATCGCGTCCATCGTGAGTCCAGTCCAGTCCAATTTCGATCCCTACTGAAGTGACGCGTACTCGTACAGAACTCGTCTTCCGCGCATCCCAAGACCTCGAGCTCTTCGGAAAGCTCAACTACAAGACGCTCCAGCTCGTGGAGGAGTCACAGGGCTTTGACGGGAATCCGATATTCTCCATATTGCATGAAGCGATCTACTGCCATGGGTGTGTTCTGGCCCAAATTGTCCTTGCATCAATATCCAATCTCCATCTTGTATCTGTATTCAGGCATGCCTCGAACTGGGCGGCAGCTCGCACGTTGAATGAGTACCCTCAGTTCCACTGGTCGCTCGTCAAGAGCATGGCTGACACGGAACCGATCTATTTCACTGGCGAGATGGTTTGTGTTCTTCTCGACATTCTTTCCAAAGATGTGACCGCTGATAAGATGATCACGTAGATATTCCCCAGCATGTTCAAGGATTATGCGAACCTTCGTCCATTGAAAGGCGCCGCAGAGCTGCTGGCCCAATACGACGGATGGGGCCCTATATTTGATCTGGACCAGCTAGCCAAGAACGAGGTCAACGTGTCCGCTGTTTCGTATGTGTTGTCTTTCGTCTACTTCCAGTCAAATTGCTGACGGGGACATGTTCTCAGGTACTTTGATGATATGTGAGTCCATCTTCGGCTTCTCTTTGCGTATCATCGACTGATGAAATATGTCAGGTACGTGGACTTTGCGTTGGCGCAAGACACGGCGTCGAAGATCAAGAACACGGAGCAATATGTGACGAACCAGCTTGTGCATAGCGGGCTTCGCGCTGACCCCAAAGATGTGATGGGGCGGCTTTTTCAGCTGTCTAAGCGAGAGTACAATTAGAAGTGTCTCGACGAAGTCACGAAGGTCACAGAGATGTACTCCCAAATCGCGCTCTATATCATGTTGGCAGGAGTTTCTGAAAAATGAGGTTCGTAACTGGAGATGGAATACCGTTTGTCTTTGCGTACGTCTGTATTTGAGGAAGAATCAAGTATCAAGAATCATGAGCTCTGCCGTATGTCCATGTCCTGAACTCTGCTCATTGCTGCAGCAACGTGCAAGGCTGATACATTGCTCAAGTGACGAGCAACAACGAATTTTGAGAATATTCGATATGCCGCCTGATTCTGAATTGGACCTCCTGTCGGTCCCCAATCTCTGGCGTTGTCGATACAAGCTCAAGGTAAGGTCGGCAACCTTGTTCGACTCTCCCGGGCAGCGGCCCGTGCAAGCGGTGAGTCGCCCAAAGGGGAATTGCTATGGTCATGTGTTTATTGCACGTTGGACCTCAACCGCGCCATTCAAGTGGCCTTTTCTTACAACCTGTTTGCATTTGGTGAGTCTCAAACCTGACTTCTAGTCTCTGCGTAACTTTGCTTTTCTTTTGTTTTTGTGTTCTTGCACATGTACTGACTGTCATCATCCAGACTCGGACACCCACCTCTATCTCTGCTGCCGACTCTGCTGGTGAACGCGTTACTGCACCTGCAACTGGTCCTCCAGTGGACACCGCTCACAAGAGCATAAATTGCAAAATGGCCGGATTTGCTAGCCTTGACACAGACGACTCC
Source organism: Strobilurus luchuensis (assembly GCA_019915105.1). Classification (NCBI taxonomy): domain Eukaryota; kingdom Fungi; phylum Basidiomycota; class Agaricomycetes; order Agaricales; family Physalacriaceae; genus Strobilurus; species Strobilurus luchuensis. Next base: position 1,546,171 of record JAHLMJ010000005.1, read on the forward strand.
ATGACCAAGACCCAAAGACTGGCGCGAGACACCGCTGGCCACTACATTGGACCAATGCCCGTTCAACAGTTCCTCGACGAGTTTATGCCATGGAACTCCTCGATGCCGCCAAGCTACTGCAACAAAAAGCCAGGCGCGGCTCGCAAAGCTAGTTTGATGGCCATGTCAGGTCTTCCTGAGGCCCAGATGTATAGTAAATTTGTACGTCGTCATGCCCCACACTGGACTATCAGCTGAATGTATCAAAGATTAAAGCCTTCTCGGGATGGCCGTTTGCGTCCAGCACGCGCCAAAATGATTTCCAATGTCCCCTCGACTATCAGGACACTCATAACTACCGTGACAGCACTTGCCGCTCGCTTGGCCTCGACATCACCGTCTATGGAAAACCACGCATTCTTCGCAAAGTTCCTCGGCCTATGGACTTTTACAACGTGGAAACCTTTGTTGAATTGAAGGCGTCGGGAGATATGGATGCCTTTGTTGATGCTCAGTCCTCTTCCTCTGACTCAGAGTCCTCCAACGATGAAGCTGATTTGGGCGCTAACGAGCTTGATTTGGCCGACGAAGAGCATGACGTCGACTCGGCCATGGAGGCCGCTGATTTGGATGTAGCTGAAGATGATAAAACGCAGCACAACACGGAAGTCCAGGACGTGGACGCCAACACGCAGCAGCCACCCCACATCGAAAGGCCCTTCTCCCTGCCTGGTTTCCCCTTCGAAAATACCACGCCCCATGGGATCCTGACTCGCGGCCAACTTGCGTCGTACACCGCTGTCATCATGGCTGTCCAGTATCGCTCGCATTTCTTCGAGGTCCTCATATGTGGTCCATACGCTCGCTTGATGCGCTGGGACCGCTCGGCTGCGATCGTTACGGAACGGTTCAACTACACCGACAACACCCTCCTCTTCCAATACTTCCTGCGATTTGCACAGCTTTCGGATGCTCAGCGCGGTCTCGACCCAACAATCACCCTTCCCTCCGAGGCAGAAGGCCAACTTGCTCGGGCGGCCTTCCAAAGCTACGCATCAGAGCTGTGGCAGGGAAAGGGAGCGTCTTTCTACGAGCAGCAGTCCGATGTCAAAGTTCTTGCCCTTTTGAAGATGACTTTCGATGGGACCGACTACATCATTCCTGCTCCTACGTTTCACGATGCCTGCTTCTCCCCTTTCGGCCGTTCGACACGGCGAGGTCTCGTATTTCGCCTCAGGCATGGTGACAAGGAGGAATCGGACATCCTCTACCTCAAAGATTACTGGCGGGATGACTCCCCTATAACGGTCAAGGAATCCGAGATCTACAAGTTGCTGGAACAGCACAACGTCCCCAACGTAGCTCGAATGGCAGCAGGGGGAGACGTTGATGACAAGGAGACCATTGGCGATCGCTATCTGAACATGGACTGGGCTTCCACCGGGACAGAGTTATCGATAGGTCGCCTCACTTGGCATCGCCTTGTACTTAAGACTGTCGGTCGCGATCTTCGCACATTTCCCACTGCGCGGGATCTGGTGCGATGTGTGGCGGATGCGATGCTCGGTACGCATTTCCCTGCTTTTGGGTTTGTATCAGTTAACTCAAGCCATTCGTAGCTCATCAAATGGCCTATGAGAGGGCTGGCATCCTCCACCGTGACATCAGCGCCGGCAATATTCTCATGACGATCACTAGAGGTCGCAACCTTTCCATCTCTGGATTCCTCATCGACTGGGACCATGCTGTTGTCATGTCGCTGGCCGAAAAGTATAAGGACAGATGTCGCATCTCTCGAACTGTAAGCACTCAGTCACGTTGAGCTAATCATCATTATTGACATGCTACAATACAGGGGACTTGGCACTTCCTATCAGCACATCTCGCCGAGAATCCAGAGGCTGAACACACTGTGGTGGACGATCGAGAATCGGCACTTCACGTCCTCACTTGGGCGAGTCTGCGCTACCTCGAACACGACGCTTCTCCCACCCGCCTTGCCGACTTCCTTTCGATGTTTGACACTTACCTCTCAACGCCTGGTGAGCCCGATATGGGCACTCCTCAAAAGCGTCTGCACATCCAGACTACGAGGATATCGCGAGTAAAATTCAAGAAAGCTCCCGCGCTGACGAAGTCGTTGGTCGACTTGACCCGCGTCTTCGCTGTTCGTTACCCATACGGCAGCGACCTCAGCGATGAGTCCGTTGACGAAGATCGCATATCCTGGAGGGAACACCAGAGAAAGACCGTCGCTCGTCGCACGAAGCGGTTAGAGGATCCGAAGTGGTTGTATCAGAGTCTGAAGGAGTGTGCGGACAGTCTACCTCTGCGTGGACCGGACGAGATTGAATGGCACCACAACGCCTACGAGAATCTCAAATCTTACCTGAAACCCAAAGGCTACAAGGGGGAGGGAACGACGGCTGTACAAATCTTCAAGAAGTTCAAGGCTTGGGATGGCAATGCTACCTTACCAATGGCGAGTGATGCGCAGAAGTTGGCATATTAGACACTTCGAAGTACTTAACTCAGCATAGTAGAATGTATACATAGAGTATTGACGACTCAAAGTTTCTGTTCGTGCTATTCAACACCTGGGCGCGGGTGCCGTACCCAAAGTGGCTCAAGTTTGCGTTGATGAGTTGTAAGCTGTTTATCCCGGTTGTCCACATGGATCACAAGTGTGGCGAGTATAATCATCGCCCTACTTTATGTAAGTTCCCGCCGTCTACTGCCGTATTCCTTCCACATTTGCTGAAGGACCTGATACAGGTTCGTATGAGTCAATCTACAATCCTAGGATGCGCCTGACGTTACTTGTACACCATATGTTATAACGATGGGAAAGACACTGGTGAGGTCTATGATTTGGTGGCTGAGTCAATGTGCCCGGAACCCCACTGACAATTGCACATCTGGATCTGTCAATTCGGCAAGTCCGCCTTTGTGCATGACATCCCGTCAACTTAAACTGCTTACAGGAATACACGATGACTAGGTAATAGACCCAATGGTAGTACAATTGCAAGCATTCAGTATAGAGACAGTTATTGACATGAGTAATCACTCAGCTTTTTAGCCAAGTGCAGGGCTGTGATGCGGTACAGTCAAGGATGTGTGTACATTTCCCCTTGACCAATGAGTTAGGTAGTTGCGCCACATTTTCAAGAGACCAATGTACCACACTCAGTGTGATGTTTCTATATACTCCTAGTACGGTAGTCTGTTTCATCATCAGCCTATGACACTGGCCACAACGCGTCGGACCGACTCTCAGCTTGGGAATTGGCGCGACGGTGGCGGCCAGGGTTGTCACGATCGGCATCAAGGGAGTCCTGAAGATCCTGCAGCTGCAGCCTGCAGTTGTTCCTGCATCTGCAGTTGCTTGCAGTTGCGCATCTGCAAGGCAATGTAGGGCAATGTGCCAGAGCCTGGACGTCCTCACGAATTCGCTAAATCTGCCTCGAGGTTCTATTTCTCCCCTCTTCGCGCTGCTCCATGTCGAGTTGTACATTGTGCATGACGTAGCCCAAGGTTGGCAGGATCGACGTCATGATCGTCATCGCGTCGGTGCACTTCATTTCTTTCGCGCTCTTATACCTCCTCCACGCCAGCTCTTCATCATCCTACCATGTCCACCAACCACATCTCCGCCAAGCGGGACAAGTCCAACGCAATCGCCGACTCGGCCAAACGACAGGTCTCCCAAGTCGGTAACGTCGCGCAAGATGCCGTGCTGGGCGGTGTCTGGAGATATCCCATCCTGGTGGGTTTGGCTTGTCTACTCTACGCGTATGAAGTGCTGATGTTTGTGGATGTATGTAGGGTGTATTTTATCTGCTATCTCGCAAGTCCACCTTTCTCAACAACCAGATCCATCTCTGACCTCATCATGCAGACCCCAGCTTAATCCGACCTCTTCTGCCTGCACTGCTCAAAGGCGTCCTTATCGCCCTCGCGACCATCGTCGCGTTCTTCACCTTCACCTACCTGCCTCAAGTCGCCGTGCTAGCATTCGTTAGTGGACCTTTAGGTGAGTCCGCGGTTAGCCGTCTTGCAAGTATACAAGAACTGACATTCGGTGTTTAGCCTTCGTCGCGGCGGTCCCGCTCGTCTTGGGTGAAGCATATGCCGTGATCAACTTCCTGACAAAGTCGTTGTTGTTGGGACAAGCGGGTGTCGATCTTTTCGATGCGGTATGTCCATAACACTGTTGCAGCTTGGAGTCGACGTGAATGTGGGCTGTACAGGTGCTAGTCCAAAAGGGACACATCGCGCTGGTCGAGCGCGGTCGACAAGTCACTTCCTCCGGAGGGAAAGGTCGCGTGCTAGGCAAACTATTGTCCAAACCTCTATCCCGCTTCAGCACGGTCAGTCGCCATTCTCTCCATATCCCCACAAAACACTGACGACGAGATGAACAGGACAGCATAGTCCGCTACTTGCTCAGTCTCCCACTCAACCTCATCCCCGTCGTCGGGACCGTCTTCTTCCTGGGCTACAACGGTCAGTAATCTTCAATTATGCCATGCCATCCGACCCCCACTGACACCGCTACTACTATTGCAGGTCTCAAATCCGGACCTGGCTACCACGCACGATACTTCCAGTTGAAGGGGTATGACAAGGAGACACGCCAATCAGTGATCCACGAGCGACGAGGATCTTACACCGCGTACGTACTGTCCTGTCTCTGTTCAACGTCTCAATATTCACGACGAGATACTTACAGATTCGGCACCATGGCCATGGCGCTTAACCTCGTCCCCGTCGTCTCGATTCTCTTCGGCTGTGAGCTATCCTTCCCTTGCTTTGCTTCTTTGCACGCTTACTCATTTACTTAGTCACATCCTCGATCGGCGCGGCTTTGTGGGCGGCGGATATCGAGAGGAAGAGTGGGGGACCGCCTTCGGTTGGGGATGTCCGAGATGGGGCCTCTGATGAAGAGGAGGTGAGTCTCCCGTCGCCGGGTAAGAAGGAGTTGTAGATTGAGCGAGAGGGGTGAGGATACGTAGTGTATAATTTACGATGCGAAAATATTTCAGATGAGGAAGATGCTATCTTCAAAAATGTCGCTGATGGTCTAGATTCTACTATGCTAGATTACTTGCAAGTGTCTAATATGCCGACTTCTGAGCATCACTCGCGGTTGGTAAAGTAGCATTGCCATCCCAAGCCTTGAACTTCTTGAAGATTTGTACGGCCGTCGTTCCCTCCCCCTTGTAGCCTTTGGGTTTCAGGTAAGATTTGAGATTCTCGTAGGCGTTGTGGTGCCATTCAATCTCGTCCGGACCACGCAGAGGTAGACTGTCCGCACACTCCTTCAGACTCTAATACAACCACTTCGGATCATCCAGCTGCTTCGTGAGATACGCGACAGACTTTCTCTCGAGCTCCTCCAGGAAATTGCGCTCTACGTCACTCAGTGCGAGCACAGCGGTGAGCCTAGCGCTGACGGCGTGAGGTCTAGTATAACGAACAGCGAAGACGCGGGTTAAGTCGACCAACAACGTCGTCAGCGCAGGAGCTTTCTTGAATTCTACTCCTGATATCCTCATAGTCTGGATGTGCAGACGCTTTTGAGGAGTGCCCACATCGGGCTCACCTGGGCTTGACAAGTAACTGTCGAACATCGAAAGTAAATCGGCAAGGCGGGTGGGAGAAGTGTCGTGTTCGAGGTAGCGCAGACTTGCCCAAGTGAGGACGTGAAGCGCGGATTCTCGATCGTCCAACACAGTGTGTTCAGCCTCTGGATTCTCGGCGAGATGTGCTGATAGGAATTGCCAAGTCCCCTGCATTGTAGCGTGTCAATGCTGATGTGCTCAACGTGAATGAGTGCTTACAGTTCGAGAGATGCGACATCTGTCCTTATACTTTCGGCCAGCGACATGACCACAGCATGGTCCCAGTCGATAAGGAATCCAGAGATGGAAAGGTTGCGACCTCGAGTGATCGTCATGAGAATATTGCCGGCGCTGATGTCACGGTGGAGGATACCAGCCCTCTCATAGGCCATTTGATGAGCTACGAAGGGCTTGAGTTAACTGATACAAACCCAAAAGCAGGGAAATGCGTACCGAGCATCGCATCCGCCACACATTTTTTTTTTTTTTTTTTTTTTTTTTTTCCAATTCAAGTCCATTGCGCTAAAGCGTATGTAAGACCGTATCCCGTCTACTGTATGCTACCCTACGAGAAATAAGTAAGAGACCATTCGCTATCTACTTGCAACACTGAGACTCGAGCGCGCCTTAAAGGCGGATAGCGCTCGTAAGACCATTAGATGGTCAGGAGGGACCGACACAAAGTCGGGTGAGGGAGTTTCGCTTGCTCCTCTGCAAGTTTTTAGGTGGCGGCGGCCGCGTTAGCGGCCGCCAATTCGGCTCGAAATATGTCCATGAAATCGAATGCTGCTGGTGGGGAAGCTGACTCCCTCGCATGTGTTTTACGCCGGCGCGCCTTGTATTGCTTCTTGGGAATGGGTGGCGGGGTTATGTCGCCGAACGTCTGCGCAAATCGGTGTGTATCGGCGATGTACTGGATGAGATGTGGAATGAATTTCGGGTCGTTGAGGAGCAGGTCCTCTTTTGGGTTCTCTCGACCTGTTTTTGCTGCCTGCCTGAGCTTGACCCGCTGCATTGCGTATCCGGGGCAGTAGTAAAGGAAGTGTCGGACGGTCTCTTTCGCATAACCACAGGATGGGCAAGCTGGCGATTTCTCGACTCCAATCGTGTGCAGATGGTGGTTAAGCGGTGCGTGGTTCGTGCGGAGTTGAGTGAGGATTGACGCGACTTTTCGCGAGAAGTCCGCCGTTAGTTTAGCGAACCTCTTTCCGATATCTCTGGCGTTACTGCCCGCGATGCCCTTCAGCTTCATATGTCGTCGTGATTTCCTCCATCGTGCATTGTGTTTTTCGTGGATGGTCGCCAGGTGTACTCGCTTCGCCGCTGTGGACGATATGGGAAGGGGTGAGTGAAGTAACTCGGGCAGGAGCTCCTTCGGCGATGATCCTCTTGCACTGCTTGCCGCTTTCTTTGCCTCCCTATCCGCCGCCTCGTTTCCCTTCACCCCAACGTGACTCGGTATCCAGCGCACTGAAATGTGTGCACCGCGGTGTTTCAGTCGCAAAAGGTCTACCTCCGCGTGTAGTGCATCCAGGAGGTAGTGTGACGGTGCCGGTCGCGCTAATTGGGTTGCCTCGGATGCCGAGCTGCTGTCGATGACCATCGTTGCCCGTGTAACCTTCTCCCTGTCCCTCAGCATCCTCACCGCCAGCACCATCCCTACACACTCCCCTTCGTATACCTCGTGGTGTCTGTCCGGGCCTAAATGGAATCTCCTCGCCTCTACTTCCTCGTCACCCTCGAACAGAACCGCCGCCGCACCTATTCCTCCCTCGAAGCCTGATCCATCTGTGTACACCCTCACTCCGTCGTCCTCTCTGTCTAGCTCCTTCGCGTATCTCGAACTGCCTCTCGTGTCGATCACCTGTATCCTCGACTTTCAGTGGCTGGGGTATCTGATCGCCTCGATCTTCTCCATCCTCTCCGGCCGTAGCCTGAACAGATGCATGAGCCAGTGTATAGGGGCTCTGTGGCGTTGGATGAGCGATGCGCGGCCGGCTCGTTTGACTCGCCCGTGAAGAGGGTGCGACTTGGGCAGGCAGGCGAGCCGTACCGCTGCGCGCTGTAGGTGCTTCTCGACGATCAGTGCCATTGGCAGTAAGTTGGCATGCACCTCGATTGTATCTGCCGCTGACGTTCGCATAGCTCCCATGATCACAATGGCCGCCCGGCGGTGGACCGACTCCAGTTTGCGTATAATTGCATGGGAGCTCCGTCCGTCCTTCCTTCGTTTCTTCGTTACTCTCGTTGGGGTGAGGAATACGTCCGCCGCGTACAGCATCCTTGGAATCCCTATGGCCAGATACGCCCGTCGCATGAGCTTCTGTTGCACTCCCTTTGCGACCTTCGCGATTCTTCTCAGCTTTGCCACCATGTCGTCGCCTCTCTTCACCGCCTTAGCTCCTTGCTCCTTCCATCTCAGTCCTGCATCCAAGGTCACCCCGAGAAACTCGCCCTGTGGCTTTACCTCTATCCTGCGCCCGTCAATCTCGATTGGGCTGCCTACGTCTGGGACACGTAGCGTCTTCCCAGCTCTTGCTGGGTTTGGGATCGTCTTCATCCTAGGCGTAAAGTCCACGAGCTGCCACTTGGGTATGCCAAAAATGCTGCCCCGCTCCTTTGCCCACTCCAGCACCCCTCCTGGTCCCTCCATTACGCTCTTCAGCTTCTGATGCGTGCCCTCGTCCCCATCGAAAGTCTTGGCCCTTGCCTCCGCGGCCACATCATCGATGTACCCATAGTTGGGTATCCTCGCCTTCTCTAGTCGTTCGAGTAAGCTCTTGTTGTACAAGATGTACAGTAGTTGCGCGAAGGGGTCTCCCTGGTCGAAGCCGTTCTCCACATGAAATGTATCTGAAACAAAGTCGTCAAACATCAGCGTAGTCATTCTCGCCGCCAACCGCCTGTCTAGCCATCGCACAATCTCCTCTGGCATTCTTGCCATTCTCAGCTCGTGCTTCGCTACCTCCACGTTGGCGCTGGGGTACGCCGCCTTCACATCAAGATAGAGGACTGAAGCTACATCACCTGCTCGCCACGCTTCTTTTATTCTGGCCACCATCATGTGCACCGAATCGGATGTGCAGCGTCCTGGGCGTCCACCGTAATGGGACGCCGGTAGCAAGCCTTGCAATTCGCACTGTGCTAGAACCATCTCGTTAGTCACCGCATTCAGTCCCCGTCCCCATCCTTCGGAGAGTACTATCGGACGCCAGGCGCCTGGGTCACTGTAATCCGACTTGCCCGGTTTGCGAAAGATTATCGTCGTAGACCGTGCCATCTCCGGGGGGTAATAGTCCAGCGTGAACGTGGCTCTGTATACCGGTCCGATGTGCGGGGCGAGTAGGTCCGCACAATTGTTTAGTACGTCGTTGGGTACTGTACCGTTCATAGTTGCCTTGCCTTTCTTCATTTTTCGGAAAACTCGAATGATCTGTAGGTCAGTGGGGGGTGCAAATGACCATGCTGGCGGTGGATAACCGTTCGCTGGAATCGTCGTCTCGAAGCTCGACTTTGGGAGGAAAAATTGTGCTCGGAGAATAGCGGCCTTATCTGCGTTGGATCTCGCCACAGTTTCTACACCGTCTACCTTCACCCGAAGGTTGGGTATCCGCGTTCTGGCTCCGTCGGTGGGTGGCTGTGAAATATAGCTGCACTTCATCCAGACATCATCGCCCGTGGTCTGTTCCAGCCATTCATCCCAGTGTCTACTCTTCTCCTCTCGCAGTGCTGCAGAGTATGAATTTCGAGCCACTCGCGCCGCCTCATGTTGAGAATGATTTGGCGACGCCCAAAGCTTCGCGGCCTTCCTCTGCTGTTTCCGGCACTCGGTGCGAAGCTTGGCTAGGCGCTGGTTGAACCAGCGCTTAGAGTGGGGGCATGGCGATGTCATCGGAACGACTTCCTCTATCACGTTCTGAACCGTCGTCTCGAGTCTGGCGAACACTGTCTTCAGAGAGGTAACGTTCTGTATCTCCCTTGGGCGCGGTAGCTTTGCCAGTTTGACGGCTAGGCTTTTCCGGAAGTCGTCCCAATCTACCGTACGAAAGTTTCGTCGCGGCGTCTCGTCCGATAGTGCGATGCGCATGTCCAGTATGCCTCGGATGGGTATGTGGTCCGCTTTTGGGGGTCGGCTCTCCGGGCGCGTAGTGCACTGTACGAATCTATTCAGTATGTCTTCGGAGACAAAAACATTATCAACTCTAGTGTAGTTACCCGTCGCCTGTGCTATTAGCGTAGGCGTTCCTTCCGGGAGGGCCATCTTCATGGATCTGTCCCCAATCATGTCGAGTAGTACCTGCGCCATCTCTAGGTTTTTCTTCGTGAAGAGGTGGGAGTTGCGGGCCTCGTCCCATAGCGGGTGGTGTCTGTTGAAATCGCCAGCCCAGATGTAACTAGTTGGTAGGCGTCGTCCTCCCTGAGCTGGTATATGTGCTCCAAAATCGAACGACTCGACGAGTTGAATCGTCGCGTTTGTCTCGCATGCGTTGTATACGTTGACAATGATCAGGTTCCGGTCCTCGCGTTGGAGTAGTATTGCTGTGGCGTCTGGCGAAGGTATTGGTATTGGCGTCCAGCAGTCTGTTGAGAGACGCTTGTTTACAAGAATTATCGATCTCGTTCTCGTCTTGTTGGCACGGTCTTCGTGATCCGGCGGGTATACGACCATCCAGTTCGATGTGGCGGCGGTTTTATCTAGAAAATTAAAGCAAGGCTCTTGTATTAGTAATATATCATCGTCTCTGTCCACCTCATGCAGGAAGAGTAGCTGCGCATCCAACGACTTGTTAACATTCAGAGACCAAAAAATAAAATGACCGTCGTCTCTCCTGGTAATAGAACTTGGCTCAATCATGGTCTACCGATCCTAGAAGAGCTTCGCGACTGAGGCTGAGACTGAGACACCGGAAACGAAAGAGTGCCTTGTTTCAGAGCAGTAAGTGCCCGTCGCTGCTGGCTGGGAGGCTGCGATGTGACTGTAGATTGCGAGCTCGCTGGTACAATCTGTGATAGTCGGTGGTGTAGGTTATCTGAGTCCAGTTCACCCTCTTCGCGCTCTACGGCACTGCTCTGTGTTCCACGTCGTGGCACTTTTACCAGGTCGCCGAGGTTAGCCGTATGTGGGCGGTAGGACGCCATTGCCGCTTGTTGTGGTCCGCTGTCGAACATGCGCGCTAGTTCTGCGAATGTTGGTTCCGCCGATTCCCAGGTCATCGAGTCGTCAGTTGGGTAGTACCGGTATTGGTTATCGGATATACGCCTGTTGAGATCATCGTTAGCTTTCAAAAATGCCGGACATGTTCGCTCAGCTGCTCCGTGTCCGCTCTTCTTGCAGGTACTGCAGTGGAAACGCTCCCTGTCGCTGTTGGGGATGGTGCATCGTTCTGTCATGTGGTCGGTTGAGCTGCATCGTCCACACGTCGCCTTGTTCGGGCAGTTCTTCGCGTCGTGAGTTCTTGGGAGTTGGTGGCAGGCCAGGCAGCGCTGAACTTCCTTCCTATCCCTCCTCACTGTGACGAGCTTCCCGCCAATCACCATACCCTTCCTGATCGCCAGATTCGCGTCGCGTCTGCTCGCCATCCCTATCATGACATGTCCAAAGCGTTGGGTCTCCTTCCTCCTCACGACGGCCTTCAGCCACCTCATCGTGACGATGCCTCCCGGGTCTAGCCCACTGTCCTCGATTATCGCGTCGCGTGTTACTTCATCATCCAGGTCCTCCGAGAGCGGGACGAATAGCGCCACTACGGGGAACGTCTGCTGCTGTATGATGCAGCCGACGTCCTTGAAATGCGTCTCCAGTTCTACGTCGAGCTTGTTTTCGCGTAGCGCTATCCCCACCAAGGCCGTGTTGACCAGAAGGCTCACCGCCCCCGAAGCTAGTTTCTTTGCCGCTACTACCCGTGCGTCTGAGGCTTCGAAGCCCGGGTCGCTCTCTGGTGCGAAGCAGTCGTCAAGAGTCGCCACAAGCTCCTGAGTAGCTGCGGCGGCGATGTCCTTCTCGGGTTTGTTCAGCAGATGGGAGCTGTCGACGGTGGACGATGGGTGTGGTTTCAGGAGGAAGCGGCGTTCGGCCATGTCGCCTCGGGCTACCGCATCTTCGTGGCTCTCGGAATGTGAAAATGGCTGCGATGTTGGATACGTGGGAGGTTGGGAGTGGGGGCCGTTCGTGGCGCGCGTAGTCGGCTGAGACGTGATGTGGGCATATGTCGGGGCTGACGTTTGTTCGGTCGCTCTCTGTAAGTTCGCGGCGACTTGTTCGTTGGCCTGTACCTGTGACTGCGCCGCTGCCGTAGCTATCTCCTGAGCGGCTAGGTTGGCGGTCATGGAGTTCACCAGCTCCTGCATCGTTTTGTACTGCTCCGTGATGAGTACTGCCGTGGCGTTCAGGCGAAGGGCGTCATCTCCGCATGAGAGTATGCTCTCCAGCTCGAGGAGGGTGGCGATAGCGGATAGTATTGGACTGATTCGAGCCCGCGTAGTCTTGGCCATGATCGGGAGTTCCTTGGTAGCGAGGTCCTGGAGCGCCGCAATACAGTCCCTCCTGCAGTCTCCTGGTGCGATTGGCCTCTTCACGTCCTTCTCACTCATCACTCCTGCGGTCGCCAATATCTTTCGCTGCGCCTCCACCCTCGCGTCGCGTCGTCGTCCTTCGCCTCCACCCGGGTCTTCTCCGCTGTCGCGCGCGTTCTCCTGCGGTTGTGGGTCATTTTCGACCATGTCGAGGTGTATTTTGTTGTAGAGAGGTTATATAAAACAAGCTCAGTGTAATTTATCGCTATGTACCCTTGACTTAGCAGCGCGAACTCCCGTCGATACGGTCGAGCAGACCGTGGGAAAAAAAGTTGCTGTGGTGGTGCTAAATCAAGGAGCGATCCACCCGCCACACATCGCACCAGATCCCGCGCAGTGAGAAATGTGCGGAGATCGCGACCGACAGTCTTGAGTACAAGGCGATGCCAAGTGAGGCGACATAACGATAACTCTGTCCCGGTGGAAGCCCAGTCCATGTTCAGATAGCAATCGCCAATGGTCTCCTTGTCATCAACGTCTCCCCCTGCTGCCATTTGAGCTACGTTGGGGACGTTGTGCTGTTCCAGCAACTTGTAGATCTCGGATTCCTTGACCGTTATAGGAGAGTCATCCCGCCAGTAGTCTTTGAGGTAGAGGATGTCCGATTCCTCCCTGTCACCATGCCTGAGGCGAAATATGAGACCTCGCCGTGTCGAACGGCCGAAAGGGGAGAAGCATGCATCGTGAAACGTAGGAGCAGGAATGATGTAGTCGGTCCCATCGAAAGTCATCTTCAAAAGGGCAAGAACCTTGACATCGGACTGCGGCTCGTAGAAAGAAGCTGCCTTTCCCTGCCACAGCTCTGACGCGTAGCTTTGGAAAGCCGCCCGAGCAAGTTGGCCTTCTGCCTCGGAGGGAAGGGTGATTGTTGGGTCGAGACCGCGCTGAGCGTCCGAAAGCTGTGCAAATCGCTGGAAGTATTGGAAGAGGAGAGTGTTGTCGGTGTAGTTGAACCGTTCGGTTACGATCGCGGCCGAGCGGTCCCAGCGCATCAAGCGAGCATATGGACCACATATGAGGACCTCGAAGAGATGCGAGCGATACTGGACGGCCATGATGACAGCGGTGTAAGACACAAGTTGGCCGCGAGTCAGGATCCCATGGGGCGTGGCATTTTCGAAAGGGAAAGTAGGCAGGGAGAAGGGCCTTTCGATGTGGGGTGGCTGCTGCGTGTTGGCGACAACGTCCTGGACTTCCGTGTTGTGCTGCATTTCATCATCTTCAGCAACATCCAAACCAGCGGCCTCCTTGGCCGAGTCAACGTCATGCTCTCCCTCGGCCAATTCAAGCTCACCAGCGCTTGAATCAGCCTCGTCGTTGGAGGACTCTGAGTCGGTGGAAGAGGACTGAGCACTGAGACCATCAACAAAGGCATCCATATCTTCCGACGCCTTCAGTTCAACAAAGCTCTCCGCGTTGTAAAAGTCCATAGGCCGAGGAACTTTACGAAGAATGCGTGGTTTTCCATAGACGGTGATGTCGAGGCCCAGAGAGCGGCAAGTGCTGTCACGGTATTTGTGAGTGTCCTGATAGTCGAGGGGGCATTGAATATATCCTTGGCGCGTGCTAGACGCAAACGGCCATCCCGAAAAGGCTTCAATCTTTGATACCTTCAGTTGATAGTCCAGTGTGGGGCAGGACGACTTACAAATTTCGTATACATCTGGGCCTCAGGAAGACCTGACATGGCCTTCAAACTAGCTTTGCGAGCCGCGGCCGGCTTCTTGTTGCAGTAGCTTGGCGGCGTCGAGGGGTTCCATGGCATGAACTCGTCGAGAAACTGTTGGACGGGCATTGGTCCGATGTAGTGGCCAGCGGTATCCCGCGCCAGTCTTTGGGTCTTGGTCATGGAGTCGTCTGCGTGAAGGCTAGCAAGTATGCCATATTCGGCCATTTTGCAAATTATGCCCTTGTCAACGGTGTCCACCGGAGGACGAGTCGCAGGTGGATTAACGCGTCCACTAGCGGAGTCGGCAGCAGAGATACAGGTAGGTGTCCGAGTCTGGATGATGGCAATGGGGTACATGTGCAAGAACACGGAAACAAAGGCAGAAGCAGCGTTACTCAAAGACTCAAAGTCAGGTTTGAGACTCACCAAATGCCAACCGGTTGTAAGGAAAGGCCACTCGAATGTCGCGGTTGAGGTTCAACGTGCAATAAACACATGACCATAGCAATTCCCCTTTGGGCGATTCACCGCTTGCACAGGGCCGCTGCCTGCGAAATGTCGACCAAGGTTGCCGACCTTACCTTGGGCTTTTACCGACAGCGCCAGAGGCTGGGGATTGACAGAAGGTCCAATCCAGAGTCAGGCCGCAATGTCTGCTCAAATGGCAAGCAGTAACGGACCAACCTTGCACATTGCTGCAGCAATGAGCAGAGTTCACGACATGGAGATACTTCAGGATATGGAGATACGTCAGAACTCATGATTCCTGATACTTTATAATACAGACGCACGCAGAGAAAATTGGTATTTCATCTCGAGTTCACGAACCTCATTCTTCAAGATATAGAGCGCGACTTAAAGGTACATCTCTGTGACCCTCGTCGAGACACTTCTAATCGTACTCTCGCATAGACAGCTGAAATAGCCGGCCCCTTACATCCTTGGGCTCGGCGCGAAGCCCGCTATGCACGAGCTGGTTCGTCACATACTATTCCGTGTTATCCTCAAGTCCGACGCCATCACGGTATCTCATGCACAAAGGCAGGCTTGCCGATTCGACAGGTTCAGATGTCTGTTCACGGCGACTGACCTTATGTCTGCAGCTTCTTGGCCACGAGCAAGACTACTCGTAGAAACTGAGTGACATTGAGGCCCATGCAGGAACGACTTGCAAAAGCGCATGCGTCTGCAGATGAACCAGCTCTTCGACATTCGGACGAATTCGTGCCACATCATTGTCGGTTGAAAGTGGGGTTCCGAGCACATTGACTCAGCCACCTCTACCAGATGGCAGCTGACAAGGAGACATCTTGAAAGAATCAGAGGATCGCAGAACGAACCAGACATAGGCGTGTAGGGCCGGCACATATCATTGGGCCACATTGACATAGTCCGAGCTTCATTTTGGCGCGTAACGTTAACTAACCCTCGCACGAGCAATATGCATTCTGTGCTATCCCAGCAAAAGGAGAGAAACTGTAATAGTGGTGTACTAAATGAGCGTAATGGTGTGTAAAGTAATGATAGCAAAAGTCCAACAGCCAGGAAAACCCGAATCAAAACAAGTTGTAAGCTGACCATTGTGGCACGACCAGACCCTTCTCGTCGAGGTCTGACCAGGCATTCCTCCCTCTGTTGATCATCCCCAGTTCAGTCAGACCGCCGAATGCCTTCTCCCAGCCCAGCGCCACTGCCGCCAGTTTGCATATGGCAGAGGTCAAGGTGCAAGCGACCTTGTCCGCGCCCGGCTGAGTCCACATGCCAGTCATGACAGCAAAATCGACGACCATCCCGCGCGTGGCGCGCACCCTGACCTCCGCATCCTCGAGCGCCATGAACTTCTTCTGGAAATACTCCTCCGGGCTCGCCAGCGCGCGCAGGTCTGCGAACTTGCTCCGCGGAAGCGAGAAGACGGGGATGTCCATCATCCCTGCGAGGTCGGCGAGCGCGGAGGGAGAGTCGGAGGCGATGTAGGCAGCGGGGACGTTGGCGTCTGAGAGGAAGTCGGCAAAGTCTGTGAGAGGCACGTATGCGCTGTGCAGTCTGTGCGCTTTCGGTCTCTGGTCTCCTCTGCGGACGTGGGCGGAAGCGTAGATGGGCGGAAGCTCTGAGCGAGCAAGGCGGATGAGGTGGGCGTTGGCTTGACTGGGTTGGATGGCTGTCGCTAGTGATACTGCGGCGTGGTCGTAAAATGGCTTCGCACGGTCACCGTTGTGCTTGTATCTGTGCGAGCTCGTCATGGGCAGGGATGAGAGGGAAGAGTCCAGGATAATCACCCATCTTCGTATGTCTCTCTGAACATGTGGCCGAAATGGAACTTCGCCGTGCGAGATGTAATCACCCAGTGTCGCGCAAGACGAGGACACGATACAAGCTCTGAGAGAGGAGATGAGGATCAAGCATATCAGAGTCACTGAGTATCAACCTTGAGGAGGCGGAGGCTTGCAGCCCGGCTCTGGTCCAGGCTGAGTCTCGCGGACAGATTGGAAGTGGTCAGTCCATTGGCCTCGATTCCAGTATGTATCGTCAATGAGGAACGTTCTATTTCGCTGGAAAGTGGATGAGTTCTGACAAGGCTATGTGCCATGGAATTAAAACACACCTCGCGAGCCAAAGCAGCAGCTTGCGCTATCAACGCCAAGTCCGCGAACAATCCCCTTTCTCCGTCAAGCATGTAGGTTATGCTACTGCTGCAGACCTCGTCATCATCGACATGTTCCACGTCCATCACCCCATCCCCATGCACGTCCCAGTATTTCTCCATAGTCATCCAGCCGTTGGTCATTTTGTAGCACTCGGCGAGATACTGCGTAGACGTAAGAGGAAATGTCGTGTAATTCTCGTAAGAAATGATTAGCGATGGGTCCACTAGTGGAGGCGCGGCAGGTGTGGGGACGTCGTCGAGGTCGGCGGCGGCGGTGTTTTCAGAACTCATTGTTGTCTCGATGCCCATAAATTTTCGGAGACTGTCGGGCCATTGGTAGGAAATCCCAGCGAGACAGAGGATGGACGCTCCCAGCAGACACCAGCATAAGAGTGACACGCTGGAGAATACATCTCTGGGTCCCCGTTGTTTCGAGCGAGAGGTCAACAAGGGGTCTGCTGACGATTGACCGTGGGTGTCGTCGTCGTCGTCGTAATGGCTATACTCAGATTCAGAATGCCCTTCCTCCGCTCTTCCTGAGCGACTGTGGGGAGTTCGCGGCGTGAGGCTAACGTCTTCAAAGGCTGTACCTAGATGAGCATGAACATCAATTGAGGTTGGCCTAGGCATTTCCAAAGAAAGATTGTTCGTTGTCCGGCAACGTAACGAAAGAGGAAAAGTGGAAGGGAGACGAAAACACCAAAGAGGTGGGCGTAACTTGCAAGAAGCGACAGACCTCCGTTGTGATCCAGTTCATGTGTGGTCGCCATCATGATGTTCCGCATCACGCGTCGTTCTTTAGAACTTGCGACCCGCAGTTCGCTCGGTCGTGGTGGAATGCGCACTCAAGAAAACAACTGTGAGGTAAGGAGGGTCCGAGAGGCGACACCATATCATTGCTTTGCTGGTTCCGTGCCACAATATATTGATAGCGATACAATACAGTAATGAAGGAAGAAAGCATACAAATATGTAACACAATGCAGCAAAGGATAGTGCGGTGCGGGAATGAAATCGACGTACAGAGTAGACCTTGTTCTATATGGTACATATTAATGCCGGGGGTGAGGATCAGAAGATACTTAAATGCATGAACCAAAAGATGGGGTATTCGACCAGAACGGCCCATGGCCAGACAAGTTAGTTGATGATGGCAGCCACTCCCGCCCAGGAGTTGGAGGAGTTCCCGCGCCGCAGGAGGAGGTTACGCGCCACTGTAGACTTCTCTGTGGCAAGTTTGTTGATGGCGTTGAGCAGATCGTTACGACGCAAAGGTTTGGTGATGTGATCATCCATGCCTGCCTGCAGACAGCGCTCGCGATCGCCAATCACTAGAGGATCGTCAGATATGGGAGAACAGATACCTGGAAAGTGATACATACTGGCATGAGCGGTCAGTGCAATGATAGGTATAGGTGGTAGTCCCTCCTGCATCTCCCACGAGCGAATCAGTTCAGTCGCTTCCATACCGCCCATGAACGGCATCGACACGTCCATCTTGGGTGGCTGTGAGCACTAGCGAAAAGAAGACTGCAGCTCGGCGTACCAGAATAATGTCGAACGGTCGGCTCTGGCGAACCCTCGACTTATAAGCGTCGACGGCAAGACTACCATTCTCTGCAATCTCCACGGCATGCCCATACTTCTCCAAGATCTTGACGGCAAGCTTCTGATTGACCAAGTTGTCCTCAGCAAGGAGGATATCGAAGGTCATGTCATTGGGTGCGAGAACAGGGTTGACGGTATTGGATTCAAGGGCGGATATCAGAGCAGCCGAGAGATCGTGTGCGCTGACGGGAGTGTTGACCTGAGAGCTGATGCTATTGTCCAAGCACCATTTCACTAGAATATCGAATGAGGCAAGCCAAAATGACATGAAATGCGTTCCACTTACGATCGAGTTGTGGCATTGAGGGAGCGAGAAGGACGATCGGTATGTAGCGCAGGTGCTCATGTTCGCGCACGGTTTCAGTCTGGTGTTTCTCGGTCAGTGAGCGCCAACGAAGGCAACAACAAAGCATACCATGGCTAACGAGTCCACAACAATGGTGTCGAAGTGCGGACACAAGTCCTTGTTGGCGACCTCCGACACGACGTGCACTCTGTGCACCTTCAATCCTAGCTCCTGTACCCTCTCCGCCACGCCAGTCTCGTCATGCAGGGAATCGACATATAGTATTGTCCTCTTCGCGAAGGGAGTCATCTTGGCCATGATGTTTTCCATCGAACTATGACTGATCTGCGACGTGATCGTGAAGAAGAAGCGACTGCCTCTGTTCAATTCACTCTCAACCCACATGTTGCCTTGCATCAGGTTCACCAGTCGTTTCGAGATTGAAAGACCCAAGCCCGTGCCACCGTATTCCTCGAGGTAAGTTCAGAAGAGGAGTTTCAGCCATGCACAAATCACTCACTCTAGTCGTTGAGCCATCGGCTTGACAGAACGTGTCGAAGATAATGTTCAACTTGTCCTTTGCAATGCCAATACCGGTATCACTGACACAGAATTCGAGCGCCACGTTTTGATCATCCAGAGCGAGCAGCCGTGTTCGCAATGCGACATGGCCTTTCTGTGTGGACTTCGCCGGCGTGAACTTGATTGCATTGCCCACCAAATTCGTGATGACTTGTCGGAGTCGCAGGGAATCACCGATTAGCTGGTCAGGGATGTCTGGTTGCACGTCGAAGGTGAGATCGAGATTGTTCTGGGTAGCGCGAACGACGAGCGTTTTGAGAATGCCGAAAACGGTTTGTCGTAGAGAGTACGAGACAGCTTCCATTGTCATCCGACCTGCCTCAACTGGAAGGAGTGTCAGTCTCTGTAAAGTGAACAGGAAGCCCTCAGATGGCATGAACGCACTCTTCGAGATATCCAATATATCATCGATGATCAGTAATAATGACCGCGCCAAATTGTGAACAAGAAGCAGACTTTCACGCTGAGAGCGGTTCAAGTCGCTATCCAGTGTCAACTCGGTCATTCCGATGATACCGTTCATGGGCGTTCTGTTCGCCTCGTTAATCTTCCCGCGATAAGAAAGCATCGTCGAAGGGGACGCACCGAATCTCGTGTGACATGTTCGCCAAGAACTCACTCTTACTCCTATTTGCCAGCTCGGCCGCTTCTCTGGCAGCGGTGTTCTTCTGGATACTGTCGCGCAAGTTGAACACCATGCTGTTGATATGTGACTTCAAGGAGTCCATCTCTCCACTGGCCTCTACGGTGATGAACCGCGTGAAGTCACCGTCCATGGCGGCAGCTGAAATTTGAGCGAACCCGCGCACTTGTGTGGTCAAGTTGCCGGCCATGGTGTTGACGGAGAGTCTACAGGTCAGGCGCATTCAGTGTTAGGACGGTTTGAAGAATGAGAGAACATACGTGATCTCTTGCCAGATACCCTGAACGTTACCGACATCAGCGACACCACCCAGTTTGCCCTCCGTTCCGACCTCGCGCGCCACCTTCTTGACCTCCACTGCGAAGATGTCCAACTGGTCAATCATCTTGTTGATGGTTTCAACCAACTCCAACATCTCGCCGGAAACTTGCACTTTCGTGATCTTATAGAGATATGTCACGATGATCAACGGGTTTTCCAATCCTATCGCACCTTCTGTGTCAAATCTCCGTGTGCCACCGCAGTCTACGCTGTATATGAGAAGGTAGACATTGGTTCCAAAGAAAAGCTTACTGTCGCAAAAGCAATGACACGAACTTGCTCCGTCAACTAAAACGCAACCTCAGTACACTAGCCACAGGAAAGCGATGTGCACACATACGTTGCTCGCCATGACATTGACATTATCAGTCAATTGTTTCCAGGTGCCAGCCACGTTCTTCACTTTGGCCTGGCCACCTAGACGTCCCTCGGTACCGACTTCACGCGCCACTCTCGTTACCTATGACACGCTGTCAGAACATCTAACATGAGGTGGCCTCGAGGGGAGCTACGACAGATACGAACTGTCGTAGAAGCCTTTCTGGCCGCGTCATCCGAGGCCAGAGAGACTTCCCCGTTATTTGCTCACCTCGTCAGCGAAGACACTCAAAGACTCTGTCATCTGGTTCACAGTTTCCTTCAACTCAAGCAGTTCTCCCTTGGCGGATATCTCGACTTTCTTAGTCAAGTCTCCACTGGCGACAGCTTTCGTAACCTCGGCGATCCTATGATGCAGCGAGGTGAGGTGAGATGATGCGACGATAAGAGCAAGATATGGATACACACGACCGCACTTGATTCGTCAGATTCGTGGCCATGAGATTGACGTTGTCGGTCAATGCCTGAAGAACCATATTCAATTATCACAGAGAGCATGCTGCTGAGAGTATGCACCTTCCAAGTACCATAAACACCAGGCACGACAGCCTGACCACCTGTATGGGCTTTAGATTTATATCCGCCGCAAATCAAGAAGCAAAAGTACCCAGCTTTCCCTCAGTGCCGACTTCCAAACTCACACGCGTCACCTCGTTCGCAAAGACACGTAGCTGGGACACCATCTGGTTGACTGTCTCCTTCAATTCAAGCATCTCACCCTGAACGTCGACATCGACGAGCTTGGTCAAATTACCAGTAGCGACAGCTTTGGTGACCTATGAACGTTCAGGTCAGCTAAGAGGGCGGAGAGACGGCTACGAAGAGCGGGCCGTGCCCCGAAGATACGATTGTTTCCGTCAGGATTGGAAGCCCATGAGCCAGACGGCGAACACTGGAAGGAGAACTGGCAGGGAAGAATGGAGACTCACTTCCGATATCGAGCGCACTTGATTGGTCAAGTTCGTGGCCATCTTATCACCAAGATGTGTCAGTAAGCTGTGATCGGGTAAAGAGAGAGCAAAGGACTCGCCTTATTGACGTTCAGTGTGAGATCAGCCCATGTACCCTTTACGCCCTCGACAGTAGCCTGGCCACCCAGTATACCCTGCGTCCCGACTTCCAAGGCGACACGCGTCACCTCGCTGGCAAATGAATTTAGGTCGTCCACCATAGAGTTGACCGTCGTCTTCAACTGATGCATCTCGCCCTCCACTTCAATCTCAACCTTCCGTGTCAAGTCTCCCTCGGCGACGGCGGTAGTAACGGATGCAATTGACCGCACCTGGTCCGTCAAGGACAGGCACATACGATTGACCTACATGCGTTGATGAGAGATATGAAGCCGATAGCGCGATACTACTTACGTTCTTGACCAATTCAAACCAAACACCCTCAACGTCGGGCACGGTGGCTTGCCCTCCCAGTTTGCCTTGACTGCCGACCTCGAGAGTGACACGAGTGACTTCCTTCGCCAGTGTACGCAGCCTGACCACCATGTTGTTGACCGTATCCTTCAAGTCGAGGATTTCTCCCCGGGCATCGACCTCGATTTGTTTGGAGAGATCACCGACGGCGACTGCTTTTGTGACCTGGGCGATAGAGCGCACCTGACTCGTCAGGTTGCCGGCCAACACGTTTACAACGTCAGTGAGCTGCTGCCATGTTCCTTCGACTCCAGGTACTGTCGCCTGTCCACCCAGTTTGCCTTCGGTTCCGACTTCTTGGGAGACTCGAGTGACTTCCTTGGCGAACCGCCCAAGTTTCCCCACCTGCACCAGAGAATAAGGACATACAGTAGCGTATATCGAGAGATGGAGTTACCATATCATTGATAGCGTCCTTGAGCTTGTTCATGACCTTTAAAGAGGAGATCGTTACGAGAGCATGATTAAGCTATTAGGTCGGGCTCACCTGAGAATGGACCTCGACTGTAATCTGCTGCGAAAGATCTCCGTTGGCAACAGCATTGCAAACACGGGCGACGTCTTCGACCTGCGCTTTGAGAAGCCGGAGTTCCTCCACGGCGCTCAAACCGCTTTCGGCGGCAGCGGTGGCGAGAGCGCCGTCGGAGGCAACGACGAGTGGTGAGTTGGGAAGCGCGGCGGCGGCGGTGGAAGATAGTCTATGGACTGTGAGGGTGTCGCCGCACCTGGGGCAGTATCGCTGCTCGGATGCGGATGGGCCGCCAAAGTGCAGAGGGGCTCTCGCGACTATTGCGCTCTGGTGAAAGTAGGATGGGTCCTCGACGTCGGTGTCGGGTATGCTGAGGGATGTAGGTGGAGCGGAACGGGGGGCTGGGGATAAGCTGCCCGTGCGATTAGGCGACTGCCACTGGGTCAGAACGGATGTGTCGGGAGTCGCTGCGGGAGTGTCGGGCCTCGGGACCTTGTTGAGCGCCTTCTCAGCTGCAACCATGCGGGCCCCGACGGCGCTGAGGCCGCGCAAGATGGAGTCGGTCTGGTACGTGCGTGGGCCTGTCCACTTCGGTTCGACAGCGTTGTGCATTCCATCGCTGTACACCGAGATAAGGGTTGTCAGGAAGGAGAGAAATGAATCGGGAGCATCGGAGGCCGCCATCATCGATGGCGAGGCCGTCGCGGTTGACTGACAAAGAGAGGCGATATTCGTGGGAACCGTTCGCATAAAAGGAGCGGGACCCGATATGCTTGACAGGGCTCTCTCCGTCCCTTATTAGGCCTCGGGCCTCTGGATTGCTATTCACTTGGCTGGAAGATGCAAGGCTCTACATTGTACTTTGATCAAAGTCCTGCAAACCATTCATCTATTCACTTCTGTAGAATTCTGCATTCACCAAAGCGCGCCCCAACAGAATTTCCGGAGTATCTCTCCCTACTGTCAGACAGTAGTACAGTACTCAACAGGAGTATCATTGTGTCAATGATTCTTCGTTATCCGTTATCCTCCAAGTTCCGACTCGGAATAGCAATCATCTGTGCTCCAAGCAAGTAATATTGAAGAGCACTAGTCTCGTTGATCGACTCCGGTGCGACTCTCTGCAAGAAATGACAACGAAGAGCTCCGTGAGTTTTGATCTGAATCATGGTCTAGCCCCAGTACGCGCACGCGGGAGGACCGCAGCAGGCTTCTCGCCAGCTGGTCCAGGAGCGATTGCGAATCCCTGCTCAAGTGGAGATCGTTGTCGTGAAGGTTCAGAGAGAAGGAATGGCTGCTTCTAAGGCCTGCTGATGATCACGAAGTGCAACGAATGAACTCAAAACGCCATCCTGGACCGTTCCCAGAGGAGAGAAGCGTTCCCAACTGTAACGAACGCTAGGACTTACCGGCACTTCCGCAAAGACATGCACATAACGCGACTCAAGGAGTGGAGAACCTATGTCAAGTGGCACGAGGCTAGCTCAGACTGCACCACAGATCCAGAGGCTAATCCTGGCTCCACCTCACAAATTACTGCCTGTCAGCTACAAACGGTAATTTTGCTGGAGCAGATGTCAAACAGATGAACATCGTGTCGACCACGTTGTGAGAAGCGCCACACAATGCATCTCTTCTCCCAGCTTCCGTACCACGAGATTGGAGAGCAATCAAAGATCCTTCAGAAGCTCGGCATGGGTGAGTCTCAGAGTGGTGTATGGCCGGTCAAAGCAGACGGGGAATCCTCGCACGTACCAGGTAGACCTCCTAAGTATAGCTTCAGACGGTGTCAAGTATCACAAAGCAGAGTTCCTGAATCCTGGCGTATTTGAAATGTCTCGGCAGACATAGCAGGATCCGTCGTGAACGTCATAACGGATCAAAATGCTGCGAGTTGACCAGCACCTTGCATGCTAGGATCGAACGATATGTCAG
This sequence comes from Strobilurus luchuensis, assembly GCA_019915105.1. Lineage (NCBI taxonomy): Eukaryota > Fungi > Basidiomycota > Agaricomycetes > Agaricales > Physalacriaceae > Strobilurus > Strobilurus luchuensis. Next base: position 1,570,309 of record JAHLMJ010000005.1, read on the forward strand.
ATAGAGACCAGCAGGCCAGCGCCACAGGTCTGGCAGCAGATGGCAGATCAGCCATCGGGTGGAGCGGAAGCTCAGAACGCATGAGCAGAATCGGATTCATGGGAGACAAGCTGGACAGCGAACGATGGTAAGACGTGATGCACTGAAGGAAGACCTACTGTAAATTTCCGTGAGAGAGATAGCTTTGTGAAGAGTGCGCGAAGACGTGTCAAGAGGAAATAGACGTAGTAAATATAGGGAATATTAGTAGTAATTAGTGTATACAGTAACTGGTCAAGATATTAGTGAGGCTTACAAGAATGAGAACAGACACGAACCGTGCACGTATGCGGTCAAGCGGTACAAACATATGGGGCCTTCTTCACCCACTGCGAAGGCGACGACAGCTGCTGTACAATGAAAGCCGCCACACCAGCCCTGGAAACAGAAAGAGTCCGATCCGAGTTCACATAACCCACATCCACAGTCCTCGACTCCATATCCTTCAGAATCGCGGTCCGAACGAGCGTCCAGTCAAGATCATCCGCCTCCTTCAAGATCAAGTTCCCCACCTCGACATACTTCTTGAGCTTGGCCATGACTGGGACGAACTTGTTGATGGCAGATAACTGGAGGTTGCCCTTGTCCTCCGGGACGCGTATGTTCGCGGGGACGAGACAGATGAGCCGCTTGATGCGGTTCCGGCGCATGCAGGTCATGATGTTGAGGAAGACGTCGGGCAGGAGAGAGATGGGCTCGGGAAGGTGGTGCTGTCCTTCTGCGCTCAGGGCGGTTATCACGACGTCTGTGCCTTCCATGCATTTGGAGAGCATCTCCGCGTCGTTCAACTGGCCTACGACGGTGATAACGTCTCTGTGCGACGCGAGGTCCGCTGGGAGTCTGTCGGGGGATTGGATGTAGAGCATGAGGGGCACGGTGCGGAAGACGGAGAGCGCCTCGCGGGCTATCGCAGTGCCAGTCGCGCTGGTGGCTCCGATGAGCAGAATCCGCATATCGGGGTGGAAACAGGGGGTATAAGTATGCTGCGTTCACCGAGGCAATGGGGTATCGTTCATAGAGGCGTGGTGGGCGTTGACTGTCAACCTGCAGTCCATCAGCGAGGTACACGGATGTAAAATATAAGCCGAATTCGGAGGGGTGACATCAGGATGGCCAGGGGTCCAGGGCGAAAACAGTCTACTGCAATTCAAAGTCAAACCAAGGTTACCAAGCCTGGTCCCAACGGGTGAGTGAGCCTCGTTGTAGCCCGACGAGAGCGAGCCCCCAGGTGGGTCATCTAGCACAAGCTGATCAGCAAGGAGTGTCTATTTCTATGATAATCAGCACATTGAAGATTGGCGATACCGTCGAAAGGCAAAACGTAGACGAACTTGATCATAGCCGGACACAAGCCGGACAGACGCTTTGCCTAAAATTGCCGCCAGTCGCCGCCTTGGCAGCGTCGACCCTGGATGAGCCGTGGAGAGCCAACATTTGATAGTGTGTCCGCATACAAGAGGTCCACCAGTGAGTGGTTCAGCAAGAACAGTTAAGAGCCGACTGACTGGTCGTAGCTCCTGCTGCATTCCTTGATGCTCTGTTCCGGTCTATGCTGCTGAATACGTTCTTTTGGTCGCGCCCTTTGATTCGCCTGGAGTCTGGAGGATTGTGAAGTCTGAGTCGGCGTCGAGCAAAACTGTCAATGAGTAGCACGGGCTGTACTCTGTTTGCGAGCAAGCATGATACTTGAAACAACTCTTACCAGGAGAAGGACATCATGAGTGAAGTTAAGCAAGGATAAATGGAAACTAAGATCAGGGACTTCATGCCAGCTTCATGCTGACTTGCTGAAACAACACGGCTGTAGCGGTTATATGCGTGTTGAACGTTGAGCCCGTGGAGATCCTCGCGTCGCTTCCAGGACGATAATACACGAGCTGCCGTGCACATCAAGGTCATACACTTCGATTAGTCGTTGTGCTCTTCCAGAATTACACCTTTGAGTAGTCATACCATATTCTTCTTGTCCATCTCCTTTTCCGCGTAACAGCACCGTCCTTGTGGAAATACGGACGTGCATCAAGCCACGAGTTATTCGTATACACCCAACCCTCTGCAGCATAGTCAGTCGCGCGTTGCAGTACGAGTGTGATGAGATCACGTACTCGAGTCCCCACCTATGCCGCTCCAAGACGCGTCCACGTCCAAGCGCCAGTCTTCAGTCTCAACGAATGTCCATCCAGGATCCAGTGTGAATGTCAGTGTACTACTGCTGGAAAGCACGATGCTGAGAGTGGTTGAAGATTTGACAAAAGCTACATACCTGATAGAACCATCATTCCAACCGTCTTGTCGCCGTGTCCACGCATTGCGTTCGTCGCTGTGTAGGTTTGCCTTGCTCCAGCCCGACTCGCTGGCCTCAGCATTGACCAACCGTTCATTCTCAAACAGCTCGACGTCGCGCATCGGGGCAGTCCAGCAGACGTCAGTGAGGTTGTTATCATCGAGGAGGCGCTGAGTAAATTTGACCAGAGGGAGTTTGGTGTCGAGACCTAGCCTGTGTCTAACCCGAAGCAAATCTTTGTCACTCTGGAGAAGATTTTGCGCCAAACGAAGCCATGTTTGTGTGTGTGGATTGGTGAGAGCAAATGGTGCGAGTCCTCCGACCAAGAAAATGGCGCGAATGGGGAGGTAAGAGGTGGAGACGAGTGCAATGCCTGGTATGAGACTCAAGATGAGCCCTGTTAGGATAAGCGGTGTGTAAGGAGTTTTGTGGGTGAGGTGTAGTGTTGAGGGATATACGGCGTCGTATACATCAGAACTGCCAGAAAATGTTAGTCTGCAGCCACTCCAGAAAACGAGGATAGTGCGCACAATGTTCCCATGAGGTTCTGGATGGCTTGAATATTACCTTGCCAGTCGACCGAGCCCTCTGCCGGTAGTGGATCTGGGATAGGTGGATTATGGGGAGTAATGTCTTCAAAGGACATGTTGTGTATAGAAGGCGGATACTTGTACGTGGCGAGAATGATCCCGATGACAATGAGTTGTGGAACAAGGAAGAGCAGTCGAGGAAAGTAGCCTGTTGAGAGGTTCAGTAGAAACGTAGAAAGAGGTGGAACCGCCGTACAGAAGAACGCATACGCCGCCATCCACGACGTCGTCACTCTCCAACCTCTTCTCCACAATAGGATTTCCTCCGCCCGGTCTTGCAGCCAGAATACCACTCCGACCTTGGCCACGAAGCGCCGAAAGTTGACGGACATTATGGGGATGGACAGAGGGTCTTTTGCAGACATTAATGGTGTCTTGCCTTGCTTCCGTGGCGAGCTAGTAGCATTCGGTGTGGAACTGGAAGGGACCGACGACATGAGTAGCCCTGGGAGAAGGTTGAGGGTCGCGCTCCTCGTCGGAGACATTGGAGCGGGAGGCAGCGCATCAGTACCCGCCGACGAAGCCTCGGGATGGGGCAATGAGGTACGGGTAGTCGAAACCGGTCGCTTGGCCTTGGTGGACTGCTTCGGCAGGCGCGTCGCGCAGAGTGGAATTTCAGTACTGGCCATGCTGATTCATATGCTGTTCTTGAAGTGAGCAGGCGAATGGCACGCTGATGCATTGAGTCGTGATTACTTACATGCTCGTAGTAGACAAGAAAGGGCCGCGCGGAAGCTCGGACCGAGTGCCAAGCTGTTTAGAGGCGGCAGGCCGTTCATCCCTTCCCGGTTGACGCCCATCCTGTTTAGACTGTGAGTTCATTGCCCAGCAACATTTTCTTCATCTCTGACTGCCTGATGCTACATAGCTCATGATCCCCGACTGCTACACAGTACCCGCCTGCGATCATCGGTCATCCCACGCTCTTCATGCGCCCTGCAACCATCTTCTCACTTCCAACCACCCCCCGAGCGAGCAAGATGTCCAGAACATTGCGGAATATATCGCTCATCCCACCAAGCGTATCGCTGAAATACAGCGGCGTATTGAGGCTCTACAGGCAGAGATCTCCGCCCTCGATGTTGAGCAACATGGCCTCGAAACTGACTACAGCCTCCACGACCACAATGCCGTCTTATCATCGATCCGCACCCTTCCTACCGAGATCTTGCAGACCATCTTTGTACTCTGCACTCCCAAGACATGTGTTATAACATCACAGGCAATGCCTCTAACGCTTTCCCGCGTCTGCCAAAGGTGGCGCTCGATCGCGTTCCAGACGCCGGAACTATGGGCTCGTCTTCACATTGCTATTCCCATCATATACCATTCAATGTCCAACGACATGCTGTCCCACCTCACCACAGCTATCGCGGAATGGACGTCCAGAGCAGCCAGTCACCCGCTCACACTCACCATCTCTTCGTCATCCATCCCTATAGACGTCGATCCCGATTCTGTCGCTATCAGGCACCAGGAGACCACTTTCCTGGACATCGTGAACAAGTACGGTCCCCGGTGCCAGGAGTTGATGTTCAAAGTGCCTGACAACTGCATGCGTTTCCTCATGGACGGCAACACCGAAGTCAATGCATTCCCTCTGCTTCAATCGTTCTCATGTGGGAGACAGTATCCTCTTATTCACTTCTCACAACCTGCTGAGCCATGGGTACTTCTTAATGCTTCTCCAAATCTCCGCAGATTGGCATTCAAAGGCAACTGTCCACACATTGCCCATCTCCCCACCTTGGGTCGCCTTACTCATCTGGAACTTTCGTCTGGAAGTTGGTGTCGCGACATGGATGAACTGGCGCGGCTTCTGGCTCGGCTGACCGAGTTAGTTCATCTGCGTCTCCGCCCTCGTGACTGGCATGGCGACAGCGATCCTCCTCCGACACCACCTCCTCGCCTGGAGCCAGTCACTGGCATGGCCAAGCTGAAATCTCTGGACATTAACATGGATCCCTACCGGCGCATCCCCGATGGCCCTTCCCTTCCAAACTTCTTCGACAGCATCGCGAGCATGCCCATGCTCAAACGTCTCGTCGTAGACTCATCATGTCCATACGCGCCGTCCAGCACCGATGCTGATCAACCGCCCCCCGTCGTGCATCTGCGCGACTTCCTCGCCCGTGTAGCTCCGCCTCTGATCGAACTGGAGCTCGGCGCGGGGTTCCCAGTGGATGGGGACGCGGTAGCCAGCTGTCTGGAGAGCATCCCGCGTCTGAAGACCCTTACTCTGCGTAGCGAAGCCAGTAGCCGCAATTCGTGGATCTGGCCGCCATTTCCGAATTACATGACCAACAGCGAGGACACCATTAACCGCGTATCCCCCCGCTTGATCGACACGCTTAATGCTGACATCCACCCGGGGGTGTGTCCTCAGCTCAAGACCATGACGTTCGATGATACATTTGGATTCTCCACTGAAGCGCTGTGGACAATGCTGGAATCAAGATCTCGGGAGCCTCCCCCAGGCGCGGGCATTGCCAAGCTAGAGAGTGTGAGTATCAACACGTATCGTGATCTTGGTGAATGCACGTTCCCGCATGTTCACATTTTCAAAATGACGGCGTACGAGAATACGCGTGCGTATGGCTTTGACCATCACCATCACGACTATTGATCTCTGTGCCGCGGCGGCCCACATATTGAGTAGTAGTTTATTTCTAACATTAACAATGTTGACAATGCGCGAGCCTACCGTCTCGATCTTCGCATGGTGGATGCAATGGGACGTCACTGGGGGGTCGCTAGTGCGATGTTCAAGGGATCGCAAGGCGTTCTCCTTTCACTGACACCGATAACATAGTCTATGTCGTAGATACAGGACATATCAGAAGTACTATAGCTTCAAGCTCTGTTTAGCCTCGAACCCAATCTTGCCTTCTGCCCAATCCCGAATCAACACTCCTGCGATTGCAGTAACTGGAGGTACTCTGAACGGTGGCGCATTTCGCTTCAATTGCTCTTGAGCACTGTCGGTTGAGGCAGAGGCATTACCATCAACTATGTCGTTGAGAGTCTTATGATCTCGGGTCGAAATGACCGTGCCTTCCGGGTGGTCGAGCACGGCAAAGATCTCTGATCGCGTGTACCATTGTGCATCTGTGAGGAGTGAGCCGGTAGTGGAGATGTTGAACTACTTAGATGTACCTTCCAATTCATTATCTAGATCCGTACGGATGGGCTGCGAAGCATCTGCACGCGCGTAGAATCCGACCATCAGGCTGGCTGGATATGGCTTAATAGATGAAGTTTGTGAGCATGGCTCAAAGGTGTATGCAAGGAATACACACCCATGGTTGGCCAGAGTGATACTTGACGTCCCAGACTTTGACGCCAGCTTCTTCCCACATCTCTCGTGCTACGGCGTCCTCGAAAGATTCCCCAGGCTCAATAAAGCCGGCGAGTGCCGAGTAGAATTTGCCAGGGAATTTTTTCTGGAGTATGATTAGAGTCGCTTTGGGCATATCGAGGAGCCGACGATCTTACGTTTCTCCCCAGTAGAATCTTCTCGCCCGTCTCGTCAATGGCAATCATAATCACCACAGGATCCGTGCGGGGATGGGTGAAATTGTGTAGACCCTTCCTGCACGAAATATCAGTTGTGTTTCTTGAGGCAACTACGAAGGAGTAACCCACGATGTGGGACAAGGCTTTTCGCCTTTGGCAGCCCATGGTAGTAATGTCGAGCATGATATCTTCCATCCACCCCACATAGAATAAGTTGGAGAACCGCAGGCCGGACAAAACTGCCACGGTGGTATCAGCACCTGGCATCGATCACAAGACATAAACATACTTTGTTTCGGGCATTCCAGTCCACCAAGCTCCTTGCATTCGCAAAGACACCGGCGGTAAACCCATCCATAGTCATCGCAAAAGATCTGGGTTCTGACCAGGTTAGAGTTGCGCCAGATTGCGCGGCGTCCGTGCCCTTCAGGTAGGAATCGAGCTCTTCTGCTGATTTGCTTGACTGAGCAACGTCCAGCGAGAAGTATGGCGTTCCTTTCAGGTTCTTGACCGCAACGTCAGCATCGCCAAAGTCAGACGATGGCAGTGCGCCGGTCGTGGTGGTTTCATGAAGACCGAGAAAGACAACAGGTATTTCCAAGTGTCGAAGGGCCTCCGTGTGACTGTTCTTCTGGTCTGGGAGCAATAGCGCACCGGCCTGTTGTCCTTGACCGAAGAACGGCGTCGCGCCGAGCAAGGGTTTCACTTCCTTGGTGCTCAAGTATGCCAGGGCACGTCGCGAATCTTCCGACTTGGTGGTAAGAGGAGATCCATTGTTGAACAATATCCAGCGGGTTTGCGGTAACTCTACCAGTGCGTTCAAGAAGTCTTGCGAGGATCTCAGCCAAGATAATCGATTGAGAGGCGAGCCACCCATGAAGTTGACGCGTCTAATGGCGGAAGGATGATCAGCACTTGCCGCCACGCCAAGTCAAGAGAGAACGTACGGCTCAGACATCTTGGCTCTGGTGAAAGTTCGACGAAGAATGGTGGCAGTTGGGGAACAAGTGGTCCGGGGAAGATATACGCTCCTATCTCAGTGTCTTGGTAAGACGCGAGCTACCGCGGTCTCTCTCAGCCCGGCACGATCGGGCTGATGACATATGCCAATGAACGCGTGCAGCAAGGATGGCTGTACTAGAAGAGCCTACAGGCTACAGTGCTAGAAATGACTCGGCTGGATTTGCGCCCAAGTCAGCGTACACTGACCTTGCTAATGCAGGGGGACACCGGAATTCAGGGATAGCCGACCCCCGAGCCCGAGGCCGCTCATCATGATGCATCATTGCTTCAAACTTTTCTCAAGTGGTCTCTGTCTTCATCCATTGACACGCTTCACGCCCGTTCCAAGCTCATAGTCATTGGTATACAAGACGACTTTTACATCATAGAAAGTAAGTCTATGTCGCACTTCGGTGTTCGCAGTGGCAGATCCAGGCCGTGAACCAAACAAGGGAATTCAATTAGTCTCTGCTATGCTCCAGGCGGTTCGTACAATCTCATCGACACCTAGCAAATTCACCTTCTCTCCGTTGTCCGATCCGTAGACGTTGAAAAGACCTTGTGACCCCGGTCCTTTGACCACCGACTGTGGCGGCACAAATACGCTCGGGGTGGCTGTAGGCGGTGTCAGGGACAAGCACTGACTGCTCATAGTCGGTGTTGTGCGAGGCTTTTGTGCAACTTCTTCTTCTGTGCGGTTTGCTCCCGATGGAAACGCGAAACCATAGTATGCAGGACAGTCGCCCGTTGGGAATCGGTAAGCTCTGTCGTGGTCTGTTCAGCTTCAATCCGGGTTGACAATCAATGGTACTTACACATAGACACTGCGCAGAAAGGGCATCCCGAGAACAACATCTGGCTTGCCTCCGGTCGTATTCGTCAACGCCACATTACAGTAATTGGGTGCACTGAGAAAGCTTGTCGGATGCAGCATGTTTCCCTGCGAGTCAAGTCTATAGTCGACACCGTTGATCCTGATAGCCAACGCGACATATGGCTCTGTCTCATTGCATATCAACGCGAAACCGCCATCTGGCCATGGATAGAGATTCAAAGAATCGAACGGTCCAGTGTAACCTTCATCCAGGGCATACGGATTACTCGGCGGTACCGCTATGTCTCTGTACACTGTCGAGGCGTCAGGTCCCGAGACTATGCAGAACCTGACAAGATACAACGCACAGGAATTGATCGTTGCAAGAAGATTGTCGCCGAAAGGGAGCATAGACCCGTTGTAGCCTTTCACTCCATCGATGAGTACGCCATTTGAGTAGTCCTCGGTTGGCTTTTCAATCTGAACCCAGTTTATAGTGCCTTCAAAATCGTTGGGGTCCAAACTGATGCGAGGAAACTCATAGTCAGCAAAAATGTTGGGGGAGAGCCAGCATTGTACTCACGCGCCAATGGTCAGTCGTGGCTTCTTTGGATCCATACGAAGACCTATTACGGGGTTCAACAGGGCGCCAGCATTCCAAAGCACCCCAAGGGTACTGTTCTCCACAGCGGAGGGGTCTACGTAAAGACCAAGGTGCCCATTGTTCATGCGAAAAGTGTAGTACAGTCCCAACTCCTCAACGAGAGCTAGAATTAGCGTAAGCACCGAAGTTCAGTTGGACCTTGAGAAATGCGTACTGAAATTAACGTTCGGAACAGTGAGAACGCCACCGAAGCTGACTGTGTCGCTGTAATCCTCTCCGCCGAAAGAGGCGTCCCCTGTGCCATTGAGTTGCTCCGTCCTCTCCCAGCTGACATGTTTGTCCTTCGAAGGGTTTCAGCAAATAGGATCATCAGGTCGGAGGTATGGATTTTACCTTGATTGTCGACGAGAGACTCTTGTCGAACCTCTTTCCAGGACAGAAAACGCAGTCCTTCGACCACGCTGCCAAAAGAGAACCTTGTACATTTATGGACGTGTTAAGGCTCTGAGGAGGGGTCCCAAAGAGTACCGGAACTTCGCCGAAGAAGTAATTATCGTCCGCCATCTCAGCGGGCACTGTTACCTCCAACGACACCCAGTCTGAATGATGCCTCTCAGTCAGTTCATCCCGTCCGGGAGTGTTGCCGTGTGGACACTCACCCTTCTTTGCATGGACGACGACCGCGAGGGATAGCCACACCGGTAGGACTGTCAACATGACACGGGAAAGGGTTGAACTCGGCTACACAAAATGTCTGCTCCAGAAGTACTGGCCACACACGCTCGCCATGCCTGAAACAAGTTGACTGGAATCTGACTGGACTTATGTTAATTGATATCAGCCATGACAATAATCGACAAGTCACAAGCGCCAAGCGAAACAGCCTCGATTGCATCCGATGCCTTCTCCGATACTTCTGTCTTTCCAGCGACATACATCCGCTTCTATGACTGGCGTGTTCAACTGCGAGTTGTAGTCCGGAGACTGACATAAGCCTTCTCTGGTCTTCGTGCTTCTTTGGCTCGCTCGTCTCCTACAACTTGGGTTGGACGGTACATGTGTAAATGCGCCACAGGGCCAATGGAATAAAGACACAGGTACTTTAATGTAGGGCCACTATTGATCGACGCCTGTCGATCTTTATCAGCGTCACTTGCAACCGGACGTTGAATATATACGTGCTCCCAGCGCCAAGGATCTGTCTTTTCAGTTAACAGACATGCCCGGGTACCTCCTCGTGGAGACAGAAGAAACGCCCAGCGGTACTCTCAGTCCAGCTTCACGGGATTCTTGCTACGACCCCTACGACATCCAGAGCGCACCTGTCAAGGGAGACGCGATGGGCTCGACAGAAGGAAAGGCCATTCATTCATTCCCTCCTCGGTCAGCCATGCCAGCACGAAATCAAAGGGTGCGGACAGCTCTCGACATTTCAAAGTCTCTCATCGTGCCGCTGGTTGCTATCGGATATCTGGCCTTTTGTTACGTTGTCCATGAACGTATCGTTCCACTCAAGACATCCTTCGTCGACCTCACCCAATATCGATTGTGTAAGTCTGACTGCTCTTGGTGGATTTCGTGTTCTTATGCCTAGCTTCAGCCTCAGTCAAGTCAGGCGTGACTGCCGTTAGTATCATGATCATTTCGTTTGGCTTATGGCCTTTGCGTTCTCTGATTCAAGATCTACGGGTAAGCTGCCCCCGGCATGAAATTGACCTGCTGGTCTGACATGAGCATGTAACCAGAGCGAAGAGTTTATACGAGTCCTCAAGTCGCGGAAACACTCGGGAGTAGAGCTTGCAGCTGTCAATTCGATATCCAGCCCGTCCTTCGGAGCTGTAGATTCGCTTTTGGTCATCATTCGACGACAATGCTCTTCCTACTTTGTTCTCTCGTTTGTATCTGAATTCATCGTACTTGCTCTCGCGACCTTGGCACCTGCAGCGCGTAAGCGATCATCCCTCGTATTAACTGACTGGTTCTTCTGACTTGAAACTCTTTGTCTAGTTTCTCTAGAAACAATGTTTCTGGATGGTGATGTTGTAGCTTTCGCAGTCGGTGAAATTCCCAAGGATTCCATCTTCAAGTGAGTGTAACTGAACCTCTCACTGAAGTACATTCACTCAGCGACATACGCAAGTTCCACAGATCCCTCCGCTTACATGGCATTTGGCAACAGCGCTGCATTTGCCCGACATACTTCCGAGGCCTCCTCCATAGCCTGGTCCGAATATACCTTGGGCGCTCAGTACATGCTCAAACTGCCGCGAAACGCGACTGGCATGTATATTGTACCTACGCCTGCAGCGTTGTCGACAGCGACGGGGGCACGTTGGCTCACCGATGTTGCTGTTCTACATCCATCGTGCACCTGGGCCTCTACAAACTATTCTACAACGAACCCACTCTTCGTTGATGAAGAAGATGCCATCTTGAACTCACCTTACTTCCGGATCCCCAGCTACAATGTTGATGTCAGGTTACCGTATAGTGAGATGAGTGCGTATCTTTCTGTCACCTCTGCGTACAAAACGAGACTGAACTTGTCGAAGATAGCAGTGTCGATGGTATCGGGATTTTCCCAGCCAGTCCCGAGGGGATTCTCAACGCCACCACCCTCGATCCATCCTCCAAGGGATATTCTGTCTGGATGTTGGCTTCAGCCTACATATCCGACGGGATTCAAGATGGAAATATCAGCGTCCACTACGGCAACATCCCCCTCTTTCACGTAGACGAAGGCGCCAACAAATTCAACGCTGCCATTCTGGTATGCGACCCGAGATACTCAATAGAGACACACGAAGTTCGCAGCACCGGGGTCGCCGAAATCGAAGTGCGAGGTGCTGTCGCGACCTCTCAGGGTAACCTCGATTACATTGAGACGGCATGGCTCCTCTCGTGGGCACTGTCCGAGCTGTCCACCAGCGCCGGTCCAACACTGTCTACCCCCCTCCTTTGGGACGGAGCTTCAGGCTAAGATGATCTTCGGCGATGACCAGGTCAAAGCTTACAACTCGACCAACCCCGGCACTTTCGTTTGGACGCCCTTATCCGAAGCCAATATCACGGAAACCTGGTCGCGTCTGTTACAATCCGCCACGAAGACGTTTACGTCCGGGACCTTGGGCACCGCCTATGCTCCAGGGAGGATCTCCACCCCCACCCCAGTGTTCACGTCCTCCTTACCTATACTGGTAGTGTCGTCTGTGCTGTTTGGCTTGCTGTCATTGATGATCATGGTTGCGCATTTTCGTGATGGTAAAGAGCAATGGTTTACACTCTTCCGCTTGGCGACGATCTTGGAAGGATCGGGGATTTCTCGGCAGCTCAGCGAGGTCCAGAGGGAACACGGAATAGATGATATACGCGATCGCTCGGATGCTTGGGCCATGCGCCACGTTGTCCTGGGCAGTAAGGCGGACGGTTATCCACAGATTCATATTCAGTAACAGCTTCGTATGTACTCGTACCAGGAAAGATGTCGTTATTCGAATTCACTGTCTTGCATCATCGTGTGCTTTCCAGTCAAGTATTACGCTATGCCAAGCAACCTGGTTCCGCCAGTGTTGTTCTTGACCTAAGCGCCAGTCAGCAACATGTGTACCAAGATACGAATGCATACTCACAAGCTGATAGGTAACGCCAAAGGACAACATGATCAAGTTCAGGTTGCGCTCTCGTGAGTCTGAGACATCGAGTCCGTATTCCTCACCGAGAGCCTTGCTCGCATCGGCTGTGGCAATGATGTTGGCGATAGTTCCCATTCGAAAGAACACTGACGTACCATCAAGAATGAAGAGATCTCCAAACGTCGCAGGGAAATGCATGCTGACTGGGCCTTCACCGTCAGCCATGTATATGGTGTTCAGAGGCGCCTTTTCGTCTTTGGGACGACGCAGGAGGGCATTGTTCCGCTTGCTCTCCCTGGTGGGCTTCATTAGTCTTCGGAGAGAAACAGCGAGGAAGACCCACGAGTTGTGGAGGCGGCGGCGCTCGAGCTCGAGTTCCCGAGCTTGCTTCTCCAACTCTGCTTGAACTGCGACACACATATGTGCTTCTTCTAGGTAAGCGCGGACTTCCTCGTCGACGAAGCGATCAATCTCTGCGTTGAGTTCCGCCTGGACTGAGCATAATCAGACGGTTTCAGCGCAGCTCAAATGAGCATTCCAGTACCTTCCTTCTTGAGATGGTCCATAGCTTCCTTATCGAACAGATGGTCAATCAAGACTGTCGGAAATGGATGAGCTAGTGCCACGGTATCAAACACCGGCACTGACGCTGCACTTCCTTTAGTTCCTGTTCGTGCTTGTCATCTTGGTCTTTGAGCTGCTCGTACACTCTATGACGGGCTGAGGACCAGATGTGGCGCAGCTCGAGCGGAGGAGACGTACTGATCGATCTGCTTTGAGATGGCAGATTGACGGTGCGAGAACTTTCTGCTTAGAGCGTCGTCGATTGTAGCTTCCCAAGCGAGCTATATCTGGAGTCAAGCTGTGTCATCAGGAGAGTGTCTGATGTACCCGGAACGAGTTGAGAGCACTGGAGACGTCGGTTGCTTGGCTTGCCATGAGAGTCAGATGAGCGAATTCAGCGCGCTACACTCTGTATACATACTCTTGTGAAGCGCCGAGGTACACGCGCTTACACGCGGGTGCAACGTGTATGGGACATGGGATTGAGATCCCAAAGCTACAACTCCCAGCGTGTAGGTGACTATGTAATTGTGAGACCAAGAACTCCGGATGTGACTCAGTGGAGTGGCTGCAAGGCGCAGAGTCAGAAGGAAAGCACAGTCATGAAGGACACAGCTCAGCTGTACTTACTCGTCGAACAATGCGCCGGCGGCCAATCCTTTTTGGGACGGTGACGAAAGGAAAAGAGAATGTTTAGCGGTGTTTGTCAGACAATCGTTCCCAACGACATACGGCTCTCAGTCAACACGGCGCTGTCTGAGGCGATTCCGGATGGTGCAGAGCGGGAACTGCGCCGAAACAGCAGCGTTGAGTGAGTCACCCACAGCTGCACTGCGCCGGGCCTTGAACCCTTTGAAGCAGTCAGTATCTGCCAGCAGTCCATCTTGCTATTTGCTTCCATTTCGATCGATCTCGGTGATCCTACGCGTACATTACACCTTGTTTTTAGACCTAACTCTACTGCTGCGCCCTCTAATGTCGGTTGCCTGTTCCTCCTGATTTCCCTGCATTTCCTTACCTTTGCACAGAACTGTATTCACGCCACCCCATGTACGCAAACCCCCAACAACGTCCTCCGTTTTCTGGCCAGATTCCGGCAGGATGGCATCCCCCCTTCAGCGGGGCGCCCCCCATGCCACAGCACCTGAACGTGAACCCTCAGGACTGGAAAGCAGGTCAATGGCAGTTCAACCCGGCCTTCAAGCCCGCCGCGAATCCCAACTCCCACATCCCGTGGATTCCTGGGGCGTGGCCTCAGCAGCAGTCTCAGCAGCAGCAGCGTCCGCCACAGCAGCAGCAGCAGCAGCAGAACCCCTTTCAACGTCCGCATAAGCCTCCTAGTCAAGCATATCTAAATATGCCTGTAAAGACTAACAACGCTCTTGACTTGTCTGAGATGGTCCCAAGGTATGTCACTTCACTATTACCTTCTAACCTCCTTTGACGCTTTCTGACAGAGAACAACTGTACCAAGGCAGCGCGGAGGCGCCCCACACCCCGTGGATATGGAACCCACGCGGTCTCGTAGAGGATGAGGAAGAAGCAGGTATCATACAAGCTGATTTTCGCGATGCTCACGGTCGCACCATCAGTCGAGAATCTCGCGGCGCTACGCCTACTCGCCGCAAATCAGTCAACCAACCAGAGTCTCCATCGCCATCGCCTCTTCGCCATCAGCGACATCATAGTCACCAACCTACTCCCGCGAGGCAAGCTTCTGAACCTGGTCCTTCGCAGAGGCCAATTTATGCTTCTCCAGGAGCTGCACAACCGCCTGTTCGCAGCGCCACAGAACCTACGATGTCCCAGGAATTCCAGACCGAAGAGCCCCTCCGTCCTACATTCTCTTCCCATATCGTTCGGGTTCCGGAACATTACCAGCGGAAGGACAAGCGGAGTTCTCGATCTAGCAGCGTTGACCGGCATGCTGAGTTCCGCAACGATGAGGCCGATCTCGCAGCCAGAATGAACCAAATGCACACAGGTATCACGCGTCATTCTTCCATGCCTTCATACCTCACCGAAGAGCCCGCCCCGTTGTTGAGTCCACTGATGCCAGAATTGTCGACACCGTCCGGCACCGGCCCCACCGCCCCCAGGTCAGGGGCTCTGGGCAGGCAGCCTACCCAGCCGGCCCTCAGTGCCATTCCTGAGAGCTCCGCGTCCAGCAGCTCGAGCACAGTCAAGGGATCGCGATCGCGAGCACCTTCCCGGTCGCGGCCTCCCTCACCTCGGTCCATGTCGTCCTCCTCTTCGCCCTCTTCACACCCGCCTTCTCCGAACCGGACGACGCCGCACTCCTCTGCATCACCGCGGAACCCTAATCCGCTTCCAACTCCTCCCCGCGAGATCACCTACAACCTGTCGCCCTTCGCCTCCGGTCCATCTCACCCTCCGGCCTCGCGGTCTGCAGCCTCACATACTACAATGCGCCCGACGTCACATGCATCAGATGCAGCTCGTTCCAGATCGCATGCCAAACGCTCTGCGACGCACGCCCAACCCACGACATCCCATTCCGCGTCACACTCTTCCTATTCCACGTCACAGAAGCGGCCGTCGCCCTCGCATTCGACGTCACACAAGCAGCCATCCCCCTCGCAGTCGACGTCGCACAAACAGCCTTCTCCGTCACTTCCGACCCCGTCTTACACGCAGCCCACCCCACCGCGTTCAGCACCGGTCCCACAGCCTCCTCCTCCGTCCACACCTCGCCGCATTCGCGTGGGGTGGTGGAACAGCCGTGGCGATCACCTCACCAGCGACGGACACGTCGTCTATTGTCCAGTGGACCAGACCAATCCGCCTGAACTCCGTGACTATCCGAAGCAGGGCACCGGTTGGATGAACCATCATCAGAAGTTCATCGAGCACAACGCCTTGTGGACCGAGCTGGAAGACAGCCTGCCCAGGCTGGGTCGTAAACCTATCAGGCCATACCAATCTGTGAGCAAACGCTTAGTTTGGACGAGACCGAATACTGATCAGTTCACCCGTTCTCTAGTTCGTTAGCTATATCGATCAAGGGACTCATTCTTCCAGATGATTGTTTTTCTCCTTACATGTACAATACGCCTCAAATCTTATTTGGATACCACTCTGCCAAGATGTATTACTTTCGTTCAATGAAACCTATCATATGCTTGGATCCGCTCCGCCTGTTCAGTGTTCTTGATCACAGATCCTTACTTCAGTCTGAAGCTAACTTGTGATCTGAGTAGATAGATATAAGATTATTATGGATATACATGCCCTCAGCTGACTGGACTGTTGATACAGATGTTATAGATCATCTAGTGTAAGTATATGCATGAGTGTCTATGAGGCTTTTGCTGCCTCGGCTTCCACCAACTCCACCACTTCCTCGTCATGTCCCGGTTCCTCCTTTGGCGCCTCCTGCTCTAGTGGAGCGGCGTCTAACTGGGCCGCCATCAGCGCACGGAACCGCGAGTCCTTTCGTTGTATCTAAAAGTCGCACGTAAGTGGGGCTGAGCTAAACTTCTAACTTGAGAACCCACTAGTTGTCGATAAGTCCCAGTCTCCGTTATACGTCCGTCTGAAGGGTCATCAGTTGAGTAGCGAAGTGACGAAATCCCACTCACCCTCAAGAACCACGATACGTTCAGCCCGCGCGATAGTAGATAATCTGTGTGCGACGAAAAGGCATGTGGTCTGTCTAGACCTCAAAATCTTGTCGATAGCGTCATTGACCTACGAAACGTCAGAAAAGATATGCCCAAACTACACTAAGGCAACACGTACCCTGTGCTCGGAAGTCGCGTCCAGTGAGCTAGTCGCCTCATCCAACGCAAGTATCGCTGGTTTCTTCAACAGTGCCCGAGCAATCGCCAATCGTTGTCTCTGCCCGCCACTTAGACTGAGTCGTCCGACTTTGTTGATCCAAATGATTAGTTTCATGATTTATGGAGCGACTCAAAAGCTCACTTTCAGTATCAAAGCCTTTCGGCATGCCCCAGACAAACTCGCAATTAGCTTGTCGAGCAGCGTCCTCTATTTGTTCACGGGTCGCAGTGGGGTTACCATAAGCAATGTTGGACGCTATTGTGCCGGTGAAGAGGATCGGGTCTTGCGGGACAATCCCGATCACATTACGCCACGACGCAACTGTAAAGTCTCGGATGTCTGTGAGGAAGTGAGTTTAAGGTTGTCATCTGAAATCTCGTCTCCCTACCTTGACCGTCGAAAGTCACCCTTCCATCTAATGGATCGTAGTAGCGCAATAGCAACGAGTGGATAGATGATTTGCCACTGCCACTTTTCCCTCTGCGATGAAATATGAGATGTGACCGGACGAGCTTGGAAGGACACTTACACAACCGCAACACTCTCGCCAACACCGACTTCAATATGAAGATCCTTCAAAATTTCCACCCCTTGTCGGCTCGGATACTCGAATCGGATATTCTCAAACCTGAGAATGCCACGGCGAGTACTGTCAACTGGTACGCCAGAGCTGGGAGGGATGATAGGTTTTCTGTCCAGTAAGTCGAAGATACGGGTGCCAGCACCAATTCCGCGCATGATAGACGTCTAAGGATGTCGTTTGACACATTCACTGTACAAGAAGCAACACCACGTACAAAGAAGGACCTAAGGAATCATGTCAGCGTCGGTGGAATAAATATGATCGCTGATGTCGTACGTTATCATCTGCAAGCCATTTCCGACATAGATCGAGTACAGAAGCAGACTGGTCAAATCGCCCACTGAGATCTCACCTTTCGACACGAGGCTGCCGCCTGTATCTTCATGAACAAAAGATGATGTAGAAAGAGGGAACGACATTACCATAGCCAAGGAGACACAGTAATGTTACATTTCCACTCAATCCTGTACTTCCAAAAAAGATGGCACTAGCAACGGCTTCACGGCGAGCGAGGGTCAAGACATCGACTATTTTCTCGTGGAACTTCTGACGTTCTTGAGGTTGCGCATTATAAGCCTGGACAGTTCGAAGTGCAGATAGAGATTCGTTTGCAACTTTCGTCATTTCACCGACGGCTTCCTGGGTCTGTAGGGAGAGTTTCTTGAGGTAGCGACCATAGAACACCTAGGCGGAGGACGTTAGTACACTAGATAATTGAGTGCTGAGCACTCAACTGCTCCCAATGAAACCGGAGGAACAACCGCTAGCATCAGGATGGTCAAGGTGGGCGATACATAGATCATGGCAGCCACTGTACGGCAATGACATGAGCAAATGAACATGGTAAAATGAGTATTTGAACTCACGGCCTACAGTGGACATCACAACAGCGCGAAGTCCATCGGAAAGGTTCTGTGTTATACTGATCGGATGTGAGCGAATGTGACGCGTCAATCAAGTCATCAGACGAGACGCGTACCTTTCGCCGACGATACTAGTGTCGACACTCAGCCTGCTCAGAACATCTCCTTCACTACGTTCCACGAATTCGACCTCTTGATGTAACGATGCGGAATATGTATCTTCTCGTAGCCGCGCGACGATGCGCTGGCCTTGGTGCTCGTTAGGTCCCAATTCGATCCAGAAAGCGAGGGAGACTCACCCGCCATCTTCATGAGCATAGCTCTACCCGCATTTGCGGCGGCGCCGGCGGTGAAAGCGAACAATATAGCGCCCGCCGCCTGCCATATGGATAGCCCCAGCGGAATGACCGGATTTGAAGTGGAGAAGAAGTCGATGAGGCGCCCGACGGTGAAGGGTATGGACATGCCCACTGACGAAGAGATGAGCAGCAGGCCGACGGCCGCGGTGAGTGGTCTCCTCTCGGGCTTTGCGAGAGACACGATTTTCCGGAACGAACTGGTCGTCTGAGAGGGCCCGGAGAACGGCCATAGCCGCGCCCCGAGCGACGGTTTCTCCGAGAGCTTGGCGGGTTCGTCCGGCTTCGGGGCGTCGCCTGGCGTCGTACTGTAGAGCCGAGTCCTCAGCAGCACCGTGCCATACGGGGCGGGCTGCCACGCCGGAGTTGTTCGGAAGTAGTGCGGAACTCGGGCCCGACGCGGTGCAGCCGCCGTCAGCACCGGCCTACGCGCGGCCAGACTGCGCAGAAAGCCCAGGCGGGCTGGCGGGACCATCGTAGGAGGAGGAGGAGGACTTCGCCGTCGTCGTTGAGAGCGTCGGTGACGTCAATGGCAAGAGGCAAAAATCAGTGGGGAGTGGGGTTAGGGTTCATAACCAGGCCAAACAAGCCTGACCTACGCCACATATCTCAGAGACTCTTGATTTTGTCTAATCTGGTATGGACAAAGACATACATTTGTTCAGGGAATTTCGAGTGATTTGACTTGCATTTCCAACTTGTACATTTCAACAGCTCTTCAGAATCCTCAGTTTACTTCCGAAACATCCAATGGGACACCCTTGAGCATGCTCTCTTTGATAGCCTCCAAAAGAATGATGTTCTTCAGACCTTCTACTCCACTACAGCCTTGACCGTCAAGCTCTTGCTTGTCGTCCTTGCATAGAGCGGCAAAGTATTCGAGTTGAAGAAGGAGAGGTTCTTTGATCACGTCGGGTGAGCTGGGAGTGACAGCCATAGGATCGTTCCAGCAGCCGTCCGGTTTGTCGTAGTGATAGAGCTTGAGATCGGGAATGGAGGTAGTACCACGAGTGCCGAAGAAAGTGTATGCAGTCCCTCCCTTGCGCGGAAAGTCAATGAAACCCAGGCCAAAGCAAAAAAGATATGATCAACTTGCCGTGTGCGGAATGCTTGGGTTCTCGCCAGCTATCACCAGGAAGCGTTGAGTGTATATGACGCATTAAATAAGGGTTGTAGAAAACATACTGGCTCCTTCCCAACTACACGGCGATACCGCTGCATCACTGAAGATAAACGTCCCTACAGCCCCGTTCTCGAAGGTCAATAGGACCGCGCCGGTTTCCTCAACGTCAAAACCCCTTGTCGAAGGCCCAGCCTGGCAATAAACCTTGGCGACATCTCCCACGAAATATCGCAGTAAATCAAGCTCGTGCACAAGGTTGATCAAGATTGGACCGCCGCTTCCGAGCTCTCTTCGCCACGATGTCGGTGGGCCAAAGTAAGAGGGAGGTTTGAGAAGGGTCCAACTCCCCTGGACTGCGAGTACTGCGACAGAAGTGCAGTGTGGATTCGGAGCTTTGTCAATTAGACTCACTGGTTCCTAATTTCCCTTCGTCAATCATCTTTTTCGCTTCGACAGTATACCTGTTGAATCTGCGGTGGTGACCAACGAGTATCTTTCGGGCGTTTGGCTTTCCGGCTTCATCAACAAGGGATCGACCGCTGTCAACAGTGACTGAGAGCGGCTGGTGATATGTAGGTCATCAATATCTAGAAAGCTTTCTGGAGGAGGGCCGACCTTCTCAACTAATGAATGTATCCCCGCCTTGACCAACTTGATACCCAGAGGAACATGGGTGGTATTCGGCGTCGCCAAAACAGCTCCGTCAACGAGAACGGCACCACTAGCGCGAGCAGCGAGCATTTCATCAAGATCAGTAAAGTAGACCACGCCATGCTTAGCAGCGAGTTTAGCGCCGGCGGCCGTGGGATCAACAATACACGAGAGGTTGACGAGAGGGCTTGAGATACAATGAAGGGTGTGTCGGATACCGATAGCCTGGATTTCGAATAAGGATTGAAACGAAGGGAGTCCAAGAAAATACGTACCCCGCCGGCACCGACGACGCAGATGTTGGTAAGTGCGGAAGCTGGACAAGAGGCCATTAAGATGTAGAACAAGAAACGAAATTCTTACCCTGTTATTGCAAGTACTCGTTGGAGAATCCTCTTTCCGATGATGATCGATAGTACATCTTGAAGCTTGAAGCTTGAAGTGTCACTTGGGCAGGCCCCGTGCCCCGCGCGCGGAGTAAGGCCACTCCCTGAGCGCAGAGTCCCAGACTGGGGAAATGACATTAGAGCATATTCGCAGCGCCCCAAGGCATCGTTTCGGCGAAATAGCGACCAAGGCACGCGAAATTTGGGAGCCTTGCGAATATGCTCTATTGTACCGTCGTTATTATCAGTATCCTTCCGGAATGAAAGTAGGCACCACATTGACGGGAAGGACATGAGTCAATGGTTTTAATATAACTGCGACCAAATCCACATAGAAGTCAGGTTGACAATAACTTGAAGCTGCAAGCCCGAGTAGAAGTGTGTATCTTCCAATTTCTTGAGTATTGATATGATTCTGATCTACGAAGACTGTGGACTGACCCTTTAGTACGGTTTCACTGATGTGTGCAGAGGTGAGAGTAAGCCGTATCTGGCTATGAGATGCAAATAATTAAACTCCTCTGGCTCAAAGGCACACTGAGACTAAGTGGCACTGGTAGTCGCGGTGAGAACGCGGCACGCGGCAGCCTGAGCTTGCATTGCCGCTGACACACTTCGATCAGGTCACGTGGCTGTCCCTTTGCCAAGCACAACCAAAATCCTGCTCATCGACTGCCACAATGTCGACGCGTATAAGGGCAATTCCGTCGACGCTGTCCGCGAAAGCGTCGCCGGCGGTGCCGCCGTCTTCCAAGCTGTTTGACCCCGCTATCAGAGCGGTTCTCCGCCACCGCCTCACCTACAACATATTCCTTTCAACGCTTGCTTTTTCTTGGGTGCAGGTCATTGTGCTCTACCTATGGACCCTGGGCGGACCGAGCGCCATCGGCATCCGAAAATTGCTTTGGATCCCGTTCAGCGTCCCGGTCGTACTGCTGGCAGCGCTTGGGTGGTTGACCATTGTTTTGCCAGTCTTGGTGCTAAGAAAGTCGTGTTTGACAGGTGAGTGCACGCGTTGCCGAGTCCTCAATTGCGACTCAGATCTCAAAAGCTCATCAATCCATTCAAACATCCCCGTTGAAGACATTGCAAGTAGCTTTCCGGCGTAACAGCACGCGTCAAGCGTTCTTGACATATCTGCTCACTGCGTTTTCCTCGACTGCATTGTATGTATTCGTGTCCAAATCACTCGAAGCTACCGATCCACGTCTCAACTTGTTTGTCAAGTCAAGGTACAGGAACCAGTTACAAGACAAAACTCATCTCATCCCAGTTTCCAGGAAACATCCAACCTATCTCAATGGCCGGCTCTTGTTCCTCCTCATATCCCAAGTATGCGTGGGTCTGGTCGCCCTGCTCCGAAACATCATGATGGATCGGCTTGTGTTCCGCTGGCCCTCGCAGCCCAACAAGCCGTTAACCGTCGGGGACTTCTTGCGTGTACTGACGGTCGTCGCTGTCCTGGCCACTGTATCAATCCCCTTTGCGTTGCCTTTGTTCGCGTCCATGCGCTTGATCATTCGCCTCCCTCTGATCCGTACCATACTCAAGCCTTTCGTGGCTCACTTCGGTCGAGGATCATATTCGCTGGTCCTTCTTTTCCAAAACTTACGTCTCCTGGGGCGTGCATGGATCGTTGCTTTCACAACTCTTTCCATGTGGGAAGTGGCCGAGCTGGTTTTTGATGCATACGTATCAAGGCCCATCCCGATCCCCTCACCCGAAACCGCAGTGTCTGGCGTCTCGTCGCAGGACACGGTGTTCAGGTACTTCGCCTACGCCGAAATCACCCCACACAAGATATTTACAGGCTCAACTTCCACGCTATGGCCCACGCTATGCCGCGAATCACTGCTCGCACTTGGACGAGATTATCAACATTTCCTTCGCCGGGGAGCTCCTCCTACACTGCCACTCCCCCTTCCACCTGCCCCAAAAACACCCTTTGATATCCCTTCTACCCCCGTCAAGACTCTTCGTCAGCCTGTCTTCAAGTCTGAGGCTCAGAGTCCAGTGAGCAAGGTCATAAACTCCCTTGCGGGGCATTCTGGCGCAGAAATGCCCGATGCCTTCAAAAGCGTTATACCCGCCGCACCTCCCAGAATCGACGTATCTCGATACGTCCCGGAGATCAAGATACCGACCTGGCTCACTCGGGAGCGGCAGAGCAAGGTAGTGGAGTCATTGCTACCTTCGGTCGACCTCGACTTGTTGATAATTGATGTCCTGGCCCGCATCATCGTTGCTTCTCTGACGGATGATAAGTACGGTGTCATACAAAAAGATATACCCAAAATTCTGGAAGCGATGACCTCGTTTTTAGAAGAGGTGGAAGCCTACCAGAGAGACCTTCCTCCTGGGGATAACGAAGAACGACAAAAAGCAGGAGAACTGCTTGGGAGGATGGCGGGTGGTCTGCAGGACGGGATATCGCGTATTGTGAGAACATTCGGTACGAAGCTGAATGCCTTCAAGTTCCCGCCCAAAGTAGCGAGCAAGCTACAAGGCTTTCTAGATTATCTGTAATGACTATTCCATTGTGCGTCGCCTCTTAGTATGGAGTCTCGAGAGAGTTGACTCACAAATTCGCAAGTGTCAGGGCGGTCTGATTGCCAAGATGTGCCTGACCGCGTCTCTTCTGCTCTAACGTCTACAAGTCATCCGGACCGCTGTATCTTACACCGTGATGTGGACATGGCATTTAACACTAACAACAGGGTAGTGCGATGGGACATCAGTCCGATGTTTGCCTCAAGTCACTCATCACTCCTGCAGCCCATGTAACCAATGAGGGGCATATGTAGCCTATGTAAACAATAAGGGAGGGGACTACATCTGGCTGATACTCGCTCTTGTGAACTTTGTGGTCTCTAAAGGTCCAGGACTACTTATACGTACAGCGGACTGAACGGTATCGTGGCAGTATCGTGGCAAGCCTTGAAGCAAACAATGTGCAAAAATAGCTTCGCTCACGTCATTCTTACGGCACTCCAGTCAGCGAGGCGTACGAAACGGTTACAATCACCAATATTGCGAGTTAGTACTCTGCTTCTCTCCTGCGCTCACCACAGAATTTCTAAGGTTCCATGTCTCCATGTCCTATGTTCTATAACATTCTTTTCTGGGCCGTTTCAAGTACGGTGATCATTCGATATCAACAATCGCCCGTCGTCGATTTCGGCTGCATCAACATGAAGATTCACCCTTTTAATTATGACTGATGATTGTCGCTCCTCGAAGGTAGCCACAAATCTACTTTGTCAAAATCTGAAGAAGCCGACTCTTCTGGTGTCCATGCTAGCTCGAGATCGCAATCTATCTGTCGGGAATCCTTACTTGTCAAGTTTTCTGTATGCTGTGCTGTTCGACACAGCACCCCGCGCTGCTGACGAAGGCTCTGGATGGGCCTGTGCTCCCGCTCGCTGTCGATTTACAATCTGCTTGAAAAGCTGCACGTGGAGCCACTGCGCGACGCCCGAATGATCAACACGCTAGCACCGCTGAAGGTCATTGCTTATGAAGTTTCTACGGCAGCGAAAAGATTCCGTCTCGACTGTCAAGTGAGTGCTGATGTTTGGATCAAGGCCATATATAAGCTAGAGAGTCAAGTCAGTAACCATCCCAATTACCAAGCCTCGCTACCTTACTCACCATGAAGACGGAGTACGTGAAGAAGCCTCGCTCCCGACCTTTAGGACGCGGTAAAGCGTGTACCAATTGCAGGTATGTCCTCAATAACCTCACATTGATGACACCTTAGCTGATAAGGAATCTTCTTTTGAAGGCACTTGAAAATTGTGAGTGACATCCCGCAAGTGAATACCATCGTATGACTGACATGCGCAATGACTTATTAGAAGTGCGATGGTGCCAAACCCGTGTGTGGGCCGTGCCAACGTTTACCGCGAGATGACGAGTGTGAATACATGGATTCTCTGTCTCGCACGAGGTTTTTGCAAGAGAGACTGGCTCATCTTCAGTCCCGTGTTGAGGAACTGGAAGGGCCAGGCCAGTCTCCTCCCGTGGCGCTATCTCAATCAGATTATTGCACTTCTGAGATTTACGGACTGCCAGATTCCGATGGCGGTTTTCAGGAAGCCGATGGATCTAGTGAGTACTCGTCTTCCATGCATGCAGTCGCTATCTCAGTATTTGTAGGCACACCCGGCAGTGGGAGTTCATTCGCTTCTTCTGCTTCTTACGAAATCCCTTCTCTCACTCCCGACGTAATACTGATCAGTTTGTTTATTGTCTCAAGCACATCTGATTTCTCACTTCCAGCCCGCGATCACCGTACATGAAATGTTGCTTCAAACGTTTCTGCCATACGCAACCCAACTCGGGTTCTTCCTCAACATCCCACGGTTCCGATCATTCCTGTACTCCTGCGAAGCTACCGGCTCACAGGTGCTCTCGTCTTTGCGTAACTGCATCTATCTTTGGGGCGCACACCTGTCTCACATGCAGGTTCTCGAGTCTGACTTCTTTCGTGATACTCTCAGCCATATTTGCAGCGACGTCTCTGGATGCGCCGATATCAGCCAAGTCCTCCAGGTCATTCAGGCCCAGATCCTTCTCTCCACCTACCTATTCAAGGCAAACCGACTTGTCGAAGCACAGTATCATGCTAACGGGGCTATGACCTTAGTTATTGCGCATAATCTGCACAAAACCCTTTCCTCGCGCTTGTTTACTGCTGAAACGACTGTGTCGGACAGTATTCAGCAGGGTGAGAAAATCGACGGGTTTTGGGCGACGCTTTCTCTGAGCAAATGTTTGACTCTCACGGGCGACCGTTCGAGGGGCATGAGCGTTGGAACGTTTGAGCCGCCATGCGGCGATATTGATACCCCATGGCCGCTTGAGTTCACAGACTACGAACTGGTAGGTCCTTCGGTCTTGTCCTTGCGGCTCTTCATGGATCTCAAAATACTCGACAGGGTATCGTTCCTCCTGCCAACGAGCTCACAGTACAACACCTCCTTTGCGATGAGAGTCCGCCAGCCAGCGATTATCATTCCATGTCCCCAAAGGCTCTCAGGATGAAGGCCATCGTCCTACTTCAACGGAGTATTTGCCTGACCTCGCATTGGTCACCAAGTACGTTTCCAATTCAACTCACAGCGTGTCCTAACGTTCGTCTGACCGAACCATAGACTTCACTCTCAATAAGTTTCAATCATATCAGAAAGCTCAACGCGTCCTCGAACGCGCGGCAAGAATCGCACTGGACACAACCGACCTCCTCGCCTCGTCGCACGACGATTATCCATGTCTCCACGTCACCCGTGCGATGCTGCAGTGCGCTCTGATGAAGCTCGTTCACACGTCTTGTTCCTCATCTGTCGACTCGCGAACGGCTTGCCATCGCTTTGCCCAGGCGATGGTCAATGCCCTGAAAGATGGCAGCTGTCGTTCAAATCCAATCACGGGCACACTTTGTGTCATTGCTGCGGAGACATTATCTGCAGATTTCCAGGAACAAACACCAGTGCAAACTTATATGGGGGACGGTTACGATGATCGTCAAAGTGACATAAGAAATACTACCCAACTTCTCCTCGACTACATGAGGTCGAACGTCATGAACAACGCATTGATGGGTACGTAGAACAACTTGTTGAGATGTGTCTCGAAGATCTTAATTAATTCGCAGCTCATCAGTTGAACGTCGTGGAGGCTCTCTTCTATCTTATTCTCTAACTTGCAACAAGGCAGTCACATCGCCTACGTCGATACTACGCCTTCATCCATATACCGCGGACATCCCATGGCATATTTATTCCCGTTCGTTCAGAACACCACTAACCTTGCCTTCGACAATTGGCAGTGCGCCCACTCTCAAGCGCTGCCGATTTCACAGGCTCCTCCACGGGATCGACATCCTTTCGCTCAAGCAACGCTAGGCCCTCTTGATTAGCTCTAGCGGCCGTGTAACTTACAACAAGTGACAATAATTATAACTTATAGCAGACATTTTTGGAATTTCTCTGAGCTGGATCTGTTCGAGCAACTGTTGCTTGGAGTTGTAACATACTCAAGAGTCACCACTGGTGGCTGGCACCAGGCTCGGCCTCACCAAACGGGGAGCACAGGAAGCAAACAAGTAGGCGTCCTCTGAACACAAGACGAAGCGTTTTGTATGTTATCCATCCAAGAAGACAGTGATTAAGGAACGATTGTCCGAGAGTCTAATATCCACCTGCCCCAGGAGCCGCATCGCCCTCCCGCTTCAGCCTCAACAAGACCTCCTTGAAGCGCGTAAGATCGCTTGTACCGGGTCCAGCTCGGGCGATGGTCTTGCTCTGCGAATTCTGCAGCTCGATGAGAGTGCAGATACGGTCCCATGTCGTTCCAGCAGACAAAGAGTCCGTCATGGATTGCAAGTATTCCTGCTCTTTATCCCTGCGGGCTACGTGTCAGCACCGGAAGCAAGCATGCACTTGCGTGAGGCCACGAACTTGTTGGAGGCTATGGTTTTGGTCTTCTTGTCATTGTATTGCTCGTAGAACTCGTCGATGGATGCCTCGGCCGCACTGATGGTTGCCTGGCGGCGGGCTTTGGACTCCTCGTCCCGTTTGGCAATGTCCTCCTGCTGTTTCTCGCGCCATTGTCTGGGTGGGTGTGAGCCGATGTCGGCTTATGTAGCCATTGCGCGCACCTGATGACCTCGGGCTCGTCCTCGGGGATAGTCTGGGTGAGAATGGGAGTCGACGATAGTGCAGAGGGTTGTGGCCGCGGGGCAAAAGTCGCGCCAAAGGAAGGAGTCTGGGTCTGGTACACCGGGGGCGAGGTCTGTTGCCATCAGGCACGTCGGTAATGGCGCCCGCCATGACACTCACCGGGATATCGATATCTGGAAATTCGTTCTCAAACTTGTCGATCTCGTCGTCGCCGGTGACCTTCACCGCCGTTGTCTGCGCTGGCAGGGGCGGGCTGTCAAAGCTGTCGAAGGAGAAGCCGGAGGTGGTTTGTGAAGCAGCCAGCGGTGCCGGTGTGGGGGCGGTGAAGTCGCCGTCGTCGTCCAGAGCAGGGAAGGCGGAGGCGGCGGCGTCAAAGTCAATTTCGTCATTTGCTGAGGCTGAGGTGACTGTTAGTGTGCTGGTCGTCGTCGAGGGCAGCGAGCAGGCGTACTGGAGAAGATGTCCGCCATGGCTAATGACGCGGAGAACCAAGAGAGGGCGTGGGAGAGATCAGACGCGCCTCTCTCTGCGAATGCCGCTCAATGTCCCGGGCCTTCTCGTACCGTTCCAGCTGCTCTGGAACCCTAGGCTCATAGTACCTGCTCTGGTTGTCAGAGGCAAGTAATGGCCAACGTACTAGACCAGCTAAACAACTGAGTAAAGATGTCCGCAACCTTGACTTTCCGGCTCTGAAAAAGGCTGGATACCGTGGCGCTGTCTTTGACAAGGACAACTGTCTGGTAGGGTCCAGTGCGAAGTCTAACTCGCCAATGTTCACAGAAAAGTATGCAGACTATTCCTGACCAGGATGAACTTGCTCCCGTCCCCGAGCTGACTGTGAGTAGAACGGTTCAGTCTTCTCGCTCACGCCTCAAGTTTGTGTAGGAAGCTTGGACAGAATGCAAACGAGTCTTTGGCCCCGGAAATATTCTCGTTGTGAGCAACTCAGCCGGAACCCATATCGACTCCGGGGGAATCCAAGTCCGATCTCTCTTTCTGTTGCTCTCAGCTCAGCGCTCAACATCCCTTGTCAGGCAGAATCCGTGTCGCATCACCTCGGTGTTCCCGTATTGATGCACAGATCCATGAAACCGTCATACTCCTGCATTGCGGCCATACGGCAGTACTTTGGATCGCTGGAGACACCCGTTCGTGATGATCAACTATTCATCGTCGGGGACCGCCTCTTCACAGATACGGTCTTAGCAAACCGTATGGCGACGTGGCATGGATGGCGTCACTTCCTTGAGCGCAGCAAGGAGCCACAACAGGGACCTCTTTCGGTTTGGACGACGGGTCTTTGGAAAAAGGAAGCCTTGACGATGCGTTGGATGGAAGCGCAGCTCCTCAAGATGGTGCAAAGGTGGTCCACTCCGCCATTAGGCGAAACACTTGGCGACCTGTCGCATTTTAAAAAGGCATCTCCTGGGCCGGTACAGAAGCCCAAGTGGACAATATGGTGGCTGTTGCACTCCCTCACTGTCCTTCCATGAACTCATTCGAATTCTCCTAGGCCTTCCAGTATATAAGTCTTGGCTCACTTGTTGTCAGCTTCATCGCAGTAATGAAGAGATATGCAACACGCTGCGCTCCCTGTAGGATAGCCCGACGTCGCACGTCGCAGGTGCAGCAGGAATAAACCTATTTTACTCCCTGCGTCTTCGGCTTTCTCTTCCCACGTAACCATGATATACACATTGCTCTTCGTCGCAAGAATCATAATCAGAACCGGGGCCAGCTTCAAGACAAAATGTGGCGTATCTTCCTCGCACTTACGGACCATGTCCTGTGACAGCGCTTGGAAATCTGACACAACGATTGAATGTAATTACCTCTATTTCGCTTGCCCTTGCAGCTGTTACACGAGGCCTAAGGGCAGTAATTAGACTTGATGTTCTGCCAGAAAGTACGAATTGAGCCTCCAGAGAGAGACTTGATACAGAGCAACTTGATTTCGGTGGCGTCTATCTTTGCGTACGTCGGAATGTTAGAATCAATCAAGGTAGGGATAGGTCTGGATGTCTTGCTGGTTGCTGTCTTCAAAGCTCATGTCATCACTTCCTTGTAGAGCTGGACATCTGATGTATCTCTGAGTACTGAGCTCTGCTCATTGCTCAAATCGCTGCAGCAATGTGCAAGCATTGCTCGGTGACAAGCAGCAACGAATCCAAAACTCGATGTTGCCGCCTGATTCTGCATAGGACCTTCTGTCGGTCCCCAACCACCGAAGTGAGTATTTCCCACAGCTAGAAGACCCTTTCGAATTGACCTATCCAACTTTGAGTAGCCCGGATTTTATCGTTCCAGAGGTTTATGATACGTCTGCAGGCAACACTCAGGTAGGGTCGGCAACTTTTGGTCGACGTTTCCCAGGCAGCGGCCCGTGCCAGCGGTGAGTGGCCGGCCCAAAGGGGAATTGCTATGATCATGTGTTTCTTACACGTTGAACTTCAACCGCGACATTCGAGTGGCCTTTTGTTCCAAAAGAAGACATCACCAGCCCATTGTTCGACTTCTCTGGCCTGTCTGCATTTGGTGAGTCTCAGCCCTGACTATGAGTCTTTGAGTCACGTTGTCTCTCCCTTTGTCTTGCATATATTTGCCAAGTTTGCCCCTTCGTACTCACTACCACCATGCCAGACTCATCTGGGACACCCAACTCTATCTCTTCTGCCGTTTCTGCCAGTGGACCCGTCACTCCACCTGCGACTAGTCCTCCGGTGGACATCGTCAACAAGAGCACTCCCATAAATCGCAAAATGGCTGGACATAGCAGATTCGCTAGCCTTCACACAGACGACTCCATGACCAAGATCCATAAAAAACTGGCGCGGGAGACCGCTGGCCACTACATTGGACCGATGCCCGTCCAACAGTTCTTCGACAAGTTCATGCCATTCAACTTGTCGACGCCGAAGAAATACCAGGAGAAGAAGCCGGAACCGGCTCGCAAAGCTAGTTTGAAGGCCATGTCAGGTCTTCCTGAGGCCCAGATGTATAGGAAATTTGTAAGTCGTCATGCACCACCACATTGGACTATGAGCTGAAGGTATCAAAGATTGAAGCCTTCTCGGGATGGCCGTTTGCGTCCAGGACGCGCCGAGAATATATCCAATGTCCCCTTGACTATCAGGACACTCACAAATACCGTGACAGCACTTGCCGCTCACTTGGCGTCGACATCACCGTCTATGGAAAACCACGCATTCTTCGCCCAGTTCCTCGTCCTATGGACTTTTACAACGCGGAGAGCTTTGTTGAACTGAAGGCGTCGGGAAATATGGATGCCTTTGTCGATGGTCTCGGTGCTCAGTCCTCTTCCACTGACTCAGAGTCCTCCAACGATGAGGCTGATTCAGGCGATGGCGAGCTTGATATGGCCGACGAGGAGCATGACGACGACTCGGCCAAGGAGGCCGCTGGTGTTGATGTAGCGGAAGATGATGAAATGCAGCACAACATGGAAGTCCAGGAAGCGGTCGACAGCACGCAGCAGCCATCCCACATCGAAGAGCCCACCTCCCTGTCTAGTTTCCCTTTCGAAAATGGCACGGACCATGGGACCACGACTCGCGGCCAACTTGCGTCTTACACCGCTGTCATCATGGCCGTCCAGTATCGCTCGCATCTCTTCGAGGTCCTCATATGTGGTCCATATGCTCGCTTGATGCGCTGGGACCGCTCGGCTGCAATTGTTACCCAACGGTTCAACTACACCGAGAACACCCTCCTCTTCCAATACTTCCTGCGATTTGCACAGCTTTCGGACGCTGAGCGCGGTCTCGACCCAACAATCACCCTTCCCTCCGAGGCAGAAGGCAAACTTGCCCGGGCGGCTTTTCAAAGCTACGCGTCAGAGCTGTGGCAGGGAAAGGCAGCGTCCTTCTACGAGGCGCAGTTCGATGTCAAGGTTCTTGCCCTTCTGAAGATGACTTTCGATGGGACCGACTATATCATTCCTGCTCCTACGTTTCACGATGCATGCTTCTCCCCTTTCGGCCGTTCGACACGGCGAGGTCTCATATTTCGCCTCAGGCATGGTGGCAGGGAGGGCGAAGAGGATAATTCGGACATCCTCTACCTCAAAGATTACTGGCGGGATGACTCTCCTATAACGGTCAAGGAATCCGAGATCTACAAGTTACTGGAACAGCACGAAGTCCCCAACGTAGCTAAAATGGCAGCAGGGGGAGACGTTAACAACAAGGAGACCATTGGCGACCGCTATCTGAACAAGGACTGGGTTCACACCGTTACGGAATTATCGATTCGGCGCCTCACTTGGCATCGCCTTGTACTCATAACTGTCGGTCGCGATCTTCTCACATTCCGCACTGCGCAGGATCTAGTACGATGTGTGGCGGATGCGATGCTCGGTACGCAGTCCCTTTTGATGTGTATATTATCAGTTTGCTCACGCCCCTCGTAGCTCATCAAACCGCCTATGAGAAGGCTGGCATCCTCCACCGTGACATCAGCGCCGGCAATATTCTCATGACGATCACTCGAGGTAGCAACGTTTCCATCCGTGGATTCCTTATTGATTGGGACCATGCTGTTATCATGTCGCTGGCCAAAAAGTATAAGAACAGATGTCGCATCTCTCGAACTGTAAGCACTCAGTTACATTGAGCTAAACATTATTGACATGCTACAATGCAGGGGACTTGGCAATTCCTATCAGCACATCTCGCCCAGAATCCAGAGGCGGAACACCGTGTGGTGGACGACCGCGAATCGGCGCTTCATGTCCTCACCTACGCAAGCCTGCGCTACCTCGAAAACGACGCTATCCTTGCCGAATTCCTTTTGATGTTTGACAGTTACATCTCAGGGCCAGGTCAGCCCGATAAGGGCACGGATGTCAAGCGTATGCGCATCCAAACTACGGCGATAGAACATGTAAACTTCAAGAAAGCTCCTGCGCTGACGAAGCTGTTGGCCAAATTGACCCGCGTCTTCGCTGTTCGTTACCCAACCAGCAACGACTCCAGCGATGAGTCCTCTGACGAAGATCGCACTTCCCGCAAGGAAATTCGTCTCAGGAAGCGGTTAGAGGATCCGATGTGGTTGTATCAGAGTCTGAAGGAGTGTGCGGACAGTTTACCTCAGCGTCGCCCGGACGAGATAGAATGGCACGACAACACCTACAAGGATTTCGACAATCGCACGAAACGCAAAGGCTACGACGACAAGGAGGCGGTAACGACGACTGTACAAATTTTGAAGAAGTTTAAGGCTTGGGATGGCAATGCTACCCCACCAGTGACGAGTGATGTTCCGAAGTAGACAGAATAGACACTTGCAAGTAGCATACGAGTAGTAGAATGTATACATATTGACGACTCAACTTTTCTGTGCACAAGGTGTTCTCGGCTACTCGAAATTAGACTGTCGTTTCACCGGGCCATCTCGAAGGAACTATAATTGTTGTGCAGCAAGGCCAAATCACACCCTCATCATCAACGCGGGCCGAGCTGTCGTCGAAGGAATTGCGGTCTCGGATGGAGTACTTACACATCGGGGGCAGCAATCATGGCAGACGCGAGTGGTCGCTTTGTCGGCAGGCACTCCAGCTTTGCTCTGGCTTTCGTTTCCTTACAGTCCGAGTGCATGAACTTTTCAGTGCAAAGGGACACCCGTGAGCCATTCACAACAAAAAATTCAAGTTGTTGAAAAGTAAGAAAAAGCTGGAGTTTCTGCCGTCAAGGCAGACCCTCGCGGCTGCCTCCGGTGTCTACAGGCGTCGAAGGCGCCACAAAGCACGGCCAGCTGCGGGATGGCGGCAGTGGCGGCGACATCATTGTAATAGAGTATCCAGAGCCAGAGTCAATTTCCTTCAGCTTTCTTTATGAGACAGTCATAGAACAACAGTGAAGAGCAGCCTCAGTTCAAGGTACTGGTCGTCGGACGCGTAAAAAGCCAATGAAGAGCCTTAGGTCATCAGCCTTGAGGTGATTGTCACGGTCGGGGCAGTTGGGCGCACGCAATTTGTCCTGAAGGATAGTCGATAGAAGGGAATGATTGCTGGGACTCAACAGCGCAAATGGGATCCTTTCATACCCGTCGTTGCTGGCGATTTTCTGTACATAAAGAGAAGACGACTTGGACCGCGCATTGGACCATACCGAGGGGTCGTGTCCAGTCGTGCCGAGGAGGCTCTGCCCATCTATGTCAAAGCTCTCGAGTTATAAGTGTCTCGCTTAGAGGAAGCGCTTGTCGATCTTGATAGTCTGAGAATAGATTGAGAGCATTATACTAACCTACAGTGAAAGATACGATGTACACGATGAGATCACAACTTCGCTGCGGGAGCAGCAATTGTGCTGTCAACGAAAGTGACCACCTCATTGAACAGCTGTTCCTTGACTTCAGGGAACTCGTTGGAGAGTTCGTGGTAAGCGCCCTGCAAAATGTTGAGTTCTGGGTCATCGGATGTAGAACTGGACACCGACTGCGATGGATACGTATTTCTTGTTTTCCGCATTGATCTTCTCGTAGAAATCACGGCTTGCAATGGGGCTGGTGATCTACATAATCAAGTCAGTCAGATGTCAATTCAGTACTACTAGCACTTACTCTGTCGCCGTCACCGTGACAGATCAGGATCTGTTGAATATGAGCTGGAGACCAAGAGCCATCTGCAAGAAAGGGACTTACGGGAAGCTTCGCGGGGAATTCTTTCCATCGGAACGCCTTCAAGTCGTCACCCTATCAAACCAGTCAAGGCTATGTCATTCAAGACCATGAGCAAATGACACTTACATGGTCCAACATGTCTGCGATTCCCCGAAGACTACCTGAGGTTTGCACCAAAGGGTCGCTGAGATAACTGTCCCCGACAGTAATGTCGCGCGATAGATCCTGCATGCATGCCAGTGAGTAAAGGCCTTGGAATCCGAGGGACCAAAACTTACTCCTGGAATGAGACCAGCAGGGAAAAGGGTGTACGGGGCAGCCAGTTTCAGGCCGTTCAGAACCTTGCGCAAGATGAAGTTGAGAGGAACTGTTTGTTGCACCATGGGACTTGTCGCGATGACACCAGAGAGGGAGGCGATGGTCGAGGCGTAGGGTGACTTGGCGCCCTCCGTCGGGAAACCGAGGACCTCACCACCACCCTAAGTGTGGTGGTCAGGTAATGTATGTAGGAGAATAGCAGATGGGCGGTAGTATGCACGCACCATTGACTGGCCCATTATATACACCGGAAGGCCCGGCGCCTCCTTCTGCGTATGCGTGATAATCCAGTTGAGATCCTTGAGAGACCAAGTCAATAACCCAGATCATACAGAGAATAACAGTTCAGAAGATGTTAAGTACCTCCATTTGCCATTCCCAATTGGTCTTTCCGTATTTCGCGCCCTTGCTCCGTTCCTTGAGATTCTGAGCAGTCTCGCCGAATCCGCGCTGATCATAGGTGAAAATGGAGATGCCATGGTCGGCCAGCTTAGTGTGTATGTCCACGTAGCGGGTGCAGTGCTCGCCGAAGCCATGTACGCCGACAATAACAGCCTTGGGCGTCGTTGCCTTGTAATAGCGCGTATAAAAACGGGTGTTCTGGGGCCCGTCGAGCCATGCAATGGTCAGAGTGGAGGTCGACATGGTGGTGGCCGGGGGGATGAGTGAACGCTGTCACGAGCCAATAAGTATACCGGCTAGAGGTACCAGAGTAATTCCTGATTCAATGCCGCCGCGCTGTATCTGCGCCCTTTGGCATGTGATATGCACCGCCATTGCAGCGGCGTTCCGTCTAGGGCAAGTCCAGCAGGTCGAGGGTGAAGAGGGTAGAGAGGACGTCGGCTGCGTGCCGAATCGAGCTATTCGGGGCTTTCCGAAGTACCTTCACTCAGGCTCAGCCTCGCTGGCAGTGCGCAAAGTCGGTGATGTTAGCATCGTGTCATGTAAGGAGGCATAGACGTAGGCTCATCAATGAAACATACAGTATACAAAAGTCGAATGATGGCTACATGTGCGAAAAAGCATACGATGCTCAATCATACAAAGGAGAGATCTATGAAGAATCATGCCAACCTCCCCGTCCCCGTCCTCTGCCTCTTCCACGTCCTCGTCCACGATATCCACTGTAATCGTAGTTATCACCCTTGTAACCGTAGGTATCCCCCTTGCGTATACTGCCATACCGCGGACTACCTGACCGGTCCTGGTCGTGGTCGCGATCGCGATCCTCCCGCCTCCCTCGCGAAGAATACGCGCTGCCCCCAGGGCTGGGACTCCTATCGCGCCTTGCAGAATAGCTGGAATCATGCCTCGACCGGTCATGTCCTCTGTACGGACTCCGGCTCCTCCTTTTGCTGCCACTCTCATACCGAGAATCACTGCCTCGGTACCCCCCACTTCTCGAGCCCCAACCATTATCCCTGTCGCGCCCACGGTCCACCTTCCAATGATCGTCGTCCACAGGCTCCCGCTTGACAGGACGATACGTGCCAGGTTCCTGAGGCGGATATCTTTCGCTGTAGTGGCGCGGACCAGACGGAGCCGATACAGACCCAGAGTACGCGTGCTTATCCAGAACGGAGGGGGCACTGGCTGGCGGAGGCGGAAAAGCGTTCACTGGTACATTGTTATAAACGTTACCGAAAACGTTGTTCTGAGGCGGAGGGTAGGGATAGGCATTCGGAGGGAAAGGCGGGTAGCCTGCCATGGGGAAAGCATTGACACCATTAGAATTTGGTGTGGCGCTGAAAGATGGCATGGGGATTGGAATTGGAATGCTGTCCGCGCTGGGTTGCGAAGCGACCGAGCCCATGCTGTGTGTAGGACGTAACCTCGGGTCTCGACTGTTCTGATGTGAGATTGGCGGGGGCTGGTTTTGTGAGGGCAGGGGCGCAGAGGCAGGCGGGGGAGGTATGTCCACATCCTCCACCTTGGCTCGTGCAAGTCGGATGGGGCCCAATATGTCATCCAGGAAGTTAATTTCCATGGGTTCGTCTTTCACCTTGAAGCTTTCTACTGGGCGAGCGGGTTCAGCAGTTGCCGGAGAAGGTACGGGAAGCGGTATAGAAGACTCGGCTGGCGCTGGTTCAGATGCATGAGAAGTCAAAGAGGTGGGCGACACAGGCGGAACCTCCGACTGTACGTTCTTAAATTTCGGGATACGGGGCAGTGGGGTTCGTGTCAGGGAAGGCGGAAGGATAGGCGAACTCTGTGCGCTGTCAGCCGGAGGAGCAGGAGGGTTCATCTTGTGCCGTGGAGTCACAGTTTGCCTGGAGTTGGGTGAATCGACAGAGGTTGATATTTTCGGCTTTTGTATTGTCCTTGTCGGAAGCTTGGGAGGTTCCTTTTCGGCAGGAGGTTTGCTGGCAACCTTTCTCTTCATTGTGATGGGCACGGATGCAGAGGCAAGGGGAGCAGAAGTAGAGGGAGCGGACTTGACCGACGACGCCTTGGTAGATGCGGCCTTTGAAGCGGCGGATGCCTTTTTCCTGGTCGAGGTTGTCGATGTGGTCTTGCTGCCATCCCACTCCTCGCTCTCATCGCTATCGTCCGATCCAAGCCTTTTCCTCTTCCTCGGCTTAGTTGCCGGTTTGGCCTTTGCTTTTGTTTTCTTTGGCAGTGGTGGTGGGGCTGATATTTCTTCCACCTCGCTGTCAGAGATAACGACTGTCGCACGTCTCTTTTCTGGAACCCTCGATGTTGACGCCAAAGCCGAGAGATCAACCCCCTCGTCGTCTGCCTTGACCGTGACTTTCGCTTGTGCCTTCGCCTTGTTTGTCGCTGCCGATGCCGTCTTCGTCTTCTTCTTCTTCTTCGCCATCCAGACGTCGAGGGCAGAGACATCCCCCTTCCCATCGCTGCCAAGTTTCTTGGGGTTGTTGAAAGACCCTACCAATTTCAGCATCGACTTGTAGACCTTGGTGTTAAACCGGATGTCTTTGTGTTCCAGTCGTGTCATTGCCCTCAACTGCTGGATAGCACTGCTAAGCTGGGTGAAGGACAGTTTGGAACGATACAGGAAGACGAGATATGCGATCATGACGAATTCGACGGGCGCGACTTTGTGTCCTTGGAAGGGGGCGCTGAGTTTCTCGTCTGCCACTAGGTCGGAGAGAATGTTGATAGTGCTCTCGGTGTCATCTCTCAGTTTCGTAGAAAGGTCGCGCTTGAGCCATGTTTCAAGTTTGACGGAGGACGGCTCGGGAGGAGTGCTCTCGCCACCTTCGATGAGGTAGACGATCTGTGCAACAGACTGGAAATCTCGACCACGCGTGGTATCCCTGTCCAAATCCAAATGGCGTTCCAGTCGTGCTTGCACTTCTCTTACGAATGTCGGGAGAGGGCCAGTTAGAGCCTGGAGCCGTTCAGCGGGGGTCAATGCCAAGCCCAGTTGCACGCGCTAAACACAAGTTGGGTGAGGGTCATCAAGGGAGAGAGATGTTGACGCACTCGAAAGATCTCCCGTTCTTGATCCTCAGTGAGATCCTCGTATTCGACACAAGTTATCTGCTTGTTATCGAAGCGTGTCCTCAGCGCAGTGGGAAGGGTCCCATCACGCTTTGTTTTCCCTTTGTACCAGAATTTTTTCATCGTAACCCTGGATGATGATGAGCATGCCATGTTGTGCGTTGAACTGGAAGCACTCACGAGTCCTTATCTAAAACGCATTGTTCGACGATCAAAAGCTTGAGACGAACCAGAGACAGGCTTACGCATTATCTAGGATGACTTGTCAGTGATATTTCTTGCGAGGGAATAATTCTTTCTCACTAATCCATCCATGAAGCTGAGGCAAACTCAGTACGGTAGACAACAGTGACATAAGATATCGACGCACCGCTGAATGCTCGAAAGGCGCTGCTTTCCGTCTATGCAAGTCCGTTTTTCTTCTCCATCCTCTTGTACAGATACCGCTGGGTAAAGCCTCATTGAGTCCGCGCGTATTCAAGGGCTGGAGGTCGTATTACCGAAGATTAGAGGAGGTATGTAGTAGTTGTTCATCAACGAATCAATGAGTTGCGTTTGCTTCGAGTCGCTCCAGACGACATCTTGGTTGCGCTGGTCAGCACTCGCGACAGCCTGAAGAAACGACTGACGCACCTCGCTGATATTCTGGGTCAAGGTCCAGTGCGTGATCATAGAGCTTCTCTGTTCGACTAGAGTTCGGCAATGAACACAATGGCGAATGACCAACAACGCACTGTAAAGCGATTCCACCGAGTATTGCACTGTTCTCGGAGCGCGCAGCGCCGGAACTCTGGTCGTTTTCTTATTCGCTGCTTTCCTTTCCAACGACGCCTTGAGAAGCGGAGCGTCGTCCTCGTCGGAGCTGGTCAGCTCAGTCAAGTCTGAATCATCGGAAAATGACATCAAGGCGAAAGAGGAAGAGAACGCTTGGCAGGCGATTGGTGGGTGCCACTAGTGTGCCACTTGATGGGCCTGTGATGGACGGAAGCCAAGTTGAAGATCGGAGCTCGGACCTGCAAGATCGTGAGTTGCCTAATGCGGTTGTCGCTGTCTCGCTCAATGTATGTAAGTAAGTAAGTAGCTTGACAAGGGTCAGATCTTCAGATCCTGCCCACAATACAATTCTTTGAGCCCAGACTGAGCCAAAGTGGTTCAAACAACATGACAGAGCGTGAATTTATCGATCCGATCAGTACACGAATAATCTCCTCGCAATCAATCAATGAGCAGACATGGCAATTGTAAACGAGCTGTCAAGCCTCAAGCTGTGTTTATCGCGACAGTGTAGTTCGTGGTCAAGAGAGACGCGGAGCCGGTGAAAGCTTCCGTTCCCGCCTGAATTGACTGAACGTACTATTTTGAAAGTCATTTCACCATCATGTGCTGAATGGGAGTAAGTTACCTGAGACGCAGACACTCCTTGCGAAGCAACGAGATAATCTACGCATTCATAACTGATCAGGACTGCACGAGGAGCGCAAACACAGGTCATACCAAAGAACGCTTTCAAATCGACGTCGAAGCTATTGATCTGGGATGAAGCTACAAAGGAGAGAACCTCCCAGTTCGCGTTGGGGCCCTTCCAGAGATTCCAAGTATACCCTGCAATGGGAGTCGCTGTGGTTATCTGTGAGCCCACGGGCTGTATTCTGTTCGGAAATCTTCAGCTTCCCAACGTCGATAAACCAAGCAGAGCTCTTTACCCGCCAAGACCAGATAGCCAGATCATGCTACGTACTTTCTATTCAGAATGGAAGACAGCAATTGAACGTAACAAACTCACATCTCATACGACGAATTGGCAGAAGCGGGAGATCCCACAGACTCCACACCAAACCAAATGTCATAACTAGACAGATTCATGCCAATGTCAGAAATGTGGTAGATGAAGGACTCACGCAACGTCAGCACGGATTGGGTTCGATTGTGTCTGATACTGCCAGCTCCAGGTTGTCGGCGCCGACGCCACAGCAGAAAGCTAGAGCATTAATCAGGACTCATGAGAGTCGCGATCGTTGACAAAATTGAGCCTACCTGCACGCCTTTGGCTGTAGTAGATTCAACATTCGCATCTTCGGCGTGCATAAGTTAACATAGACGAAAGCCACAGGTGCGAGACTTACAGCTCTTGACGCTATTCTGACTATTAGCCCAGGTCCAGTTGGTAGACCAAGACACACTGTCGCTCGGCGCGCTGACTAGGGTAGAATTCTGACTGCCCACACCGGCGGCTTGTCATCTAATGAGGAGTGCGTGACAAGAAGAAGAGACTCGATTCACAGATTCCCCAAAGGTTTTGACAGAGCGTGAAGCTCCCAGCAGGTAGGCAATCATATTGCCCGCTGATTGTTTGGGCTCTGATGAATGATAGGAAAGGCAGAGAAGCAGCAAAAAGACTGAGCAGCACCATAGTGGATCTGAGGGGCAGGATGAGTGTCGTCGGCAGTCCTTTATAGATTTGAAATCTCCGTCCCATGGCGCATAGAGCGCTCAGCCGTGCTTCGGGCGGAATTATGCCTGAACACATGACAGAGAAGGCTTGTCTTGAATCAACCAAGGAGACGAAATATCCGAGGGCTTTCCCCGACATGCATAAGCGGATGAATTACGGAAAGACCAAGATCACGAAAGTTGGAGTTGATTTGCAACATTCTAGAGAGCAGGAATAGACATAGCCATGATGGTACTGTAGCGGCCGAGTGGCGAATGGCAAGAGGGAAAACAACTCTTCAGAGCGTAGTAGCACGGTCCGAATCCCGAG
Organism: Strobilurus luchuensis; assembly: GCA_019915105.1. Classification (NCBI taxonomy): domain Eukaryota; kingdom Fungi; phylum Basidiomycota; class Agaricomycetes; order Agaricales; family Physalacriaceae; genus Strobilurus; species Strobilurus luchuensis. The sequence goes on from JAHLMJ010000005.1 coordinate 1,610,989, forward strand.
CTGCCGCGGACGGCAGCACCGATTGTCGCTTGGATCAAGAACGCGGTAGTACACGAGTTTGCTCCTCTATCTCTGCTTTATCTCGGTTACGTTTCACCTTTGTGCATCGAGGGCAGACAGGTGGACATACCGTGTAAGTTGTCCACTGCGATGGCCAGCAGGGCGCGCCTCAATGCGCTCACAGCGCCTCGGGCGCTGCCGTATAGCAACCCAATTTTGATCGAATTACACATTTGAAAAACGCCCTGTTTTTTCTCGCACACTTCTTGGCCTGTTTTTTTCTTGTCTGGGACGACCCGACATCGCGTGCGCCACCCGCAACCATCTTGGACGACTACAACAACGACGGCGTGAACGGTCGGTCATGAGCGGGAGTGCCTGAATGTCCCAGCTAGAGATTGAACAGGCGGGACTACCGAAGCCGTCAGACAAGGTCGGAGGTGTTTTTGGGTGGTCGCCCTCTGAGCAAGCGCCGCTAGAAGATGGAGACAGCAGTTCTGGCGATAGAGAGCACGGTGACGAAACCAGCGCCCTGGTGCGTCGGCAGCTAGCTTTTCCTGTCAAAAGAGTGTCTCACATTGGCAGAGAATAACCATTCCTGCGCCAGCTACGGCGGCAAAGGAGTCGGCGCCAGATGTACGTGACTGCGACCCCGACTTTCCTCAACGATCTGACCTATTTGAAGGACTCTATTTCGCCTACAGAGTCGGAATGTGTACGTTCATCTACCGACCTTCTGCCCCCGCGGCTGTCTGACCAGCCGCTTAGTTGGATCCCTTCAAGGCGCTGTTAGAGCCAGTGCGTCATTTTTTCGATTAGACTGCGTTCTGATTTCGGACCTATTCTCTTCCTTCTCCCAGCGCCGCCAGCCAGTATGTGACCTTTTCGCAATGAACATAACAACAACGCGCTCATCTCAGACAAGACATCCTCCGCATCTGCAAACGGCGCGCTTTTACCTCAACGCGATCATCCCAATCACCAGCCGCGCGGGGTATCTTGCGTCTCTCTGTGAACACTGCTCGTCTCTGACACAGTCGGCAGGCACTTCTCATACCACAGCCCACATCTTCCATATCCAATCACAGTAACCTGATACATATATCCAAACCGAAGCAGGCGTCGTATCTTCACTTCAACTCCAGAGGCGAAATCATTACTCCGGTAGCGCCTACCGTGAGCTTATTTTCTGGCTAGATCATCGAATATACATCTGACGCAAATAGTTCAATCACATCAAACCGCCAACTTTGCTACAGAATCCATATCCAAACCCCAACATCAACATTCGGGTCTGTATGAAATACGGTTGTAGTAGCCTCCTACGCGCCGAGAATCCGGACGCGTTTTGCGCTACGTGTAAGAAGGACGATCCCATCGGGCTCCTAGCTAAACCACACGGTCCGAGTTCCCTGGCGGACAATCCATATAAACATTTGGTCCGAAGGTCGGCGAATGTTGAGTTGGATTTGGAGCTGTCATATCCAGAGGCAAGGCTTCCGGTTCTGTTTTGTGGACATATCTTAATTGACTTGTATCAGGAGGAGCCGCCAACAAGTTCTGAGAATGGTCATGGATCGGATGGAAAGACTTCTCCTGGCATCGCACAAGCCAGCTCTTCCAGTACCGGTGGAGAGGACCAAGCTCCGCTGAAAATCAAGTTCAAGAACTCGAAGTCAACCCACATCCTGAAGCCTAGTGTGAGTATATTAGATCCACCCGTTTTGTAACTACTCTGACCGTCAGACACAGAAGTCTAATACTTCCTTCTCGGAGCAACGACTCATTGTACCATCTCAAGCCACACTTCCTTCTCAGCCTCGTCTCCTTCCCGAACCTCGACCTCAGTCATTATATACTTCTTCCTCCCTCCCTCTTCCCCCGTACTTTGACCCCGCATCCCGTGCGCCACCCCAGAGACATCGTGTTGCTTCGCCGAATTCATCCGGCGGTGCAAAGGGCTCACCACTTACCTTCGCATCCCGACCATCACAGTCGAGTGTGAAACAGTGCGTCACACAAGGATGTTCGGGTCTCATACACGCTCAGAGCGCGGCACAGAGGTGTCCGACGTGTGTCATGAAGGACTGGAAGCATAAGTCGAAGGCATTGAAGGGCATCAAGGCACAAGCGAAAGCGAAGGCCGACATGGCGGCTGCGTTCGCCCCGAAGATCACAATTCCCGCCCCATCGACTTCTGGCTCCTCCTCGTCACTTGCCGACGTTATCCAACAGGCGTTCAAACTTCCCACTGCGTTTACTCCAGTGTCTTCACCCAAACCATCTCAGAAGGATAAGGTCGAAGGGCCCTCTTCTAGTCAACCACAAAGGGCGGAACCTGGACCATCAACGCCGATTTTTCTTCGGATTCCTCGTTCTAGTCAACCGCAAACGGCAGACCCTGGACCATCCACGCCGGTCTCTCTTCGGATTCCCTCTACTAGTCAACCGCAAAGGGCAGACACTGAGCCATCCACGCCGGTTTTTCTTCGTCTTCCCTCTAAACGCAAGTTGGAGGAGATGATTGATCTCACGAAGTCTGCCTCTGGTTCCAAGGCATCTTCGCCTCAGAGGAAGGACGTGGTGGAGGCGGAATTTGTCGAGACTCGGAAGCCTTCCCCTGTGCCTGTTCCTCAGCCCAAGCTCACTGAGACGAATGCTGAAGTTGCGATGGACGTGGACGCGCCATTCAACGACAGTGTGATTACATCGAGTAAAGGTAAAGAGAAGATGAACCCCCAGGTCGACGACACTTCCCCCATGGACGTTGATCTGTCCCTCGACGTAACTGGCTGGGACAGCGACCTGACTTCCCTCTCTGAACTGGAGGGCTGTGGTGACACGACGGACGAGGAAGAGGAACCTGCCCATCCGAAGCTGATGATTCGCCTTCCTCCCATGTCATTTGCGAATCTTCCCCCGGAGCAGCGTCCGAACCCTCCTGGAACGCACTATCGTCGCGAAGGTCTTGGTCGCGGGGTTTTGTCGGCAAGCAGTGGTGAGCAACGGATGGACGTCGACGCGCCAACACGACCGCCACCGACTGAAGAGAAGCCTGTCAACTCGGTGCCCATCGGGAAAAAGTGCGCTATACCGAAGTGCAAGGATCGGCTTCCGGTGGGGTACAAGTGGAAGTGCTGTCGCAGTTGTCGTGAGCATCACCGGGAGTACCAGCGGAAGAGACTCGGTATTACGAAGGGCAGCTATTCGACTGAGAAGGAGGACTTCAAGCTTGTCCAGAAGCCTAAGGAGCAGGTGCCTATGATTCTGGTGTCTAAGATTGTGGGGAAGGTGTGTACCTATTTCTGTAGGCTCCAAGAATAGTACCTGACGTTCATCAGCCTGTAATAGCTCCGTCTGGGTCGCGTATATGTGCGATTCGGGGATGTGGTCTGTTGATCCCCCCGGTGGAGGGGTACAAGTGGAAACTTTGTCCTGATTGCAAGAAACGCGCGAACAAGACTCGTCTACGGCGACAACTTCGGGCGGAAGGGAAGGAGGATCCGGCATTGGATCAGGAGCTTGAGCACCTGCGAGCGTTGTGGAAGAAGCGCATTGTTTCCCAGGTCGCAGTCGTGCCGTCGCAGCCGTCGACTGCAGCTGACGCTCCTAATATTGCATCAACATCGGCGCCTCCTACAATTCCGGTCGAAGCTAAAGCTAGATCCCCGAGCTATCCGGAATATCCTGCTCTGCCTCTCCTCGTGAGCGACTTTTCGCAGCGCCTCACAGGCTTCTTCGAAGGCCAGGCAATGTACGCCATGCTCCACCCACAGCAGCGCACTGTGACTACGTTTGGGTTTGACGGCGAGTATTCTGTTGTTGCGATGGATATGGAGATACTTGGGCGGAGGGACGCCATCTTGGACTTTGTGGGTCGCGTCAGGGGTGAGATTGAGCGCGTTGGAGGGCTGGCCTTCGATCCTCGCAGCCAGCTCGTGAGCCATCAGCACGGTGGGATTTTGACACGGTTTGCATGTCGACATGCACTTGGGTCGGTGTTGATGGAGGGGGAGCTTGAGATTGCCATTCTGCCAGAGTACTCGCATCGATACTTCCCTGGTCAAAGGACTGTTGTTCGCTTTCGTATGGTAGGGTAGTCTGCTATGTATCTAATAAATTATCACAAGTCTACGTTGAGTTGAGCGCCAAGAGATTACTGACAAATACTACAAACGTTGTCTGAATGCTACCTTGATCATCCCAGCCGAGTCCTCTCTTGGCAGGCTCCTTCCTTCTTCCCTCCATGCTCAAAGCGCTCGCGTTTTCGTTGTTAGCGATTGCTGCCCGAGCAGATGATGATATTGACGGGTACGCTGTTTTTGTCAGCCTTTTCTATGACTGCACCTAATCGCACTCAGATATGTAAACGACCCATACCTCGCATATCGCCCCGCGTTCGCCCGCTCGCTGCCTGTGCAAATCCTGCTCACCGGCGTCGTACTGACCCTGGTTGCTGTCCTCTTCATCCACCTTATCTTTACCGCCCAATACCACTGGCCATTGGCACCCGTCAATTATGTCCTCCAAATGTCCGGCGTAACTACGCTGCTCATCTCGCTCATCGCCACGCTCCACGTCGTTCTCACCGCCACTCGCGAAGAAAGCCAGAGCTGGCCGTACATGCTTTCTTACATTGCCGTCAGGGTACCACCGCTTGGACCCGACACTGTCGGATGGAGCACTGCAGAACGGGCGACCTGGCTCATCATGAACGCTACGACGTCTGGTTTGATTCAGGTGCATCTCAGTCGCTCTCTTTGCTTCGGTGCGCAGTTGACGTTGTTCCAAGATAACGCACATCCAATTCCTGACACTCATGTATCCATCCAAACTCGAAGGTCGATTGGTATTTTCCCTACTGGGTATCATTATCGACTTTCTTCCTGTGCAAATCTGACCAAGCTTAGGTCCCCTGGCTATTGTGGCAGCCATAATGCAACTGGTCCCAATCACCGGGAACCGACATGTCATTGAAGTTGCCTCTGTGATCCGCAACGTCTGCAACGCCACGCTCTCGCTTCTCTTCACCACCTCCCTTTTTGCGTGGGGTTTCCTTGTCAATCGAGTACAGGCCTGGAGAACCGACGGCGGAACGGCCGCTTTTGGAGCGGCTGCTCTCACACTCGCCCTCGTCAGCACTGGTCTCAATTTCCTATACATCCCTCGCGAAGAGGAATATGTCTGGTTGCCGGGCCTGATGTGGGCTGTTGTACTCTGGCAGAGCTTCTTAGGCTGGTGGTGGTGGGTCGGTGCTGGGAGCGGCTCGGGTCTTCTAAGTGACGATGAACCCAAGGATGCCGCCCGGAGAAGGGAAAGAAAAAGGCAGAAAGTCAAGAAGCGCAGTCCCAAAGGCACGCGCGACCGAGCACAGAACGTCTGGAGAGGTGTTGCGGGCGCCTTTGGAAGTAATCATTCGGACGAAGGGGATATCCACCTTCGTCAACGTTTCGCGCCACGCAGCCTTTCGCGGTCTCGATCTCCCAACTCTCATTTTGAACGTTCTCCTCAGTCAGGCTCCGTTACTTCTGCGACATCTACTGGAACTCTTCCGCGTATCCTTCCTGCCCCAGTACACCGCTGGTATGCTTCACTTCGGCAGGCACACTTGACAGCTGCAAGGAAGCAGGCGATAGAGCGTGTAGAAAGAATCCGGGAACTAGAACGAGCAGGTGTATCCGATGCGACACAAACTGGATGGGGTTTGGGGAGCTTTGCATGGCGGACTACACACTTACATCCGCGGCGTGCGGCGCCACGTCCTGTAGTTCCGACACAATATCCGGTACCAGAGAGATCTGACGAGGAGGAGGATGACGAGCCAGCAGCAAAACAGGCCCCAGACGTGATGCAACCGCCTTGTGCCGCGAGCGATGAGAACAACCGCTCTATTCTTTGGTGGGGGCCGCTAGGACGTTGGCGCCTACAAGATTCAACCGTCTATTAGGATCGTGCTCTTATCTATGCGAGTAATACTGTACCATAATCTGTACCTTTATATGTACGCTTTTCGTGAACAGGTCCGCAGTTGACCATCGTAGAAATCAGTTGAATCTTGCCTCGGGGAGCGCTCTCTTTCGACTTGTATCTGTCTGTTTGTCGTTCAGGTTCGCTCTACCGAAGTTGAAGCTTGAGCAATTGGCGAGCAGTGTCTGTCAACCGACAGTCCGCCCGCGGGAAGAATGTACTCGATGGCATCCATTTTTGTGGCAAATGTGAATCCCGAGGATCCACAGCATGTGAACACAGAGCTCCAAGTCGATAATGATATCTTTGGTCAAGAAAGAAGTGATATCTAAACTTGTCAAAAGAACATCCAGAACACTGACAACATCCAATACGTGACTCCTGTCTCTGAAGTTCGAGAGTTCCCCGGCGTGACTGTATGGAAGGAAAGGATATGCTCTCCTTCGACAGTGGGCGCCTCGGCAACACCAACTCTCCAGATGAGTTCCTTCTTGATCGTCGAGAAGGCAAAGCTCCTGATCAGAACAGACATGGGATGTCTAGGCGAGAACTGCTCATGAACAGCCTGAGCGAGTCCCGACTTTCTGCTGCCTCTGTATGATCTCTCTCTGTTATGCTTGAGTATCCCTCGTGTCCAGCTCGAATGTTTCTATCCTATCCAGCTCGGTTGGTAACCCCCGGGACTCGGAAGACTGGAAATCACTGGTCAAAGTACGAGGATTCGCTTCCGAACCGACTGAGGAGAACATTGTCGGTGAGCGAGGGAGGTTGGCCTTCTGGGCCATGATGAGTAGCAGAATTCGCGTGCAGAAAATTGAATGCAGGACCCGCTGGGGCCTGTCGTTATGGTCAGAGGACAGCGGAGGATTGTCTAGCAGTGAGCACGACATACGTAGCAAGCCAGTTTGCCAAATGCTATGAAGAACATCAACGAATCTTCCAAGTAGCAAGTAATATATTTCTTACCCTGTCAGCGATGGGAACTATGACATTTGCGAGGGACATAACTGCTAGTTTGTCAACATGGTATCCAGAGTTCGCAATAGATCACGTACAAAGCGTATACAGATAGAACAACAATCCTGAAGATATGTCAAGATCTGAGTAACGTGAAGGCTACAGGGTGACTCACCATCTTGAAAATACAATCTACTGACCCAAGTAGCGTGGGGTCGACGTACTATAGGGAGGCAGTCAGGATTGTCATGTCTGGAGATCTGAACCAAGACGAACGATGTTGCCGGGCTTTCATATACAAGAGGGCGGCAATAACTGCAGGTCAACCATCAGCAAATGTTGCAGGAAGCATCTCGGTGTACGCACTAGTTTCGCATATCAGTAGAAGGATGTAGGAGCCCATGATGATGGGGCTAGCGTGTACCAAGCGACATCCACGCTCTGTGGTGGTTCCGTCTGTTACGCACGTTGAGGTGGGAAGATGGACGACCGTCAATAGGAAGATACCAACAGACGAGAGATTGCAGTTCTAGCTGAGTCATGACAACACTGGGAATGGCGACACACTAACCTCATCAGGTCATTTGAGAGGCTAAAGGAAATACTGCACGTACCAGGAAGAGGAGGATGAAGCCATAGAGTACGGAGCGTCGCCTTTCCCATATCGCGTAGGTACGTATCATTAGAATCACTGGAGTTCATGAGTATTATACGAGCTTGTGTCACGACGACAGACCTTCGCTTATCATGACGCCAACCACAATGAACCCTAAATAATATCTCATGAGCCATTGGTATACAGAGAGATGTCGTCCATCGTACAGGTAACAATTCTGAAGTGACTGACGCATTCCTGCACGACAAGCAAAGCATTACGACTTAAGTCTACAGGACAGAAACGAGGCGCGTACGTCTGGAGTGCGATATGCTAAATGGACTGGCAATGACATGTTATGTCAAAACGTCAAGCGACTGAGAAGGCGGAACTTACGGTGTAGGGACAGGAAGGTGTCGACAAATGGGAGATATCGATTGAGCACAAAGAGGACCGAGCTGACCGCGAAGGGCTTTGACCACACATACTCAATCTGAGAAGGCTATAAGACTGTTTGGGAAGTGCTGCCAACGGACGGCTCACCTCTTGGTCGAGCGTGCATAAAAGATCATAAATCTTGGACGTCCAGTCAGCCCCCTGTCGCGCAAAGCAATACAAGATTGATCAGCGCACCAGAAGCGCCCCGCTGCCAGCTAAGGTCCCGGAGACAAGAGTGGGCGGCGGTATAGAGGCCATTCATCAGCGTCGTAGTCTACGCCCCAAGTCTGCCCGACTCCTTGTACTCGTCGGTGAGGTTGAGCAGCTGAGGCTTGTGAATGATCTGGATATGATTTTGAGCGGGTGTCACTCGCGGAGCGAGATCATTTTCGGCACGACCCTGATTTTCAGACTGTGAGGCGTACGATTGAATGCTCTGAGCCTGGCTCCCTCTGGGTCTAGAAACACCACACGCGGTGCCTCAAAATTGTGCGAGCCTAACAGTACCACTGTAGTGGCGACTCGAGCAAGAATGCCTGCAAGATCCCAACCCCATCTTGGGTATACATCCCTGAGATTCCCCGCTACGCCACACGGATCAAAACGTGGCTGGCAGTTTCAAGGGGATTCCATCATTGTTGAATTCTTATCCGATTATTATTGATCAATCAAGCCGGTCGGCAAATCGGTCGGCGCTCAAGAGAACTCTGTCAAGTCGTGCTGGTCTTTCATCCATTCGGAGTCAACCTGAAGTCTACACAAACACATCTTAGACTGCCCCAGCTGATGGCAATGCAGATGCCCTGTTTTGTTGACACACAACCTCTTGGCCTGGTTAATCTAACTCTAGTACGAGAGAAGACTGTCGTTCCCTCGTACTGTATATACTATGGACTCAGACTGCCCGTCCAGGACACGCACGACCGCGTCAGCTATCTTCATCTACGTCTATCGAGCTGATATGTTGTCACTGACTATCTAGTTCGCACTCAGCGACAAAGTCGGGTCTGCTTACCGAAGCAAGGTCTTAACATCCTCGTTGTAGGAGCTTTGCATCTAGCTCTTCGAGGTCTAAGAACGAATCTCAGGTGTGCTGATTGCCGGAGGGTTCACTGGCTGCGGCTGAGACTTTCGTCGTGTTTTACTTGCGCCTCAATCAAGATTCCTATACAGTACGTGAATCCAAAATAAAGCCTTCCGATCGCAGCATCCGTAGTCAATGACAAGAGCCTCTCAGTACTGTAAAGAACGTGACCTCGAAGTCCTTCTCCGCAGTGGCGCAGACAGCGCAGTTTTCCAGCTGAGCGATTGGTCGCAATACAAGAATACTTCGCCCCATAGTGTCCCCCTTCGGCGAGAGCTGTATCCTAACACAGCCATGTCTTCGACATCAGCGTCGTCGTCTTCGACAACATCAGCGTCGTCTTCGGGTTCCTCCGCGGCGTCATCTTCTGCTACATCATCTACATCTGCTTCCTCCACGATATCCATCTCTGCCAGTGCAGACATCGGTAGCATAGGGATAACAGAGCCCGCCACTACATCCACTTCCTACCACAAAATCGCCTCCAACAACCTCCTCACCTTCGGGTGGAATTTCACTTCCGTTATTGCGTCTCCCACAAGCCTCACAGTCTCTGCGGCGTGCGAGAATGGTAACACGTACCCAGTGGGAAGCAACAGCGGTATCATCACTGGAACGGCGACACAACTCGTTTGGGATCTGTATGCATACCAAACAGACCATGCAGAAGCCCCATTACCCCAAGGAACATGTTCGCTCCTGATATGCGACGAGCGGGGATTTGACGCGACCGAAAAAGCTGGATATATGGCGGTGAACAGCGACTTGACCTTTGCTCTATATACGCCACAATCCTATACCGGAATTGCCGAAGGTGCGTAATTCGGACCTGTAGTGGCCCCCCACTCAACTAATTCTCCAGGCTGGACGTGCGACATATGCAACGGCGTTGGAGGGATTGCTTCGAACCCGACCGCAGTCACTATCGTTGTCACTTTTCTCGTTGTATTCCTCTCGGGTTACCAGCTACTCCGTAACGCTGCGCGAGCTATACAATAACCGACATGTAGACTGCACGACAACTTGTATACAATATTTACACACATCGTACATTGACACTTTGCAAGCGCCACTAGCTCTTCCCAAGTAATCATAAGTACGCACAGCCACCAAATGGTAAATATCACAGACACCCATGGAAAGAAAAGCTCAGTTCAGTATTTTCTTCCAGATATCCCCTCCTTCCTCCCCAAGAACGCGCTCTACTTCATTCTGCTCCAAGTTTAACATGACCTTGCGGTCCTCCTCGTCCTTTCTGGCCGCGGCCGCCCCATCCTCCAGCAGCATTGCCCGCGAGGAAACCAGCGATTCTAATACCATGGCCAGCTCGTGATTCGTCAATTTTCGCTTGGGGTCATCTTTGCCTCTAAGAACATCCATGTAGGTAAGGTGCTGATGTTGAACCTGCAGAATCGGAAAAGTCAGATTGAAAAGTGGGACTGAGGCACCCAAGACCAACCTCGCCCCATTTGATCTCCTCGATGCCCTCCCGCTTTATGCACTTGACCAATGACACCAACATCACTCTTTCATGGAAACCGAGGTCTCTCAGGTATGCTGCGGTAGGGTTGTTCTGCATGACCGCCATGACTGTGATGATATGTTGTGGTTTGGCGACCTCTTCTGTGGCCCGAACAAGTTCGACTGCACGCCTTGTCGGGGATATTATAGGTTACGATCGCAAAATTAAGCAAGCACACATACCGGCAGACATCCAGAATTCGCCGCGCGTCTCCAGTAATGTTGGCCACTCGCTTTGCCGCCAGTTCAATAGCAGGTAAGTTGATGACGACCTTGTCCCCTGGCCTTTGGACAGATTTCATCCGGGACTCTACTATTGTCCTGAGCTGCGGGTTAGTATACGGCGCAAAGTTCGTGCGAACCATCCCTGAAGGACGATTCGATGAGTGTTGCTTCTCAAGATAAGTAGCATTTCATCTTGCCTAGACGACTTCTCACACGCCCTGTCATAACACGCTCAGGTAAATCATGAGTGTTTGCCACCGCAATGACGATGAGCTTGCTGTCTGCAATGGTCGGCCAATTGAAGAAATTGTACACGACGTCCTGCTTCGTGGTGACCAGCTGATCCAACTCATCCATCAAGACGATACTTTCGGTGGCGGTTAAGTGAGCCACCGACGACAGGCTGTGGACAGCTCACCATGCATGTGCTTCCGGACCCCGAGCTTGGCTCTTCCCAAAGTAGTCAGTCAAGTTTCGGAGACTCTCTTTCGCGCTAATCGACAAGTGACCGTACTTCTTCACGTCATGCTTGGAGAGGGATTCCCATAGGACGGTGTAAGCTGTCGGAGGATCCGGTATTCTGAGACCGTTGATTTCAACATATGTAAACGGGTTGACTTCCTACAAGGTTAGAGGTCAAACGGGCAGAGGCAGAGTCGAAAGTTTCGTACATTCGCTTCGGCAAGTTTCATCAGTTCGCGGATGACAGCATGGACCGTCGCCGTCTTGCCTGTCCCAGGTAGCCCCGATATATCTATGAGAGAATGAGAGACAACGATGAACAAAAGAACAATTGAAATGATGGTTACTCACAGAGGCAACCTCCGCTACCTTCCTCCAAGAGGGCCAGTATGTTATCCAAGACATGAGTGAATTCGTCTTCTCGACAAGGCAGCGAGTCAGGCCGACTGGCGACGTGAAGTATCTGCATAGCTCTGAGATACGGATCCTCCGGCAAGTTCAACAAAGTTTCCGCTGAGTAGCCCGGTTGTGCGACTCTTGTAAACTTTTGGCGTTTCCTGGGAGATGACTGGGCCCTGCGCGCAAGGACCGCTTTGGAATGAGGTGTGGGATGAGCCATAGTCTTCTTCCGTTTCCTGGGTGTAGACGGGACGGTGCCGCGTTTACGTTTCTTGCTACGTGTTGTTGACCTGCCATACTCCCCATCGTCCTCCGAAACTACCTCACTTTCATCACTGGAGACCGCTTCTGCAGCTTCTTCGTCGTCCTCCTCCTCTTCTACGTCCGACAGCTGCTCAAAATCATCATCGGAAGGCTCCTCCTCTGACGACTCTCTTTCTTCGGGAACCGGAGATCTTCGTCGCCGCGACGCAGACGGTTTAGAGATGCGCGGTCCGGGTGATGAAGCTTCCACGACCTTCTTCGAATCTTTCTTGAGTCGCTTTTCTGGCTCTGGTTGTTTGACGGCAACAGCCCAGGGATCCTCGGGAGGTGGTTTGTCCTGGAGCTTCGCGAGGGCACGAGTGCGGTGTTCGTCCCAAGAGAATTCGTAGAAAAGGCCGCGTTGGGAGTTGACGGCGAAACGGCATACATATCCGTCGTCCGTGGGATTTGCTCCGAACAGATCTAGCTCATCGCCCTCTGATTATACTTAATCAGAGAGCGCATCGGTTGACACTTTGAAGGGGGCATACCTCCATCATAAACGCAACAGGGATGCAGTATAGCTTGAGGGCTCACGACGCCTGGCGAGTTGAGAGAGTAGTATATCTCGTTCTGAACGACATTGGAGGAGAAACATGGGACAAGAAAGAAGGTCTCACGTGAAGATGCTCCCTTTGAGCGCGAATTTTGGGCATTTGACTTGGTCGCAAGAACCACCGGAGCCTGATGCACATTCGCTCAGCCAATGGCCGCTCCGCGCCCAAATCTGTCTCCCATAAGCCCGCGATGACTGCGATGCTAGGTTCACGAGATGACGTAGATACAAGTACTGTATCACCAACGCAGAATGTGTCCGTTACGGTGGTGGTCTCGGTCGTTGCCCGCTTGCGTCCAGGTGCCTTTTTCTTCATTGCCGTTGTCTTGTTTCGTGAGAACGAGTCGTAGACGCGTGTTTCCTGTTTCCCCTGCTCCTCCTCGTCGAGCTCATTCCAGGCCTCAGCATCATCACCCTCCAGATCCAATGTTGGGTCGATTGGCCGCGTCCTCGGCGAGTTTCGAGTTGTCCAAGCGACGCCGGTGCTGCTCCCGGCTGCAGAGGCAGTGACAACAGGCTGTCCACGCTTTGAGCGACGAGTAGGCGTCTTCGGTTCGGGTATCGTCTTCTTGGGCGAGCTCAAGGCCATTGTTCGATGACGGACGGTTGTAAAGAGGCGAGTCGAATTTGGGTCCGTCACCTGCGCGTAAGTCATGTCACCTGACTAAGTGACAGTTCTCACCAATGACCGGTGCCATCGACTCTCAGATTGAGACAGTGACAATGGCATCTGGAAAACAGAGGCAGAGGCCTCGACTCATTACTCGGACGACATATAAAGAACAAAATACAGTTTGATTGCGAAAAAAGTATTCCAAGATCGGTAAAATGTAATTATACAGTCCAGTGGCTCAGAGACTCTCCAGATAAGTACAACTCTCCTCGATCCTTGATGAAACAGCGCTGATCTAGGAAGGCAGTCAGATCCAATCATAGCAGCGGAGAGCTTGTCTGCTTACATTAGAAGGCTGGAAAGCCTGAAAGTGATTACCAGGAATATCAAGGACTCTGACGTCCGTCCCGGCAATCTTTTCCCACCCAGATTGCTTATTACCTCTGTCGGATAGCCATGTAGGAATCTCGTCGACTCCAGGAGAGACGAATCCTTCCTTGGACCGCAAATACACAAGAGGCGGACATACACCCTTAGTGCCGAATGGGTTGTAGTCCTTGAGCAACGCCGAATTCATCGCAAATTGCCTCTTAACGAGTTGGCCCACTTCGGAGTGATCGTTCTTGTTAAGTTGGGTTGCAGCAGATATGAGACTGGTGGATAGAGGAACATGGTTGTCGGGGTTTGGAGCGTCAATTAACACGACACCCTTGACAGAAATACCCCGCTTTGATAACAGCAGAGCAGTCTCGTATGCGGCGACGCCTCCGAAGGACCATCCTATACAAATGAACGGTCAGCGCCAGGTCAAGAACGTGCAAACGAAATCACTTACCACCGAGTAGAACAGGCCCCTGAGATGTTCTTGAGACATGGTCGGCATACACATTGGCCATTTCTACGACGCTGTTCCAAGGCTCCGATGTCAGGAAGTGGGGATTGTGAATACCCCAGACAGAGCGGTGGAGAGGAGCAAGTCGAGAGTAGTAGTTGACTAGACCGCTACCGTCGTGGATCAGGAAAAGTGGCAGAGAGTTGGTGGCGTAAGGTGGCGTCTGAATCGGGGACGGGAGGGCGTCCAGATGAAGGAGTCTGGTAATATCGGGCGACGCAGAACGAGTCGAAATGGCCTTCTTCGACGACCCCAGATATCCACGCACTGCTTGAACTGTAGAATACACCTCGAAGAAGTTAGCTGGTAGCTCCAGGCCCAGCTCGGTCTTCAGGGCATGAAGAGCTTCGATCGAGGTCAGAGAGTCCAATCCAAGGTGTTCGAAATTGGTGGTGTCCTTGATATCAGCGACATTGACGTCCAGAACACCCGCCAAGACAGCCTTCACATCCACCTCGTCATCGCCATCAAGAGACAAGGAAGTGGGTTCGTCATCTGACACAAGCGTCCTGGGAGTAGACATTCCGCTTGTAATGGGCGAGGAAGGGACACTGTTAACATCACCAACCTCCCGAACAATATCACCTGCGGATCGACACATAGACAGCACATTGGCAGCAAGTTGAACGTCAGGGAAGGAAGTTTGGAGGCGTCCGAATATCTCTATGGACATCAGCGAGTCAACACCCAGCGCTTCTAGCTCTGTATCCACCGAGATAGAGCCAACGTCGATTCCACATGTATCCGCGACAATGTCGAGTACAATGGACTCGACCGATGGTCCTGGAAGGAACTTGACATGTTTCGGAGAGGCTGATTTGGTAGAAAATGCTGGGCGACGAATGAGAGCCGGTGGGGACGATGTAAACAGCTTGCCAACAGCCTTTGACAGCATCCGAGAGAAGGAGTCGAGTCGCAAACGACGGAACTGCATACCCTTCATGTAAGCGACGATCCTCGGAGAGTCCCCTTCCTGGCAAGCCCATGCCTCCGCGAGAATAACGCCCTCGTCAGCCAGCCACACGTTGCTGCAGTAGACAGTATACTGCGCTGAAAGGTCGACAAGCTCAGGGAGAACCTTGACAGATCCGACCTCAGTGCAGATGAACGCGTCATTACGTGCACCCTGCAAGTTGGCAACGAAGCCGGCAACATGGAGGAGTGTATCCATGAAGACCGGATGAACGACGTGCTTCCCTTGACCGTGCACACTGGATGGGAGACGAACGCTTGCTGCCCCTTCCATGTGGCTCGCATCGATGGTCAGACTCTGAATGGTGTGATAATCCGCCGAATAGTCGACAACGCGCTGGAAAAGGTTGTCGTAGATGGTGCGCGTCGAGAAGATTTCCTGCTGGAGACCTGGGCGCGTGACAGACGCGACGTTGCGTTTGATAACTGGAAGGCTTCGAAGGAATTTGGTGTTGGTGGAAGCAGTGGCTTGAAGCTTGAACGCGCCGCGCGCATGGAAGGATTCAGACTCGGAGCCATCATCTGGTCTGGAAGACACAGAGAACGTCCCTACATCTCCGTTGAGGGTGACGGAGGAAGTGACCAGGCGCAGGACGGCGGGATCGTAGACCAAGGCGTTGACGAAGGTGATATCGTGAAGCGTGGCATGACGGTCATCAGATGGAGTCCATGAAATGGCAATACCAGCCAACACCTGCTCGAGGTAGACTGAGGCGGGACACAACGGTAAACCTGCAACTTTATGACCGGAGATGGCTTTTGCCAATTGCGATATAGGTGTCTCGAAGATCGATGTGAAGCCGTTGGCGGCGGTTGGCCGCTGAACCCACTCGTGAAGCATGGCGTAATCTGAGAGATGGCGTGGTCGGCTGAGAGGAGTTATGCCATCTGCAGGAGTGCCCTCGTTGAAGGCGACCCAAAATTTGGATGGAGCGAATGGGTACGACGGCAAAGATACGCAAGACACGCTGGGAACATGGGAATACACATCTCTCCAGGTGACCGGGACGTTGGCCTGGTAGAGTTGAGCCAGAGAGCTCGTCAACGTGGACCAGGCATCTTGTTGCTTCTTCAGGGAAGGAAGAAGTAAACTCGCATCATCGACCATCGATTTCAGCATCGGTAGGCAAGAAGTGTGGGGGCCAATCTCTAGCCAGACGTTGACTTCAGTCTGGTGCACCAAAGAGTCGATGCCTTGCTCGAACTGAACTGGCTGTGCACAGTGCTTCGCAAAGTATTCTGCGTTGAACACAGACGCGTCTCCAGCCGAGACTGTCTGTCCTCGGACATTGGACACGACAGGAATGGTCGGAGGCTCAATGGCTACGATGCCGGCGACGCGCGTGAGGTCGTCAAGAAGAGGAGCCATTGCAGGACTGTGATAACCAAATGGCACCGAAAGAAGAACGCTCTTGCAAACAGCATTGGCCTTCAAGTATTCCTTGAACTCACGCAGGGTCGGCAGTGGACCAGAGAGGACACAATCGGTGGCGCTGTTGAGACACGCAATGGACAAGCCCTCGAACGATGCAAGGTGACCCTCGATGGAAGACGCAGGAAGATTGACGGCTATCATCCCCGTCGTCTCCATTGCGCACTTGGCCACCATTAGGCGTACGCGATGTGCAACAATGGTGAGGGCGCCTTCTAGAGAAAGAACACCGGCAATGACTAGAGCAGCATACTCCCCGAGGCTAAGAGAAAGTTATTAGATAAATTCGTGAATTCGAAGTAGAATGCTCGTACCTGTGGCCAGCCACTGCAGACGGCATCACACCCCAAGACATCCACAGTCGCGCTAGAGCATACTCAAGGGCAAAGATCGCAGGCTGGTATGCCTGGAACTCATCGGTCTTCGAAAGTCCGCTGACTTCGCCATCACTGAGGATGATGGGCAAGATACCCACCAATCCCGCTCTCGTAAGGAAGCCGTCGCACTCATCGATGATGGAACGGAAAAGAGGAGATGAAGCGTAGAGTGATTTCCCCATGGCCAAGTACTGAGCACCTTGACCAGAGAAGACGAACACTATGTTGGTTGCCGAAGTTGAGCTAGAAATTTCGACGGCCTTTGCCTTCAACAGTTTCTGTATAGCGTCTTGTTTGCTGTTGGCTGAGACGGCAATACGATGATCATAGAGTTGGCGGCGACTGGTCGAGGTGTAGGCAATATTCGACCACCCCTCATTGCAATCCGAGCTCTGCATCCACTCTATGTAGCGAGCCTTCAAGCTCGCCAATGCATCCCCTGTCTTGGCCGACAAACCGAACACCAAAGGCAAGTCGGCATCGGCGGGGGACAGCGGCACATGCTCCTCGACCAAGATGGCGGAGTTAGAGCCGGCGGCACCGAAGTTGTTGAGAAGCGCCATCCTCGTCAGCCCAGACTGTACTGGGTCCCAAGACGTTGCAACACGGTCAATGACCAGTCCGTTTCCAGAAGGGATTTTCGGATTCAGGTTCTTGAGCGAGATACAACGAGGGATAGTCTGGTGGCGCAGCATCAGCAGGAGTTTCGCCAAACCAGCGGCACCAGAAGCAGCTTCCAGGTGCCCGATGTTTGCCTTGACAGAAGTGACATGCAGGTCCCTGCCAAGATTGCCCGGCGAGAATACTTCTCGAATACTTTCGAGCTCTCCGGGGTCACCTGCTTGCGTCCCAGTCCCATGCGCCTCAATAACGTTGACCCGGGAAGCAGTGACTCCAGCATTGGATAGCACCGTCTTGAAAAGCTTGACCTGGGTCGGTGCATGTGGATGGGTAATGGAAGAGGCAAGACCACTCTGGTTGACTTCGACTGCGCGGATGACGCCCCATATGTGATCCTGCTCTGCGATAGCGTCGGGGAGACGCTTAAGCACGAACAGACCGCAACCTTCTGACCGAGAATAGCCATCAGCAGATGCGTCAAAGGACTTGCATTGGCCGGTTGGGCTCAAGAAGTGTCCGCGATCAAGGCCGAGAAACATCTGAACAAGGCGTCAGAAGACAATTGGCAGAATTGGTCGCATGTACATACGTCGGGACTAGTGATGATATTGACGCCACCCACGAGAGCGGCGTTGCAATCTCCATTCATGAGGCTACGAGCGCCTTGATAGACAGCAACCCCCGAGGAGGAACAAGCAGTGTCGATCACAATGGAAGGTCCACTAAGTTGCATAGCGTAAGACAATCTCCCACTCAAAAAGGCTTTCAGTGTGCCTAAACAACGTTAATGTTAGCGTTGCATGACAGAAAGCATCATATAAACGCACCGGTGCTATAATACACGTCAATATCGTTGCGGAGATTCTGGACGTAATCATTGGTCGCGACGCCGATGTAGCAGGCAAAAGTGTCCGGGGAGAAAGACGTGGTAGAGTTAGGGACATAACCGGCATCTTCAAGAGCTTCGTAGGCAGTATGGAGAAGGACACGTTGTTGAGGATCCATACTCCTCGCCTCACGAGGACTGATCTTGAAGAACTTGTTGTCGAACTCGTCCGCATGATCGATGAAGTTACCAGTATGGGCCTTCATTTGCCTTTTACCGTCTTTATAGTCCGACACTTTGAATCGACTTTCTGGAATCTAGACTTGACTCAGAATGTTATAGACTCGAGACTAAGAAGACTCACCTCCGAAATAGTGTTGAGACCTTGTTCTAGGGCCTCCCAGAGTTTCGAGACATTCGGTGCGCCTGGCATGTTAACTGCCATTCCAACGATGGCAATGGGTTCCTGCTTGGGGGCGCGCCGCAAATCTGACACGCTGAGATCCAGAGAAGAGACATCGCCTGACAGATCTTTGACCAATGATTTGGCCAAACCACCGCCTGGACCGAAATTGAGGATACGGACTGGAGCGGTGAAAGAGGCCTTCGTGACCTCTTTGACTAACGCGTCCCAGTTGACGGGTTGCGTCAGAATCATGTCCACCACAAGCTCTAACAACGAGCTTTGATTAGAGAGCGTGGCTCCAATGGCTTCTCCGGTGAAGCTAGACCGGATTGGGACGTGTATATCCTGCAGACGTGGAAATTGGATCTTGCGTCGCTGGGCGTCGCCAAGAACTGCTTCTCGAACGCCTGCATGTACGGGGACGTGGTACAACGTCTCTAACGTCGTCTTGTGAACGGCAGCTTCGAAGGTCTTCGAGAAGGCAAGAAGCGTGTCTGGACGCCCGGACACGGTAAAGCACGTGGAATCAATGACAGCAGTGACATAAAGTGGCGACGCGTCTTGAGCCTGATCGTTTGTTAGCTTTGATTCCAAGACCAGGTTTTGTGGACGTACCTCAGTGGAGAATTTCAGGATGGCTTGTTCCAACGCGTCTTTGTCTGTGCCAAGAAACACGAGGCTCCAGGGAGCCGCAATCTCGATGAAGCGGTCTTTGAGCGCATCTGACCGATAGCGCTGAACGCGTATACCGATCCAGAGCGCCAATCTATAAGATTCTAGTGCGTGATGCAAGAAGGCTGCATTCGTCAGAGATGTGCCAACAACGGTCGCGGGAAGTATTCCGGACGAAAAGCCGAGGATCCCGACGCTATGTGTAGCGTTCAAGTTGAGGGCATCACTGAAAGGTGTGTGTGATTGAGACGCGTCGATGAAGGCCAGATATCGAAGCGTTTGGAAAAGAAAAAGGGTAGACCCAGAGATGATAGCGTTATGAGTGTAGCGCTCCTTGGTCTGGGTGATGAGGGATTCCTTGGTGGTGAAATCGGACAGGTCGACTTCGCGCTCCGAAGGAGGCAAGGAGGACAGTTCGGAGTGGAATGCAGCATGGCAGGCTGAGAGAAGGACAGCTCCGGCAGGGAGGGAAGCGTCGAGGAGGGCGAACTCGCGCATCTGGCTGAGTTTGGGCGCGGCAGTGCCTTGGCCATTGAAGATGGGAATGTTGATGAGGGAAGACATGGCGATCTTTGGAGGATGTAGGAAGTTGCCGTCAAGGAAGGAGCAGATGCGGAAGTAGGCAAGGAACGACTGGCCTATATAGGCCAAGGACAGTGATCAGGAGGTGTAGGTAATGCTTTGGGTGAGGCAGCGCATACGGAGAACAGTCTCACGCGCAAGCTCAAGTCCGACACGATCAGCAACCACGGACAGCGACAAGTAAGGTGGGGCTCGAGCCATTGATCCGCGAAGCCAAACCACTGAAGTACTTACTGAAGTCTGGTTCCTAGTACGTCTGATTCGAGACAGCACGTTTGGAGTCCCGGATGACGCACGGTGCCTTTTTCGCCCGGGCGTCTAAGGCATTTTCGTTGCGCCGCCGCTGTCGCCTGTTATCTGGTCAGTCGGGCTCGCAAGTGAGTTTTGCGCGTATAATACACCCCACGGGCATCTCCGCGGCCTATAGCAGCCCATAAGGGACGCTCTTTCCCACTTTCCATCACGACATACCGCTATGCTGAGTGGTGGCAGGCAAAGAGTGACCGAGACATATAGTCCCCACGCCTTGCTGGCACTTGTCAATACAGCCAAGGTAACTCGGAGAGGTTATTACTGATAAAGATTTCTGTCACCCTTCATGAACTCAGGCTTGGACCATTCTGCGCGTCGGACTGGAGTGGCTCATTCGGTCTTTCCTATCTGGCCGAGTTCCCGTCTGTTGCAGCCAATCTCAGTCGATATGTGGCGCAACGCGTCGGGTAGTGCAATGATAATAGGTGGCCAACTTACATCTCTGTCTATCAGTCAAAGGGCTCAAACGGGATAGCTGGTGATTGCTCCACTGTCGCTGCTTCTCCCAGATTGCTGGCTATAACGACGTTTGCTTCTCGCCCCGGGTTTAGTCCTTGCCTACAGCGCGTTCGGCAATACGCTATCGTCTAGCCATATTCGATACTCCGGCAACAAATGGCCCTTTCTAGCGTCAACTTTCAAGATTGTTATACCTTTGTCCCGGGCCATTGACGCGACCTTGCCTCTCGCTAACACTATCAGCCCAAGACGCGCTCATTGACATCAATCAGGGCATTCATCACATACGCTACGTCCCACAAACGTCGATCTTGGCGGAGAGCGATGGGAAATCAACCTGATCTTTGCTCCCTCCCGCCCCGGATTGTCTGCCCAGAGCGCGTCCAATGTTCATCAATCACGGTACCGTCAAACCCTATTCGATACGTCCCCCACAGGCTGCCATCTTTGGCGCAACGTCGTACCTGGTCCATGTCCCGACCTTGACTTTCGAGGACAACCTGTTCCGCCATCTGCGGCGTGTATCAGCATAGCATCCACCACAACACTCGCAATCCCGTCCACAGCCACCGTAAATCAGGTGGATACATATCTAGTTAGGAAGCTGGCGGCGCTGGCAACGCCAGCGCGGCCTCGGGCAAAGCTTGTGCCCAACACCGACAGCGCTCACGTAGAGACTCTCCAGGGAGGACAGTACGATACACTGCCGAGTACGTGACAATACTCAATCACGGAGTTTCTTGACACCCGCGATGATAATTCCAGACCGAATACCCATCTAGCGAAGAGATAAGCAAGCTCCTGTATCACTGCACCCCCATCTCAGTACGTCGGCTCGCGCTGCTGGAGAATGTTGCACAGATGTCTTGATGCACATGTCCAAATCAAGTATCAAATCAAGTCATGACAGACCTTTCGAGGGCACGTCGCACCACACCTCCACAGTAACATGAATTCCGAAACTCGGCCACAACATATTGCATTCTTCTCAGTAGACGGCCATGCCATGTAATGTGATACCAACTACTGTTACATGTATTCAAGCTAGCCGTCCGCACACATTTCATGTATCCGGGATCATGATTGGAATGTATGGAGTTACAATGTAGTGGTAGCGACCGAGATGAAGATGCGGGTGAGTGGGGGGAGGTAAGTAGCAAATAGCAATATAAGAGCTCATAGCAAGATACTAGGCGTGAATAATGTAGCAGACTTGTACTTTTGCAGGGCGTCGTCTAAAGCCCATAAACGAATGAAGGTGAGCGCAGAGCAGAGGGAGAAGGCGTTTAGTCCTTCTTGGGGGGCTCCTCTGATGACGGCTCTGAGGATGCGTTGTTCTCGGCGTTGCGCTTCTCGTAAACCTGCGGAGAAGATATGAATAACCTGTGAATACACAGGGAAGAAGGGACATGCCTTCTGGAAAAGACCGAGGGAGGCCTGCTGTGTCTCGTTAATCTTAGCACGGATGACATCGGCATCAACGGTGGGGTCAGCGGCCTGGCCCTTGACGGCGAGCTCGCGGAGTTCGGCAATGAGAGAAGTGACCTTCTCCTGCTCGGCCTTGTCGATTTGGTCCTTGAAGTCGTTCATGGCTAACAGAAGACGTGAGAAGAGAGGAATAGGCACGCCAACCAAACATACCCTTCTCAGTATCAGCGCAGACGGAGTCAGCCTTGTTCGCCTCCTCGATAAGGACCTTGCGGGCCTTGTCGGTCTCAGCGTACTGTTCGGCGTCAGAAACCATCTTCTCGATATCCTTGTCGCTCAAGCCAGATGATGAAGCGATAGTCATGGACTGATCCTTGTTGGTGGCCTTGTCCTTGGCAGAAACGTTCACGATACCATCTGCGACGTAACTTAGTACAAGTCGAAATGAAAAGCAGGTCCCGACACATACCAGCGTCAATGTCGAAGGTGATCTCAATCTGGGGAACACCCTTGGGAGCCGGGGGGATACCGACGAGGTTGAAGTTGCCGAGGAGCTTGTTGTCACGGACCAATTCACGTTCACCCTGGAAGATCTTGACCTCGATGGCAGTCTGGCCGTCAGCGGCAGTAGAGAAGACCTGGGACTTCTTGGTAGGGATGACAGTGTTGCGGTTGATGAGCTTGGTCATGATTCCACCGAGAGTCTCGATACCTTGAAGAAGGTTAGTCCGTGAAGAATAAAGAAGGACGATGCTACGAACCGAGCGACAGAGGAGTGACGTCGAGGAGGAGAACGTCGGTGACGTTGCCGGTCATGACACCACCCTGGATGGCAGCACCCTTCGCGACAGCCTCATCAGGATTGACACCCTTGCTAGGGTCACGACCGAAGATAGACTTGACGGTCTCAGCGACGCGAGGCATACGAGTCATACCACCGACGAGGATAACGTCGTTGATTTCGCTTGCCTTGAGACCAGCGTCGGAGAGTGCCTTCCGGCAGGGATCAACAGTGCGCTGAACGAGGGGAGCGACCAAAGACTCGAACTGTGAGCGAAGGAGCTTCTGGTTGATGTGCTTGGGTCCTGAAGCGTCGGCAGTGATGAAAGGCAAGTTGATTTCCGTCTGAGTGGTCGAAGAAAGTTCGATCTTGGCCTTCTCAGCAGCCTCACGAATACGCTGGATAGCCATGCGGTCACCGTTGAGGTCAATGCCGGTCTCGTCCTTGAAGCCCTTAAGGATGTGGTTGACAAGAACAATGTCGAAGTCTTCACCACCCAAGTGAGTGTCACCGTTAGTGGACTTGACTTCGAAGAGACCGTTCTGGAGCTCAAGGATGGAGATATCGAAGGTACCACCGCCCAAATCGTAGACAGCGATGACAGCAGACTCCGACCGGTCGAGACCATACGCGAGGGCAGCCGCGGTGGGCTCGTTGATGACGCGAAGAACTTCGAGACCGGCAATCTGACCAGCGTCCTTGGTGGCTTGACGCTGGGCGTCGTTGAAGTAGGCCGGTACGGTGACGACAGCGTGGCTGTACAGTCGCGTCAGTGACTCTGACGATGGGTAAGCCTGACCACGTACCCAACTTTCTTGTTCAAGTACTGCTCAGCAGTCTCGCGCATTTTGGTGAGAACCATTGATGACAGCTCCTCGGAGGACTGAGGAGAAGGTTGAGTGACTGAGAGGAATACAGACCACAAGGACATACGAATCGCTGCTTCTTGCCACCATTTTCAACCTCGACCGCCGGTCGTCCTTCCTGACCTGAGACGACAGTGAAAGGCCTGGACAGTGAGAGTGAGTCTTGTACGTGACTGAATGAATGACGAGAACATACCAATGCTTCATGTCTTCCTTGACTTCCTTGTCGGTGAACTGACGGCCAATTAACCGCTTGAAGGCAAAGACGGTGTTGGTCGAGTTGACGACAGCTTGGCGCTTGGCAGGGAGACCGACAAGACGCTCGCCGTGTTTCGTGAAGGCGACGACCGAGGGTGTCGTCCTGGCGCCCTCGGCGTTTTCTATCACTTTCGACTCTTTTCCTTCCATGATAGACACGCAGGAATTTGTTGTACCCAAGTCAATACCAACGACGGGGCCTTGAAGATATGTGAGTCGAGGTGTCTTCGCGTCGAGGGCAGACACGTACCGTTGGTCTTGGTGTTCATATTCCGTGCAATCATGGCTCGTGAAATGCCCTTCGGGACCGTGAGCGAATGCAGTGTGCAAGGCAGCGGAGGAGACGTACAGCATAGTGGCCAGTCCGTGAGACGGAGGCGCGTAGAGAACGGGCGGCGGAATACATGGTGGTGGGATGAGAAAGGGAATTCTGGAGAGCAAATTTTCTCTGGGCCGGAATAAGTAAGCCGCGGCTTTCCCCGAAATTTCCAGAATGGCCACGTCACGCATTTTACGTCCCCAGCCTGACGCCAGCCTGACGCGTGCCCTTGGCAACGGGTTTGCTCTGTAACTCATACCGAGACTCGAGAGCAACAAACACAGAGAAAAGAGTGTATATATGTAAATTGCTATACTGTAGATTACATCCAATACTGTCCGAATACATAGTTCATGTCCTTCACAGCTTCAGCGGCGAAGCTTAGATCACCACGACTTGTACGCCCCGTGTTCCGTGCAACGGGTGCCTCCGTCCACAGTGCCAATTTTGAGTATCTTCCCCTTCACCCAGTGTTGTAGCGGCACCGCCAATGTGGTCGAGAACGAGCTTCGAGGTTATAGTCATGCCCCCTTCGTCTCCTCCCCCTAACCCTCTCCCCAGTCCATCCAAATCCACGACATCTCGACACAAGGCACCAATCCCAAGGAGGCAATCCTGCACGACTTCAGCGGGAGGTTTCCTCCATTCCGCACGGTGTTGATCATGTAAAGTCAACAGGTCCGCCAATATAGTTGTCTGGGAGCGATGCAGGATGATACCACTTCCTCCAGCCCCGACGAAGCCAGCCTGTCCGGGAATAATCGCAGCCATCACTTGCTCGATGGCGGCCCATCCTCCTGGGCATAGCGGAAAATCGTCTTCAATGATCATGACCCACTCTCCCTTGGCCCATCTCAACGCTTGAGCCAAGTGGAGATAATGCCCCCACTTTTCGACGGGATGCTCATCCGCGTCGGCGTGGAATGTGACCACATCTGAGAACGAAGACTGCGCTGCGGTGTACGCAGCATATCCATTGGCATGCGCGAACACGGACAGCCTGACGTTCTCGGACAAGTGAGGAACATAAGACGCGATGGTTGTCGACAAGAAGGAAACTGAGTCCGTCCCTGGTCGGGGAAATGAGAGGATGACAATGTCGAGTGCAGGTACAGGTACGGCCGTGGGCGTGTACGCGAAGTTGTATAGTCCATAAGGAAGAGTCAAGAGTAATAGTGAGAAGGCGCCGACGCGAAATATCGACATGGCATGTATTGGCGTCAGTTTCATCGGCGGATTGGAGGTGGGAATAGGAGATGTAGAGCTTCTTTCAAAGGCTGCGCGAAAGATGACCGAGAGCGTCAAGCCAGTGAGGATGGCCAATGAATAGGTCCAAGGCGCGTTGTCCAGCCATCCGAGTAGGGCTGGAAGCAACACGAGGAAAGGCCCTTCTTCTACGTGCATACCCTCTGGGACACCCGTCATATGGAAGTACATGACCATGGCGGGACCCAAGCCCGAGCTCTCCTCGTACAATGTCCAATGCTGGAATAGCCGAGGAATGGCCAAGCCCATGCCGTGCGTGAAAAGGAATCCGACTTGGATGCGAATCAAAGCGAGGACTACCCATAAAGGATAGGCCGCCAGGTGGAAGTCCGGTGGTATGCGAGTTATCAAAAGAGCGGCTTGTAAAATACGCGACAGGACGGCGCCTGGTGTTATATGCGAAGGGGCAGTCCATGGTGCTAACAGGAGGGGCAAGAGATCACGACCGTCTGTTACTTGTCGAGGTGCAAACGCCCAGCGCCAGTGTGGTATTAAGAGAGGTATTATTTGTAAAGATGCATTGAAGGCAGAGAGTACGTTGTCGCTGCTGAGGTTCATGAGAATGAGATGGGCGCAGGGGTAGAAAGAGAGCCTTGTTTTCTGATTTCTTGTTAGTAATAGTATTACCCCTGACGACTCGGCACAGCTCAGCACTGATGCCAAGACCTAGCCAAGACCGTACAGACTGAACAGATCACAGCAGATCACTCATTCTGAATCTTATTTCAGACAATCGTGTATGTAACAGCCTAACGAAAGTGATTGATTTCTGTGATTGATTTCTTGAATGCGGCCGGATGTGGCGTTTTGCAGAGGTTTGCAGGTCCAAGTGTACGATCAGGGTGGCAGTGAATGTATTGAGCTCATCCTTCCATGCTCAACGCTCAACTTCCACCATGATTCTTATCAGAAGTCCCTGATTTAGTCAATGTAATAAGCATGTATAGGTAGTGGCGTCGTAAATGTCGTTAAGAGATAGTAACAACACTGGGAAAATGTTCTTAGAACTTTCTGGTTTTCCTTGATAGTGATTAGGCGACAATAGCACTCGAAGAGAATAAGCAAAGTACCTTCTAACACCACAGCAATAGCACGCGCGAGCAGACAGCATTATAACCGCAGCCCAAGTCAGTATGACCGCAGTCAGAACCATCCACACCCCATTGCCGTAGTCCGCGGCAAGCTCGATGGAACTCCCAAGCTTTGGGAGCTCGTTCTGTATGACAATTACAACTGCCAAGTCTACGCCGAAGACTACAGTGCTGATGAGGGCGGTGACGATAGCAAAGACGAGGGATGTTATTGTGAGGGCGTGTGAAGCAAGGAACATGGCAGGAACGAGTGCGCATAGAGATAATCCTGCTGCAATGAGATGAAGGATTAGGACTGTAAGCAGGCCCTTGAGCACTGCCGCCACGAGAGACGCATCAATTCCGAGGATCTCAGTGATTGCTGACGGTATTTCATAGCCTAAGAGTCGAGCGGTCAGAACGCCAGTATGATGAACGGTATGTCGAGTGAGAGCCTATTTGCATTCCCACTCTTTCCGCCAAAAGTTCTACAATTCGAAGAACCTTCTTACCTAGTTTCGGTCCATAGCATGTTTCAGCATCAGCTACCGTCCTTCGAACGAAATGAATAACGTGCCTTGAGGCGGCCACACATGAGGCACTCACCCCAAAGCACAGAGTCCCCATACGCCAAAGCGTATCTGGGTAGCGCCGCTGGCCTCTGCATTGTCGTCTGCTGTGGAGTAGACTCGAATGATGTAGAGAGACTTAATTATCGGCAGACTCAGTCCGACCAGGAGGAGGAGCAGGAAGGAGGTGAGGAGGAAGAGGAGGGACACGGCAGAGGTAATCCGGTGCGCATAAAACGGGCGATGTTTGGGTTGCACCATGACGCGGGCTTAGGACTGCAGGTACTACACGTTCGTGGTGAGGGGAATTAGGTGCTATCTTTTAGCGAAGTGAGAGCCTTTCATACCAGTCAAGTCGTCTGTGGGACTGATGCGCAACGGACCTTGTTCCCCTCGTCGTCGCTGTCGAGAGCCAAGCGTGAGAGACGTGAGAGCGCACAGAGAGCGCCGAATGGAGCCATGCCAGGACCTCGACAAGGAAGGAAAGCATCAGACGATCATTCCAGGGCCGCGATAGCCGTCTAATCAGATAGCAGCTCAAAATCAAATTGCTCAACAACGCAAGAAAGTGTACTTGAGTGTATACGGAGAATAGCTACTAGAATAGCTACTCGTAGTCAGAACGGTGGTATTCGTCTGCTGAAGATCCCTCGGACTCAGAAGTACTATCCTGTTTATTCCAGACGAATTGGCTCGATGACTGGCGGGGCTTGCGCGTTCGCGTCGACCTTCGCCTCGTTACCGGGTCTACATCTTCCTCGGGAGCCTCTGTTTCCCTATGAACAAGTGGCTCCCTTTTCTCGGTCTGAGATGAACGAGAAGCAGGCATTTTCCCCCGTTTGCCGATAGGTTGCCCGGGGTTTCCTCTCTTCTTCTTCAGGGCCGCTTTCTTGACGAGATCCTTCGGTGGATTTTCGAGAATCCCAGCAAAGGCATGGTCGTATGAGATACAGGTCATCTCGAGTATTTTGATTGACTGGAACAGATGAAGTGAGACACCAATATCGCCGGCAAAGATGACACGGCCAGTACCTCCTCACCGGCTGAGAGAGCTGCCTCGATTGCTTCACCATCGCCCTTCCCGATGCGACCTCCCTTTGCCCTAATTGCCTCCATCTCCGCTTGCTCTGTCTGCGTTGTTATCGGGACACCGTCCCTACGCAGACCTACACGAGCTCTCAGAGAGACATAAACATCCTGCCCAGGGCTCTGGATCTCGCTCAGAGATTTCCCCCAGGCTTTCTTGACATCGGGTGGAAGTCCAGCAAAAGCCGCGCCTGTAAGTTCTCCGACTACCTTCGACTCGTAACCGCCAACGTATTCCCAAACCGTACGGTTCTTCTGCTGTGTCTTCCGCTGACAAAAAACTTGCCATGGTGGATGCTCAACGATCTCTAGTCGTGAAGCAAACATCAATCCGGGCCGTCCGGGACCGTCCACTACAAGCGGGTTCATGATTCGCTGTGGAAACACGCAGTCGAGTCCATTGACTTTCTGTATGAAACTCCTACGGTATCCGCCGAAGGTGTCCGCAATGAATTCTCGACTGTAGTAACGTCGTCGGGGAGTTGGTTTGATCGGCAGCGAGCTGTGATGTATGTACAGGGCTTTGATGCGTTGGAGTGAACGAGACTGCGCGAGATAGTTGGGCAAAGGCTTCAAGTCCACTTGGGGATTTGAGCTGTCTGGAGACGCTTGCGGTGGAAGCTTCGCGTCATCGTCTGACTCCTTCGTGTCGGACAAGCCGTTATTTTCTCCTGTAGATTTGGTGAGTGACGCCTGATGAAATGTAAGAGATTTCAAGTAATGGAGAATGGCAAGAGAACTAGTTCACCTCCTCAAGCTCAGGTGATGTAGAGGAACCTTGACGTGATGTTTCTCGAGATGGACTGGGGGGTAGAAGTGGGCGCTTTACCGGCGGAGCTTCAATGAGACTACTGGTCGCCTGCAGACCAAGATCGGGCGTCTCTGACCTAGCCGTGCAGTCCAAGGTTCCAAATGGAAACGAATCATGATGGGAGCCACTATCCACTGGGTCAGCCTCAATCCTGTCATGGGATTTGCCCAAGTCGACTGTGCTGGTTGATGTTGAGTGGAGTTCCTGTCCGGTACTCTCTTCTGACGAAGCTGGTTCCTTGAGGATTCCTAAATGAGTTACGATATGTTACGCTGAAAATGAGTCTATACCTCAAGAATCTTCCCGTCGATGACCTCTTCCTTCTTGCTAGGCTCGATCTTCATTGGGGCATACTGGTTTGGAAGACATCAGGCGGATTCAGGCCTGCAGTGTGTTCTTACTTCGAGATACTCCATTTCAACATCCAAAATCTCAGCGTGGGCATACCGACTTGGTACGGACTGAGAAATATGGGGTTCAATAAAGAGATTATCGTTTAGCTTCACGGTTGCAAACCTCTACTTTGGGCTCCTCGTCATCGGACACAAGATTGATAATTTCGGCGTCCTCAATTCTGGACGAAGAAGCGCTTGCTCGAGATGCTGTCCTTCTCAGCTTGGCGGACGATTGTGTGGTTGCGAGCTGAAATGTGATTGATTGCGGTACATATGAGCCCACAGCATCATACGCGTACCAGGATATCAACATCTGAGCTGTCGGCAGTCTTGATGTCTGGTTGTTTTCGCTTCTTGACAAGTGAGGCGCCTTTCATTTGAGAGTCGAGATAGACCTGATAAAAATAAAGGAGGGGTCACCAGGGAGTCGTTAGACCACAAGGTGGCAGTCCATTTATTCAAAAGTACACGTCTGTGACGCACCGAATCCTGGTTCTTCCCAGAGACATACCTCAACTTCCGCAACAGTCCATCGATGTCTCGTTTCAGGTCCTGATTCTCCGTGCTCAAGCGGTCATTCTCAGCACAGAGGACGGCCTTGTGATTTTGGAGGTCGTCGCGTTCCTGTCGAAGTTCAACCACCATTTTTCGCACAACTTCGTTCTCTTCCGACAGAAACTCCTTGCTATCCAGCCCAAACATAGACTTATCCTCCATGAGGCCCTAGTGAAGGATAGCAGAGCCAAGGTTGATGCGTGAGATACTCGTGAGATGATGGTACTAAGCTTGCCAATGAGACTGAACGCCGCTGAATTTGCAATTGCGCAATTGCTTCCGTTGGTAGAAGTCTAAATCCTGATCCACATACTCGCTACACTGCCCTGCAAAACATATCAGGGCGTGACTAGTATAGTACCTAAGATGTCCTTGGATGCGCTTTGCTCCGGCATCACCTCTGCGTCCGCCTCATGTTCCTCTCCCTCTTCTTGCCGACTGGCATCCAGACGCACATCAATGATTCTAACCACCTCTCCCTCGCCATCACTCTCCTGGTTCGCTTTCCTTCTATTGATGACTTTGATCTTAGGGAGCGACACATGTCCACACTCTATAGGTATGAGGTTCCACAACACCTTCTCCTCGCCGCCGGGCAGGAGTAGGGGAAGGCGTCCATTGCGCAATCCTGCTATCACGAACGCATCCGTCGAATCGAGTTCTACGTGAACCGTGATGTTCGCCGTCCTTGTGGGATGATTATTGCGGACGACCACTGTCAGTGGAAGAGGGTTGTGTAGGCGTGCAACGGGCGCTACATGCAGCAAAGCAATGAGGCCATCAGTTGGAGGGCGCAAAGGTGGCAGAGGGACACTGCTTTCGGAAGCTGGACCGCGCGTTCCATCTGCGTTTATCCTACACAATGTCAGAAACGACAACCTAGATGTACACACTTCGAGGACTGACCTTCTCCAGTGTATGATATACTGTCCAGGACATGATATAGAAGGGACAGGAAACTCGATCGGCGATAGACTGACACGACACCAGCTAGAGAACTGATCCCCCGGTAGATACTCTAGAGGTTGCAATGAGCAAAGAAATGTATGACCCTATTGAGCGCACTAACCTGAAGGCAGCTCGCCGTCATCAACATCATCTGAGGAGGCTTCAATTACCCTGGCTTGCTCATTGTCCTGCAATTGTATCAGTCGTCGTCCAAGTAGCTCAGTCTACGCCCGTACCTGCCGCTCGAGGATCACTTTCTCTAGCTCTATACTCCAAGGTCCGGCACATTCGAGTGTTAGGTTTACATCCGCCTCACCGCCATAGCCATCGTCCCAGAAATTCTCCTCAAAAGCGCGAAGATCTGCGTGGCCAGTACGATCTCGTACCGACCGCCGGTAAACAACGTCGTGAGTCAAGTTGAACGCCGATACAGTGGGTACAACCAGCGTTTGAAGGATCTCTGTTACATCCTCCCTGGAGAGGTCTTCGGTCCCCTTTTGCGATCGAGATTGTAAGGATATGTCCAATACGCGATCACCTGCGCCACCTGTGCTTGTAAGATACAGTGTCTTCGCGCAGCTAGTCCCCGGCGCTAGTATGCCGAGTGAGACGCCCTTGATGAAGCTGGCGGATGATTCCTCCTCGAAGGTGATGGAATTGACTGTTAGCTCGTTCAGCATCAATTTATATGGTTGAAACAAGGAAGTAGTACCAGCTTCATCCACTTCGGTAGGTTGTAGAAGAATATCGACAAGGATTTCGAGCTCTTGTTCATCCGTATTGGTGACCTCAATTGTGATGGGATATTCCTCGTCTGTGCACGCCGGCGAATGATGAGAAAGCTCCAATGCGACGCTGTGAGGTCGGTACTTCACGCTGAGGGGCGGTGTTAGCTCTAGCTACATCTAAGCAAGTCACACATACTGTACAGAAGAAGGATCTTCCCGCTTGACGTCTATGAAGCGAGGAGGGGACACACAGGACAGCCACCGGTGGCATGGCGCACGTCCGGGACCAGATCGTGAACGAGTAGGGTCTAGAGGAATCTGGATATTCCAGGTGCCCTGAACCAGTGTCAAGAGCAACTCGTCTACCTTGAGCATGGTAAGACCGCCCGGTCGACAAATACATAACGATCGTTCGACTCACTTTGAGAGTGGTGGGAAATTGGGAGTCCATGGTGCCCGAGAGTATGAGTTTTGAGCCGTGCTGCCATATCAGACTCGTTTCGACAATTCGCTCTTCTCCTGTAATAAGTCCTAGATCTAAATGTCGAGTCGCCATGCTGGAGCTTTCGCCATCGACATGTTGCAGCGTGATTGGAGCGTAAGCGCCCGAAAACGTGATCACCAAAGAAGATATAGGCAGGTCAGACAACGCGACATCATCCGGCGCGGAGATGGATAGCTGGAAGGCAGCCGGTTCACCGACTTTGACTTCGCTTTGCCAAAAGACCACATCGCAATCAACTATCAATGCTACTTAGGACAGTAGCAGCAAATAAGGCACTGGCACTTACATATTGGTTGTGACTCCGAAGAGTCCACTACCAGAATTTCGTCCGGATTTTTTGGCACTGTGCTCTTAAACTAGGCATTAGATTGCGAGCGACTGATGTGGAGAACAGGATTTGTACCTTCAGAACAGCCAGTAGGTCGGCTTGGAGCGCGCCCGGTTCATCGACGTGCTCGAGACCTGCACATTCGTTCGGACAGTGGAATCTGGGTAATTGTATATCACATACCATGCCCCAACATCTCGATCAGTAACTTCACGCTTGATTCGACATCACCGATCTGCTGCACACAGGTATACCACGTTGTTAGCAGTGGGCGAAGCATCAGATCCCAGCTTTCTCGGCGATACGTCTTGGCGATACGTTCAAAGAAACTTGGAGACCAGTTCCAGTTAAGTGTATATGATGGGCAGATGTATGCAGACTCACCGAACGGCCATGTCAAATTTTCTGGAGTCAAGATATGTCTGGCCGATTCGATACGCGATCCAAAGTGTCAGCCTGGCTTGGCTCTGGTTCGGACTCGGTGAGTGCTTCTTAGACAGCTCATATGCTTTCGTGTACAACTGTGACGCAAGAGAATGAGTCCAAAGGAAGTAATGTCGAAGCCAGAGTGCTGACCTCGAGCACCACTACCAGGTGATCTACTTTCTTCTCATTCGCAAACCCCGGAGACGCCGAAACGCCATCAGAAGCCTAGGGTGAGAAGACATTCAGCATTCGACCGTAGAGTGCGAAGTGATATCACGAACCTCTAAGTCTTCTAATATAGCCAGGAACCGTTCTCGACGCAGCTCTGTGCAACGAGCAGCCATATAATAATAAAAGCCGGGATGCTGTAAAGCGTGACTCGGATTGACTCCCAGGGATCGCAATCCGTCCAATTCTGAGCCGCCAGAGCCTCTCGAAGCCGCTTGGAGGGCTGGTGAATTCGTAAGCAGAGAACTCCAGGCATTGTTGAAGGCAGTAGGTTCGTGTGAAGGGATTTTGAGTGTTGAATTTATTCCTTGCTCCATGAGCTCAGCCAGTATTCGGTACCTGCACAGTATCAGTCACTGGGGAAAGTCGAGCAGCTAGACGCTTACTGGCGAGCTACCCAACTCCAATACTCGAAAGTGTCTTCGCCGATGCCCCAACCCCGTGAGAGGTCGCCAAACTTTCTGATGTGTGTCGTGTGATGGGATAACGCAAGTGAGTGTTCGTTATTGTACATGTATAACTTGACTATCTGTCAATTAGCGGTGAACATTCCAACACTTTGTACACGTATAAGACGCTTTACCTTGACATTGATACAATCCGCAAGGACCTTCGCTTCAGCCCATCGCTTTGTACGGGGAGGAAGGATTGCTGTAGACCCGAACATTATTGCAAGAACCTCGTAGGCATCCTGATAATGTCTGGAAAGTCTGGTCATCGGACTGGACAGATGCTGGGGTTGTTACACACTTCAGAGCAACTTCGTCTTCACCGCGAAATTCAGCAAAGCATGCCATCTTGTACTCGTAGCGCACTGTCCATCCCTCCGGTCGAAGAGGACGAGTTCCACCGGCTGCGAGAGGGCTGATGGGATTGGAGTAAGATGAGAGTGCCTGCGTGTGCCGATTGCGTTTCCTGCGTACGCGTTTCGAGTGCGATGTATAGTAGTCGACAGCGGGCTCGTAAAGGGCTTGCTGTAAGCTTCGAGGCAAGGTCAGAACGGAGATGAATTCTGACGAGAAATGACGGGCACCTGTGGACGAACTCACCGAGCTCGGTCTGGCTGACCGGACTGAGCACAAACAAGGCCGCCCTCGCGTCCAGTCCGCTCTGCTTCCGGATGAATGTCAACCGCGCATCCAGCGACGGATCGTCGAGCATTTTCCGGCTGGCCAGCAACACGACGGTGAGCTTGATTGCGCGTTCATTGGTGGATTTCTTCCGCAGGGCAATGTAGGCTGACAGTTCCGTGTCGCGTCGTCGCTCTTCCTGCTCCCTGTCGCGTTCCCGGTCGGGATCGGTGCTGTCCAATGGCGACTTGGGCGGTGTTTGAGGGAACTCATAGATGCGCATGAACAGGACAAAGACCGACGGGACGAGGGTTGTGTGTTTGCGTATCCATATTGGCGCGATGAGGCCGTCCGGATGCAGAGGTGATGATGGGGTGAGCGGGGAGAGAGGCGAATGCGCAGGCGCATGCTGGGCGTCATCTCCGGGTCCCATCTTCCGTGGTGGAAAGCGCACGTCCCGGTCGACGAGAATGACTTGGAACAGTTTCGTCTTCTCCGGCTGCCATATCGCCACCTTCCTCTGGGCCAGCAGTGCATCGCGTAGGCGCATATGGAGGACGGCGAAGGCGTCTTGTGCTTTGGCGGGAGGAGTGGGCGGCTGTGATGCTGCTGGGGCGTCAAGACCAGCCACGAACATGACTGGCGCCAATTGAACCAGCAATTCCGGAGGATATGAATTCATTTTGACACACGCCTGGAGGGCGGGCAGTGAATTCGAAGTGGCGGAGCAAGACCGGTGTCTATTGTTGATGTCTGTGTACGATACCGGCTATGTCACTTACGATGTACGGCGTCTCGCACTTGAAATGCCTTGAGCAGTTGATATGTTATACGTTCGTGACTACACTAGTTGTGCACGTCAACAACACCGTCAATCCTCCGTCACCACCTCCACTCTTCGTACAAGAACTGTCAGAGATTGTCGTGAAGGATCCCGTCCATAGTCCGTCTCGTACTGTCCGACTGTCAGTAAAGACCAAGTGTCCAAAACAACGCTGACATACCTCAGGAAGCATCAGCGGCCTCTGCAGCATGAGTTGGTCCAGCCTCAATATCCCAGCTTCCAATTGCTCGGGTAAATCGTTGGTGCACAACTGCATGTCGAATGGAAGACCAGAAATAGAGCCATCATAGACTCTCTGACTGGAGAAGTAGGTATCATCATCGAGTTGGGCATCTAGCTGAGACCGTACACGGCTCCAAGACTGTCTTTCGTGCGGCCATACAAAGGCAAGAAGCATGAGCGGATCTACAAACGCATAAGAATTCACGACGCGACACTGCTAAATGTCCATACCAATTCCAGATCTGGACTTGCAACGTGCCATACCAGGTTGCTCTAAGCGCCGTTGTGCATCTGAATACGACAAGATCGCACACAATGACAGAAGATTACAAGGCCTGAACATGTACTTCACCTGCTGCATCCGCTGTTGCTTGTTCAAACCTGCAGAGAAATGCGGATGGCATACACGTTCAACGTAGCAAGTGAAGAGATCCGTGACGGGCGGGAACGAGTGGTAGTCCTTCAAGACGTCGAACAAATCCGCCGAACGGAACACCGTGAACGCCGCTGGAATCATCTCCGAAATGGCACGCTCAAGCAGCCTACAAGAAAAGGACATGTTCTTCCAGAAAAGGATCGGGTCGTCCGATAACCCTTCCCGAACATGCTCGTTGATGTAGAAGATGTTTGTGAACCACTCAAAGGCTGTGTCGGGCCCAAATGAGGTATCCTCAGGCCCCAAGTTGGTCAAAATAGCGTACGCCACATGGATACCGAGGCGATAGATGTCGTCAGCTTCTTGCGTGTCTGTTGGAACCAGCTCGAAGATGTGACGGACAGTGATAAAGATTGGATATCGATACATCGCAGCGATGGCGCCCACCGTGTAGTGCTGGTGCTGCAGGATCGCTTCAAGGGCAAAACATGTCAATGACTGTAGGGCCTTCGCATTCGTTGCGTGGTGGTCGACGTCCTCCTGGTGCAACGAGATCATTGTTACGTAGAGCCGGATGATGGCCAAGTAGACACGTAGAGGTTCATCCTCTAGAGGCGATGATTGTTGGACCGCGCTCTCTGAATGCCACTGATCGACGTTCTTGAAGAGATGCAATAGTAGATACCGGATGTGCTTGGTGAGCAATGGTGTCTTGCAGGCGTTCTTGAAGTCGACAGCAACTTCGGATGGAGCTGGATGCATGTAATTGAATCCAGAATCCCCTGCAACCTGCAACGTGGGCAAAAGGGACTCTAGGAGCAAGGACTCGATAGTTGGAAGCAACTGAAGTAGCTGAGTGCAGTCAACCGGTTGTAAAACCTGCGTCAATATACCCGACCATATGGCCTGATGAAGGCGAGGGGTCGACGAGTGGAGAAGGTCGTGAGCCCGTGAAGCAATGTTGACGGGGGATGGTGAAGTGACTGCAATACATGAAGCCTCGATTTCGAGAGGAAGAGAGAAGTCGCATCGTACGCCATATGCTTCAAGAGCCCTTGACATGGCTAGATCTCGGTTCATGGCGACCAAATTGGCTGATTTCAATCCTCCAACAGTGACGGACCGACACAGCCTTTCTAACCGAGAGTATGTACCAGGTGGTGGCACACTCCCTTTTGAAAACCGAATTGCGTGCCATAGTTGCAATATGAGGCCGTCACACTGTGCTTCGGCTGGTCCAGAGAATAGCTTCTTGATTCTCTCGCCGAATGAGGCTGGAAACCCCCCTAGAGCCTGTAGGACCAAGGCGCGGGACGTCGGATTGGTAGATGTGTTGTACAGCCAATATAGGGTGTCGACGCCAAAGTGTGCAAATCGCTGGCTACGAGTCACAATACTAAACTCGGCGTCGTGCATGGACTTCCACAGAGCCCTCCCCTGGGGACGATAGAGTCGAGCGAGGGAGAGGAATATGAAATTGGACAGTGGCGTCTTGTACGGGCACTGGGGAAACACAACGGCGAGGACGTGGGTCGCAACGAAGCCAGCGACGGAAAGACACCCGAAGGCAGCTATGACAGTAACGATGGACTTTGAGAGTGGCAGAAGGAATATCAGCAGCCCGCACAGGAAGACTCCTAGTGCCATGTGAACGAGCGTTGGAAGGAGACTGACGATAAGAGGGACTCTCCATTTGATGAGGCCCTCGTAACGATACTGTCTAATAAGACTGCGCTCCTGCGGACTTCCAGACGTTGGCGACAAAAATTGGTGCAGCCATTGCTTGCAAGACAGAGAGATAAGCACGGCAATGACGCTTAGTGCGAGGCTGCAATACCACAGCCCATTTGTCCAAACGACAGATGGTGCTGGGACAAATACAAACTCTGCCGGGTTGGGAGGAAAGGGTATGCTGTCAACGTCACTGCCGTTTGAGGCAAAGCGCTGGTGAAGAAGGTTCTGGTACAGCAAAATAGCAGTGATCTGGCCGTAGTCTGGCTCCAACTTGGCGGCGGTATACACGAGAAACCCGGTCACAACACTAGAGAACAAAGATGCCTGTCAAAAATGCTGTCAGTTCTCTAGTCAAAATACCAAGAAGACATGACTGACGAAAAGCAAGACACCATTGACGGTGTCCTGGATATTGTCGGCCATATCATCATCATATATCCGGGCCTCGTCAACAAATATCCTCCAGATTCTAGCATTGGGGGAAGTCTCATCATAAATGGCATCGGGTGCGTACTTCTCCTCGTAATCGAGAGGATCGTCGTGAACTGTGCAAAGCTGTTGGAAATCTTCGAGTCTCGGCAGGGTGGAAGGTCATGTTACCTTTGCTAATGTCAATGGGAGTTTCCCTTGGAAGATGAGAGCGCTTGAAGGGTGTCCGCACCCTGGAACGATGCGCCTCGCTGCTCGCCTCAGGCTGGTGGATATCGATATCGACCGCTTCGGTGGTAGAGCCTGAGAGGGACGAATAGTCGGGGAGGTCACTCTCAGTCTCAGATATTGTGGAGTAACTGATTACGTCCGGAGCCACAGAAGAGGTATCCGGCGTCTCTTGGGCAGAAGATGGGATGGTGGACGTGGTGCTCATGTAGAAATGGAAAAATCGCGTCGCATATGACTGCTAGATTCCAATCAGAGTATGGCATCGATGCTGTGGCACAATATATATTCGAGCCAACGAGCCTAGATATGTGGGCGATCTCGCAGGGATGATGCAAGTACAGGCGACTCGGACAAGTTGATAGACATCCAAATGGCCGCCTTGACTACGGGCAAGACGTACGCATCGTCTTCGAGGTCCACGGCCGCGCGTTCTAAGTGAGGAGTGCGGCCGTTGAAGTGCAAAGACAAGACCGCCCGGAATTGTGGCGTTCCTGGCAGGTCGGTCGTCGGGGAGAAGGAGTCGCGAACACAGCCACTGGCTGTTAAAGAGCATGTGGGTGGCTGAAATGTCGATCAGGGGCTCTCACCTTTGGACCACGAACCGTAGGTCCGTCACCACCACCATCATGGCATTCACGCTACACTCCGACGCTTGTGTTTACGGCACAGGGTTTTGCATCACTCTCTCCCAGATCAAGAGCATAGCTCTTTGCGTCTGCCCAGAAACAATTCCCGACTTCCATGGCAACTATGTCACTGCTCTTCAACAGTACATCACACGCATGAAGGCCGAATTGATTCGCATCCGGTCCATTCCCTACACCAATCCCAATGAAATGGCCTTTCTTTTCATTCTGGACTATGTACCTGGTCCTCGGAACATCGTTCCCACAATTAGCTGGACAGACGACACAAAGAGAGAATGGTGGGAACAACTCGGGAGTGTGGAAGGAGTCGAGAGTGCAGAAGCATATACGATGAAATATCCAACGAATATCTCGCGTTCGTCATTCTATCCGACCAATGTTCGAAAGCCTGATGCAATGCGAACAGCGCCGGAATACTTGGTCGAGCGATTACGATACAATATCAAAGCAATACCCGAACTGATCAAGTTCGTGACGCGAGTACCCAAATACAGGCTCATGACTCGTAGAGGTGATGGTCAGTCGATTATAACCCTCAGTTCTTCGATTTCAATCGTCAAGTGCAGGTCCACCAGTCACGGCCAACAAGGCAGTGCAAATTGGACTTGAGTAAGCATATATAAGATAGCAACGAAACGGACCCTCGTGTAAGACTACGTTAGACTCTGTTAGAATCACTACCTTTGCGACCCCAGACAGTATATGTCTCCTTAGATTGTCACAAGCCACCACGAAACAAGGTCAGTCATGCCCTGGTCATGCCAAACTTCTCGAGAATCTTGTGGCGTGAGCACCTCATTACAGGCTCAGGCTGAGAACTTGTACTTGAAGCCTACAGTCTGTTACACAATCATACTCGTGAAACTTGGATTTCTGCATGATCTACATTCCTACAAGGACGAGAGAAGCACAGAAAAGAAAAGTGTATTATCACAGCGTGTGGTAGAAACCAGGTTGTCCTTGAATTGGTTCATTTAGCTTCCCTTGGCGTTGGAGCCTGTTCAGCCTCGAAAAATGGATCACGTCAACCAAGACCACGATGATAAGAACGATTTGCGTTCCGATGGTCACCCAGAGACCTAAATGTTGTCAGTAGAGTTCGAACAGTCAGCAGCCTGACTGACCGGGAATATAGTGAGGAAAGTCCTGTTGACGGAACACTGTCGAAGCAATGATCCCGCCGATACCGGCAAAGCCACTGGTCAGTGCGCTCTGCACGGAACGTTTGCTCTGAGACACAACATTGTTTGCGCCCTATAAGTCCAGAGTCAGTCGGCAACCGTCGACTATGGCGTGCTACACACGAAAGCGAGAATTCCAGGAATAGCACCGGCGCTGCCAATGTTGATGAGGAAGGTGCCTTCGACAAACAAGTCAGCACGCTGTTACACGACTAGATAAAACCAGTAAACTCACCCAAGTACCGGACGTTGTTATCGGAATGGAATGCTGTCAGGCAGCAACCCACGATACAGATCAAAGCCTGAAAGATGATGAAACTGCTCCGGTGGTGCCATCTGTCCGAGAAGTACGCGAAGATTAAAGCACTAGCCAGCTTCATATGCTTTATTAGAAACCTCAGTAGTGTCGGAGGATATATAACTTACTGCAGGCCCGTATGGAGGGGCACTCTTCGTGAACAAACAATTGTTAGGTTAAGAAGAAAACTTGGCCTCGGGACTGACCAGAAGAAGTGAGGCGGTCTCAGTATGCCCCATGCCGTTCAATATGATCGAAATAAAGTAAGCAAGCATGTAAGACGGAACGCTTGAACAGGCGAGCATGATGCCTTCATCCCGGTGGTCAGCCTTTGAAGAACCAAATGCTACGGACCTACCGTAAGTCCAGATTGTCCAGTCCTTGAGATGGTGTAAGATCTTTTCACGCGTCAATGTGTCTGGCAAGGAGTCTCCTCGATCTCTTTCGATCCGAGCTAACACGAGCGCCGTCTGTTCCGCGGTAAGGAATTTGTTCTTGTCTGGAAAATCAGGCACAAAGAAGAAGGTCAATATTCCGAGTCCCATGGTGAACGAGCCCTCAATGATCTAACAAGCGATATCACGACATCAATACTCAATACAGTTTACGATGGACGTCACTGACGAAGATCCATGACCACCCCGCAATTCCGTGTGTGCCGTCGAGCTTGCTGAGCGCATACGCCAGGATGGGCGCGAAGCCGGCGATAGTAAGGGAAAGCATGTAGAAAATCGCCATCCTGCAAATCGTTGACGTTCTGTTAGATCCGAGTGCATTGGTAGAACGCACCTCTTTTGAGTTTCGTGTCGGCGATACCTTGATGATGAGGCAACGATGAGCAGGGAACAGAGTGTCTGACCAATCTTACCAAGTAGAGATGAGGTAGACCAAGGCAGGAAACAAGCCAGCCTGCGAAGATAGTAACACGATTATCAATCATGTGAGTTATAACCCACGAAAGGACTGACCTCCATCGCGCCAAGCAGGACGCGACACAACACAAGCATTTTCCAACTCTTGACCCACGCGCTTCCGAAGGATACTGCACCCCAGCCCGTCACAATGAAGGTAAGGAAATTGCGCACGCCGACTTTGCGAAGGATAAGATTGCCCGGTACTTGCCTACACACATAGGGAAGTCCGTCAGCAGGAAAGGAAACAGAGCAAGGAGTAACTTGCAGGAGAATGTAGGGGATGAAGTACATGCAAGTCACGACGCTATATCGCGAACCCACTGTAAGTTCCTATGAGAATAGGATGAGATACGGTTGACCAGCGGATAAGCGATGCGAACCAAGGCTACTCCCATCCCAGCCGTGCGTGCTGCACTGATATTCAGCCGATCAATGAGAGCAATCATGTAGAGGAGTGCCAGGAAGGGCAGTACACGAATGTCTACCCACAGCCTGCAGGACCATGTCAGTGACTATAACCAGTGCACATGTATGACAGGTCGCACATCGTCTTCCGTTCAAACGCGGTGGACACGTCGTCCGGATAGATCTTGACATCCTGGGATTTCTCGACATCGTCTTGGAGGACGACAGACTTTGAGTCGGCCGTGCTGCGGGGACTACCGATGGACGAGTCGGATCCATTGCGAATGGAAGACATAGGACAGTCTATGACGGTGCGAAGGCAGTACAACGATTGCAATTCGGGCCATCTAAGGCTTTATAAGAGGGTGTCGAGTCCAGAGTAGTATCCGCCCTGTAGGCATAACGGCATGTGCTGGTCGAACCGGGCATCGGAGAATAGATCAAGGAGTATACTAGAGTTGATTGGGTTTGTTTGAGTTCCTATCCCACGCTCGAGAGGATTGAGGGGCTAAGAACAGCGCGGAAGTGACCTTACCTCTCGTATTAACTACCGAATTCAATGCAGATTAAGGCTCGAGTTGCCCACTAAGGAGCACCTGACTTGTCCCAATCTCGCCTCGTCTCATTCGAGATGTCCAATGCGAGGAATGGAGATTTAATATGAGGCCGAATGTGGGGAAATCCGAAGTGTGATGATCTTCTGCTTCCCGTTTGGCATATTGTGGGGTGGGCGGTATAAAGCCGCTAGTCAACAAGTCCTCCCGAGGCGATCAGGTCATCGAAAGACATTCAGATGTCGAAAGAGTCGCCGCGGTGTGCTTGAAGTTAGACCTGCGGGTGTTGGTCATAATCAAAGAGCGCGTTAATCACATGATTTCGAGCTTGTAGGTTCGCAATTCATTGCTCCACGAAGTCACAGTAAACGCAAGCGGTAAGTTAACGTTCACTTGAGGCCATTTTGGTTAGTTCTGACATAGTAGAGCTTCTCATCGCGAGAGTCGTAACCTGAGGGCTACATCTATCAGGACACGAGCTTTGGACCTGCCAGCGAGATCTCACCGGTACCTCGAATACATACAGTGCCGTTGATGGTACTAAGCAATCAGGATACCGGAGGCTTACAGGCTTTTATAGCTGATCGAATCAGAGTTTACGGAGAAAACACGAAATTGGATTCTCACACTCTAAGATGGCTAGACTATCTCAAGAAGAATACTGTATTACAGTGTGTACAAGAATCCACCAGTCGCCGTAGCCTGCTGCTTGGTTATCTTCCTGTTCTCGCGCCAGAAGTGCACAGAAGTAAGTCCGAGAAGCATCAACAGCACAACTTGGAGACATATCGTCACGACAATGCCGGGAAGGTATCTCGGGAAGTCTTGCTGTCGGAAGATAGTTGTGGCGATTATGCCGCCGATACCTCCAAAGCTCACTATGGTAGCCGTAGTGACAGCTCGTTTTGAATGGGTGA
This sequence comes from Strobilurus luchuensis, assembly GCA_019915105.1. NCBI lineage: Eukaryota > Fungi > Basidiomycota > Agaricomycetes > Agaricales > Physalacriaceae > Strobilurus > Strobilurus luchuensis. The sequence continues at coordinate 1,654,049 of JAHLMJ010000005.1, forward strand.
CGATGTTGTTCGATGACTACATAAACATTGAAACCACCATAAGATTTTGATGAACGCGATACAAGCAACGTTGACCTACGTAGGCCAGAATTCCTGGAATGTTCCCGGCTGACCCAGCGTTCGCTAAGAATATACCTGCGACACAAGAGGAACAAATGAGATGGGGGTGTACTTCATTAGTATAGCGAGAATTGATCTCACCAACGTAGCGCCAACCCGGAGCTTCGATGTAGGCCGTCATCGCCAGGCCAAGAACGGTCATAAGAGTCTGGACAGCTAGGAAGAGTGCCCTCATTTGATACCAGTCTGACAGCCATGCGAAGAAGAATACACTGAACGCCTAAGAAAAGGTATCAAGAAGCGAATACAATCGCCCACACAGTCACGTACAGCAAAAATGTAAGGAGGCGCGCACTATACATCAAGATTAGTTGGCAGATTACTCGGAAACGGGAGGAACAAGAGTCAGCTCACTAGTAGCAGGGTCATTTCGACGTTCCATCCCATGCTGGCAATGATCGTGGTGACGAAGAACCTAACCAGAAGGAACTATTGAGTGACGGTGTCATACCAAAGGAATGGACAGTTACCCAATCGCGTACGCGGGGACAGTCGTGCAGAGATACATGATGCCTGGATGTGGTCAACGTTTACTCAGAACCGAGCACTTGTTTGATTACCGTAAGCCCATAGCTTCCAGTCGCTGAGATGGAGCAGCAGCTTCTGCCGCGTGAGCACGTCGGGATGCGCGTCTCCGCGGTCTTGATCTACGCGCTGAAGAACTAGGGCTGTCTGCTCCGCTGAGAGGAAGTCATTTCGATCCGGAAAATCAGGCAGCCAAGCCCATGCGACGAGTCCAAAGAGCACTGTAATGGCGCCTTCGATGATCTATCGTCGGAAATCAGGTGCTACCCATCAGAGGGTGACTGTGCGGCGCCTTACAAAGATCCAAGACCACCCATTCAAGCCTCTTTTGCCCGCGAGAAGGCTCAGAGCGTATGCAAAGATAGCGCTGAATCCACCGGCAAAGATCGAAGTCATATACATTACGGCCAGCCTATTGATAGACCATAATAGATCAACTCAAAGTCTTGGGAGTATACAAATTGCCGTACCGTTTCTGTACCTCATGACGCTTGTACCTGCAAGTGACCTTCAGTATCAAGTCCAGAAGGAAGGAGGCGTGGAAGACAAACCAGGTGGTTATGATAAAGACCAGAGCCGGAAAGAAACCGGCCTGGATGATTGGGAGTCAGACAATCTACTCAAAGGCCATCGATGATTCCAGGCGCACCTCTAGGGCTCCCAGAAGAACGCGACAGAATGCCAAGAGTCCCCAGCTGGGAACGAAACCCATACCGAGCTGGACTGCACCCCATGCAACTACACAGAATGCCAGAAGGCTGCGCGCTCCAAGTCTCCGCAGAAGCAGATTACTTGGGAGTTCCCTGGAATGAAGACCGATCAGTCGCGGATCACTTGAAGCATCCAGTGCCACCTACAAAAGAATATACGGCACAAAGTAGATGCACGAAACGATGCTATAACGAGCTCCAATACTCAGCCCCTACAAAGTGAAACCCAATAAGATGAAGGGCCTGATAGCGGGAGAATAAGGACCTACGAGATCTTTATCCATTCCTGTTACCCGCGCAATGCTCATATTAGTCCTGTCGATTAGAGCCAAAGCGTACAAGAACCCGAGAAGGGGTAAGAGGCGTAGGTCGACACGACGGCTGGAGGCAATCACGATTCAGTTTACGGAAATCAAGAAGGCAAACAGTCCACGAACATCGTGCGTCGTTCAAACACATCGCCTTCTGCTTCAAACGAGGCGGTCGACGAGGATTTATGCGTCGCAGAGTCCTTCTGGTCCTGGATTGGAGACGACATGATGTGGGAATTGGCTGCCAGTGTAGAAAGTCTCCATTCTTAAACGTTCGCGTTCATTCAGCGGGGGTTGGCAGGCCGGACGCGAAAAAAATCACAGACAGGAACAAGAAGTCCCCATGATTGCACCGCGTCAAATTACGCCGCATATCGGAGGTAGAACCAATTGAGCCAGTGTCGTGGCTGTCTCGGGCTGTGATGGAAGCTGATGCCCAGGGGGAGAACGCGCCTTGCAGCCAGACAACAAACAGCTTGAAGTGGAGTTAGCGAAGCTGGGGTCCCGAATACAAGGGCAAGGACGTAAGAGCAGCTAAAGAAGGAGCAGAGGTTCTCGTTCCATAGGAGCTGTCAGGCAGACGCGGGCTACCTAAAGGATACTGCAGATAAGAAGCCTTCGCCTAGCACGATTCGCAGGATTCGGCGAATATGCTCGCGGTTCGTGAAGCGTAAAGGACGTCTCAACCAAATCGCACATCGACGTCAGAAGCAAAGTCGCAACACGAGCCTCGCGACCCGAAAATGGTAGTCACGCCAAGTCGCAAAATTTCATCCCGCCAGCCCGGTTATAGATCAGATATACAAGTAGACATCGATAGTATGCTAATGTAGAAAATACAACATATTTATATAGTGAGCTAAGACGCCGTTGGATGTGCTAGCCGACTTAAGAATAATTTCAGCTCGTACACCTCCTTGACTTCTTTCTAACTTCGCACTCTCCCATATAGATATGGAAAGCTGGATCACCCCGCAGTGAGGCTATTGATCGAATTGGTATCTCGATGGGCGCATTTCGGAAAGCAGAAAAAACCCACCTCCTGCGCGGCACGTTCGTATAATACATCACGCTCACATTTCCCTGGTAGTCTGGCTACGCTCGAACCTCCTTCGTCGAGCCTCCCGCAATTTCGCGCTCCTTGCCTTTGTCCGTCGGCGCACCTTCCTCCTGATACAGCCCATGCTGCAAGATGTAATCGACAACCGGTGTTGGCAACAAGTACCGCACAGACAATCCCCGACGAATGAACAGCCGAACCTGTCACCCAAATAGTCAAAATTGGAGCGCAGATCGCACTGTCATTATTATTCACCTTGGTACTGGAAACGTCATTCTGGATAAGCTGCGGAATTAGATAGATGTTATGGCGCCACCGCGCAAGACTGTCGGTCGCCTGGTCCATGTCTGTGCCTGCGCGCTCAACGATGAAGCATCCATAGCGCCCCAGGATGTGGTCGAGCTATGGGAAACATTCATTGCTGGAAATCAGCAGCATGTGTCGAGACTGACATCTTGGTAGCTCCAGACACCCGGCTCGCTCATCGTCCCAATAAGGTCGGATCCGGCGAGCAGCATGACGCGAACATTCCGCTGCTCCCCATCCTCGGTCTGCACTCCGCCCAAGACAGTATTTATCTCGTGATCGAAATGGTCAAGCACGACGGCTGTCCGCTGATATGTTTGGAAGGCCTCCCAGGAGTCAATCATCAGCCATGAAGATGTTTCCTCCGTGGCCAAAGCGCACATCGACACCCTGGAAGTCGAGTAAGCAACAGCAAAATCTACTTTTTGTCGGGGAAAGCTCGCTATCAGCACGTCATCATTCCGCGGTAACATTCCGGCTTCGGCTGTTCGGAAGGGAACAGCGCAGATGGCGCGGTCGATGGCGACGATGGCGAGCACAGCGAAGCGAGAGGCGGGGGATCAAAGACTGTACTCACCGATGCTGTGCGCTCAACAAACCCGCCTTTTTGTACTCTTCGCTGACTGGACTGAGATAGCCGCCGACGATCTCGAAGTCAGTGTTTTGTCGGATATAATCCTTCGCCATTTCGAACATGCGTAGATGTAGATAGGTTACCGGGCTGAATGAACCGCAGGCAACGAGAACTATGGGCGTCTTCGATGAATCTCTGAGAACGCCATGTAGGCGGTGGCTGGGAAACGAGTAATTCGGTGGCTGAGTGAATCTGCGTTCATTGTCGGGGCGCATGGTGTCCATGGTAATGTGTCGCCCAGGTATAGACCAGAAAGTGATTGGTCAATGATAGTGGGTAGTGTGAGCAGAAAGCGGTCGCAAAGTGGTCGCAAATGTTTGCAAATAGGAAGGAATAAATAGGTACCAGTCACAGCCGTGACAGTGAGTCATCTAAGTGGTCTTTACATTGTGCCACAAGGATCACTTTAGTGCTTGCTAGTGTATAGGATGTGTGTTATCAATGCATCGGGCTTCCGTAAATGTGTCTGGACCACGTCCGAGTACCACAGCCCCAGACATGAACTCCCGTACTCAAGACATGAATGACTCCATTACCGACATCTATGCCTGTCGTTGGTCGCTGTGCGACAGCACGGATAGCAACGTAGTTGATCCCAGTCGGAGGACATCGGACATACACATTTGGACGAGTACGGCTCCTATGCGAGCAGGAAAGGTTTCATGGTGAACGTTCCGAAGACCAAGGTGTGTAGTGGCAATGCGTGCAAGGCAATGGCCGTGTTTGATAAGAACTGCAGGCAATGGCTTTTGGAGCGCTGCCACCAGTACTGCCTACGCTATTCTTACAGGGCAAAGCGAGCTCCTGGACCGATGAGCACAAGTATCTTGGCGTGCCATTCCATTCTCGTGGCGGAGGTCTCCTGCGAAAACTCTATGAGAGGAAGAGCGTCACGGCGCGGAAGACGGCAAATGTTGCACTACGTCTCCAGAATAACTTTGGCGATCTTCCTTCCGCTATCGGTCTCACAGTCTATAAAGCTCGGGTGGCCTCTCATCTGACATACGCGGCAGAAGTGGCCATCGACGTTTCGGCTCCAGCCTTAGCGCTTTTGGAATCCGTGGAGGTCTACTTCCTCCGACGAATACTACATCTCCATGACCGATGTCGTGTGGCGGTCCTGTATTCGGAGACAGGGATCATTCCCCTACGCTTCTCGCGGGTGCTCAGGCCTCTGAAGTTCCTGCGGAAACTGCTACGATTGCCGGACACTAGACTCGCGGCACGGTGCTTCCGAACGTTCCTCTTGTTGTGGGAATTTGGAGCGGCTGGTTGGCTGAGCGACGTAGCTAACGTCTTGCAGAGGCTGGGAGTGAGGGGCTCGGGCGACTGGTTGACAGACTTCACCACTATCCAGGGTGTGGACCGTCTCATAGCTGGCATACACGACGCTTCGGATGCATGGATAGTGGACCAAATCGGTGGACAACGTTTACCATTGATGGTGGGCCGTCGTCATCGAGTCAAGGGGCGCGCATGGTCAAATGCTGCTGGAGTGTTACGCTCGTATCTGGGGACGCGCATTCCTGCCCATCGACACGCAATCACTCGTCTGGTCACAGGTTCACACAGTCTGGCCGTTGAGGCAGCAAAGTGGTACCCCAAACCGCAGGGCGTGAGAGAGTCAATACCACGACAATGGAGACTCTGTCGTATGTGCGGAGACGATGTGGAAGACGAGCTTCATGTCATCCTGGTCTGTACTCATCCGGAGTTAGTCGAGAGGCGGAGTCTTTTGCTGCTCACAGTCTGGAGGGCATACCCAGGACTGAGGGGCCGGGCAGCGAGTCCTATTGAGTGGTGGTCGATGATTTTGGAGTACGAGGATCTTATTGGACATGTGGCTGCATACGTGTACGATGTCTTTGAGGTGATTCGCGAGGTGCCCATGTATGTACCCGAGTGGTACAAATAAATGAATTCATCATTGTCTGTCGGAAGGAGGGGAGGGCCGATCTGAACACTTGTTCAGCGTCCAACATTGTGAAGTAGCCGGCGGTAGCTTTCCCTGCATGGGTTTTTATCCTCAACGTGGTCCGTTCAGAGTTTTATCCTCCAAGAGGTTTTCTCAGTTCCGATGCTCTTAGAGGTTTTGCCACCAGGGTTTTGATGCACCCATCGTCAACCAAACACAAGGTCTCTTCACCAGGACAATAGAGTGTAGTATAGCAATTTTCCCCTTTGTCATCCTCCACCACTGAGCATCACTCGGGCTTACCCTACGGGGGCTGTCTCACTGTGGTTAGGTGGTGGTGTGATTCGGTACCGTAGCATTTAGTGTAGTACGGACCGTGCTGTGTTCTTTATGGGCTAGATGCACGTTAAAATATATCTATCTATCTATCTGATGCTGGAGACCGCGAGGGTTACTCTGTCAGCAAGAAGATAAGGCCGGAGCATACCTCGCTACTGCAAACCAATCAGAGCTTGCCAAGAGAGACACATGGGAATGATGACTGTAACATCCCAGCCTGGAGGGCGCCTGACCGAAGCAGACGGCGCAAAGGGCTTCGGAAAATAGCATTGGTCCAGGGAAATTCGTTACATATCAGTGCAGAGTGCAGAGACATCAAAGGCGAGTAAGAAGTGATAGCAGGTCATGATCATGCACGACATGGTACAAGTCATCGCTCGGCTCTGGACAGTAGCCTACTCGCAGTGTATAGTCTGACCTGGATCCCGTCCTGTCACGTCGCTTTCAGACACTCCATTTGAAAGTGGGTCGGTTACGCGGTTCAAACGCACCAAATTAGCGATATACAAAAGACGCGTGATTAAATAATATTCCACAGCCTAGAACGCGTTCAATCTGTTTTATTTATCAACTCCTGGTGAACGTTGAAGTGTCTGTCGAGCGAAGCGAAGGATGAGTTGCCGAAGAGGAAAGGTTGCCGAAGGACGCACCGAACGACACGACCGATAGCCTGGCAGTTACCCTCTCCGTTCTCTGCCCATTTCACGACCCAACTGCCAAGACGCTCTCCCTTGTCATTGTAAGTTTCCGCTACAGTCTCTTCCGTTCCCGGCGGTGGCAAGTCTGCCTTTCTCGACTCTGGTAGCATTACTCGGGTTGGTAGCTGCCATTTAGCAAATGGTCGCTGGGTCTCAGTGAGGAAATCAGTGTCGTATATCTGTGGACCGAGTTTAGACTACGAGGTGAGCGACAACAAGCTAAACTTACGTGTGTTATCAGCGGTTTCAAGAAAATGTTATGTGTCGTAATTTCGAGCTCTTGACCGCCTTCGGTGGAGGCGGGTATACGGCGCAGAGACGTGACGTATGGGGCAGTAAAGTACGCGACCATGGCGGTGCTGACGGTCGACGTGCTGACGGCGATGCATGCCAAGGATATGCGGGCAACAGTGGGCAAATTGGACTCGATGACGAAGAAGAACGGCGAGATAACCGCTGTCACCGCGAATGAGGACAGAGAGAGGACCTTGAGCCGCTTAAATGTGTTGGTCAGTGGGCCCTGGTAGTACAACTCCTGCCCCGGACTGGCGGGCGTCGTTGTTGCCGGTGTCGGGCGTTGCAGCGTAGTAAGAAACGGTCGCCATTGCAGTCCACTGCGCGGTCGGAGCGCTATAGAGGACCGCGTAAGACAAAGACGTGATCTCAAAAGAGGCAGCATGGTCGAGCGGGTCAAACAAGGGTACACAACTCGCTGAGCCCAATTCGGCTGATGCCGTGTGTGGCGAATCAGGTTCAATCAGCGACGTAGTACTGTAGTTGTGATGGAGGACTGGCGAAGGAGAGGGCGAAGCACTGCCTGTGGGTCTCGGAGGACATTCTCGGGCTTGCGCTACGAATCCTTGCGGCATCCCATGTCAGCAGGCGGACATAAGCGCGCCGCGAGGCATGCCTTTCTCTTGGTCTTTCTCTGCTGAGCTACTCTCGCTTGCATCCACACGAAAGGGCCATGTCATGTTAGACCTTCTCGTCCTGCTTTGCTTTCAGACTCTCTTGCCTCACTGCCACTCCAAGTAATGCAACCGAGGGGTATCTTGCGCCACAAATCATGAGACCGCTCGTCTGGACCTCTTACCAATGTTCCTTGCATATAATCCGCCGGCACGTCTCGACCTGTATGACTCCGACATTGCATGAGAGTGGCTTCTGATCGGATTTCTACACCGCCCTCCGTGACCCACAATCGCCACCATGCGTCCATAACAACCTTTGGTTTCTACAGACCTCCTAATAGAGCTTTATGGTCGAACTCTCAGAAACCAGCCATAGATGCCAAGTACTCGGATACCCGGAGTATGCACTATAGATCTGAAAGTCTCGAGCTCTACATCAACAGGTCACAGGCTGCTGTCTTCCAAACGCCTGAATATTGACTCGGAGTGCGTCTCAACAAGTGAGTATCAGATCCGGAGCGTATCTGTACCCGCTCAACCATGCTCTTCCATCCAGTACCTGAGAATTATAGCTGGAATCGATTCTGACCCATATTCCCAGCGATATGTGACGAAACATCAACTGCACTGTGCAGTGCTGGCAGCGAGAAGACGATTCCAGAAAACCAAACAAACAACTCTCCAGGCTGGAGCAAAAGCTTTTATACTCGTCTCAGGCTGTGTTCCGAAGGACGTAGATGGCAGATTTGTTTCCTCACCAAGTTCCAGTAGGCAGACTGGCAAACTGGGGACACACTCGTCGACTGGTTGCTTGCAATGACGCTGGATGTGATGTCCTAGGCAAGTATCAATGCGGACATATCAAAGCAAGTAGAACGACTGATGTTACATGGAACTGATACGAGTATGTATATTCCAAAAGACTCTTGTCCCAAAAATATGAGCCAACGTATGCCTCATTCAAGAAGATACATGAGTATGCAGCGAGAGAGACAAGTGCATTGCGGATGCGAAATGCTATAGTGATGAGCGGTAGTAATACATGGTGAAGAAAACAAGTTGGGAGATTTGCGTTCATAGGGCGCATAGGTGGTATCGTTCAAGAACACACGAGGCGTCTGAGCTTGTCGAAGAATGACAACTTCACAGGTGTAGGAGCAGGCGGCTCCGATGCAGAAGACGTCGAAGTTTTGGTGGTCAACTCCTTCACGCTGTCGTTCGTCGCTAGTGGTGGCGTTCCGACAAGGGTGTTAACATCTTGGTCCTCACTCGAAGAGTGATCCTTGAACCACTGTGCGCGTTCAGAATCAGTCTCTGAATGCGACAGGAACCTGCTCAATTGCCTACCTTTGTCAAAAACTTGCCGCTCTCTTTCGGGAAACGCTCTTGTGTGTTGTAGTCGACATACGTTACACCGAAGCGTGTCACGTAGCCGTCCGCCCATTCGAAGTTGTCAAGGAAGCCTGGTTGGAGGTCATTAGTCATATTCGAGCCCAAGGGCGATGCATACATACTCCAAGGGAAGTATGCTCGGATATCCACGCCGTCTTCCCGGATGGCGGCCAGTAATGAACGAGTCGTACCCTCGAAGTACTTGACGCGATCCTTATCTGCCAGAGCATCATCACGAGGCATGGCGTCCTCATCCTTGACAGCAAAGCCATTTTCCGTGACGCTGGGCCATCTGATAAGTTTGATATTCATTTGCCGTGAGGACGACGCACTATATGGGCAGGTGATATCTGTTCCACAGATAGTTCAGCAGCGCGCGGAAGCCATCAGGATAGTCCTGCAGCCAAGCGCAGTGGGCCTGCGTACCCAACTGGGTTCCGTCTGGTCGGGTGAAAGTGTAGTCCACGAGGCCTTGGAATTCGTCATCGCCGCCGGCGCCTGGGCCAAGTCAGCACACACAGCGTGGCGCTTACTCGAGAGTCAACTCACGACACAAGTTTGTTGTATAGGTGTTCATTCCGTAGAAATCACTGGAGCCCTTGACAAGTTTTAATTCATCGTCGGTGAATTCAGGCAGACGGTCTCCAAGCATAGTGCGCATGTAAGGCGGGTAATGGCCCAAGTAGATGGGATCTGCGAACCATCCTATGGCAATATCGAGGGCATGCTGTGCTGCCTCGATGTCTGATTGAGGCCTTATCAGTATATAGTAAGTCGTGTGATACAACGCGGCCTCACTTTCCGGTGTATCGTCCCAGGGCATTTGCCAGTCTCCGTTGAGAGTTATGCCAATGACGCCACCCTGTTTGGGCTTGAACTCCTTCCTGTACAAATCCACGGCAGAAGCATGAGCAAGGATAACGTTCTGGCCGACACTAGGTGTGGTCAGTCCTGCGAGTGTCAGGTTGCATTGAACAAGACTAACATCCATGGTTCCGTGCTCGAATCGCCCTCAGCGGACCGTGATCTGTCACTCGACCGACCCGGGGCAAATACGCCACGACCATAGCCGAGAATAGAGATGCACCAAGGCTCGTTCATGGTGAGCCTGTAGCAGAATGAGACTTCGCGCGTTCATTGCAAGGAATGGGCTCACCAGTATTTGACTTTGTCACCAAAAGCCTCGAAGCAAACGCGAGCATAACGCGTATAATCCTTCACAATCTCCTCCTTATTTAGCCAGCCGCCGTAGCGGTCATGCAGTGCCTGGGGGAGATCCCAGTGATACAGTGTCTAATGAAGGTAGTCAGTGCTGTTATTGCTGATGAACAACATATTGAGGCACGCACAACGAAAGGCAAGATGCCTTCCTTAATCAACTCGTCAATAAACGTTTTGTACCACTGAATGCCCTTCTCGTTCACGGGGTCGTCGCGACCGCCAAGAGGAATGACCCTAGACCAGGAAATACTGAAGCGATAGGACTTGACGTTGTATTTCTTCAGTAGTTGGATGTCCTCCCGCCATAATCTATAGGAGTCGGTCGCCACGTCTCCGTCGCGTCCATCCAATGTCTTTCCGGGCGTCCGGGCGTATTCATCCCAAATTGAAGGCCCTCGTCCGTCTTCGTTCACAGAACCTTCAACTTGGAAGGACGCTACGGACACATGAGACGGAGCTCTGGGTGATACGACCGAGTGCACGCACCTGTCGCGAAACCCCAGATGAAGTCCTTGGGTAGTTGAGACTCTGATTGAGTGGTGCTGACGGCCATGAGCAGCAACCAGTATAGCAAGTCTGAGTAGGACCAGTCTCAGAGACCAGAACACCAGCCTTTATATGTGGGGAAACCACGATGATAGAAAAATATGACATGGTGACCGATATCCTTCCGAAGTCGCCCCGAGAAAGCCAAAGGAAAGGATTTGCCGGCTCAATAGATGGAGCTGGCAGTTGGCAACTTGGTAAGAGAAGTATTTCGAGATCTCTCTGAGACGCCGCGGTAGCGCAACGCGATTTATGGCGGGTTTTACGGCTTTTAGCAAGTACAGACGCTAAAACCTCCTCGAACACGAGCTTGACAATGACATGTCGAACAAATGCTCTAGGAGCTCGGGGACTAGCGGCCGCCAGAAACTTCGTTGCTCATTAGCCTCCAATCGCAGTCTAGGATTCAATAGATGAAGAAGCACTCGCTGGACCTGTCAAGTTTCTTGCTGAGCTCTTCGATATCAGGTTGTTACCCATGGGAGCCATTTTACCTCGGATCCAAGAAGAGACACCACGAACACCCCTGTTTTATCCGCCCGGACCATCATCGGTAAATTGCAGGAACCGCACGTGAAGGAGGAACTTTACATTCTTCAGAACTCGAGATTCGCGATTCGACGCAATTCGCGCAGGCTTTGTTGACCTGACCACGAGCAGAGCAACTATATACACGACTATTAACAGTTACAATAAGTTATGCGGTATGGTGCATGATGTCCTATATAAACAACAATAAAAACACAATAAAGCGTAGATGCGATGAACACACAGGTCCTTACAACAGTTATCATTCAGAGTCCGAGGATGTTGAATCCCATCCAGCGTTTATAAAGTTCGGTGGAGCGCCGGGGTCAGTAGCACTACGGAAAACCATCTTTTCCCCAGGTTTGCGTGGTCCCAAGAAAGTTGGATAACTCATGCGCAAACCTTTCCTGCTAACCACGGCTTCATCATCGGATGAAAAGGCCGGGCCCTCTTCATCAAATCCATCTGCAGCCACATGCTGGCTCGCTGGAACAATGGACAGATCCCCCACAACCGACAGAGTATTCTCCGGCTCGTCCACGTTCCCCGCGATCGGAGACTTGGCCTTGGTAGACATCGAAGACCAGCGCCGTTTGGCAAAGTTGAATGGCGACGGATCAAAAGTAATAGCCACTGGGCGACTGACGTCCACAATAGGAATAGCGTCGTCGCAGTGAATTACGACAGGTGGAGGAGAGAGGCCCTCAGCGGGTGTGACAGGTCCGTCCGAAGAGCTTGATGAATCGTCGTCCCCGGAACATTGCTTCGCCCAAGCACGCATGGCAAAGTTGAGAGGGTTCGGCTTTCCTAGCAGTGGCATGAAAGGTCTTGATATCCGCACCGAATTGAATGTAGAAGGCTCGATACCATGTCTAGCCTTCTTCGGTGTGGGACTGTCCATGTCTTCATCGACATCCCCGGTATCCAGTGATCTCTTCTTGTCGAGTACGATGGTAATGGTCTCCCTGTGCTGCTCCATCTTCGACCGGACCTTGTCGCGCTCTGCAGCACGCTGCGCTCGACTAAGAGACGGGGCAGGGGCAGGGCGAGCCTTCTTGGGCTTCTTGTCGAATTGCCCATTATTATTTCTGGGCTGGTCCTTGAAGGGGACGGGTGTCGACAATGGAAGATCATCCACAGGCTCTTGCTTGACGATCGTAGGTTCAGATACTGCGTGTATGCGTGGTCGACCCCGTGCGCGTTTGTCCGGACCTGTACTGACCGACGCAGCTGGAGCCGGATCAGCGGTGCGCGAATGCTTCCCGTACGTGACCTTACCCTGGCGTAAGGGACGCGCAGCCGGAGACGCGGAGTCCTTGTGAATCTCGTCAAGCCTGAGACGTTTGGAGGGTCGGTCATCTTCCGGAGCGTGGCGCTTAGAAGCCTTGCTCGGCGAAATGGATGCAGTCGCTGCAAGCTTGCGATCCAGGACAGTGAGTGCCTTCTGCGACAATCGGCGAGATGGAGTCGATTCTCCCAAAGGCGTTATTTCACGGGGTGTACCTTGTGATGCCGATGCGCTTCCAGGTAGGTTGACGCGTCTTGGCCAAGGTTGACCATAGATGTCAAAATGACGCATGCACCTTGTATACAATAAGACAATGTCCCTGGAGTGAGGAAGAAGATATCACGAACCTCGGACATTCCAGCTTGGTCTTCTTCTTTGCCAACTCTAGACCCCATACCACCTCCGAGTCCACCGATATGACAGGCAATATATTCGAGCACGTTGCACATAGTGGCAGAGGTTTCCCATCTGCGTCTCTTGGGATGTCTGGTGGTTTAGGCGGCTCGTTGACTTCAGAGGCAGAGGTCACAGCTCCGGGTCGTGTGCGCAGCATTCTCGGAGGTTCGCTGTCCTCCTTCTTCACTTTGACGTCCCCTCTCAATGCCTTGACGCGAGATGGTGTGGGCGTATGTGCTGGAGGTGTGATCGAAGCCTTCTCCTTGCCTTTCCCCTTGGCGTCAGCACTTGTTGTGGCGGACGCGATCAAAGTCGAGACGGAACGGGTTATGCGCTTCTTCGGCGGTGAAACAGTGGCAGGTTGCAGGGCGGGAGCTGTGGGAGGAGGAGAAGGTACAGGAACAGCTGGAATGACAGGTTGGCTGGTTCGCGCCTGCTCTTCAGCCTGTCGTTTCTGACGTCGGGTGGATATGATGGAACGGAAGGTCGACTTGGATGCCGGGGTCGTGGATGGTGGTATTTCTTCGATGGAAGTCAACGAGCTCAGTGATGAAGCCGAACGAGAGTGCACGAGGGTAGAGGATGGGTCCGACGACAACGATGAGAGAGAAGACACCGTGGAGGCGGTGTCGTCAACAGCCTCCGTGGCGAAGGATGGAGGAGCGGCCGAGTCAGCGTTGCTCTCGACTTCTGCCGATAGTTCGATTTCACCTTCGTCTGGGATGTCCGTCGCGTTTGCTAATGGCACGATGTCGTCATCTTCGTCGCTTTCGTCGGACTCGTCCTCTTTCTCCGCCTGTTTGGAAACAGCATACACGCCTCGACGCGTACGTCTTTCGTCCAGGTTGACTTGCTCGTCGGGTTCGTCGCTGCTGGGTACGCCGACATCAGACTCAGACTCGGAATCAGATGCGGCGCATTCTTGTTCCTGATGAGGCGCGTACCCACCCTGCCCCTTCCGTTCGCATGTCTCACACAGGCAGTGTTTGTTCCGCCGACCGACTGTCCGATGTCAGCAAATTACGATTCTCAGAACACAAAGCAAAGCACGCACAATAAGAGTCGCCGTAGTGGGCGGTGATCTCTTCGCCTATAGCTATAGGTCTGAGTGTGCGGAAGGTGATGTACCTTCCTTCGCGGAAAAGCTCGCAGTTATTATCACAGTCATGCTGCACGTTAAATCAGTGGGGATGACCCGGCACACGAGAGGTTGACACTGACATTCACAAATCGGGCCGGCCCTAAGAACAAGTGATTCTTTTTCATTTGCTTGGAATGGATAACGCTGAAATCGCGGCGGATGTCGCTGTTGCGAATGCCGGTGCGCTTGAGCTCCCTGTCCTCGTCGTCGGTAAGGTTCGCCATGGATCCCTTGAGCTCTGTGATGACGGTGCCGGGTATCAGTTTGCGTGTTGCTAGGATGCAGAGCTCAGATTTTCCGGTGGAGTGTGAGTATCGGGAGGTGTGCGAGATCTCGATGCAGCCGGAGGGGTGGTATAATTCAAAGTAGCGGGAGGCATGGCTGGATGGGAAGGAGCGTAAGCGGCGAAGAAGAACTGCGAAAGACGAGGGACACACGTGGCAAACGCGTTTATCTGCTTCTGGGTATAGTGCTTGAGATAGTAGCGAATAGGAGGGAGCCTTTTTATTGGTCAGTGTGTCACCGCCGGCGAGGGAGAAAAGAACGGACAGCAGGAGCTCGTTGACAGCCATGCGGGTGGCGACCTGCACCGGGCCTTTGGTGACGACGAGCTGCAGTGAACGCGTCCTGAGCAGGCGGTGCGGGCAGAGGAGAGCGAGACTCACGCGTCGGACAATATGCAGCAGGTCGTCCGCATCAGTCTTGGGTAGGCGACGCGTGGGGTCCATTTTGTGCACAAGCAGCGGCACGACGCCCGTGCCGAGCTTCTCGACGAGCAGATGGCTGAGGAAGTCGTCGTCCTTGGACAAATCGCGCATGTTCATGATTTTCGTGGGCCGCCATTCGAGAGCGCCCCTGGCGGGTATGGGTGTCGACGACGGAGGCATCGGGCTGGTCGACGAGGGAGGCGTCGCTCTCGGAGCGGGGATGGAAGAGGGATTGATTGTGTTGGCCACAGTTTAGACGAAGCCCGGGGTTATATTCGAGGCTCCGCGTCACGAGTTCTATTAGGTCACCTCCGACCAGACCTCCGTCCCTTACTCTGCCTTGTCTGTCTCTCGTTTCTTGTTCTGTCTGTCCTTGCCTTGTTTTGCTGTGTGATCCGCGTGCTATTGTACTGGCAAATCTTTGTTCTCGATCTTTTGTTCGACACAAGAGAGAAGACAATGCCATCGCTCAAATGGACGCATACAACACACTATAGCGCCTTATAGCGCCCTGCCATGATCGTCACTTTGTCTTCACCGAATGCACAGCACGGGAGCCACCATCAGGCCATCATCGCGACAACATCGCTCCGTTTCACGCGTTATCACAGGATACGGCAATACACCGACTTTGCATTGCCTACAAAACGTATCTGTCATAAAAGTACATGCTACATTGATCACGCCGCACAACATCCGGCTGAATGATCTCAGAGGCCGCCACGCAGACGAAGGACTGGAATGTTCTCTATCAGCACCGCTCCAACATAAGATACACCGAATGACTCACCAAGGTGAAGGGTCGACTCCTTCTGGATGTTGTAATCCGAAAGGGTGCGACCGTCCTCGAGCTGCTTGCCGGCGAAGATGAGACGCTGCTGGTCAGGTGGGATGCCCTCCTTGTCCTGGATCTTGGCCTTCACGTTGTCGATCGTGTCCGAAGACTCGACCTCCAGAGTGATGGTCTTACCCGTGAGGGTCTTCACGAAGATCTGCATACCACCGCGGAGACGAAGGACTACCGTTGTGCCATAAGAACACCACCATCATCTATAAGAATAATTGCATACCAAGGTGAAGAGTAGACTCTTTCTGGATGTTGTAATCAGACAGAGTGCGACCGTCCTCGAGCTGCTTTCCAGCAAAAATGAGACGCTGCTGGTCCGGGGGGATGCCCTCCTTGTCCTGGATCTTGGCCTTCACATTGTCGATCGTGTCCGAAGACTCGACCTCCAGAGTGATGGTCTTGCCCGTGAGGGTCTTCACGAAGATCTGCATACCACCACGGAGACGCAGCACCAAGTGAAGGGTGGACTCCTTCTGGATGTTGTAATCCGAAAGGGTGCGACCGTCCTCGAGCTGCTTGCCGGCGAAGATGAGACGCTGCTGGTCAGGTGGGATGCCCTCCTTGTCCTGGATCTTTGCTTTGACGTTGTCAATCGTATCCGACGACTCAACCTCAAGGGTAATGGTCTTCCCAGTGAGCGTCTTAACAAAGATTTGCATGCCACCGCGCAGACGAAGAACTGATTGCTTCTGTTAAGCCCAAGATGCTGAGAAGAGGTAAGACTTTGCTTACCGAGATGCAGGGTAGACTCCTTCTGGATGTTGTAATCCGAAAGAGTGCGACCATCCTCGAGCTGCTTGCCGGCAAAAATCAATCGTTGCTGGTCGGGAGGGATGCCCTCCTTGTCCTGAATCTTCGCCTTAACGTTGTCGATGGTGTCGGACGACTCGACCTCGAGGGTAATGGTCTTCCCTGTGAGCGTCTTGACGAAGATCTGCATGCCACCACGGAGGCGGAGGACTGATGAATCATAGTAAGTGATCACGTCATTCTGGTGCTGTGGCGACGTACCGAGGTGAAGGGTGGATTCCTTCTGGATGTTGTAGTCGGAAAGAGTGCGACCATCCTCGAGTTGCTTGCCGGCAAAGATCAGGCGCTGCTGGTCGGGAGGGATGCCCTCCTTGTCCTGAATCTTGGCCTTGACGTTGTCAATCGTGTCTGATGACTCAACCTCAAGGGTGATGGTCTTGCCCGTGAGGGTCTTGACGAAGATCTGCATGCCGCCACGCAGACGGAGCACCAAGTGCAGGGTGGACTCCTTCTGAATGTTGTAGTCAGAAAGAGTGCGTCCGTCCTCGAGCTGCTTGCCAGCGAAGATCAATCGCTGCTGGTCAGGAGGAATGCTACAGCAAAGGCGATAAGACGTTGCGCTACAGAAGTGAGCCGCCACTCACCCTTCCTTGTCCTGGATCTTGGCCTTGACATTGTCGATGGTGTCACTCGACTCGACTTCGAGAGTGATGGTCTTCCCGGTGAGGGTCTTCACAAAGATCTGCATGCTACTTGGCAGTCAACGACGCGTCTCGCAGCAAAGAGAGAGGCGTACATTGTGAATGAGAAAGCTAAGGGTGAATGGAAGGTGGTGGTGGGAGAGAAAGAGTTGGTGAGGAGCTTATCGCGCGCGGGGCCGAATTGAATCATGGGGATAATTTGGTGATGCTTGGCTGGGGGTTCCGAGCCAAAGGGCTGCATGATTCTTTGTTCCTGTACAGACATTCAGCTTGAATTAGCAAGATTCCGATTGTTTTCGGTCAGTTCAAAAGTATCCTGAACGTCTTTACATTCAAGATGTAGAGTTGGTAAAAACCTGGATGCTCAGTTCAGTGCGCACCAACCTCTTATCACGCACAGCTGGGAACTCGGCAAATTCCGACGTCATTGTAGCTACGCTGCCTACGCCCTCTCATACTCTGGCATAGAGTACAGATCTTTGATGACTGCGGTTCTCTAGGTCCGTAAGTCACTTATACGCATGGCTATGCAAGCATGAACTGACATCGCACTCTCCATTCCTGCTTGTCATGAGCTCACGTTAGGGTACAATCTTAGACAGTTTTGTGCGCAGTCTCTCCTTGACTGACCCCCTCCACTCCTGCTCTAAAATGCAATAACCAGCAACATCCGCGTAGTAATTCGTGTCTTCCACACTCCTCCAACATTCCCGCCGAATTGCTTCCAACTTGGCGCCCGCAACATTGTCAAACCATCCCCGCATTTGCGCATTTTCCGTGGAGGTCTCGAAGCCCACTCTGTGCATCTGTCTCTGGTCAAAGAGGTACTCCAAAAGCACATAGAGCGTCTCCGTCCCCACAGCCTTCCCGTGGAAGTCGGGCAACAGCAGAATCCCCATCTCGACGGATCTGTTGAATGCATCGAAGTTTCTGAATCCAACCATGCCCACGAAGACACGCGACCTGTCGTCGGTGGGAATGTGAACGTGATAATCGCAGTACGAAGCCTCGCTGGCTCTGAACTGCCTTAGCTTAGCAGCGTCCTCGGTGGTCATGGTGAGAGGAAATTGGGGGAGATGTCTGCGAACATCTGGATGTGTACGGAGAGCTGCGATGAGATGATCCTCGGTGTCATCCGCTTGGTCGAACTGCAAGCGATCTATTGGTGAATAGAGTTTGGCAGGATAGTCGCCAGCCATGACAGTAAAGGTTCAGATGTCGATTGAGTACCGATTGAGTATAACTCTGAGTGGCCGGCACCGTATAAGTATCGTATGCTAGCCAGGTGACCTAGCCTACATGTATGAGCGAGACTCGATACTGTAGGCTAGGTAAATCGGCAGCAATAAAAGGCGTGAACATCTTTTGGTCGTGTTTGCATGCCCGGATCAGTCGGTCCGCGAGCTATACTGCCATATATGGAAGTCAAAAGTTGGCAGGGGGAAACAGAATGTTCAATACCACACTCTGGGACGATTTATGCGCACTATAGCAATGAATAAAATGCGTGTTATCGCAATACAATGTACATGAAAGTTTCATGGAACCCTGCCCGCAACATTATGAGTGCTGAATGGGCCGCCAGCGATGCATTGACTTGCTGATGATGGACAGCCTCATAGGATGCACAAGTAGCAAAGGCACTATTCAAAAATGATAGCCACTTGAACAACTTGCGCTTCGATGACAACTCAAGGCCTCTGAGGTCTCCTATGGCACAGGATGGCGCGGATTGTCTTCGCCCGCCAAATTTTGACTTCCATATATGGCAGTATAGCTCGCGGACCGACTGATCCGGGCATGCAAACACGACCAAAAGATGTTCACGCCTTTTATTGCTGCCGATTCACCTAGCCTACAGTATCGAGTCTCGCTCATACATGGAGGCTAGGTCACCTGGCTAATCGTATGCGGTCCTGTAATGATCCGGAAGGCAGATGGACTCCAGGCAGCTGCTATACAAGTCGAAGGGTCTGGCAAAGGGACGATGGGTTCGATTCGAGAGCAACATATGGATACAGTAGATGGAAATCACAACGAAACGGCCTACCTCATTTCCGCCCTTTCCCCTTCTTGACGCCTTTACGCCTAGATGCCTTTCCACCGGCCAATTCAGCTTTTTCAAGTTTCCGGGTATGCTGTTTTGACTTTTCGTGCTTTCGCGCATCTTTGGTTTGATACCGGATCTTTTGCGGCCTTGATTTTGACCTGGAAGGCACTGATTGTGGTTTGGATGTCCTCGGAACAGACTTGACGGGCGCAGAGTGAACGTTCTCCGAGGGACGTGGAGTCGGGTCCGTGCCATGTATGAGACTATCAGGGTCGAAGTCCTCTACGACAGCCACGGTGGCTAGGACCTCCTCGTCCTCGTACTCCTGCTGCTTTTGTTTCCCCTTCGAGGAAGAGGAAGGAATTCCGTTCCAGTCATCATCCTCGCCGTCCGAATTCGAAAATGGCGTTGGTTCTGCGGTACAGAGCAGAGGATGAGTTGGGCTCGGTCTGAATAAACTAACCACTCGCCTACTATGCCGCCGTAGGCACTCTCGACCTGAGCCGCATTTTCAGCAGCACGTTCCCGAAGCATACGACGTTGCTACCGAGTGTACGGATTAACTGCGAGCCTCGGACTGGCCTGGATGGACGCCACGTACCTCGCGTCGAGCTTCCAGACGGTCCTGTTTCTCGCGCTCAACCGCTTTCTTTCGGGCGGCATCTGCTTTGGCCACTTTTCGTTTGTGGAACCCAGTCAGATATTCCCTGAAAAAAATGCATTAATATCCCGGTAGCTCCAGGCATGGCCGTTATCCACCTGCGGGCCTCGTCATCAAAGACGATCTCCTTTATCTGTTCCCGTTTCGCTCTCTTTTTTGCTGCAATGGCAGCGTGCGACTTGGTGAGCGTAGCGAGATTGGACATGGAGGCGGATAGGATAGAGGCGAGTGGCGGAAGCCGGAAATTGTTCGCCGGCTCTAATTGCCGGTCCCGTCGATCACTTATTGAGTGGTTCAGCTTCAGTAGAGGTCCTCGGATACACTTTGTCCGTGACTACGTGGTGTTGCTCCCAGGCTTGTTATCGGGATTTTCCTACGCGTCTCTTTGCTCTCTGACGACCTCCTCGGATCCGCCCAATGCCTGCCATCCTGTCTGCCGAGTCAATCTCCGCCGCCAATGCCCTCCCCTGGACTCGCACTAACCAGCGGTCGTCAGCCCAGCTTAGCTCCTCTCGTTCTCCCACAATGCACTCCTGGCATACTCCCGCTCACGCTTATTCCGGAAACCCTTATCCTGTCGTGCCGCCATCGCTAGCAGCACACACAGTCTGGATACTCGACTGTAGGTCCTGCGGGACGTTTCTAACGAACCGAGGCATGAAGGTCAGTCCCGCCTTTTCTGAATCAGATCCTTTTGATGCGTATTCCTCAGGCGGTGCTTTTGTTGCGGCCAAATGTCCCACTGTACTCCTCAGACGCGTTGCCCATAAACTGTTCCGCGTACACATCCAATCCAGATGCACTCCGCCCCCCATCATGTCGTCAGTCTCTTCCCAGCTCGACACCCAGGACATGTGAGTGCTTGACCCAGACAATGTGTTGTCATGGGTGCGGGGCTGCCGTAGGCTATATGATTGTGATCCCAGTATGTCTACTTGCTCTCATGTTGTTGTGTGTCTAACTTGACTTACAGTGTATGCGATGCACATCTTCAATTACGACGGCAAACCGCGCTACGAATGGACATCGCTTCGTATTCCACTCGAGCGAAATTGTTGAGACCGAACGTCATTATGTCCTCGACGAGCCTGGCGTCATCCAATACACAGAGTCACCTCCTTCTCCGCCGGGGTTGCAATTGCTGTCTCAGCATAGGCATTCCTCCTATTTCCATCCTCATCACGAGTCTTCTCCAGCCTTCCGCCCAGATTCTCATCTTCCCACACCGCCGCTCGAACCAGAAGACGGTTCTCCCATGTCTTCCATCTCCACGTCCCCTGTCAGCGAATCCTTTTCATTCACAGAATATGCCACGTCTTTCTTCCCATATGCACCCCAGCCTAGTCTTCCCACTTCCCAAACTCGACTCATCAGACCTTCCTCGCCGGGTTCTGATGACTCTGACGATTCCCTTCCACCGCCACTCGAATCGCCTCCATATGCCTACGCGTATGGCTTACCTATTGAGCACGCAATATCGCCTCCGCCTCGTCTTCTGAAACCCGGAGATGTACTTTATTGGCATCATCTTTCCAGAAACGGAGAGCTACCAGGTGTCCAGGAGGACGCGAGGGCCCGCGTCCCCGCGGCTAAAAAGCTGTCTACCTACAACCGTTGACCCCATCTACATCGGAGCTCCCAGTATTCTTATATTTCCTCTCAGCATGATCTTTGCATTGTACCTCTCAAAAGTATGTCGTCGCTTTGTCCTCGCAGGTATCTTACTGTACTCTCAATATGAATCATGATATAGTAGACCTGAATTCTGATTTTGGAGATTGAGAGGTTTATTGCCAGTGAGCCCAAAACGGGCTCGCTATATGTGGGATGCCTCTTATCTCCATGGCTTGTGTACCGCGGGTATGGACTGGAGATGTAGGCCTCGGTCGTCGACATGGCTGCTCGGCGCCGTACTATTCAAGTCTCTTTGTCACTTGGAATTGTGTCATCAAAGACTCTGATAGTCGTTGTCTATAGTAGATGCGCCCGACAATTGCGGCCGTGTAAAGCATCCTATGGTCATCACACATCGTAGTCATTCTTTATTTGACACCGTGGCACACACGCGCTATCGTGTCGCGACCTTGAAGAGCGTACTTGCAAGCAGCAACCTTACATGCAACCACAGCGAACACGTTGCGGAGGGCCGGCCCGGTGATATTGTGGTCCGAAAATGGCAGGTGAACGTTTACACCTTTGACACTTACAGCCATGAACTCGCTCTACACGTCTGGCGTACGCCAGACAAACTCAATACAGTCGGATCTTGAGCGCCTGAGAAACGGCGACAACTCTCCCTCCTTGCTGGGTGCGTAGTCTTTGGCCTACACATCAAACAATTTCGAGCAATTTGGTTAGGGCAGATATCGGCGTCCCTCGCTGCAATGCATCGGACGATAGATGACTATGATTCCATGGCAAAGCGGGAAATGATCAAGGCCAAGCAAGAAAAGGGACAACTGTCAGTGCCTGTTCATACTTGCAATACTCAATCGAGTTTATATATTTTTCCCAGTCGCGTGCAGAAATTCAGAACAGACTATTCAGACTTGCGCGGGCAGTTCGAAAAGCTAAAGGCGGAGGCGACAGCGCAGAAGGAAGCAGAATCCCGGGCAGAACTTCTACCGACGAACTCTCCGTCGGACGCTGCGCGACGGCGATTCCATACCACCTCGGCACAATCCACGTTACCTCCCGAGCTGGTTTCGGAGTCACCGTTTCGCAATCCCAACTTCACCAGCCGCGAAGAGCATGCTCTGAACGAGCACACGTTCATCCAGAATACTGAAGCTCGGCTGGATGAGTTCCTCGCACAGGGTACTCTGGTGTTAAACGACCTCATGGATCAACGGACCATGCTGAAAGGAACTCAGCGGCGGCTTCTGGATGCTGCCAATACCCTCGGATTGAGTAGGAACGTCATTGGCTGGATTGAGCGCCGTAGTACGCAGGACACGTACATTTTTCTAGCCGGCGCTGTAGTCACCTTTTTCTGTTTTTGGCTCATATGGCACTATCTCGGATAGAATGGGTGAGTGAGCATCAATTTGTTGATTTGTTCTGATTCATGACGCTAATGTTTGACCAGATTTCTCACTATTTATGTGCTTTTACGTGGACGCTGTACATTACCCACCATTTCCTTGAATATAAGGCAGACAGTTATCTTCCCGGCACCACGAAGAGACGAATTACACGTTTGTTCAACGTGGTTCATTGTGCAGTGAAATGAAAACACAGCGGGCAGGATGTCAACAGCTACATACTTGAACGCATTGATCTGGATCGTATATCTCAAACGTCGGCAAATCGCACAACGTTGGCACCGTACTGACACTGGATCAGCATGCCCTGAGCATGCCTATGGTTCTCATCTCATTCAACCACTTGTAGTGATGAGTATCATGCAAATAAGGTGATTGGGACCTGGAGATTGGCACCTATTGGCACTGTCATGGCAATTGTCGTCACGCGTCGCCAAATGCCCATCTTGAGAGTGAGAACAAGATATATAGAGACGACAGAGATAATGAAGTCTTGCGCGCCATAACGGCAAAGAAATACAAGAGACTACTAGAGGTCGGACTAAAAAAGCTCTTAGATGCTGACATCAGCGATCTCTCCTCGAACAGTCGAGTCACCATCATTCAATTTATCCGTCCACTGGCCTGTCACCAGTTGGCTCAAACCACCATGGCCTCAACATCTGCGTCGTCATCATCGCTGTCTGCCACCCTCCCCGCCAAACTCACCGGCCAGCTCGATGTCCTCCTAATCGACAACTTTGATTCATTCACCTGGAATCTCTACCAGCAACTATGCCTTCTCGGCGCCAAAGTAGAGGTCATTCGCAACGACGAGATCACAGCCGATGCATTTCCTCTCCTCAAATTGAACTCGCTCATCGTCTCTCCTGGCCCGGGACACCCGCAAACAGATTCTGGCATCTCGCGCGCGGCTATTGAGTATTTTCAGGGAAAAGTACCTATCTTTGGTGTCTGTATGGGCTTGGAGTGCTTGGTGGACGCTCTCGGAGGCGAGATTGCGTGAGTGTTACCCCACTCATGCCACCTATTCCTCATCCATCATCGATAGTTATGCAGGAGAAATCATGCACGGCAAAGTCAGCAAGATTCGCCACGACGACCGTGGATGCTTCAAAGGCATTCATCAAGGCATCAAATCTACGCGTTATCATTCCCTGAGCGCCGCGCACACTACATTACCCGCCGATCTTGCCATCACCGCTACTACTGAAGACTCTGGCGTGATTATGGGCGTCAGACACAGAAAGTACACGGTTGAAGCTGTCCAGTATCACCCCGAGAGCATCCTCAGCGAAGGCGGCAGCGAGCTCATGCGTAACTTCTTGGCCCTTCGTGGTGGAACCTGGGAAGAGAATCCCGAGTCCCAAGTGCTAGATTCAAAACTTCCCCCATTTCTCGTCGAAACTGCAGTCAAAAACGGCGTCAAACATTCCAACAAACTGCCCTCCATTCTCGACAAAATCTACGCCCAACGTTTGGCCGACGTTACGCTCGCCGAAGGATCTCCTGGCACAACTCTCGCAGACCTCAAAACTCTGCATTCGTTGAATATAGCTCCGCCCCTGATCTCATTCGTTTCCCGTCTAAAGCGTGGCGTCCAGGACCAGCCGTCCTTGATTGCAGAAGTGAAGCGTGCCTCCCCTTCCAAAGGACCCATTTCCATCTCAACATCACCGGCCAGCCAGGCATTGACCTATGCGTTGTCTGGCGCCAGCACTGTCTCTGTCTTGACAGAGCCAAAATGGTTCCTCGGAAGTCTGCAGGACATGCTACATGCGCGTCTCAGCGTTGGGAACCTCCCCGATCGTCCTGCCATCCTCCGCAAGGACTTCATCTTGAGCCGCTATCAGGTTCTCGAATCTCGGATTTGGGGTGCGGACACGCTGCTGCTGATCGTCGCTATGCTTCCCGAAATCCTTCTTCGGGATCTGTATGCCTACAGCGTAGAACTTGGGCTGGAGCCGTTGGTCGAGGTTAACAACGCAAAAGAGATGGAGCTCGCGCTTTCGCTCTCCGCGAAGGTCATCGGTATTAACAACCGCAACTTGCACGACTTCAAGGTCGATATGGATACCACAACTCGGCTGGTGGACATGACCAAAGGTCATGATGTCGTATTGTGTGCGCTCAGCGGTATCTCTAGTGCAGCGGAAGTGAACAAGTACGCTTCGCACGGCGTTGGTGCTATTCTCATTGGTGAAAGCTTGATGCGTGCTAGGGATCCAACTGCTTTCATCCGTCAGCTCTACACCCTCCCTCCTCAACCCGCACTCCAACCACCACAGTGGTATGCCGCGCCGCCGTTGGTCAAGATCTGCGGTGTCAGAACGGCAGAGGAGGCTGTTGCAGTCGCCGAAGCTGGCGCTGACATGCTCGGGTTGATGTTCGCTGAAAAGTCGAAACGTCGCATCTCTGTTGATTTCGCGCGCCAAATCAGCCAGTCAATCCGTTCTTTGCGATTCAAAGCGGAGCCAGTAGCTGCCCTCTCAGACGTGGAGCTCGACACGCCGTGGTTCACATCTCACGCGAATCGACTTTCTTCAAGTTCATCCAGGCCTCTACTTGTCGGTGTCTTCCAGGACCAGCCTCTTTCGACCATTCTCCATATCGTGGAACAATGCCAGCTGGACGCCGTACAGCTGCATGGGTCTGAGCCCGTCGAGTGGGCAAGACATATCCCTGTACCGGTGATCAAAGCTTTCCATGTCGGTAAATCTTCAGGTGTTGACGGCATCTCGCGTGGCGGATCACACAACTTTGTCTTGCTCGACAGTATGCGGGATGATGGGAGTGGAGTCAGTGGTGGGTCCGGGAAAGTGATGGACCTGGTGTTCGCGAAGAGCGTGGTCGACGCGGGAGAGATCGTCCTCGACGGCGGCGCGTCTTATAAGGGTGCACAGCCTGTGGTTGAGCCCGACGTCGCGCAGGAGGGCAAGACAACGATTACCGTTGAGAAAGGAGAGGGCCAGGACCAAGACCAGGAAAGTGAGGTTGTCGTAGAGACTCTTGCACCAGAGTCATCATCGGCATCAACGGATGCATCCTCTTTCTGCGAGCCTCCCCTCACACCCATGAGCAAGCACACGCCGATAAACGGACAGACACCCACGATAGCAAGGTATCCACTTCCGGTCATCCTTGCAGGCGGACTTACGCCGGAGAACGTAGAGGAAGCTTTGGAACAGGTTCACCCTTGGGCGGTCGATGTCAGTGGCGGCGTGGAGACTGCAGATGGCACTGCCAAGGATCTGGAAAAAGTGCGGGCATTCATTGCGAACGTGAAGAGAGTCTCGACTGCTCCGTCTTCGAGCAAACAGGTCACTGAGTTACTAGATCAGTTGGCTTGATACATTCCTTGAATTCGGACGGGAACACGCCACTCGATGGAAAAATATCACCGAACATCCTGCGCTTTGCCTTGTTTCGCATGATATCCTCGCCAAGACAATTTCGTAACTCATAGGAATATGTGGACACACACCAATCTCGTTTTGAATGGCGTTACGAGACTCTCTAAGTGCCTCCTGTCGGTGCCGGTAGACCTTCGGACAATTAGCAAGTAGCATCCCTTCTGTAGGGCGGGAACTTTCTCGGCAATTTCATGGTATTGTTCGAAAAAGTGGTCGAAGAAGCCCATGTCACTCAGGCTGAAGTGATTCGTGGTGTCAGTCTACAGATGGTCGAAGTTTGCGGCGTTGGTTACAAATACCCGAGTGCTTCGACAGTTGCAATTCCAACATGTTGGATTGTCTACGCAAGACCCGTCCGCTTGCTGTTGTCATCCGAGTCAAGTTGCGCCATCGATCGAAGTCCGCTGAAATTGAAGCTGGGTTTCTGTGGCGTCTTCTGGCTGAGTCCAAATGTCTTCTTGAGATCATTTCCTTCACATGGAGCCGACACGTCCAGCCGTTTCATCGCTTCAGATAGCTTGAACGACGCACACTCCCCCAGGACAGAACTACTATTAGGTCTCGTATCGCCGTCGTTCAAGCTCACCAGTCTTGGGTTTGCGAGTGTCATATCCATAGAGTTGTGTCAAATTATGGTTGGTGTATCGCTCTGCTTGACGCGTAATTGCTGCAACTTACCAGTTGAACCTCGCGAATATCTGCTTTGAAGGAGGCAGACGTGATTTCTGCTATCGACACGGAGGCTTATCTCGGCAGGTACCTTTCTTCTCACGCCACAGGCGCGCATCGTGAGTCATGCAACACGATAACGGCTTCTTCCTTCCCGCCATTTACTGCTGTCATGCCTGCTCTTCGAACTCGCGCCCCAAAGGCTGAGCCACCTGTGAATCCAGGTGATCAGCCCCCGGAGCGTCCAGCTCGAGAAGCAGCACTTGTGCAAGGTCCGAACGAATCGCTTCTCGATTTCATCCAAAGAGAGACTGCACAGTCAGAGCTCGAGCGAGCCAGCTACAACGAATACATCGAGGACCTGACCAGATATCAGGCTCGGAAGGAGATTTGGGACAGCCATGTCAAGAAACAGGCAGAACAGATTCAAGAGAAAAGGAAACGCGCCGAGGTGAAGCGGCGTGCCCAGGCAAACAAGGAAAACGCGTCGCAGCCTCAGGCAATTCCTGTCGATGACGAAGGTAGTCTTGACCGCTGTAGTGAGATCAAGGCATCTAAATCACTTCGTAGAAGCTTGCGATCAGTGTCGCGACGAATCCAAGTCGTGCCACCGCTTTATAAAGGGAGGCAGGATAACAGCCTGCCAGCCTTGTCGTGCGGCAAGACAAAAATGCTCATTCTGCCCTGTCCGCGATCTTCGGCCCCGTGCTACGCCCAAGACCGAAGATAAGAAAGTTCACGACGACGATATGTCCCGCATCGCGGCAGCGCTAGAGGCTCAAACCCAAGTGCTCAAGACCCTGCAGGTCCAGCTAGAGGACCTCGCTACACGTCGGGTTCCTCAAGATCATGCAGCGGCTAGTAGCTCATCTACCGCTGCGCCACAAGATACAACACCAGAGACCGTCGAGCCCCGGCGAAGTTCCTTTGGCTTCCTTTCCTTTCTTCGAAGCAGCTGACAGGTACTTTGCCAAAAACCCCCCCTTCGCTACTTGTGATGGCTGATTTATGGCATAGGTCACAAATTTGACTTCTCATCTCTCATCATGCGGCTCATTTCTTGAAAGCCTTAAGTGATCTGAATCTTTTTAGCCTGTATATATATAAAATTGTAGGATACCCGACCTTGAAAGCTACAGTATAACGGTGGCCTGCGCCACTTCTAAGTTGAGAAGAGGGAAGCCTCGCTTCCCGAGCGTTCTTTCACAAGCAAACCACGCACCTAGACAAGCCCGATGACACTTGATCTTCCAAGCTGGAGGGTAAGCATGAGTGACTGTGCACCTTCCGTGTTCTACTAGTGGTGGACATTATTTTCCGCCTACTAAGTACACTTCAGTCCGGTGTGTGTACAAGGGGTAATACAGGATGACGGGCAAAGGGCAAAGAATACAGTAGGCCCAGCAAAGATAGCATGATACTGTGACGGTAGATTGAATGTATGACAAGGGTGGCAGTTGTCTCATAGGTTGAGGTGAACTAAGATCCCTGAGTATATGAATACTGAGAAAGGCCCAAATGCTCACCTTCACTCCAGGGTATCTTCTTCTGTGTATGCGCGGCGGTCCCTCTCAGGACACTGAGCATCTGCGCTACAACGACCTCGGGTATCAACACGGGAGTGAGGGAAACCTCCAAGCGTAGGCCATTCATACATGTACTCCAAGCTAACTGTTTATCCTCGTTTCAGCAACGAAAGAAGAAGTGTACCGCAGGGACTCTTACAGAAAGCATAGGATCCAGGCGAATGTAGTCCTCCTCGCCGAACGTCGATGTCATATGTACAATTTGCGTAATCGTTTCCACCGCAGACTTTCGCCACTCCATGACGGTCGGGGCCAGGATCAGGTGCAGGTCTGTCAAAGCAGAAAGAGCCGTGATTTGGGCGATCTTCAAGGCTCTTTCGCTGTGCGTGTCGTCCATCATAGTTGCCTGACCCATCCGCATTTCGATCGCCCGAACCTGCTCCCGAAGACGCGCAATGAGGTTGTTGAAGGCGGCGTACCACTTGCTGGAGCGGTCCGTACCTGCAGTGCTAGTTCAGCGACCAAGAATGCTGCAGAGGAAGTATGCAGCCTTACAGCACCCGTCTCGCTGCCAGTCTGAGATCAGCTGTTTGGCTTCACGAAGGTACGTCACGGAGACCGTCCTTGCCACGACACAGAACGAGTCCAAGGACAATGCCATATAGAACGACTCGAACATGGTCAGATTGTCTCATCGCTCTTCCTTGGTCTGTAAACTTACAGGTAGAACCCTTACTTCGGGATCGAAGTCATCGGGGAACAAAAACGGCGTCCCAAACATCAGTCCTTGGCTCCTGTCCATGTAGAGCAACTGGCACAAAACCCCAAGCTGCTCGTCTTCGTTGATTGTCAACTGACAACAGGTAGTGACATTGTTGGCGCGATGTATTGACTGAGCGGTACGAACGAGGCGGTAACCCTTCTGGAAGACGATATGAGAGGCCTTCAGGAGGTGTTCTCGTCCTGAGAACATATCGGCCTTCGAGAAATGGTACATCGAGACGATTTGGTGAACCTGATAGAAAGGAGAATTTAGAGCGGTCACTGCTAGAATGGAAGTCATTACCTGTAGGAGAGTGACCGGCTGTGAGCCTAAACCAGAATCTTTCAAGAACTCAAGCGCAGTCTGGAACTGAACTGATTCAGCGACGACGTTGAAGGGATTCGTGGCGTCCTCCGTGACGGCACATCCCCAAAGTTGAGCGGCGTATAGTAGAGCGGGATGGATCAGCGTTGTATCACCCACGTCGATGGCGTCCTTCCGCTGATTAGTGAGGCAGAGGCCTATTTGAGCACAATGAGACAGGAACTTCTGGCGGCTGACGGTGCAGGCTCAATCCCAATTGGCATCGTTAACAATGGATCACGTACATCTGTGAATAGTCATAGTGATTGGGCAATTGCGTCGAGAATGATTGTGCAGGCCCTCGCGGTATGGAGGCCGATTCATTGTTGAATAGCACCAACGAATTTGGTAGATACGAGCTGCTGGGTAGTGCAATCGTTCCGGATCGGGACGTCGTGGCAACAGAATCTGAAGGAGGACTAGTAGAATTGTCGGCTTCCTCGTATGCTCGTAGCCGTTCTTCTAAATCTTGTATCCGCTCCAGGAGTTCGGCTCGAACACTACGATGCGCGCCATCGTTATACTGACAGTCAACCTCCTTCCCTGCTACCTGACAGGTGTTGCAATACGGCAGCTGACCGTCACACTTCTATTGAGGCTTAGTGAGTGATCGGAGTAGCAGACGTGTCAAGAAAGTGACCTTTTTCTTGGCCCTGAAGATCAAATAGTGGGTCAGGTCAAGCACCAGATGACGAGGAAGAGGCGTACCGACAAGGCGCGCACGCAGCGCCCTTACGAAGAAGATCCTGCTTGACTGCCGCACCTCGACTTGTGTCTGTACCGCCTTGGTACACGCATTGGACGGTCCTTCGCGCACGAGAACATGGGCCGCAAGTGGGGTGGACACCGTCACAGCGCTGTTAGATGCAATTAACCTTGCGACGATGGAAGTGCATGACGAAGGTGGACTTACGACTTTGCGAGATCTGCGTTGCGTCTGATCATTTGTAAGTGGAAACAGAAATTTATCAGGCGACGTACCTGCAGGCGTCACAGGGCTTGAAGACCATCGCAGTGAGGATGCTGTTGAGAGTTCGAATCTACGCGCCAATGTTCGAAAATGATGCTTACCAAGTTGATAAGTAATGCAAGAGATTTACGATGTTACTGACTGTAAACCCGAGTGCGTCGGAAGACTCGGATCGGAAATGCGGTCCGGGATCGGCGTCATGTCAAATTGTCAATCCTAGGTCGATCGGGATCAAATCCATTGTGTAGAGCTTGCCGCGTATCGATGCCCACTACCACTCAACGTGGCGTTAGATGTGCAACTACTAGTTTCAAGACCAATAAACGTATGCATAGTCACTGGATACAAGACCACTATGTACGCAAAAACCCTCCGCCGGCTTCCCCGGCTTCCTGTGATTGACTGTCAACTTCTTTACAGCTTTCGTAAATGTTTCTCAGCCGTCCCAAACAGACCTGCC
This sequence comes from Strobilurus luchuensis, assembly GCA_019915105.1. NCBI lineage: Eukaryota > Fungi > Basidiomycota > Agaricomycetes > Agaricales > Physalacriaceae > Strobilurus > Strobilurus luchuensis. The sequence continues at coordinate 1,685,014 of JAHLMJ010000005.1, forward strand.
GAGTGACTGGCTCTTTCTGAAAGTAACTGCCCACAGAACGGCCGCTGTCGCGCTGTTGGCAGAAGACACTGATGTCACAGACCGTCGATTCGCGGGTGAGTGCTCAATTTGGCAGGCAATTGTAGCCGCGCTCCTGATTCAAAAACACTTTGTCTGCAAAATACCAGACTGACGATTCGCAGTCAAGGTGTTCCAGAAAACCAGTCCCAATACCTTAGCCGCCGTCAAAATCCCAGACATCTCATTGGTCCCAAATTTGCCTCCTTTTTGCACGTTCTTGAACCTTCTTCGCGGTCATGGCTTCACGATCGCAATCCCTGCGAGTCACCGGTGACGCAAGAGCCACTGTCTTCAGATCCAGAGCCATATAAGAGTCAGTTTTGGTGAATTCTCATCCAACTTCCCATGTCTCTCCCTCATCTCACGAACACTGCCAAAATCGCAGACTTGCAGCGCGACACCGTCGTCCCCAATGGCGAAGGTCTCACGACCGACCACGGCGTGTTCGTGTCCGATACAGATAACTGGTAAGTGCCATCCCACCACGCGTCGCTTGTCTCATCGTCCTTCAAGGCTGAAAGTCGCCGGCGCAGGCGGTACCGGTCCATCTCTCCTCGAAGATCAGATTGCACGGGAGAAGATCCATAGGTTCGACCACGAGCGAATCCCAGAGCGCGTCGTATGTCACCAGCTAGTTCGCGATGCACGATCATGTCTCACATGTTACAGGTCCACGCAAGAGGCGCTGCAGCCCATGGCTACTTCAAAGTCTTCGACAATCGCGCCTCGGCATTCACCTCCGCTCCCGTTCTCACGGACTCGTCGCGAACCACCCCCGTATTCGTTCGCTTCTCGACAGTTCAAGGATCCAGAGGCAGCGCCGTAAGTGGCCGTTCTTGCTTCATAGTCAGCTCTTGCTTAGCACACTTTTGAACAGGACACTGTACGCGATGTTCGTGGCTTTGCCGTGAAAATGTACACCGATGAAGGCAATTGGGATATCGTCGGCAACGACATTCCTGTTTTCTTCATTCAGGACTCGATCAAATTCCCGGACTTTGTGCACGCTGTCAAGCCGGAACCTCACAATGAGGTGCCACAAGGACAATCCGCGCATAACAACTTCTGGGACTATGTTGGCTTACAACCAGAGGGTGAGCATTGACCTTTTTCCATAATGTCCTCGCTGACGCACGCTCCAGCCGCGCACATGGTTATGTGGGCCATGTCGGATCGCGGTTTGTTTTTCGTCCAATACCGACTGACACGAAAACTTAGTGTGAACAACAGGTGTCCCGCGCTCTTACCGAATGATGCAAGGATTCGGAGTCAACACTTACACTCTCCTCAACGCTAAAGGCGAAAGATTCTTCGTCAAATTCCATTTCATACCTGAGCTAGGTGTGCATAGTCTCATGTGGGACGAGGCTTTGAAGCTGGCCGGTCAAGACCCAGGTTTGTGCTCTTTTCTTCCCTGCATCCTACAGTTGTCTGATCTCTGTCCGGACAGACTTCCACCGAAAGGATCTCAACGAAGCCATCGAGAATGGTGCTCCTCCCAAGTGGACATTTGCCATACAAACTATAGCAGAAAAGGATGAGCACAACTTCGACTTCGACATCCTGGACGCAACCAAAGTCTGGCCGGAAGAACTCGTACCTCTGCAGGAGATTGGGGAGATGGTCCTAGACAGGCCCGTCGACGAATATTTCCCGGAGACAGAGCAAGTCGCTTTCTGCACAAGCCATATCGTACCCGGCATCGGGTTCAGCGACGATCCTCTTCTTCAAGGCAGAAACTTCTCCTACTTTGACACCCAAATCTCTCGACTCGGAATCAATTGGGAGCAGGTGCGTCTTGACTGCTCATTGCTCCAGCTTGCCTTGTGCTGACGTCTACTTGTAGCTCCCAATCAACCGACCGGTCTGCCCCGTGATGAATCACAATCGCGACGGGCAACATCAGCAGCGAATTGTGAAAAGTAAAGTCAACTACTGGCCCAATCGCGAAGGTGTCGGTGCGCCGGTCCCAGCCTCTGAAGGCGGTCATCATGAGTAAGCACACCTTGTCAGTGAGAGGTTTGGTTCTCATCGTGACGCTCCAGATTCGCTCAAAAAGTTGCTGGCATCAAGCAGCGAGTCCGAGGAACCAAGTTCCAAGAACACTACAAACAGGCCCAGTTGTTCCTCAACTCCCTTGCTCCGATCGAAAAGATGCATCTTATCAATGCGTTCTCCTTCGAATTGGATCACTGCGATGATATCCGCGTCGTGAACACGTATGCTAAGGTCCTTGGTCGCATAGATTTCGAGTTGGCCGCCGCAATTGCTAAGAACGTTGGCGGTCCTTTACCTGACAAGGCAGACGTAGTGGATGGTAACCCTGGCTATAAATCTCCTGCGTTGTCTCAGGTTGGTCAATTGTTTGCATGCATCCGTGTCAGTTTACTCAGTTTTGTGTCTTTGCAGCTGTACTACATGCCGAAAACACCCACTATCAAGTCTCGCCGCATTGCCATCCTCGTAGGCGATGGGTTCGATAGTGTTGAGGCGCAATCGATTCGTGGTGCGCTGAAGGCTGGAGGAGCGGTGACCTTCCTCATTGGGCCTCGTCGCGGAGAGATTCAAGCTCGGTCTGGCCCAGCCGTCGTGGCTGATCATCACTTCGAAGGCATGCGCTCAACTATGTTCGACGCGTTCCTCATTCCTTCGGGTGATCACGCTGACGCCCTCCGGACAAATGGACGTGTCATTCATTGGATTCGGGAGGCGTTTGGCCATTGCAAGGCTATTGGTGCTATTGGAGAGGGTACGTCTGATGCTTTCTGTGTCGCTTTCAATTGTTGACATGAAAGTCTAGGCGTTGCCGTCGTCCGGGATGCTGTGACTCTCCCCAAAATCCAAGTGGCAGACTTGACGGGCTCCTCGAGCTCAGTTGTGAGCTCCTATGGTGTTGTCACGACTGCCAAGTATGGAGTAACGTCCGCCGTCTCCGAAGCTCTGAACTTTGTGACCGGCTCTGAAAGTGGCTTTGTCTCCAACTTTGTCTACGAGATAAGCCAGCACCGATGCTGGGATCGCGAGTTGGACGGTCTAGCAAGCCAGGTTGCGTTCTGAGTACGTTCCTAAACATTCAAAGAAAGATGTATTTGTATTTCTTCCATTAACCCTGTTGTACTACAAATTGAAGGAACTTTTCCCACTGTCTATTCCATTGTATGACGGCTTGCGCTTTCTGCTCTTTGTCGAGCATGGAGTGCTAGGTATATGATGAGTCTGAGCCACGAAGAAAAATAACGAATGACTCACCGAAATGCTGTCCCTCGCCATCGCTCCAAGCTGGATCAGTCCAGTGACTTCGCTGGCGGCTAATACCTGGAAGAAATCGAAGGAGAGGCCCATGTTCCCGAACACCGAAGGGTCGTCTGAGCAGAGCGCAACCGGTACGCCGTGGTTGAGAAGGATGGGGAGTGGATGCATGGGCATCGACGATGTCAACCGCTGGGAACCGTTCAATGATTAGACTCATTTGAAAGATGTTCACATACAAGGATTTCATTCGAGATGGGGCACACTTCCAGCGCGATACCTTTTTCTTTACAGATCTTCATCAACTCGGGGTGTTTCACGAGGGAGAAGCTATGTTTTGAACAGGTCAATACCACAGCTCGAACATGGGTGTGGAACGCAGTTACCCATGACCGATACGCTTGGTGCCCAGCAGGATAGCGTCGTAGAGGTTGACATCGGCTTCTGTCCCATCTCCCAGGGTCTCGCCAGCGTGGAGGATGAACGGTATGTCGACCCCTGCGTCGTCTAGCATGTGTCTAAACTCTAAGAGCTTCTTGGTGTAGTGGCTCAGTGGGTACAGGACGTTTTCGTCCCCGACGAGGTCGAAGCCGGCGATGAGGTGGGGAAACTCCTTCTTCAGCTCGATGCAGTCTTTTAGGTACCAGTCGAGCTCTTCGGGCTCGATGAACCTCAGGGTGGTGTATATGATCTGCGCTCTGTTTTGAGTACAAGCCTCGGTCAAGAGAACCACTTCGGTTACCTTGGCACCGACGAACTCATCGCCCCTCCCTTGTTTCTCCATCTCGTCCTTGATGTCGTTGACAATCCCGTCGAACACCTTCAGGAAATCGCTGTGTGTCACGTTCTCAATGCCCTCTGCGCTCACGAAATGTCTGATAGTAGCGAGGGTGGTTAGTATGACGGTCATCGCATGGCCTTGGACTCACTTGAACCAGAAGTTGAAGCGAGGCTCCACGTAGGAGATTCCGTCCTCAATGGAGGTGAGAATGAATTCCCGAATGTATTTGGCATAGATTGGCATGTAGTGTATGATCCCCTGTCGAGATGCAATTAGTATTGGAAGTGCCTGTGTCTACCAAGGTGAGCTTACGCCAGCGACGCGAAAGGTGCTTGTGAACTTTTGCCAGATCTGATGGTCCTCTTAGTAGTATTCGACACGAGCAAGAGAGCGGAAATCTTACTCGAGTGACCGTGTTGTGCGTCCCATATGCTTCTGCTGGATTAATGGTCATCGCGCGTGTAGCCCACGCGTCAAACCCTTCGGGCCCACCAAGAGAAGCGCCGAACGACGCCCTGGCATGCTGGTATGAGATCCACGTATCGGACACGTAGGTTGGATCAGTCAACGACGTTGAGTTGTCGCTGAAGGATGCCGCAGGAAGAGCTGAGAATTCAGGCAGAACCGAGCTGATGGTGGTAGAGTTCAAGGCCGCCTTCGCACGCACATGCATTGCGGGCTCCTCAAGGGCCAGCTTGAGAAGAAAAGACACGTCAACAGTCGCGTCGAGATGAGCATGGAGGAGGGCGCCTTTTGGCATCTTTCACGAGAATTAGAATCTGATAAATCATTCGCTAGTACACTACCTTCTGCAAGATGCTAAACAGCTTAGTCTGGATGATGATCCCTCGACCTGGTGATGCTCAGCGCGTTTCCAGCACGAATATAAACCCGTCGAACTAACCGGTCAAGAATTCCATCCCTGGGAAAGGATGGGGAATGTCAGGATAGTCCTTGGCCCATATTGACTGTGCCTCTTCAGCTCGGATTACGCGAATCACTTGATCAGCCTGTTTCTCGAGTTCGGATATGTTAGCAGCATCGCGAGCATCCAAGCGAAGACAGCGATCTTTAGCGATCAAGGCGTTCCTTCTGGCCTCGTATTCCGCAAGGTCAGCAGTGAGATCGCGAGTCGACATGGGGGAAGGAGAGCAGGTTTATTACTCAGCGCCGTTTGAGTAAGTCAGAAATACAGATCCATGCGGTCCCGACAACTGAGGAATATTCAATAAGGTTGAACGGACATTCCGGTCCGACAACCGATCGAAAGTCGGGCGTGCGCGAGGCACTGACAGCGCGTGGACAGCGCCAAGCGGCTCCTAAAGCTGGTCTGTTATGCACTTAATCAGATTCACTAGCAAAGAAGTCGTCTGCTACGAAGATGAGGTAGCATTGTGGGCGTGTTGGTGACTGGCCAGAATGTTCGCGACACTCTGGGCTGCTGACCTTAAGCTGCAACTTCCAGGAAGACTGGATTACCAGTAGTACCGTTCAGTTTGTACAATAACAGTTGTTCTGTCAGTCGCTCTGTCCGCGCCGGGCGCCTTGACGACACCAGGATGATGTTATCTATGAGGCGCTTGTGATGCATACTCGATACCCAACATTGTGGGCGTTCCCCGCCAGTGATTCCAGCAATTTCCAGCATTGTCCCTGTTGCCAAAGGGAATGTGATGTCATGAAGATGGGCGTGATAGACTAAGAAAGGCTCGAGTGTAACAAGTTTAACCACCGCAGTCGTAACTTCCGTCTTCAGTGCATCGCCTCGTTTAGCGGCCTAGTCACAACATCACTGCATCCAGACTGCATCACAATTGGGCTGCCAACGGTCCCGAACTCTCACTTGTCTCCGCCCATCAACTACACCTTACACTACACTCTACCGCACCATGGACGAAGTCATCCCAGGATTGTGGATTGGTGATATCACCAGCGCCAAAGACACGGAGACGCTGCAGAAAAACAACATACACAGTATTCTTTCCGCCATGCGAGGGCGCATAACAATCAAAGAGGTGAGTGGTCAATCAGCTCTGTGAGAGTGCGTCTAATCATGTCAGACTTTCATTCGACATCAAATTTTACTCGACGATACAGAAGAGGCCGATATCATGATCCATTTCCTTCCCGCCATCACATTCATACAAGCAGAGCTGGACAAGGGAAGAAGTGTCCTGGTCCACTGCCAGGCCGGTATGAGTGCGTCTCAACATTTGGCCCCTCTGTCCGGACCTTACCTTTCCAATCTTACAGGCAGAAGCGCCACCATAGTCGCCGCTTATCTTATGTATACACGCCAATTGACACCCGACGGGGCGCTTGAACTCATTCGGCAGTCCCGCCCACAAATTGAGTCCGTCTAGAGGCGATCTGTTATCTACGATGCTCATCATCTTTCCAGTCCCAATCCCGGTTTCCTCGTGCAACTCGAGCTGTTCCACAAAGCATCGTTCCGCATATCTCGACGCGACAAATCGACTCGTATGTTTTACATGGAGCGGGCAGTGGAGGAGGTCATGAGTGCGCTCTTGCTTCGGTCCCGATGAGTCGATCAGATTTTCACCATGCCATCTGTAGACGGGGATGGTACCCTCCCACCGACCGATATGTTTGCAAAGTTTCCGCGTACACCAACCGATTCGGCTCCAACTACGCCTGGAGGCCACGGACCGCGACGTCGCATACGCTGCAAGATGTGCAGGTAAGGCGTTCACACAGTCTTTGGTTCATGTGTAACATCATCCAGGCAGGAACTGGCAGCCAGGGAGCATATGCTCGACCACGGACAGCTTGGTGACGCCACTCCTGCCAACCTGTCACCCGCTCAATCTCGAAGACCATCGACACATCAGCGACAGCCCATCATTCAACCCCAAACAACTCGTTCACGTCTGGGATCAGAGAGCACTCGACCGCGGCGACCATCAGGACTAAGCAACTCTGTTGACTCTCTGTCTATGTCTTCTGCTGGCATAGAGAATGGAGAGGAAGGCGGAGAACCATCGCTCCGGCCGCCAGTACGGCGTCCCTCTGGTGGCAAGCCCGGAGGCATGCGCCCATTCACGAATTTGTCAAGAAGTCTATTGGAGGGACTTTCGATGTCCGCGTTGGAGACTGAAGAAGCGGTTGCCAGTGATGATGAGGAAGAGGTGGAGAGCAGAGATTTCTCTGTGGATGCTGCCACGAACTTGGGGCGTCGCATGTCGGATGCAGTCATCTCGACACCTTCAGATGCAGAGCCCGGCCAGCCGCCTTCGAGCACTGAGGTGGAGACCACCCAGTTCTCTAGCCCAGGTGATCTGGCTGCGCAGCTGTATGCGAATCCCAAGCTAGCTGCTTTGCGGGGCTCGATGGGAATGGGCATAACACCGTTACAGACCAACGTTAAGCCAAGCGTGATCAGTCCGCCCATTCTGGCCAATCCGAAGTGTTCAGGCTACTTTGTCGAACCTGTACGTGTACCCCAAACCTGTTCGTGTCACCTCGTTGAAGGATACTTCCAGATGAAGTGGATGGAACCATTCCTGGAGAGCGGTGACTTGGCTGGGAAGATCGTATGCCCCAACAAAAAGTGTAACGCTAAGCTGGGGAACTACGACTGGGCTGGGGTGTGCTGTGGTTGTAAAGCTTGGGTGACGCCGGTTCGTACTTCATTTGAAACTCATTGTCTCAGTATTAAGCAACTCCCCTACAGGGCTTTTGCATTAACAGATCTAAGGTTGACGAAGTGGTGATATAAGTGACATATTATTCCTTCAAATCTGCAGATAAACGTGCAAATTTGACAACCAAGCCCATCCTGACCCTTCTATGTATCGCGTCCTCTTGCGTCGACGAGTCTGCCGTGAGCTCGGAGACCTCCTTCAACCACCACTCCAATAATTCCCGTTTGCTCTCTATTGTTGGGTTCTCAGAGGGAATGATGAGACCTCGTGCAAGGAGAGCATCTGAAAGCTCTTCCTCGGTGAGCTCGGCGACCTTTGCTGAGCCATTGAGGAAGTAACTGTCATCTTTCGCGAGAAAAGCGAATCTCTTCCCGCCGGTGAACGGCCCCAGTGTCCAGATTCCCATTGTCTGAGCCACGGCGCGCACGATTGTGCTTTTACTGTAGTCCTCCTCTCTGAGTGATGGAGCGACAGTTGCTAGAAGCTTCTGTGCCTCCCGCGCCGTCTCTAGATTTTTGGCAGCGATGCGAGCCTTCTGCATGGGGAGAATGCACGTGGAAGGTAGGATGCCTGGCGCGTATAACACGAACAATGGGATGGCTTCTTCCGCGATGAGCGCGATGAAGGCGAAGGGAATGATCTTCTTGATGTCGCTGCGTTGGGTGTGGAGGAAATTGAGCTGTGCTCGTGTCTCGGGAGGGTTGGGGATAGACCTGGCTATGTGTTGGCGTCGATATATGCTTCTGCATCCGCGGCCATAGAAGTACACGAGTTGGATAGAAGTCAAGAGAAATTGCATGATGGTCCCAGTGCCGGGAGGCGGTGAAGCGAGGATACCGCGAGCCTGGGCATCGGCAATGTCTGCCTTGAGTTGGTCTGTCATGGAGAGACTGTTGTCGGGGACGGGTGGGGGTAGTGGAGAGGGCTTCTCAGATAGAAAGCGGGCATGTCTGTGGAGGCCTATGGCTTGCGGTGCAAGGACACGGTGCAGCACATCGCGATGACTGCTGTGGTGGACAAACCGTGAAGCGCGTTGTAGCAGCATAAAATCAAGCTGCGATGTCAGCAGTCTTCACGTCACACTAAAATTGCCAGATTTCGGGCCGAATGCCGGTGAAATTGCCGCCGCTTCTCGCTGTGGCCGCAGCCGTGTCTGGCAGTGGTCGTATCCTTCCCGACTCATGACCTGTGTGAGTATTGTTTCGAGTTTAGCTCATCTCAGTGCAGGCGTACACATTGACAAGAGTGCCGGAAGGGGTAGCTCAGCGTGTTGTGTCACAAATCAGGCATTGGTCGACACGTCGTACTAGACAGTAACGGCGAGTACAAGACACTCTTGTAGTCATTCTTGACACATACATCCCACCCACATACACCTACCAACCAGAGACTTGGCTGAAGCGCAAAGGTTGTTTTCCACTTCCCACTTCACAATCTGGTCTCACGATTGTGGGAAACGATATACTTACTGAGCGTGTCGGCTAGTCGAGCTGGTACTGTTGTGGGGCTCTGCAGTGCCTTCGCTGGGATCCTCTTGTCGATGCGATGTGGTCCACAGAGAGAGAGGGTATACGCGTGCCATCAGTGATAAAATAACGTTGGCTGCTGAATGGCGTAGGTCACAACACAGAACTCTGAACCAAATCGCATCCAACATTATGTAGATCATCCAACATTATGTAGATGTCAGAAAACAAGCCTTCATATAACAAAGGCACTTTTGCAGCCTCCACACTCAACAAGTAGATCAATCATCCTCCTCAACATCACCAAACTCGAACATCCCTGCACGATCACGCTTAGCCTCCAGGATAGAGCTGCGGAGCTTCTTGACGAGCTCGGGATACGACTGTATGTATCGGCATCCCTTCTTGTCGATGACGGCCACGCCGTCGCGCAGAAGGTCGGCGTTGATACACGAGAGAGGATCCGAGGCAGACGCAGGATCAGTAGGATCTATCAACCTGAGGTGGAGGAGCGGTCCTTCTCTGTGGTCAACATTGGCAATCAGCTTGCGCCCTTCGCAGAGATTTGTGAAGCGCTCGACCGCCTCCGGGTGGTATTCGCTGTCAGGACCGACGAGCTTGATGAAGCTGGAGAGGGGCAAGTGTCAGACGAGCATTTCCATAGACGCATTTCTCCTACCTTAGCCGTGCGTCGTGTGCTTGTCCAGGCAGCGAACGGAAGCGAGCATCCAATGGGCGGATGTTGGTGAAGGACACTGTGTCCTGGTTGCCGTAGTCGATGAATGTCACTTCGGCCTCACGTTTCAGAGGCGAAGAGCGGCGGACTTTGGCGCGGTACCATGACCCGTCAGAGAATTTCGCGGATACGAGATCTCCTCCTTTGGGGATGAAGCCAGCTGGAGATGCAGGAGCACTCTTGTGGTACAGTGAGAAGTCCCTCATGAGCTTCTCCAGCGATGCAATGCCTTTACCATTGTCAGACTGATGTGGGACTGTGAAAGAGCGGGAAGATGATTACCCTCGGTGTTTAATATTTGCACGGAGAATGTGAAGTCGTTCTTCGCACGGATATCACTGACGATGACATCCAGATACTCAGACTTGAGGGCTCCGTTTGCGTCTTCCTGGACAACAGGCTCTGCTTCGGCAGCTTCGTCAAAGTCTTTCCAGATCTTAATTATAGTCAGAACGAGTTGTTGGAAGATGGCTAAGAGCTCACGTTCCGATGGGCTGCCTTTGCCTCGGCCTCAGCATCGTATAAGTGGCGAGCCCAGGATAGACCGTCAGCAGAGAATGAGTGAACAGTCGCAAGACCTTCCCGAACCAAGGCAACAGCGGCATTCTCGGTTTTGTTGAGGTATAGTGAGCCGATGAATCCACCAGACTTATCCAGTGATTCCACTTCGAACTCGGCGTCCCGCTGCATGTACTTCCTCGTGGCATACTCATATGCTTCAACACCATAGGGCTCGCTCTTTTCAGAGGCATTCCTGGCAGTACGAGGTGCACGGATGCCTATGTAAACATTGAGATGACGTTGAAACCGCGTATATATTACGCTCACCGCCAAGTACTAGGGTCAAGGTTTGATTGTCTTTAGGCAGGAAGATCCTATGTAGGGTTAGTTGTTGAAGACCGGAAAGGAGTCTGCAAAGTACTTGAAGCGGGACCCTGCGGAAACGTAGTCGACAACCGCAGGTATACGACCCAGTCTCTTGAAGCCATTCAAATACTGGTTTGCGCGAGTTGCGGACTATCGGATAGCTGAGCAAACGAAACCTGTAGGCATGCGAGGTATCCACATACCTCCGAGATGTTAAGAGGTTGTTTAGGCGCCGGGATGTCCTTGCCAGAGTAGATACCCCGTGTCTCAGTGATAGCTCTATGATGCGTTGTCAAGAGCCGCCAAAGTTCAGCAAGCTATCAGAACGCACATTTGCTCAGCAGCCATCAGCTTGTCATAATCTGAGGACCGATCCTCGTCATCACGCTTGTGGCGCACGACACTGGCAAGGCCCTTCTCGACCAATTGTTCCGCAATGTTCCTAGCCGAACGTAAGATTGAAAAGGCGGGAAATGTGGGACATGCACGTACACATTCTGATTGCCGTAACGGATTGTAGCACATTCACGCTCATCGTATTCACCCTCGCGGGGACGGACAAAATCAATGGTGACGCGAACGACCTTGCCAATGAGCTTCTTTCGTAAGAATTCCCTGGCTTCTTGTGCGTACGAGGCCTGCTTCGAGTCTGCAAGCCTGAATGAGGCATGAGTGAGGGTAGTCGAAGAGTCATTGCATCTCTCTTACTTGGGTCCTCGGGTAGAGCTCAGTTGTAGCCGACGCTCCTTGCCAGTCTCCTTCTCAGCGACAGAGACTTGATCACCAGACCAGACACGGATGACAGTTCCTTCGAAGGCGCGGCTCTGTCCATTGACAGTTCCGTTCGACTTCACAGAGGCAGGGGCAGGTGCCGATGCGTATAGACATGCACGCTTCTCCTTTGCAGCCTTCTCGGCGGCCCTCAAACGCTCCATGCCACCACTGCTAGCCAGCATTCCGGCGTGCCAATCAACAACGCGAGCGAGACCTGCCGCTACCAGGAATTCTGCGACGTTACCGGCAGGATGCAGGACTGTAGCAGACCGTGAGTACAAGATATAGGCGACCAAGGCGTACACGAACCAATGCCAATGAAGTTGCTAGAAGTTGCGGGTGCTGGCGTGCCGTTGGTGCCGGTTTGGAATGGTGTACCGGTTGAAGTAGGCAGTGATAGTATTTGGACACGTACAGCGCGTTGAAGCAGACGAGATTCAGTGAAGAACTTGGCCTAACAAGAAATGCACATTAATTGTAGCCAGTGGCTTACATGGGGAATTTATGGTATAACCCACTTCTTCACCCCACTGTTCCGACACTTCTCCGGGTTTGCTGGCAACCTTCGGGCTACGGACACCAGCCAAAAGAATGTTGACAATTTGATGTTCTCCGTCGGGCATGAGGAGACGGACGCGTAGAGAAGTACCTTCACGGACTTGCTCGACAATGGCTGGGCAAAAGTGAGCTCGGGAATTTCGGGCAGTGACAAGAGGCACACCATCAATAGATTTTCCTTTCCATTCCGATAGGAAGGCTAATGAATCGGCGGGCATGGTGTGGTGTACGGCACGCGCCTACGAACAGACATGAGCGCGTGACACTATTAGAAGATACGTTGGACGTACTTGGGGACCATGAGGATTCCAGAGGCCCTTGCCAGCTGCTTTAGCTTCGTTCTCGAGCTCGCGTTTGCGCGTGTCCTCGTCTGTGGGGTCACGCTTGAGTTCCTTCACTTTTGCCCAGCCGTTCTTGAGTAGTTCCGAGGCGAGGTCGTGCCCGCCTATTTCCGCTGTGCCAAAGTCACGAGGCACATCGTCGTTGGGTGGCAGCGAGTGGGTCGACACGAAGTTGATTTCCTTTCCAACAGCTAGTGCACGGAGGAACTCGCGCGACTCAAAGGCCCAGGGCTAGAACGCCGGGACTTGAGAACACAGCAACCACCAGCAGCAGCAAACCACCACGTACCTCGTCGTCCCTGGTTGAGGATCCCATCCGAGGGGCCCCAATATCAGCCAGATGGAGAATCCTGATATGCAATTGGTGGGAGACGACGTGTCAAATTGAGAGACGGACCTCTCTTTGGGAGGCTGGCCTTGCGGTCCAGGACGTCCACGAAGAACGAGCGAGTCTCCCGATATTACGGCTGGACGACGGTCTGAGATTGGCTTTGGGGTACAGCATCGAAATTATAGTCACATTTTACGATCTGTAGAAGTGGTAAGTACCTCTAACATACAAATGGGAGGGCGATGTAACTGACCGCTTTCATAGACATTGTGACAGAGTTTTGAGAGTGTGGCGCAAAATCAAGAAAAGCACAAGATGAGAGAGAAAGGCAGTATACTATTTCGTTGTCCAGTGTTTGTCGTCCAGGCGCTTTGCCTCTTTTGGCTCGCCGGTTTCGGGCCGATTGGCACCTTATTGGTTCCGCTTGCCAGTGCCACGCTTGCCATCGCGTCGTACCTCACCAGCATGGCGCGATCCGGCCGCTCTCACTGCTTATCTTCACACCACCACTATGCCTTTTGAAACTATTACGCTGAACGACGGCAACAAAGTTCAATCCCTTCCCTTGCTTCGACACGCTTCCTCATCTGTGTGACCATAGATACCAGCCATTGCCTTTGGGACCGGTACAGCACTTTACGGCCGTGATGCGACGGAGTACGTCGCACGGGCTTTGGACAATGGCTTCTCCCATATAGATACTGCTCAAAGTTGTTACCATTGGCTGCCTCTATTTCCTAGTGCTACTAATCATTCTCGATAGTCTACCGCAACGAAGAAAGCGTCGGACAGGCTCTACTGGAGAGTGGACTCGACCGCTCTGATCTGTACATTACCACCAAGTGGAGTGCTGGAGGCATCCAGGCTGCCTTTGAGGCCAGCTTGTCCAAGGTACCAACTTGAAGGCTTCGTAAAATGCTTACTCACCCTCCGCACACCTATAGCTCGGCCTGAAGAATGTCGATCTCTATTTGATCCATACGCCCTCTCTTATTGAATCAGACATTGAGAATGGCTGGAAGCAATTGGAAGCTATCAAAGACAGCGGACTTGCCAAGTCGGTATGCGTCCCATCCTCGTCCAGCATTTGCCTTCATTCACAAATGCCTTCAGGTGGGCGTCAGCAACTTCAACGTCGACCAACTACAGACCCTCATTAAGACCGCTCGGATCAAGCCCGCCGTGAATCAAGTAAATCATTCCCCCACGGTTCCCACACCGCCGGTTCACCAAGTCTGCCTATAGATTCGCTTTCACCCTTACAACTACGCCGAGCAAAAGTCCTTGCTCGCATATGCCGCTCAGCATGGCATCATCATTGAAGCATACAGCAGCTTGACGTACTGATCAAGCTCGTACCTCACGCTCGCGCTAACACAATGTTTTCAGGCCAATTACACGCAATCCAGGCGGGCCAGTCGATAAGGCCGTGGCTGTCGCCGCTGCCCGCCTGAATGCGACCCCTGCCCAGGTCATTTTCTCCTGGGTTCGCGCAAAGGGGGTCGTTATTGTAACGTTCGTTTCTATATCCCTCAGACATGCATATTACTCAGGCGTGTATACGTATTCCAGAACCACGTCAAATGAAAGCCGACTTAAGGAGTATCAGGCTGTCGCTGACCTTCGTAAGCCATCCATTCCTAGCTTGTCCGTCTGCAGATGATTGATGCGTCGCTCCAGCTCCCTTGACGCCAGAAGAGATCCAAGCTATTGACGAAGCGGGTGCACAAGGTCCTTCTTCGGGAATCTCGAGCAACCGCGTGTTCGTCTTAATGTTCGTCATGCTCGCTCTCGTTGTGATTTATCGCCGCTTTTCAGGCTGCCGTAAATAATCGGATTGATAAGTACATGCATGGATACGTTGTCTGTGTTTGAGGACTCTTCGCGGAAATTATACATTCTTAACAGCAATCTGATTGCTACGCCGCAACCACTAATTGAATCCGACATGTCATGCTTTCGTCAACTTGTCTGGGGGTACGCGTTTGACCACAGCTCCGGAGCTGAGCTTTACATCAAAACGAAACTGTGGAGGAAGTCAGAGTATTGTCCCCCGTACAGGCTTACAAAGTCCTACCCCGCCTTCGAGATGGGATTCATGGGTAGCCTTGACTCGGCCAATAGAGCCTTGGGACGCTTTGTTCTCCCAAGAGTCTGTGTATTCCTGCAGGAGCTTCACTTGGTCTCCCCTTTCAAACTAGAGAGAGTGAGTAATCGGCGAATGATGAGATGGTGGTCCTAGGTTACCTGCGGTGAGGGCATGGGATTTGACAGGCGATCAGCTCTACCAAGTTTGAGACTTTGAGTGGCTGCGATTGATTGTGGCACCGGTGAAGGGCGAAGTTACGATCACGAGCTCTATGAGCCCAGTATTTAATCTCCGACGAGGCGTACCTGACTTTGTACAACAACCACCATGATCGCCTCAGTGGTTGGTTTACCATTGATACCCTTGTTCACAGTGGCAATCTACGGCCATCGGCATCTTCGAATAATCCACATGGACAACGGTTGGGAGACCGTCCGATGGACCTTTCGCTCATGGTGGTGCGGACATCCCGTCTCGAATGCGCTCAGCGATTGGAGATTTGTTGTGGACGATGAACCTGAGAATTTCCGACGCCTGAAACGTGGGATGGACGCGTGGAAGTTCTTGGAGCCGTTCTTTGAATCACACGGATACTTTCTATATGTCAGAAACATTGCCGCGACTTTGGATGCTCCGACGAAGCCTCTCGCTTCTTCATCTCAAAAGTACCCTTTTGCGAGGATTCG
The DNA here is from genome assembly GCA_019915105.1 of Strobilurus luchuensis. Classification (NCBI taxonomy): domain Eukaryota; kingdom Fungi; phylum Basidiomycota; class Agaricomycetes; order Agaricales; family Physalacriaceae; genus Strobilurus; species Strobilurus luchuensis. Next base: position 1,700,617 of record JAHLMJ010000005.1, read on the forward strand.
AGACGAACTGGAGCACTTTGATTATGGGGTGGGTCTTAGGTTTCCAAGAAGAGGCAAAACTGATCTTGCCAGCAACCAAGCGTTTGGGCTGCCAGGGATAGTGCTGGACGAGAAGTTATCATAAAGTATGTCAAGATTCGCTTTCTTGTGCCAAAAAATGTCATTGTTCATCAGACTCATCTCAACCGTGTCTTCTCCGACGACTGAATTGCTGGCATTGCAGCGTTTGAACAGCACAGCAGCGCGTTCCGATCCTAGAAATCACACCATCCCCGTATTAGACTTCTTGACATGGGATGGTTTGATTTTTGCCGTGATGCCACGGTCCGTGCTCTTCACAGCCCGCTGTAATACCTGTTAATGGTCCTTTTCAGATGGAGCTGGGCTTTTGCTCATCGTTTCCGCAAGCTAGAGGATGCAATTTTTGTTTGGGAGTGTCTTCTAGAGGTGAGATCTTGCGCAGGCTAGTACGACTACATCCATCTCTTAGACCTTTCCTCTAGGGCCTCGAGTTCTGCCACGAACTACGCATAGCCCATTGTGATATCCACTCGGAGAACACGGTCACCAATCTTCTGTTAGCCGACGACTTGGAACTACAAGATGACGCACTCGGCGTAGACTGTCTCTTTGCTTACATCGACTTTGGACTGGCCTCTGTCTTCTCTTACGACGCAATTATACAGGACGCGCCACTTCGCTACAACATACCGTTCTGTAGATATGAAGGCTTGGACCACTGTCACGGGGGCTACAACCCGTTCACAGCAGATATGATGCTGCTTGGCGCCACTATGCAGCGCCTCATTCGGGCAAGTCGCGTTACTATGTTTCTCATTTCCTTGTCTCATCGTAATCGAAGATGGTTCCTACCTCCCTGTTCCCTGAAGGCATCCAACTCTTGGACAGAATGATGGGAAAACTTGACATGCCAGTACCTTCTGCTGCTGAGGCTCTTCGTGAACTTCGGGCATTGAAGGAAGTTAGCCAAGAAACACTACAATTTGGCTTTGCTGAGACGATGTGGAGGAGCCCTTAGAAATATGGCAGGTTCAAACGACTTTCATACTAAATGGACCTGTACATCATTCTGCATTGCTAGTCTACTATCGTATCCCCGATGAGCAAGCCTCGATACAGCGCTTGCTCATACTAAGGAGGCCAGGTATCTGGCTAATGATCATGATTGGACTGCCAATGACCGTCGACGGGTAAAGTCCTCCTTTTGAATTCGCAGGTACTTCAAAAGATCAACAAACGCAATTTGCGTCTTGTTGCGAATTTTACTTCTGGCTGTGGTTCATCTGCACCTTTCTGGCTGTGTGAATCAGAAGAATCCGTAGAAGTGTACTTATGTCGTGCTGAACTTGAAGCCTTGACAATGAGATAGACTCGAACCAATCCCTGTCACCTCGCGGAACTCGGCAATCCAGGGACTGGAACCAAATCGGAAGGCGCTGGCGGGGTCGGATTACTCCCACGGTAGGTTATCTCGATATGGAAATTAGTGGCCTTTAGTGCTTGGGTGACCATCTCAGTATTGGATGACAAGGCTATAGGAGCTGAAGATACCAAATACAAAGCCCTCACCGTTGTCTGATTTTTGATTCATCTACGTACAGAGCAATATATTGAGATTTACTCCTCCGAGCCCCGAGCACACGTTACTGTGATGAGCATGTAATGTCACAGGAAAGCATAACGATCAAGTTTAACAGCTATTAAAGAAGAACATATACATATTTTGCGAAACGAAAAATGGTAAGTGCTCTATATTATGGAACTTCATCGCCTGATATGAGCTCGTGAGGATTTGAGAGGTGAGCCCGACCCCGGATTTCCATATCGAGATAATTCTCCGTGGGATTAATCCGACCCCGCCAGCGCCTTCCGATTTGGTTCCAGTCCCTGGATTGCCGAGTTCCGCGACTGTTCCGCGAGGTGACAGGGATTGGTTCGAGACTGGTTCGAGTCTAAGATATGACGATTATGTAAGTACGTGCCGGCCGCCGCTTTCGATCCATCTTGAACCAGGACCACCACCGCTGATGAGTATCCGTCTGGTGACTTTCGATGTTCTGCACACCCTCATAACTCCTCGGCATCCTATAAATATTCAATATGCCCTCGCTTTCAAGCCCTTTCTTGGCGAACTTGATCCCGATGCTGTAAAATCCTCTTTCAAGTCTGGTGACCGACAAGCTGTCTCTGTGCACGCACTCAAACAAGGCTGAATCTTGATTGCAGCGCTCGGGGCTTTGCAGCGTGAAAGACCTGCATACGAAAAGGGCAGTAAAGACTGGTGGTCAGAAGTCATCTACCGTACTGCTGTGTCTGCAAATGCTGATTCAATCGGTGCGCGTCCAGATAATCACATATTAAGCCTACATGTTGAAAGAACATTGCTCAAGCGCTCAAATCTTCCTTGCCTCAAATTGTTGATACGTTGATGCATCGCTTTAGCTCAAAAGAAGGCTATCGAGCTTTCAATGACTCACTTCCTACTTGTAAGCCGGCAGCCATCCATCTATACAAATGGTTCTCAGCCTAGACGTCAGTGAACAAATTGCACGACCTTGGTATTCTGTCCGCTGTTATTAGCAACTCAGACTCTCGAACCAGTGCGTCTCACCGGCCAATTTAGGGCACGAATATATACTTCGACAGGGTTGGTCTTGCAAGACCTAGGGTTCCCAGGTCATCTGGATCCAATACTTCTGAGTGAAGAGGAAGGCATCGAGAAGCCAACCAGGGCTATCTTTGAGCGCGCCGTAGACCGCGTCAACAACAAGAGCGCCACACAACCGCCCATCCGAATGCATGAATGTCTACACATTGGCGACGACCTATCAGAGTATGTCCAGGTTGCTATTCAGAATTGAAAACGATACTTACATGCACGCTAGTGACTACAAGGGCGCGCTTGATGCCGGAATGCAAGCATTGCTTTTGAAACGTCCTGGGAAGAAACCTCGCGATGATTTTTCAACCTCGACTGTACGGACTATTGAAAGTTTGGATGAAATTTTTGCACATCTCAGATGATTGTCTATAAACCCCGGATTAGTCCCTCGGTCAATTAATCTGAACCTCGATAAATGAATACATATACGTAGTAACAAGTTACACAGTAAGGATGGAGATAATAGAGAATGTGGTAACCAATTCGATGATACTAGATGAACGGTCTTGCAAAGCATGAGAACAATTGATACGCGTACAGAGCAAAGATAATAAGAGTATGCAGATATGGCATGGAATCTACAGGCGGAAATGTCAGCAGGGCGAGACAAAACAGGGCTAGAGACTCACAGATAGTGAAAGGAAGATCACGTTTGATGTCATGAGAATTCAGGCGCCGGAGAGCCCACTTGTAAGTAAGACAGGAGTAGTCCTATCGAGCTGTTTTGCTGACATTGCAATTTCAATTCTGCGAGTGACCACGTCCGTTGACCATCTTGATTGTCCTCGGTAGCAACATCCTCTTCAGGGCCCGAGCCATTACTGAGGTCAAGTTCATGACGGCCGGCTTGACGGTGGTAAACCTGGCTACGTGACTTCGAGCGGACATGGTTTCCAGCTTTGCGACCCCCAGTCTGCACGTCCAATGTTTGTCCAGTCGGCGTTCCGACATGTACCGGCCCCATCAGCGTCTCCTGTAGAGCTCTGAACGCCATGATATCCACCGCCCGATGAAATTTGCTAGCCATCGACTTGCGTGAGGACGTTGCCTCATCGCACCTGCGCTGGAGTTCGGTGATCCACGTCAGCTTCACGATGGGGTCGCGGACATTGAACATGTATCGTCGCTTTAGTCCCTCATGATTGACAAAGGCAACTTGGAACGTGTTGCGCATGAAGGCACGTTCCACTGTCAAGCCACTGCTGAGGGCAAGCCCACTGTACTTCAAAGCATTTGGCCCCGAGCGAATCATGATGTAGGTCTTTTGACCAAGAGAAACGCCTGTTATGCGGAACGAAGCTTCGGCTGACTTCGCGAAGGAGAGCACCGGAGGATCAAACACCAAGCCTTGGCCGTATAAGTGGATGGAGAAATGGGGGTCGGGTTGAGGGAGCTTGAGATGCACCGGCTCAGACTGAACCTTGTACGTGAGTTGTTCGGGTGGGCGTCGCTTGACGGTGATGATCAGGAGATCGCGCACATCCTCAGGTGCCACAGCCATGCATATGCGCTCCCGAACTATGCCCTCAAAGATTTCGCGCAAAACGTCGTCCGAGACTAGACGGGACGGATCAATACGACGGAAAGCCTCCATGAAGTTCCTCATCTGCAGCATGCGTATTGGATCGCTGGATCCTGGTAGATGTGCAAGCCCGCCGTGGAGATGGTCATTGACCTGAATGATAGCGCGCACGAGACGGATCGCGAGGTCCTTGTCATACGCCACGAGCGAGGCGTTGGCGTCGTACCACCTAGCAGCAAAGGAGTCCAGCAGGTACTCCAGATTCGAAGCCGGTTTGGAGATGATGTGGATAGAGAATAGGAACGCGCGAAGCGCCCGATCTACGCGCAACCCCGCAAAGCCGAAGCTGTCAAGATAATTCTTGAGCACGAGCTTGGACGTTCTCCGCGAAAGATAGTCCCCAAGTTGTGCTCTGTCGAGCTCAGTCGTGCGGAAGAGAAGCTGACCAAGAAGAGCGGGATCATCTGCGACATGTAGAGACGAAAACAACGTCGATATTGCCTGGTCAGGGAGTTTCTTGAACTGATGGATGAAGGTACGCAATATGGAGTTCCGCGGAGGTATACTATAGTTGGTGGACTTGGCAGAACTAGGCGCTTCCGAGCGATCACCACTGAACTTGAGATCAGAAAGGTGGACAACACTCTTGACAATCAACGCCTTGTCATCGACCGGGCCAGACTGTAAACTATCAGGTCCATTGACGGGTTTCGCGATGACGAGGATATCGGAGAACAATATCAGGATACGATCCTTCACTGTGTTGGGATTGACAACTTGCAAGACAGCATGCGAGAACACAAAGCCTCGGGAAGGCGTCTCGACAGCACTGGCCCACATGGGACTTCGAGGGCCTCGGGCCAAATTGTCCTCCAGCTTCTCAAGGATGAGGGCACCCTTTGTCAGTGGTGGTTCGGCGGAGTAATTCGACGAGGTGGTAGATGACGAGGAAGAGACGGAATGAGCGGGGTACTCGCTAGTAGACGATATGTCCGGAGTAGGTGAAAGAGGATCAAGCGGCGAAGGGGGTGTGGTAAGAGGGGACATCGGAATGAAGCTCGTCTCTGTGGGAGGAAGCACCCTGTTTGCCTTCGGAGTGTGCTCAATATCTGTCCCAGTGCGGAATGATGGAGACGGAGTTGAAGACAGGGGCGGAGTCATGAGAGGTGGGGAAGGTACAACGACAATAGTGCTTTCACGATCGGTCACAGTCTCTGTATCCTTCCGTATTCGCAACAGCTCAGTAAGAGACGGCTTCTTGGATGCCGCCGTCTCTGGAGTGCTGGGAGCAGTCGTGAACACCTTCTTTGTCGTCTTCACCCTCATCCACTTCCTCACGTCGAGGAGTGTCGTCGGCAATTCCGCATCCTTGCTTTCCACTGGTTGAGGAATGTCGATGTAATCAATGGCCGGCGGAGGTGCTCCCGTGTACTTGATACGCATCCCTGTGTCCGATGTCTGGCGACCGAGACGGGCTTCGGGCGGGCGGTAACTCGACGGCTGCTCACCCAGGGATTTCGGAGACAGTGGGCCTTGACTATCAGCGGCTTTCGAAAAGGCATTGACTTCGGACGTAGAGGGTGTCTTCTCCAACTGTTTCGGAGCATTGAAAGGGAAGAGTTTGGGATCCTGGTACCGAGAGTAGCCACCACCAGATTGGGACGGCGACAGAGGAGGTGGCGATAATGCAGGAACAGAAGCAGACGCGGTGGGTGACTGGGTGACAAAGTGCTGTGACTGCTGCTGCTGTAGCATGAACACGCCTTCGTTCTTGTCAGTCCGTCCGCTATGTATGCTGACACCGCTTTCCCGGCTGATACTCGAGTCGGTGTGATCACGACGATGCTCCCTTGCGATACTGTTGGTCCTTGAACGTCTGCCAACGCTCGAACCAGAACGCGCAAATCCCTTGATTTTCTGCCACGTCCCAGACCGCTTCGCAGACGACTCGGGACGGTCTTCAGCGTCCGTGAATTCGGGCGCAAGTGGTGATCGCTCAGACACGGAAAGGCGCAATGGAAAAGTCTGTGGTATGGACTCGGTGCTCCCTCGTGTCATCGACGCTGACTGGGAAAGAGCTGCCAAAGAAGACGGAGAAGGGGGAACATGAGATGGCGTCGTGTCAGGAGAAGTTTCCGAATCGATGGTCACCGAAGATGCTCGCGGCGAAATGTCATCATCCTCTTGCTGAAGAGACGAATGGGAAGACAGGGGCCGTTCTCCTGCAAGCTCTTCGTCATCTAATTCCACGTCCTGCACGACGTCCAGCTCTTCCACTAGAGTTTGATCAGTTGATGGACGGGAGAGCAAAAAGACTACAGACCTGGCTGAGCCACCCAACTAATCTCACGATCATTGTCGTATATACTTGGGACCGACTCGCGTGTATAAAGAACCTCCTCCTCGTCTTCTTCGCGACGTAACCGATGTGTTGGAATTTGAAAAGGACTCGAGCTTCCCGGGAGGCCGTCATGCCTGGAAGTGCTGTCACTGAGGTAGAAAGGTACATTGGCCATTCCTGAGTGAGATTCCATCGAGGTCGTCGATAGGGCGTCGCTGGGATGGGGGAGTCTGAAGGGCGAGCCATTGAGAGGAGTACCGCGCGGAGGTGTTACTGGCAAATTCGGACGATAATGTGGAGCAAGGGGCTCTTCCTCTTCTTCCTCTACCACAATACTCCGTCTTCTAGTGGTGCCGGGCCTCCCAACATCCACATGTTCCTCGTGATAGAGCGGCTCATCTTGTTCTATCTGAATCTCATTGTCCGAATGATGGAGGGAAGATGCCGTATATGGCTCTGGACTCTGGACGGGAGAAGATTCTCTAGGAGAGAAGCTGCGGATGAGACCAAAGTTCGGGGTGGTCGATCTGGCCCGAATCTCTGCAAAGTATGCCTGGGGGTTTTCGGGAGGAATGGGCGTTTGAGGCAATGGCGTTGTGGGAGGTATGGGCGTATTGGGAGATGTCGTGATGTAGTCAGAATCAGATACCGCTGCGTTACTGGCATTTATGGAGCCGCGTCGCTTGTTAGACTTGGATCGTCGCCGCTTTCTGCGCGTCTCTGAGGGAGGAGGCGTTGTGCTAGGCTGTTCCTCTCCACTGTTGGGCTCCGTATCGACATCCTTGGCAATCCTCGGAACCAATCGGTCCAAGAGTTGCTTACGCACAAAGGTACGTTCAGCTGTCAAGCGTTCATCTCCAGAAATAGTGAGATTGCGACGAAGGCCAAATGTCGGTGAAGGAGACATGGATGGATCGTACACGTCGGTGCCACCTGTGAGTTTGTTCATGGCAGACTGTCTACCGGCGGCACTGTGGGAGCGTTGGAGGAGCCCGCGTCTTGTTATATCCTCCAGAGAGGGCAGACCCGGTGTTGGCGGTGCACTAGGGGGTAACGACCACAGCGCGTCAGAATTAGTGGGAGTTGGTGACCGCAGCATACGCTGTCTTGCAAGATTGCTCAAAGGACTAGGGGATGGAGGAAGCGCCGGCACATCCGCTGCGTTGAGCGGCATAACACCGAGCTCGGGCGAGGAGTCGCCATGGGTTGGCGTCGGCGCCTGGGTACGGTTCTTCAGATCCTTTGAGCGCCGCGAACGCGACCGGCGTCGGGATCGAGAGGGAGGGCGGACACTGGCGGGCTCTTCTTCCACTTCCTGCTGTGGCGGCGGCTCGACGACCTCCACGGGCTCGTCCATGATCTCAGCAGGCTCTGACGGCGGTGACTCGATGTCTGGCGTGTCCTCGCGGCCGTCCTGTGGCTTTTCTCCTTCACTGACAACCTCTGTGTGCATCCGGGGCCTCCGTCCGCCTTCCATCCGCGGGAGCGATGCTGCGCGCTTCAACATCGATACGGCCCGCCTACGCTGCTCCCTTGCATCGGGCAGAGAGTCGCTCTCCATGTCGTGGAATAATGTGGAAGCTGGCAGAACGGCGATGTTCATCAATGTTCGAGTCCAGTGAGCCACTCGGTGATCACACTGACCTGGTAAAACTGTATAAAAGAGCCCTTTCTAGGGCGGGCACTCCAGAGCACAAAATGGGGGATAAAGCGAGGCCTGCAAGCAGAGAATGCGTTCGGGCGCTGAGTAGGAAATTGGAAAGGCACTGACCGCGTCAGGGCACACCGCAGAGAGGAAAATGCCAATGGCTTCCCCACGTGGCTGCTAATGGCAGCGTGCAAGGGAAACTTCAAACTGCCTAGCACCGCTCGGATATATGCGCTCACCAGGTCAGGTCCGCTGCGTTCGAGGGCATGTCTGAGTGCCTCGCCTTTCCAACGTGGATTAGACGACGGCAGATCCAGCAGGTGTATCGCTGCTTTTGTATAGCGAATCTAAGCTTTTCATCGATCAGACATGCCCTCGAACGGGACTAGCAGCGGACCTGACCTGGTGAGCGCATATATCCGAGCGGTGCTAGGCAGTTTCCCTTGTACGCTGCCATCGGCAGTCGACAAGAGCAAGCGGGCCCCGGAGCGAACCCGTGCAGTGGACGCGGACGCGACATCAGCGGAGTCCACCCCGATCGCTGCCAGCGCTCCTTCCTTCTTACCACCACAAGCTCAACAATGGAATCCCCGCCATTGACAAGCTCTGGCAGCGTGCAGAGTCATATGTCCTCCTCCATATCAAAGAAGCGTCTTCGCTCCCACTATGCATTCCCTGACGCGTCGGGTCCTCCGTTGCCCGTGACCACGCCTCGCCACAGCAAACGCTTTGCAGCCCTCGACGGACTCGGATGGAATGCAACTGTGTATCTTTGGAGCTGTCTTTCGAACGTCTACGTCCGATGGACTGTCGCATCGTACCTCTGCTTTAGCCTGGTGTTTATTTCTACGACCTTGTACGCATTTCTCCGCGACATGACGCACGAAGAAACCCAAGGTTATCACCATTCAATTTCGCGTCTCCCTTGCACTAATCTCGCCCGCGTTACAGAAGACTGGTTCATATCACCATCCCAGCGCTTGTCCCGAATCCTTGAGTCACACCATCCGACCCCGACGGACTTCCAGCCGTTCGCGCTTCGCGCGAAACCTCTTGATAACCTACAAGTTCCAACGGCATGTTTCGCGTGCCCCGACGACATCGAGGCGAGTGTACTGATACAATGGGCTAAAAAATGGGATGGTAGACCTCGTGATATCCCCAACTTCCAAGCCGCAGCTCAGTGAATTCAGGTCCTATATCCCTGGTGATCTCGACGTCTGATCCTCAAAACCTGTTGCGTCGACTGGACCCCCTCAAGTCATCGCCCTATCTCTCGATACATCTTCTCGGCAGCCAAAACGTGTCCCCCAATGCGCTTCTCAACATCGCTCGATTATTCGCCATCACTCCAAGTGTCGTCCTGTTTCCGAACTGTGATTCGCCGCCTTCGTTCTCTGCATATACCCCAGAGACCATGCATCCTCCTGCCATACTGAGTCCTGCCAACGAACTGCACTTTCCTGTAACTGCACTGTCTCCCTTGCTGCTTCCTCAAAATTATTCTGTCTGGTGTCCCGAAAGGTTCTTTTTTGCGCACTCGCGTACTCTTGACTGGGAAGAATGTCTATGGAGGGTTTGGCTCGAGGAACAAGGTCATCTCGGACACATCAACGTGACTCTACCCTCTCAGGTCAACCAACAACAGTTACCTTCGTCTCTGGTATGTGGTAGTGTATCTCATCTTGAGAAACTGACCGCTTTGTAGGCAAAAATGAGAACGCGTCTGACTTCTCGATACCGATCCGAAACGTGCGAATTGCTCATGAAAAAACAAGCCATTCTTGGTGTAGCCCCGCGTCGCCAGATTCAGTGGCTCAAAGTATTTTGCAGACGAGTACGTTATAACGAAATTCGTCCCCACGCTCTGATTATTCAGCATTCAATAGACCACAGACAGCATTATTGCGTAGACTTGCGGACAACATATACCCCATCCTAGACAATGTGATCATCAAAATATACCTCAATTACATTCTGTGTCCAGAATGCGCTTGTTTATTCGTCAGACTTGCTGCTGCTGATCTCTTCATCACAGGCGAGTCCATCAGCATGTTCCAATCATGCAGCATCTCAGTGTTATGGGCCTGTGGCATGACGAGGGTAAGTATGGAACCTGGATCCAAACTAGAAGCAAGACTAACCGACACCCTGACTTCCTCGCCGGCGCGTGTGACTACTTCTTGCTCGTAGTCGGTCATGGCGTCAGACATACTGGATGTCTTGCCGTGAACCTTCCTCACTGCCTCCATGAGGAGAGACGCGTCTGCGATGCCGTGATTCACGCCCTGTCCTCGCTGGAAAGACATGGCATGTGCAGCATCACCTGCCAACTGTACTCGGTGACCAAAGCGAGCCGACCATGGAGAGGGGATCCAGTATGAGATTCGGTTCATGTGGACTTTGGTGTTGTCGGGCAGCCACTGGTTTGCGGATAGGAATGGCTCGCACAGATCTGACGTCCGCTCTTTGAGCTCCGCGAGAGTCACTTCGGAGTCGAGTGTTTGGAGAGTCACTTGCGAGGAAGGTGGGCCTGGAGGCCAAGTTGCCATCAGTTGGAACCTCCACGTTGTTGGGTCGGCAGGATCTTCGACGTCCGAAACTACACAGTCGCGCTCAAAACAGGCCGCACAAATCACTTGGGAGCGACTGACTTGATATCCACGACCAGAGACCCTTTGGATGGACTGCGTTTGTTTGTATCGCGTGATTCTGGCGAACGAAGCGCGCTTTGTCTGCATCTGGATATTTGACGGAAACTTGTGTCGCGATGTACGGCGCCACCAGAGTTTCGCCCTCCGGACCTGGTAAGAGTTTTCGGCGGACCGTGGATCGCGCACCATCAGCCCCGACAAGGAGGATGGTTGTTACCCTCGAGCCGTCGTCAAATACGGCTGTAACCGTATTGGGCGTGGGCCCATCTTCGATGTCCACCAAAGTGATCCCATACTATGCAATGGGAAGGGCAGGGTCAATTTGTTTGTCACCTGGGCAGGAGGCGGGAGATAGACCGCGGGTACCTTGATGTCAACACCTATCTTGCACAAATTGCGTAGCCTGGAACGCAAGACGCGATACATCTTGGGCAATGGGAGCACCCGCAACACGTCTCCAGTCGCGCCGTTCTGCACCGTGAACGAGTCCTGCTCGGAAGGGGTGTGGAAGGGGTCACATTGTGTCGAAGCAAGCTGGCTATAAAGCTCCGGTGGCAAGCAGGTTTCAAGATTTGGAACGGCCCTTCGTACGCGCCGAGTCAGAACTGATTAGGGGCAGAGGCTGAAGGTTGGGTCGAATACTCACCAGTGGACAGCCATGCCCCAGTCTCGTGAACGCCCTTCTTTGGGTTCAGACTCGTAAACTTTACATTTGACTCCCAGCTGTGTGCATATCAATAGCCATCCAATGACGATAGCCCTTATGGTGCACCTTCATAAGCCCTTGCGCGGTGAGGAGACCAACGACACCTTGAGTTCCAGAATTTAGCTCTCGTGAGACAAAGCTCATACAGACGTAGTAAAGGCTCACCTGCACCAATGATGACAACCTCCCTTTCGCTCATTCTTCGAGAGTTGTACTGGTAGTATACGACGAAGCAAGGCACGCTGGCTACAAGGTGCTTATGCTGAGCGCGATAGGACAACCGCGGACCCGAAGATACCGCGGCATAGATTGAGGCAATTGGAAAGACGATAAGTAGCAACCGCACTGCACAGTACTATAAGTAGATAGATAGTGACCGCTCATTCGTCGGTTGTGATGCTGTCTGTACCGATACCATCTTATATGTAGGCAACAAGGTAGTGCTGCCGCGAGTCGAGGCAAACTCGAGCCATCAACTCGGGTGACTCGACTCGATGCCCAAATCAGGCAGTCAAGTTGATGAGTCTCTGATGGCTCTCTGCCTCGACTTTACCTCACCACCTGTCGGCACCCAGACGGCTGATGAGGCGGAGTTATTACTTATCTTGTCTTCTCGCTTCGACAAAGTGCAACGCCAACGAGCAATACGAGTCTTTTCTCTAGTGTGCCCGAGTCAACCAATGGTCAGCCTCTAATTAAGGAGTTCCCCGGTGGTGGTGGCCCAAAACCTCTATTGAAGCGACTGGTAGGATGGTAAATAATTGAGCGACGCGACATGACTCGCGTCAGGTAACATGAAGAGGCGGGGTTTCAATGGTGCCCTGTCATGTCTCCCTCTAGCCGTGTTATGTCGACGCTGGCGTCTTGCCCAGCGTGCGGAGACGATCCCTGTGTCCCGCATCCACCAGCCTCCTCACAATACTTGACCGCCTCCGGATACCTATCTTGGGATGCTTATTACCAGCACTGCCTGGATTGGCAGCAGTTTCTGTATTTCAATAACATGTTCTTGCAAGTCTGGGCATTGTCATCTCGTCGATACAGCTGGTACACCGACGAGTGGCTGTAGGATGGGACTCTGAACACTGATCCTGGGGGGCGCAGGCCGCGGTGCCGGCGTCTGTTAGTTATTGATGGAGCTCGAGGCGACCTCGGTATCAGCTCGAGGCGAACTCGAACCAATCGAGTTAAGCTAACCCCGGTCCCTGACTCGAGGCGAACTCCACCTCGACTCGCGGCAGCACTACAACAAGGAAAGGCTATCGGTGCGTTGATCTCCCAAACCTGAGTCTACTGAGACTGATCTTATATAGACTACGGACGACCAACCACTGTACCCATGCAAGGCGAGACATTGGCGACCTCCTCTTTCGACCGTTGGTTCATGCATCAGCTCCAACTTCTTGCCGTCAATGTGAGATTCTATCATTGGAGATGCATTGTAGAATGGATACTGACTCTGACTCTCTCTGACTCCAGGTTGAGCAGGCGGGCTCTATTGTGTGGCATGGCCAGCACATGATCGACAGCGTTTCCATCGATGCTCTGAATCTTCATCCCGTCTTGATTGCCAAGCTACTGTGGCGGTCTTTCAGCGAACGGCGCAAGTGGTTCCATCTAGGAATTGTATGACCACGTATATGACCCGAGAATGAGTATTGTTGATCTAGTCTATATGTATCGCACAGGAGACGCAATGTCAGAGTAAGTATGCGTGGCGTTTCCAGGGCGTTTCAGATCCGGAAGTCGGTCGGGATCTCCTTGACAACTCATTTTCAACGTCTAGACTCTGAGACGTATTACTTTGCCGCTTTCCGCCTCTTTTGCGGGCAGCCAAGGCCTTTCTTGGCGTTCCTTCTCTCTTGGTAATTTGCGAGGCGCATCCTTCTCACCTTTCAAACCAGGATGAATGCGATGATTGCGAAACGCAGAGTGCACGCCACTGTGATCGCAGCGTCTGCTCTGACGCGTTACCCCCAGTTCCATGTAGATATCAGTGAGAATTGCAGGTGTGTACACATGAGAGCGCGACTCGCTCAATTGGTGCACAAGTTCTCCGTCATGATGAGAGTCGACTGCATGAGAGAAACCTTTCGTGGACCCCATTGACCTACGTCGTCCGAGCCACAGGTCGAGCGCGAGGAGGATTGGTGGGTCATAAGCAACCTATTCATCGCACAGTGGTTGATATCCCCTCGTGGTTAGCCGATGTACTTAAGGGTCTACTTTTGTCCCTTCATGACGTCCCTAGAATTTAGTGTCCCTCTTGTTCTGTCACCTTCTTCTGTCCCGTCCAGGCAACGGCTCTCTTGTTCTCTGCCGCTCGTTCACACATTAGCTGAAGTTTCACGCGCGACACAAGGCAGACTTCACGCACGAGCCTGACAAATGCTTAAGCTCTGACGACTGGCAAGAACCATATCCTTCCGAAATGCTTGCTTTTGCCCTTTATTCTGCTGGTGTCGTTGTCGCCATTTTTGCTCTATGTCGCGCTGTTCGGCAGTATTTGCTCTCAGTGGAGACTGGCTTCCTCGACCTGTCCTTCCTTGGGGTGTCTCGAGACTCGGACGCGAAGATACGGGGAACCGCGGTCATTTGTGGTGGAAGGTGAGTAGTGCGCCCTCTCGGCCTTCTCAACGCGACGCTGAAACGTCTCATAAACAGTATTGGAGGTCTTCTCGCAGCTCGAGTCTGTCATGACCACTTCGAACGCGTCCTCATTGTCGAATCTGAGGATTGGCTCGCAACCGACGAAGGGCGTCTCGTCGATGCGCGGCTCCAGAAGCATTCTCGAGCTCGACTCATCCAGTACAACTCTCTGCAAGGTGAGTGCACATCTACAATTCAGACCAGTTATTTCCGGCACTCAACGGGCTTCTAGGCATGGTGGCCTTCGTGTACGCCGGCCTGAAGAGGTCCTTCCCAAACCTCGTCGAAGAGTGCAAAAAGTCAGGCATTCAGTAAGTCCTGTTCCACTGATCCTTTGTGCCCGAAATTTGCGTCCTAACCAATATTTCAGTATTGGTCCTGCCGACTTTGCTGTCAGCCTCTGGGGTCAGACCCTGCGAGTTCCATACGCTGCATATCTCGGGAAACTTCCCGAGACCCTTTGGGCATCGCGTCCAGCCCTGGAAACTCTAATTCGGCGACTGACCTTGGACCAGATGCGCTATCCCAACATTTCACAAATGGCAGGAACAGTTGTAGCGGTCAATAGTAACATGCCCAGCTACCTGACTCAGATCAGTGTCCGCACCAAGGACAACGGTGTTGAGACTATCGATGCTGTCCTTGTCGTTGGTCCGTTTGACCTATTCGTCAATGTTGCGAACTTTGCTGACCTTGTTTGGCCGTTAGATTGTACGGGTCCGGCTCAAGCAGGCATAAAATGGCTTCGACGCGCTGGGTTTGATAGCGCTGTCTCTGACGATTCGTTCGCGCTTGACCGTCTGAAGGTGACCTTCGACCCAAAGATGCACTACTCGACGTTCCGGATCGATGTCTCCCCGTCACTTGCTGAGAAACTTCCAATACCTGGAGGCTACGCAAACGCAAACGGATCATTATTGATGTTGTTCCCGGACATCACCAAGGACGGGAATTACTTTGGGTGTTTCAAGATGGAAGCGGATACATGTGAGTCGACAAAATTGACCGACTCGGAGCAACCTGGCCTGAGCTATGTTTCTTTCAGTATTTATGTGTTGCGGCGCGTGGGGAAGTAGCGACTTGCCACGAACCCTCAAGGATGTGCCTAAATATGTTGCATCCATCAGGGTCATTCGTCCACTTCCAGAATGGTTCTGGCAGTTTCTGGGAATGGTCATTGAGGCGGAAGACACGCCCGTATGCAGCCTAGTGCGAGTCCGTATGTGGTGAAGTTGATCAAACCTATTTCCTTCGTTCTTGACAGCCCCCACAGCCCCTTCGTTCTGGACGCATTTTGAGGAGGCAGCGAATTTACCGTCAAATTGGATTGCAATTGGCGATAGTGTAATGCGGGTGAACCCTCTCTACGCGTGAGTAAGCATCCTCTGTGCTCTATCGTCGATTTTGATGTCCTCGTCCAGACAAGGGTGCCCGAAGATCCTCAATGGCGTTTTGACCATGAACACGCTTCTGAGAAATGTCAGAGGAACGGACGGAATTCCAGCTGACTTTTCGCGCCGATTCTTCAAGGCTCAAGCTGCTAAGTTGGCGCCGATTTGGTGCGTACCGCTCGTCTCCTAACCGTAATGCTATTTGTAACGATGCCATGCTGTGTGTAGGAAACAAGGAAAGGCTCTCGGTGCGTAGCTACAGTATCACAGTCCTGATTGTGGTGAGACTGACTTTACATAGACTACGGACGGCCAACGACTATACCCATACAAGGCGAGACCTTGGAGACTTCCTCGTTTGCCCGTTGGTTCATGCAGCAGCTCCAACTTCTTGCCGTCACTGTGAGAATATCCAACATGCATTGGAGGTGGAAGGCTGACCTTGACTTGATATTCCTCAGGATGACCAGGCCGGCTCTGTCGCATGGCATAGCCAGCACATGATTGATAGCGTCTCCTTGGACGCTCTCCATCCCGCCTTGTTCGCTAAGCTACTGTGGCAGGCTTTCGGCGAGTGGCGCAAGTGAGATATGCAATGAGTTCGATGACACCAGTATATGACCCGGGAATGAATACTCTATAGCATATTAATCTAGTCAATATATCATACATTCAACCTTTGGAAGCCTGTCGGGGTTTCTTCCGTGGCTTCGACCACTCGTCGGGGGCGTCTGAACCGTCAGACGTACTATTTTGCCGCTTGGCGCCTCTTCTGCGGTCAGCCACTGTAACGGCCTTCCTCCTCGTACTGATAGCCTCCCCTGCATCATCTTTTTCTTCTAAAGATCTGCGAAGCTCGTCCTTCTCACCTCTGAGACAAGGATGATCGCGAAACGCAGGGTGCACGCCTCCGTGATCGCAGCGCATGCTCTGCCACATTCCCACCGGATCCATGTAGATATCGTGGTGAAATTCGAAGGTGTGTCCACATGAGAGCACAAGCTCAGCTGCGGCAATTAAGTTGAAGACATCTCGGAGAGCCCGATATACGTAGCCCTTCTCGAGGAGGATTAGTACAAAGCCAGTAGGCGAAAACAAGACAGAGAAACGCACTGTTCCTTCGTCAGAATTGATAGTCGAACAGGGTCGTATCAAAGGCATGCATACTTAGGTACGATATTGCAGAGAAACAGTGAGAGGATAGTACATACATACCAAGCAGTTGACAAGCTCACGATCACAGAGAAAAGGGCCGGATGATAAGTAGATCATACTAGATGTGCACAGGCCGCTAACGATCGTGATCGAGAGGCGACGCGACGAATTGTGCTTCCGGCTTTTGCAGGCTTTACTACGTAACAAGACCTATAGATGAGGATTCTCCCAAATAGCTTCAATTGAATATGAGTGAAAGACACAATGCTAACTGTCGACCATAATCTCATCCTCGTCGCCCAAGAGCTTTTCTTCCATATTCTCATCGTCCTTGCTTAGATTCTCCTGGAATGCCATATACACACTATCAGCATCGGGGCCGTCAACAACGAGATCTAGGAGATCCGCTGCGAATTCTGGAAGAGAATGAGGCTTGACCATCAAGCAAGATCGTATGAGGACGTACCAGATATAACAACCATCTCCGGCTTCAGCTCCTTGGACATCCACTCCGGCATCGATGCAAACGTCAGTCGTCCAAAGGTGAGGGTGAACATGTGCAGTATGCCGGGGAAGTGTCTCACAGGAGCACGATGCAGCTTGTAGCGGAGGTCCAGAGGAGGCTCGTGAGGCTCGTGGTCATACGCGAGGCGATGGAGTAAGTGGATTGTTTGATTCAGTAGACGGACCGTCCTATATGGTTGTCAAAGTCAGTCTACGATTAAGTTGTGAAACGTACGAGGACACTAAGGCGGGAGAGTCGAGCAGGTTATCATCGTCTTGCCAAATTGGCGTAGTCAAGGTCGTGATGAACACGACTAGGGAGGGCACTAGGACTTGCGACTCGGACAGTGTCTTGATGGCGTCCGGAAGACATGCACTCAGCAACCCGATGTACCCCAAGATAGCCTCTTTGAGCGATAGCGCCTGTTTTGATATTAATGGTGACTTATTGTCTTCGAGCAAAGCGACAGACCTCGGCTCCTTGACGGTTGGTGTCGACAAGGAATGAACATAATCGATCAAGGACAGGAAATTTATCGGGCGGTGGACTGTCGCTAGGTGCAATGTGGAGCAAGTTCTGCGCCAGTTGAGGATCTTCATACAGTCAGAGATGTTTTGAGTGAGCCCGTGAGGGTCTTACAGGTCAGTTGTAGAGTGAGAAAATGCGTCACGCGTATCAACATCCATGTCGGCTGCTGTCCATGCAGAAGCGTCGCGTATACTTCGCGGTTAACCGCCAGATGTGCCAATTGTTCAGCGTCTTCCCTGATGGGATTCCAACAAAGCGCGTCTAACAGGTTGATGACCTCAGTGGCTAGAATCGTAGGATACGGTTTATCCTTCGGAGGGTGCAGATGGGCTTGGATAACGCAACATAGCGAGACCAGAAGGAGAGGGTCCGCATCCTTGTCCTTGTCCAGGCGTGATAATAAGATAGAACTAAATGATGGCAGAGAGTAGATTAGTATACAGAGAAGATTAAGCAAGGTCACTAGACATGTCAGCTGGAAAGGGTGTGTTAACCTCGAGGAGGACACTTCGGATGGGCTTCATACCAGATCATACTGGATGAAATACTGAAGCAGCGAGATAAGAGAAGATGCGACTGTCGCGGTCACAGTATAGCGATCCGTAGGCCGATGGTGACTTCCGATGTCCCGCAACAGGACTCCGACCAGATCGCGGTACTCAGTTTGAGATGCTTGAGGCACCGGTGCGTTGATGAACTCCTGCAAAGACGAGACAGAGGAGGACGGCGCCCTGTGAGAGAGAAGTATTCGAGACAGTTCGGCACCCCAATCCACCGGAGGTATATCCACAACGGATGTATCCAGATCGGCGTTAAAAGGTGGGACTTCTCCTTCCGGTGTGGATGAGGAGGCAACAACGAAGTCGGTTTGTGGCGGATCATCTGCAGCAAAGACATCTAGCATGTCGATGTCGCCAGCATTGAAGCCGCCTCTTGAAGGACTACTAGGTGGAGAGCTGTTTTGATTCTGGACCTCACGTTCCTTTCCTTTCCTATTTCTTGTATAGAGTGGAGTAGTGTCAATAAAAGCGTTTTGAAACCCCCGAAGTTTTTGGGACTTCTTTTCCGGAGACTTTCGCGTGATTTTTGGGCTGATGGAACTTGGCCCCGCAAGAGCATTTCTTGCCTGAGTCATGGAGCGCATCGGGGTAGTGAACGTGTCAAGTGGGCGCTGGGAAGATCTCTGGATTGCTGATTGTTTTCTTGCGGCTTCGTATTCTTGGTTCTGGTCGTGTGGTGTTGAGCACGTCGTACAAGAGGGAAGAGACGCGAACCTTGAAGGCCAACTGTGTCTGCATCTTTTCTCGTTCTTCCTTCATCTCGCGCTGCATCTGAGCCATCTTGGTCCCAGCCTCGTCCAGCTTAGCCTTTATATCCGCCAGCTTCTGAGCATGATCTTTCGCTGCCTGTTACTCTCAGTTGATGACTGACGAGGCTTCGTTTTCAACGCACCTTTTCCATATTTTGTCTGAGAATCTTGGCTTCACCCTCCTTGGCATAGCGCGCGTTCGTCGCGTCCGATAAACCTTTTTGAATCTTGGCATTCTCGCGTTGTAGCTGGAGACGAACGGGTAAGCGTGAGGGTTGAGAGCCATGTATTTGTTACCTCTTCGAACTTCTTCTGCAGTTCGTCGTCGGTGGGATGTGTCGTGGACTGGAGGGGAGCAGGCTGAGGTGATTGGGCAGGTTGTGGTTGTTGGGCAGGACGCGAGGTCGTGTTCCGAGGTGGAGCAGCAGACGATGAAGCGAGGGGCGTATTCTTACGCGTATTGGACTGCCTGCGCGTGGAAGTCGGTTGGCGATGGGCAGGCGCGGGAGCGGGACGGGACACGGGCGTGACCCCGCCGCTGGTCGACGCGCTGAACGGGTTGGATTCGCCTTGGGGGATACCATAGCGCCCATTCCCGTGGACCGTTATCTCTGGGAGCTGATCCACGGACGTGATTGGGTTCTCGTATTCCAGCCGCTGTCTCTTGGCCGGCGGCGGCTGGGCGTCAGGCAAGACGGTGGCCGACGCCTTCTTGAGCTGATTTTTCGCATCAATGATGTCGAGCGCAGCGAGCGTCTGCTCGTCGAGAAAGTCATCGTCGTCGTCAAAAAAGTCCTCGTCGTCGTCGACGGCCATCATGCACGATCAATCTCCACTCGGATCCGTTTGATGGCGATGCAAGTCACGGCTCTCTCATTGTCCACCACGTCCATATGGAATCTGCGCTCAATGGGGTGCCCACCACCACCAAACTCGACGAGGAGAAAGCCCGCCACTCGAAACGCGTTGCGCTCAAGGAGCGTAACAGCCACGCAAGCTCCAAAGGTCCGTGTTGGGGCGCTTGGGAAACAGCTGGGTGCTCATTACCGCCACAGAATCATCCAAGCTAGATTCGTCTCTCAAGCGTCACACTGCACTCATCAAAAGGATCAAACAGTCAGTTGCAGCCGACAATCGCGACCAGATACTCAAGGACATTGACTCTCTCTCGCTCGAGAAGTACGTTGATGAAATCGCGGGCGCCACCATCGAGGGAATCCTTAGATGCAAATCTGAAAAGGATGTTTGGAGTGCTGTCGAGGTGCCAAAAAATCCAAGTCATCTATCAGCCAAATTAATGGCCCGTTAGGTCATATCTGCTATGCACAGACGCTTCTCCACATTCTCGCCTGGTCTGGTTCCCTCTTTCAACGCAGCATTAGTAGGCCCAGCGCGTGCCAATGTCGGTTTACCGCCAGAACAGCGAGAGAAGGAAGACTCCGCCCGACTAGCTCGCCAGAGGCCGGTCTTACGGGTTTGCTCAGAGTTAGCGCTGGTCGGGATCATAACGGACGGCCCCGGACGCAGCGGAGGCGAATGGATCATGAAAGCGCTGAAGGAGCTGGTCAGTCAGAGCATTCATCCTAGCTCAATCCAAGCTGATGATGGTTTACAGCTGTCGGGCGATCCGACACTTTCGTCATTACCCCTCCTTACGACTTTCCTCAAGTCATATTCGCTACCCTTCCTCGGAATTACGCCGCCTGCTATGTCCAAACAAGTATCCTCCAACATTGAGCCCGGATCGATGTCCAATGGTCATGCTAATGCTCAAGCGTTTCCTACCTTGAATGAAGAGCAAACATCTCTTGTAGAACCAGAAATTCGTGACCGTTTCAAGCGCATGTGCGAGAACTACTTCGAGAACGTGTCGAAGAAACTCGTAATTGAACACAAGGTGGTTAAATCACAAGTGCATACGCGATCAGGGAATTCACCGTTAGACAGCGCCTACAAGATCAAGACCGCCGCAATCATGAAGCATATATACGGTCTGGTGAAATCTTCGAGGACCGCCAGCAAGCATACGAGAAAATGACTAAGGGCTATGAGAAACTGTTAGCCAGTTGCCAGTCGTATGTCGCCCCACTTGGTTGTTACTACATCTTCTAAAACTCGGTAGACTCTCCGAACTGCTTTACCTCCCCATGCCCGAACTACCGACTAACTCACAGAAGTCGGATTCTATCCAAATTGGATCTAATACTTCCAATCAGTTCTCCATGGATGACTCCGAGGATATGGTTGTCAGTGGTGGAAAGTGGGAAGACGAGGAGGAACGAAGATTCTTCGAGGATATCCAGGACTTGAAGGATTTTGTGCCCAGAAGCGTTCTGGGCCTCGATGATGTGGAGGCCACCAAGGAAGCCGATGTAAAGGACCGAACGGACGAGGAGGATAAGGCGGACATCCGGAAATTGGAAGAGGAGCTTGAGAGACTGACAGAAGGCAACTTGGTCGAGCAGGAGATGTCATCACCCTCTATGGAAGACGACAAAGACGAAGAGGATGGGTACGCGTTTCAGGTCACACGTCATTATGCCAAGTGGTTCTTACTTTCTATGCTAGCGCCGTGACTCCCGTTCCCGGCACCCCGAGAGCGACCACACCTCCTTTGTCGCCTCATGCACCGCAAGGCCCTTCTCAGCTTTTGACGGCTCTGCTGACCCGCCTACCTGACGCGACTAACCGTGAACTCGTCGACCAAGCGGCTCTCGATTTCGCGTTTCTTAACTCCAAGGCTGCTAGAAAGCGTCTCCTCAAGTTCTTGAGTCAAGTCCCCAAAAATCGCATCGACTTGCTGCCTCATTATTCGCGGCTCATCGCCACACTATACAAGTATATGCCAGACATTGGAACTGAGTTTGTTGCTGTGGTATGTTTGACTTGATGGCGAAACTGTATACCAAACTCACAGGCTCCACAAGCTCGACGAAGAATTCAGGTACCTTCAGAGGAAGAAGAATGTCGTGAAAGAGTTGGCGGAAGTCCGCCTGAAGGTACCCATCACGCTGTCATCTGAGCTCTGGGTGCTGATTCTTGGTGGAAGAATATCACATTCATATCGAATTTGACCAAGTTTGGCGTCGTTCCTGCTCATCTTGTCCTGCATATGTTCAAAGTATGCTTGGACGACTTTTCGGGTACAAATGTCGAGAACATCGCTCTCCTTCTCGAGGGCTGTGGTCGATATCTGTTGCGTAGCGACGATACTCGGGAACGGTTTGGGACAATGGTACGTTCTCACTGGTCACCTCAGCCCATCAACGTTTGACCCATGAACTAGTTGGAGTTGATGAGACGAAAGCAAAGCCTACAACACTTTGATCAGCGTCAACTCGTCCTCTTGGAGAACGCCTACTACCAAGTAAGTGTGTCCCCCATTGCCTCATGAGGTGGACTGACCCGCAACACTAGTGTAATCCTCCCGAGCGAGGTCCCAGGCAAGAGAAAGAACGCAGCACCATCGAGCTGTTCATCCGGCACTTGATATATGACGTGCTCGCTAAAAGGAGCATTGACAAAGTTCTAAAGTTGATTCGCAAGCTAGATTGGGAGGATGAGACGACGCGTCTTGTTCTCTTCAAGGTCTTCACGAAGCCGTGGAAGATCAAATACGGCAACATTCCTCTCCTTGCGATGTTGACGTACGACCTGCAGCGCTATCATCCTGAGTTCTCGATCGCAGTCGTGGATCAGGTGCTAGAAGACGTCCGCAGAGGATTGGAGCAGAATGTCTACCGCACGAACCAGAGAAGGGTAGCGACTATCAAATATCTTGGGGAACTCTATATCTTCCGTCTCCTCAGCTCGAGTCTGATCTTCGACATTTTGTGGTCATTGGTCACTTTCGGTCATCGTACGTCCTGATTCTGCTGGTCCTTATATTCGGTACTGAGCTATCTTCTAGCCGAAGGACGACCTTTACCCAACCAAACATGTCCTGTCGATATGCCCGACGACTTCTTCAGAGTTCGTCTCGTGTGTGTGCTCTTGGATACGTGCGGAATGTGTTTCGAACGCGGTACCCAAAGGAAGAAGTTAGACAACTTTTTGACCATGTTCCAGGTGAGTGATACACGATTATCGTCAATCTTTACTAACGATGTCCCACATCCAGTTCTACATTCACTGCAAGCAACCGCTTCCCATGGATGTCGACTTCATGCTTTCGGAGTCCATCGAAGTAAGCTTTTTTCGGCATGTCTTCAGTCCTCTAAAGAATACCACAGGCGGTACGGCCTAAGTTCGAGCTCGTGAAAACCGTTGAGGAGGCCGCTGCCGCTGTGGATGAGATGATGAACGCAGTTTACCAAGCCGGAGAAAGTTCGACGATTCATCCATCCTCGTCCTTCCCCGATACTTACCCTTCTTTAGTGGACGAGATTGAAGATGCCGATGGGGGCGAAGAGAGTAGTGATGATGACGAACGTGGGGACAACGAGAAAGACGAGGATGAGGATGAATCTGAGCAGGCAGGCTCAGATGAGGCAACCGTGAGCACAACTCCTATCGCCTGGCCTCTGACTGATATTGAATACCCCAGAATGAGGAGAGAGCGCCTTCACCGGACCAGGAGGTGGTCCTCGCGGCCAACAATACTCAGGAGTATCTTGGTCCATCTGAAGAAGCTGAGGCCGAGTTTGCGAAGGAGCTGGCCAAGATGGTCACTGACACATCCCTCGAATCTCGGAAAGTTGACAAGAAAACGGCTCTTGCTATGTGGGACTCTGCTGTGATGCCTGCTTCGCGGAAGCGCCGAGATGAGTCAGAGGACATAACAGATGCGGACAAAGAAGATATGATGAAATTCACGCTCTTGTCGCGCCGCGGCAATAAACAACAGGTGCTATCATGGTCTTCCGCGCGTACACTCCTGTCTGACGCACATTCAGACCCGACAACTGGCAGTCCCGTCAGCCTCTGCACTGGCCGTCCATACGCGCTCTGCGCAACTCCAGGACAAAGTTGAGCAGCAGCATCTCAAGCGTCTGGTACTAGACTACGAACAACGCGAGGAGGCAGAGGAACTGAAAGGTCAAGACCTCGCACGCGTATTCTGACTTTCAATTGTCCTGACCTTCCATCAGCTCTCGAATTGCAAAATCGAATGGGCGCAATCAAGATTCGATATGTCCAAGGATGAGGGTGATGGAGAGATCTCTGCCTACATTTCCTCCGACACCGTATACGGGTGAGGCGACTCGGCCAGGCCGTCCGCGCCTCAGCTGGCTGCCACAGTTCAGATAGCTAGCCGACGACTCCGAGTTGCGACAGTGCTTGCACCATCATTCGCATCTCCGATCGCGCCGAACTTGACTCGGAGCAGTCCCTCGAGGAGGTCGCGAATGATCCAGAGGAACACGTCTCATCTACATTTTCCGAAAGTCTAGAAGTCCTGTACCCATTTGTATATCTTATGTATCCGATGTTCCACAGTATCCCACGCATTATGAAGCGGCTGTATTTCGTGATGCAATCATTCGATGGCTTGCGCTCTGTCAGTCTCGACTCTCTCGTGGAGCACTTGTATGAGTTGTGCAGTCTGTCATATACCCTTCCAAACTGTCCTTGTTCACGATGGAGCCCCGCCGCATTCCCCTTACCTCGCTGGTCACCACCAAGTGCGCATCAAAAGTGAACCAATATTGCCGTGAGCGACGCTTGCATTCGAAGCAGGGTTCGACAGAAGTCCTCCTGTGTAGCGACGAGGAGTACGGTCGACGAGTGGTATGTGGCAGGCTCTCATCATAGCTCAGCAGTTTGTAACGCCAAGCCCATCAGGTCGTTAAAGCAGTGAAGCGCAACAGCAACAAAGACAAGGTCAAGGCGTTCAAGAAAAAGGCGGCTGCCAGCAAGGATCCTCCCAGCTCTCAGCAAAGCATTGAGCGAGAGATATCCATACTGAAGACGTGTCATCATCCCAGCCATGTCCAGCTTCTCGAGGTCATCGACGACCCAGCCAAAGAAACAGTGTACTTGGGTGGGTCCATTCTCAGCACTCAACCAGACTGTGTCTTATCAAAGCCCATCCTTTCTCCCAGTTCTAGAATATCTCTCAGGCGGCCAAGTGCAGTGGGAGGACAATGGGCGGCCGACCCTAACAGTCGATCAGGCTCGTCGCGTTTTACGCGACGTAATCGTAGGCGTGGATTACCGTCAGTTGTCCAAATTATCGTTGCCATCCTCGTGGACTCGCTCAATTTTTCATCAGTTCACTATCTGGGAATCATACACCGCGATCTCAAGCCGGCCAACCTCATGTGGGCGAACGAGCACAGGACACACGTCAAAATCATAGACTATGGCATATCGCACTTCAGCCCCAGTCGGGTCAAGGTCCCTCAACACTTCATTGGCGAGCTGGAATCCATCATCCAGTGCCCTTCTTTCAAAGACAATGATCTACTAAAGGTTCGCGGAACGGGCTACTTCTATGCCCCAGAAGTAATATGGTACCCGACGCTACATTCCTCCACCGAATCCATAGATCCTGCTTTCCAAGCTGTTCCAACGTCAAGACCTCCCGTCACAGAGGCTGTCGATATATGGTGCTTGGGAGTCACTGCCTACTGCTTCTTCTTCGGCTGCTTTCCCTTCAACCCACCCAGCGAACTCCGGCATAGTCCTTTCGCTCTCAACAAGGAGATTCTCGAGAGTGATTGGGCGGCACCGGAAACAATGTCTGCCGATGACATTCCTACGGGTGGGGAAGCTTCCCGTCAGGTAGAGGGCCATGTAATGAACATGCTCGACCAAATGCTTTAGAAGGATCCTATTGAGAGGATCGAGCTTCAAGCCCTGAAGGTCAGTTTCTTGCGGCTCTCGAGAGATCACCATCTTATGGTTCATGTAGTCCCACACTTGGATGCTAGAAGGCATCGCGGATCCCGACACTTGGATCGAGAATACAGCTCCGTCCAGAAGGTACACCCGCCCGACCTGGATTCAACGGTCGTGGTCGATTCTCCCCAAATTCTTTACCTTGACAAAAACACAATAATTCGTACTTGATTCTTAGCTTTTGTCTTGGACGGGGACATCGGGGACATTCTTTCTTTCTTCTAGTGGTAGACCGCCATTTTTTTCTTATCACGAGTCATGAACGGACTTTTGCATTGGACCGTAGATACACGACCTTCCTCTTTCTCCAAATCACAGCATAGAGTACAGGATTCTTACATGCTACAACTACAGCTCCATCTCCAGAGTTGGGTGTGGCAGCCTGAGTCATGTACACGCGGCCCGGGCACAACAGCTTTCAAGTTTAACTCCCACATCCATTCAACGGATCGTACGTGTGTGGCTGCATTCCAACGGACTGATGCCTCGGCGAAGCGTCGTGTCTAGTATGCTTCCGTCTATTGTATTCCGCGCAGCTTCGCCTCGCCTTCGAGGCATGGAAGTATTCACTCGTATTCAAAATCTGTCCACCGTGCAATGACTCTTCCCGTTCACACCCCCTCAGTATTCCCTCCCACTGCCCGACATGCCTTTCTTCAAATATTCCAGTCGGCGTCTGAAACGCAGAGGCTTGGAACTGGGTCCTAAATCATCTAGTATAGGCAACTTGAAGGCTCTATCTGGAGAGCTGGAGAGCATCGTCCAGTCTTCTGACGTGAATACTCGCAAGGTAGCTATCTGTATATTTTCGAGTTTGCAATACATCTCAAGATACTCTGAATTCAGCGAATGAAGCTAGAGATTGAGTCCTTTGCGAAGCTCCATGCGAGATATGTGGCAGGAAAGAAGTTGTCACCAAGCCTGTGAGTTCCCAACCCGCACAGATACATACCGAACTCTGAGATCTCCCGTTTTCAGAGACTGGGAGAAGGTTTCTGCTCCCGACCTTGTCGATTCGAATACACTGCCCCAGCCGAGCGGCGACTTGAATTCTCTCAACAAGCTCGCCGTTCTGAAGTTCAACGGAGGTTTGGGAACCTCAATGGGTAGGTTCCAAACCATTTCATAGTGAAGCTTGTTTTGCTCAATCCCGTTCGATTCTATCAGGGATGGTCGGGGCCAAGAGCGCACTCGTCGTCAAGAATGGGCAGACTTTCCTAGATATCACGGTCGAGCAGGTCAAGCACCTCAACAAGACTTTTGGCGTCGATGTGCCACTTCTGCTCATGACATCTCTACACACGGAGCAAGATACCATGCGGATTATAACGAAGTATGCTAACCAAGACATACGTATTACCAGTTTCAATCAGTCCCGATACCCTCGACTCTACAGCGACACCAATCTTCCTTTGCCTCAGCATACGAGGGACGACAGTAAACATTGGTATCCGCCGGGACACGGAGACCTCTACGCTTCTCTGCAGCATTCTGGGCTCCTGGACAAGTTGCTTCGTGACGGAAAGGAATATCTCTTTGTGTCTAATTCAGACAACTTGGGTGCGACGTGAGTGTGCTTCGAGATTGAGACCGACTGTAATTCCGACCTTTCACAGTGTGGATGTTAGAATCCTACAGTACATGCGCGACAATCAGTTGGATTTCATCATGGAGGTCACAAACAAGACGAAGGCCGATATCAAGGTAAGCCAGGAATGACTGGCACCCACCCTGTTCTGGATTCAAAGGATAGATACAGGGTGGCACTTTGGTCAACTACGAGGGATCTCTGCGGCTTCTTGAGCTCTGTCAAGTCGAGCAAGAGCATGCCGACGACTTCCAATCTGGTGAGCACCATATGTCACAGTGCTTGTGATTGGGTCAACATTGACATGCTGTCTGTCCGTCTAGTGAAGAAGTTCGGAGTGTTCAACACCAACAATTTGTGGATCAACCTTCCCGGTCGGTTGCCGTACTTATGCTTTTCGTTTGACTACTAAGCATGTCTAGCTTTAAAACGACTCATTGAGCGGGGTGACTTGGAGCTTGATGTGATTGCCACTATGAAACCGCATCCATCCGGACGCTCCATGCTTGAAGTAATCTCACTACTTATATCCAGTCAACAT
This sequence comes from Strobilurus luchuensis, assembly GCA_019915105.1. Taxonomy (NCBI): domain Eukaryota; kingdom Fungi; phylum Basidiomycota; class Agaricomycetes; order Agaricales; family Physalacriaceae; genus Strobilurus; species Strobilurus luchuensis. Next base: position 1,728,680 of record JAHLMJ010000005.1, read on the forward strand.
GGACATTCACTAATGCGATCTCAAGTTGGAAACCAGTGCGGGGTCCGCTATTAAGTTCTTTGAGAGCGCTCAAGGCGTCAGTGTGCCTCGAAGCCGATACTTACCTGTCAAGAACTGCTCGGATCTGCTTCTGATACAGAGCGACATATACAATGTCGTAGATGGGAAGGTCAAAGCGAATCTAGGTCGTATGTTCGATACGACACCAGTGATCAAGCTGGGTCATCGCTTCAAGAACGTAAGTATCTCCCGCTGATTCGCGGAGATCAACACTGAAAGATGTGCTCAGATTCTTGAGTATAAGGATCGCTTCAGGCACATCCCCCATATATCAGATCTCGACCACTTGACCGTCGCTGGCGACGTCTTCTTTGGCCGCGATGTTACGCTGAGAGGCACTGTGATCAGTGAGTGTTCCGTATGGCATTGCCTAGTAGCGATCTGTATACATTGACAATCACAGTTGTTGCGAAAGACGGTCAGAGGATTGATATACCAGATGGTTGCGTATTGGAGAACCGTCCGTCAAGCGTTTGTTGTTTGAGTTCGCGGCGCTAGACTAACTTCACTAATTGATAGGTCTGGTATCTGGCAATCTGATCAGTATCGTAGGCCCTTTGCTCTGCGACATGATGTCCTATTGAATTTTTCCAGGAACTGTGACTTGAAGGCTCGTTGCTAGAGCAACTAGCTGACGTGTACTTATCCTAGATTTGTTATTGGGGTTTGATAGATATACATGACCATGCTGGAGTTGTGGCTCAGCTTGCCTGATTGAGTGGCATGCTTGCCGTGGCGGCGTGAAGAATAAGTCTGAATGATAGCCATGGTTCGATGGACATGGCGGCTGGAAGAGAGGAACGTCATTGTTGGGCACCAAATCAGCCCCAATAACGCGCGCGCGTGACCAACTTAGTTGACTGGCCCGTGGGAACCGCCGGCTGTCGGCCGGAACGGGCCACGCCTGGTCCATGCACCCTTTTTGTCCTCCCCTCATGCTATGACCGTTATTGTGGCCATCCTCATTCACCCATAAGTCACAGTACGAGGCTGTTGTACGATTCACTACTCTTCACGATCCCACGACGCACCCGGCCGTATCCCTGTGGCCACCCTGGAACTCTCTTTAACATGCTCGCTACCCCCATCACGGACCACAGGTCTCACCGCAAACCAGCACGCAACTCGTCGCCCCAGTCGAGACTACCGACGATGAACCCGTTTTACAACACTCCGCTGCTCACACCATCCCCCAACCGGAGCAGATCCATGTTTCCGCCTCATTCCGATTCACAGTTCGGCGGCCAGAACGACATTGACGGCCTGCAATCTCCTTTCAGGACCCCTGCGATACCTAACATGTCCTGGCTGGCACCCTCCGACAACGATGGCCTGGTGTTCATCGGCGCCGGAGAGCCGCTGCTCACCCCATCTCGGCAGCAGTCCTCACTCTCACCGCAGGCTACACACGCGTCCACCGCTCAGACCAGTCGCGTAGGCGCTGGCATCAAGCGGAAAACCACGCCGCACTCCACGCCTCTGCGGCAACATACTCTGACGCCCCTCGTAGTTGCTTCGTCGCAACAACGGGGCGCTGTTGCCTTCGACCGCCTTGCTCCACTCCCACCACCCAAGTTTGGATCACGCACACCGAAGACACGCACTGAAACGGACGCATCCCTTCGCTCTCAGACCACCAGTCTGACTCATCTTGACCTCAATAAATCACCCCATGATTTGGGTCTGGATGATGACGACTCTGGCTGTGAATACACTAAGCCACGTAAAGGCGCGCTCTTTTCTGAGCACAAAGAGGCCAAGGCGAAATCGTCCCATCGACTATTCAAGGATGTCCATGCCGCTGAAGTCGCAGAGGCCATATCGCCTGGTGGGCACGTCACCAAGCGGCGTGCACGCTCTCGACCTCTGTCGGATGAGCTCTTACAGACTGTTCGGAGCTCTCCGTCCCCAGCTGTGAGCCTCTTGTGATCTTTCGGCCTTCAAGTACTAATTCTTTGACAGGAACGGTCCCGGAATAATGTGACTTTCCCGGGCAAGACTCACCATCGGCGCAAGTCTTCGGGCTCATCTTCATCCTCGGGCGCCACATCGCCCGTCCCACGAACCCGTGTCTACGGACTGAATGGGCCCACGCCTTCTCGGCCAAGTCATCTTCAACAACGCGCCCCTATGGCCAGAGTGGATTCCGCAACACTGTTTTTCGGAGGTCCATCCTTGCAAGCACCTGCCGTTCGCTCTAGGACCAATACAACACTTTCGAACTCCAGTGTCCCTAACGAACAGTTTCTTGCTGCCTCTCGTCCTAAGGTTAGCACTCGCCACAGCTACGCTGGTGCAGGTGGCGCCGATTTTTGGCAATCCCTACAGCCGCGCTCCATGTTGCCATCTCCTCAATCTTCACCGCCGCCTACATCGACACATGGTGACAAGGACACTGCTCACGAGGAAACAGATGACGAGGACGACATATTCAACGGCATTCGTCGCACCTCCTCTTTCGTCCTATCCATTGACACCCCTTCGCCATACCCCGAAAAGGTCGCCATCACCTCCAAATTCAAACAGGCAAGGGATTCGGGGATAGCCCTCAGCGATGATGATACGTCCATGGATAGTTCCGCCAGTGCAGAGCAGCTGATGCCACAGGCATCTACTAGTGTCAGCTCCATTTTCTCTGAGGCAGACGACGATGGTCTGGTGACACCCGGGTTTGGACCCACGGCAGCGTCTGGTTGGCCCCAAGTCTATGGATCGGACGATGAACCAGGAAGTCTTGATGTGGACGCATTCATTCTTCGTACGTTAACTACGGCTGCCAAGGTGCCTAGTGAAGTGAAGAAAGCGCCGAATACCCCAGTCAAGAAAGTGAAGACCAGCTATCTGTCGGGTGATCGACCTTGGCAGAGTGCAGTCGCCCACCGGGTCGGTAGAGGTATCGACTGGGAAGTCAAACCTGCCGTCAAAGCTCCTCGCAAGAGTATGCCAATTGGCTTCCCGCCTATGAGTAAAAAGCAGGGCAAATCTGCTTTTGATCCTTCGACAGACTCGGAGGATGAACAGGACAGTCCCAGCTCACGGAAGGAGAAATATGGTGGCTTGGGTCTTGGTCGTCCCACTTTTGGCACTCCGCGAGATGTTATCCCCGCCATTCCCCGGCCCAAGTGGCTGGCTCGACGGAGTAGCAGCGGTGCCTTCTCCAGTGGGAGTGACTCTATGTCGTTGATTGGTACCCCAACCAGACTTCAAAGTAAATTCAGTACCTGTCTGCATGTTTAAAATCTAACATATCGTCTCAGGTGGTTCTCGGGCGTCTCGCGTCTCTCCATCGAAACGCATGTCTCGATTCTCACCTGCTCGGTCTGCATCTGGCTCCTCAACCAGCTCTATTCTCTCGTCACCTACTACTACTCGTCAACATCCATCTCCGGCAAAGCAACGGGCCGCCGGCAGAAAGTCCTTTGCGCCACGCCCTTCGTTGCCGTCACCTCAAGAACAAATCGGGCGTTTCGATCGAGACTTCATCGTTGTCGACGAAATTGGCAGTGGCGAATTTGGCAAGGTCATCAAGGCACGATCCAAGGTCGGTGGAGAGATGTACGCTATCAAGAAATCCAAGCCCTTCGAAGGTGTCAAACATCGGTGAGCCTGCTTCTGCCATCAGAGTTGGCATGGAATCTGACCGCCTTATTCCCCACTTGCCAGCCACCGCTTACGGGAGGAAGCTGAGATTCTTCGCCACCTTGGCCGAATGAATGCTGGTCAACTTCATTCTAACGTGTTAGCGTTTGTTGATAGTTGGGAAGAGGATGAGGTTCTCTACATACAAACGGAGCTTTGCGAGATGGGTAGCCTGGCACATTTCCTTTGGGAATATGGCCGCAAGTTTCCTCGACTCGACGAGGCCAGGGTGTGGAAGATAATCGCAGATCTCAGCAACGTAAGTCTTCGACGTTACTCGGGAGCGTCCATCGCTTCCGTTGCACTTCCGGTCCATTGACGCATGCTTCACAGGGTCTCATGTTCATTCACCACTCCGGCGTTATACACCTCGACGTGAAACCGGCAAACATATTTATCACGTCTGAGGGTCGCTTCAAGATTGGCGACTTTGGTCTGGCATCGCTCTGGCCAAGGCCTGTGCAGAGTGCAGCGGTGCCTGTCCCTCCGAGCGCGTTTGAGCGCGAAGGGGATAAGTTGTATCTGGCGCCTGAGGTGTTGCAGGGAAACTATTCGAAGGCTGCCGACGTGTTCAGGTATGATCTTCCGGTAAAAGCGGTGTCTGCTTTTTCTAATCTCACGTACAGCTTTGGCATGACTATGTTGGAGACTGCTGCCAACATTGTGGTTCCTGACCAGTAAGTACTAGTGCACCAGTCTCTACGGTCACGACTTACTAATGGCGCTTGACAGAGGCGAATCATGGCACCGGTTGAGACGCGAAGACTTTTCGCAGGTTGACCTGGACGATAGCCCTGAGCTATTCAAGCTCATTCAACAGATGATGCGCACCGATCCGGCTACACGTATCGACATGCAAGCTATTTATGCACACCCTGTGGTAACACGGGCTCGCCAGAAGATGGACATGATACGGCTTACGGCGAAGCGCGAGGGCACCGCAATGTATAATGCCTCGCCGTTGGCCGGGGTGGCGGATGGCTTTTTGGAGGACATACTGGGTCAGACGCGTGATATGTCAGACGGTGGCGCAATGGATCTTAGTATTTGAAGGGGTCGGCGATGATGAGAACCAGTTATGTATTCTTGTTCTGCCTTGAGTCTGGCATGTATGGTTTTGGTTTGACGGACTGGAATGGCTGGGGGCATCTTTTTCTATCATTTTTCCTGTTCACGCATACTATTCACTGCAATCTCATTTAGAATACACATCCCGATTACCCGTCGTATATATCCCTCGTCGCATTGCTACTGTTTTCTGTCGATTTGTTACATTATCTTATATGGTTTTATGCGATTGCAGGCGAGACGGAAAAGTGCGAAAGTTGCGGAGATCGAGCGGGAACTTGATGGGGAGGTACGTACAGTATTTGGCAGCTGATGGGAAGACGACAGTCGAGGGATCGGGATTGGGCGAGCCTGACGACGTTGAGTCTTGACACGGACGGCTCCGGTTCGGCTGGGCGACAGAGCCAGAGCGTTTGCGCCGTTGGAGGACGAACGGACGAGCGATCTCTGCGAGGCGGAAGCAGTCCCGAAACGAATAGCAAAAGATAGAAGGCAGGCAACGAACAACGAGTAGTCAGCAATCGGTGACACGGACGGACGCTGGTAACGGTCCCCTGCAACTTGACCTCCTACCACCACCACCCCACACTCATTTTTCCGAGCATCTCCACCGCGGCAAGGCGTCGTCCAAACGCGGATTGGACGGCTGTTTGTCTGCTGGCTTTTAGTCTAGCGTGTTTCAATCTGTTTGACGGATTTTTGGGTGCCTGACAACAGACTGCCGGGTCCTATTGGACGCTATCTGCCTGCACTCAGCTGGCAGGTTTGTTTCTTTCTGCCGTGATCTCCACATTCAGTCTTCGCTCCCTCGACCCTCTTTGTATGTTCTGAGCCCCGAGTACAGCTCAGCTTTCTCTTCGCCAAGTCTTTTATATATCGCCCCGTCCCACCGCGATGCTTCCTCGCGTCCACATCGCACGGTCGCCCCACTCTCTTTCGTCCCACTACCACTCCCACCCGCCCTACGACAACACACCCCTGCGCTTCCCGACGCTGCCCCACGCCGCCATGGATCCCGGCGTCGACTTTCGCGCCTTCTATCCGTACACCCCCAACGAGGTCAAGCACCGCAAGCGCACCACCAGCGACCAACTCAAAATACTTGAGGGCATCTTCAAGCGCGACACAAAGCCCAACGCCGCGCTGCGCAACGAGCTCGCGGTCCGGCTGGATATGACGCCCAGAGGTGTGCAGGTTTGGTTCCAAAACAGGTACGCGTCGTGCACAGCTCTTTTCTGCCCAGCTCATATACTCCCACAGGCGTGCAAAGGAAAAGTCCAAGGCCGGCAAAGCCGCCAACGCCTCGAGAGGAGCAGCCAACGGTGCGGCGGACAATGCCTCCCCAGATCCCTCCCCGTCGCCACCTGACGCGGATGTTGGCGCCGATGCCCAACTGCCGGCGTATCTGCGGGACCTGCCGCCATTAGGCTCCCAAGAGTCGAGTCCTGTTGTGCCCCCCTCCCCACACTCCCAGGCTCTCAACGAAGCCTCTGTCGCCCAGTCATGGCAGCCATCCTCGGCATCAGACGATCAAGGCTTCCTCGCACCCATGGGTGATGCTAATCTCCTTCGACGAGGATCGCTACCAGTTGATATGATCTCTCACTCGGACCTCTCGTCGCATGGACCACCACTTGTTGGTCAACTGGACCCATTCTCTCGGCGACTATCAGTTGATGCGAGTCTACACCGCCTCTCCTCCAATCCCTACGCTAGGCCAAAGAACTCCAACCGTCTTTCAGGTTCCTTTCCCACTCGCAACCAGATGGCCCGTGTAGCCGGCTCGCCTTATCCGCGACCTGAGCTTCCGCACGTCGCGACGGCGCCGATCAATGGCTCCTTCCATGGCCGACACGTATCCGCCGACTCACGCGGCATGCACTACTCTCCACCCGGGAGCTTCTCGTCCAGTTCATACGCTTCTTCGCAGGCTCACCACGCAGTGCGCGCTTCGCTGCCTGATAATCATCTGTATGCCTTCTCTTCACGCATGGTGGCGTCCCCGATCCCAGGGCCCCTTCCCTCGCCGGGTTTCTCCTTTGGTGTCGCCAATACCAACATGACTTCGTTGACACCACCCTCTGCTGATAGCGAAAGAAGCTCGCCGGATCCAATTCGGGGCTATGCGTTTCAGGGGGATGATTCCGAGGATGACCACAACTCTTCATATGATGCGTTATCCCGTTTTGGGTCGATAGCGTCTGTCGCAACGAGTGATACCAGTAACGGGAGCTACTATTCAGAATGCCCTATGGATCCCGAGATACCTATCGTAAGTAGGCGGGCATCATGGTCAGTATCCTCTTACCTCACTGGATATTTTGTCTGACTGACAGGCCCCAGCTCCTCAAACCAGTTCCTTGGTATGATGTCGAACTTGGATGTTAACGGAGTCCCGATACCAGACGGTCTGAGAGACGACTTTGTAACTGCTGATGTGGACGGCAGTCGCGCTAACTCAGCGAACGGACAGTCTCGCAGCGAAGGTGGTGTTGCGGCTAGTGTGTATTCTTCTCCTTCAACGGTGTCGCCTGGTAGCACTCCCTCTCTGGCCGACGAGGCGAATTCGGCAAAGTTGCGTGTGCCGCACTCTAGCGAGTTGGTCTATGCCCTACAGAGTACATCTGACCAGGTTAGTGTCATTACCGTCCATCCGGGCCATCTGTTGATGTGCTTCAATAGCCGGGATCCCAGTCCCCGTACCCCGAATCTTCCTCCATGGGACATGACGGACAGACGAGTGCAATGAACTCTGAAAGTCCGTTCATGTATGTGCCCGATTCAGTGTATCCGCAGTCGGCCGTCTCTGCAGAGAACCGGCTCCCAATGAACGTTGCTGAGAACTTTCAGTACGATAATGGCGAGCTCCACCACGAATTACCCACCGCCGCTAACTACTATCCTGATTCTTACTCCGTGGAGGGCGCATACGCGTCTCATAATGATGGCGGCGACATGAACCACTACGACCATTCTTCCAACCTCTATGGAACGTATGGGACCACTTCCCACGAAAATGCCCCCCACAGCGGCACTGACTTTGCGCTTTCCTATCCGTGATGATCTGCATTCCTTTGTGTGTTGTCATTTATCTGTCTATATATTCTACAGTCCTTCGTATTTGCTTTCCTTGGATCTGCGCTATCATACACTCACTCGTCTATTCTGACCTCTCTGGTCATCTTTCTTCGTTTTCCTCTGCTCTTTTTGGTCACGACTCGGGGCGCATATACTTTAACACTCTTCCTTGTAGTTGTAATCTCTGTATGGGGATCATGGACCTTAACTCTTTGTCACCACTACTGCTCTCGTCGCTCGTTAAACGTACTTAGTATATATCCAGATAACACCACGTACCAACTATACCATACTGCTGTCCATAGTTAATCTGTTTGCTCTAGCAATAAAAATGTCACCCTCTGTACTACCCAGAAATTGCGCCATGACATCGGATCTATCGTGCACACTACCTATCACTCCGTGTGTACGGGGACCCAGAAATTAGGCACGAGTGGGGCCTGTTGGGTCAACAACTAGCTGAGCCTGAGAGCGAAAGTCGGTCTCCGCTCTGCACAGTCGGAATGCAGACCTGATGACCTTAACCTAGTCTCCCTTAGTCAGCCTACTATAAAGCCGCAACAAGTTCCGTTTATAGTAGTCTGATTTCATTCGCGCATGCGATACCGGTACTCAGCATTCATCCTAATCGGGAATACGAAAAAGGAAATTTGACCCTTCCATTGCCTCTTGCTCATAATAGTGCCCATTTCTCTGTCCAATTCATCGAATTTAATCATGTCTCGAACACCTATCTCTATCTCTGCAAGAGCTCTGTGCAAGCACCGAAGGATGTGCAACATTGGAACCCATTGATTCTCCCATCTCATATCATGACCTGTTTGGGTCAACAACTTGACGATTGAGATGTGGCAGTTACGAAAGCGTACGATAGGATGAAAAGAATCAAAGGAGGTGCCATGACGCGTCTTCGACGCGCAGGAGATGGATTGAACGCAAACTACTTGGGCAAAGTTGGTCGAAGACGGAAGGTCACATGTGTCGGCAACAGCCGAATGGCGACTACCGGTATCGGTAGCGCGATGAAAACTAGACTAACCTTAACCTGACCTCTGGATCATGTCCAGCTTCATCGGATCTAACTCGTACCTGACAGGATCAACACCGGTCCATCCGCAAGATAATTCCCCGGAACGTACTGTACCTGGTACGCGCTCGCGATAGCTGTCAAAAAGGCAGTTCACGCTAGGCTCAACACTATCTTGACAACCTCGACTCTGGTCCACCGTTTGCCTGACAGCGACTCTAAAAAATTCCTCCTCCGTACCTGCCCGGGTCGTCTGCTGAAAGTCGTGATGAGAGAGCGCTCCCCAACTCGCAAGGCGATACAAAGAGATCCGGTTCACGATCATCAGTAATTGTCTTCTCTCTCCCTTTGACGCGTGCATGTATAGCATCTGCCCGGGGAATGTGACTGGTTTGATCCATACGACATTGCGACACAGAGGCACCACGCAAGTCTCTACATGTTATCGAGGGTTGCTATTTCTGTCGCACGAATTGCACCTGCACCTGTCAAGTTCGATGTGTCTATCAGAGCTTTCTGCATATTTCGTGCACTCATTATCCATACTTCTGGTAGAGCATATGAGTCCCATCAATAAACCTGAAGGAAAGGTGACTGAGGATTGGCTTACTTGTTGAAATCCTCATGAGGTGTGTCGCCGTCATCAGGCGCATCTCAGACTATCTGTAAACGTGCCGGACGCCAACGGTTAACACGAGATAACAGCAACGTCGGCGTGTCCCCCTACTCCCCGAAAATGTCGTAGTCCTACGGTCCATGACTTTGAAACGACAAATAACTTATCACGGGCTCAGGTGTGCTGAACTGCTCAAACTATTGTGAGTCTCATATACTTACCATCATGTGCGGATGGACAGCTTGGGATACTTGATGATGTGTCAGACAAGAGCAATCGCCTCGTAGACCATAAGTAGGGAGTCACCTAAATCTGGAAGAAAATGAGGCAAAGGTAGAGAGGTCATATATCGCCGAGCCACAAGATCGCCGAATTTATTCAGGACCACAGCGAGGAAAGCAAAGGCACTTGAAAGTCTGTTAGAGACTGCCGATAAGGACTGCAGAGACGATGAGTACACCATTGCGATGCAGTTCTGATAACACAATATGCGGTGGGCACGCAAAGGTAGAAGATTGCCCGACGTTGAACTAGACACAGAAGTAGATAGCATTTGGGATTGAACATCGATAGCCGCGGTGACGGTAAGCAGGCAAAAAGTGGAAGGCTGAGGGAACGCCTATTGAGCAGGAGAAGAGCCATGAGGTACATGTTTGTGTGGCGGCATTCGCAATGATCGGTGAAGCGTCTGAGACACCTGCGATTGATGCGATGATAGACCTCGAAGCTTTGCGGAAAACAACGATGTGATTGCGGGCCATCTGCGAGGTCGTGGTGGAAAGCCAAAGATATACTTCTGCTGTGATCAAATCACGGTTCGGGATCGGCTTTCAGATCCCAGCGCTCGCTCAAAAGCCGCACGATGCATTTTGAAGGGCGCGTACAAGAAACGTTCCGGTGACAGAGAGACATACTGGTGAATCGAGGAAGTCAATCAACCAGTTGTTCATATGTTGGTATTGTCACTTTGCCGTGATGAATCAAGCGACATTAGACAACAATATACGCGCCACAGAATTCCAATGAGTGACAATTGACAAAGTACAGCAGCTACTCTTCTTTTTTCAGCTCGTCCTGTAGATCGATGAGCCTCGACCACTCCGGCTCGTCTTCAAAGTCTTTCGTACGCCCAACGAACGTCCGGACGATACTCTTGGCTTGCAACTTCCACTTAAAGCCCTCTACGCGCGGACCAAAATTCCGTAAAACGTCAACGATATCCTCTACCTCAGTGACAGCCTCACGCCACTTCTCGACATCAGTTTCACCCTTCTCTATTGTCCCGGCCATGCCAGATCGATAGCTGTCGAGATGAGCTTTCAGAGCATCCTCCCATCGACCTTGCCATGTCAAGAGTTTAGCGTAGGCCCGGAATATGCGGGATGACGAGACGCGCGGTAGGATAGTGCGCTCGAAGAGGTTCAGCACCGTCCGTAACAATCCGTGTCCCTCGTTCGGGTTCATGACAGCGTTGTGTGTATCTCCACCTTCGACCGCGTCCTCGAGATTGGAAGGGGCACGCGTAACTCCCTCGACGAGACGTTCAAGAACCTGCTCGTCTACGGCTTTGGCTCCTGCCTTATCAACTGTTTCGTCGACGACGCGTCCGAGCGCCCGGCATGCCTCGGCCAACTGACCTACATCCATCGCCACAATCATGAAATTGGACCACATCCGCCAGTTCTCGTAACTGTGCTTCAATCCTCGCTGCAGGGCCCGGAATGCCAGCATCTTATTTTCGTAAGGGATGGATTTGGCGGAGGCAGAGCTATACATAAACGACGGATCGTTTTCATCCTGTGAAATCTTAGCAAATACTTTGCCGCAAAGACCACAGATGATAGCTCACCTCGTTACCATGTTCACCTGATGTGGGCTTCGTCGATGTCCCGATGCGAAGATACATACTTGCCAAGTTGTTCCAACTCTCCGCATCCTCCTCGTCAATGGAGACACATCGACCAAACGCGTTCTTTGCGCCTTCCCAGTCCTCTATGCGCATGCAAGAGCACCCAAGAATGAACCATGACCGACTAAGAAGAGGGTTGATAGCGACCGCCTTTCTCAGGCATTCAATAGCCTTAGCATATTCCGTGCGTGCAAAGTAGTAGCCACCCAAAGAGCGCATCGCACGCCCGGAGGAGTGTTTCGAGACCTCCCATGCACGCTCGTAATGCTCCACGGCCTTTGGTGGCTCGAGGTCGCCCAACAGACACAGCAGCTTCGCCTCCCTATTGATGTCTAGCACCTTGCGCCGTTCCCCAGAGGAGACTTTGCCTCTCTTCGTCACCGCTTCAGACTCGAGCTTGTTCCCCTCCAGTAGATCCACGACGATGCGCAACCCCTTCTCTGGCTGCTCCATGGCCACCCAGCACTTGACGACTTCCTCCCACATCTCCAGGCGCTCGAAGATCTCGAGCGAGGACTTGACGACGCCCAAGCTGATGTAGCGCTCGGCAAGCTCCTTCTCCATGTCCCACTTGCTGGGGAGGAGTATTTCGTGGAAGTAGCGCAGCCGCTCTGAGACGGTGGAGTCCGCCGTGGGCATCTGGTCGACTAGGGCTTGGAGCTGGAGCGTAGCGCGTTCGACCGTACGCGTACGGGAGGACTCCAGTCGTGAGCGAAGGAGAAGGGCCATGGTGTGGACGGTCCAATTGCGGGGGTGGGTGATGACACGAGAGACATACGGGAGCATCTGCTCAGAGGTCAAGCCGTGCAAAGGGGAGGTATTCCTGATGTCAAGGCAAAGGCCTAGCAGAATGGATTGATCCAGAGGGTGCAGCGCAGGCTGGGAAGAGGCATCTAAATGTGCCAAGGTGGACTTGTTCGATGGATCGGGATTGGATGAAGTGAACTGCGTCTGCTCGAGTAGTGTGTCATCGTTCAATGCGAGGGTCTCTGGGACGTTTTTCTCCTGTGAGTCTGTCACAGCCGGTGTGTCAACAGAGTCATCAATGGTCAGACGGCTCTCTGCCAGAACGACCAATTGGCTGAGATCCGTCTGCTGGTATTTGGTGCGTTTACCGAGAGCTCCAGAAAGCTCATACCGGAGACCGGTTGCTCGCGCCGCCCGGACGAAACACTCAGCAGCCTTGTCCTGCGTGAACAAGTGCTGGAGAATTCCCTGCTCCAACAAAATCCTGCCCAGGAGTTCTGGATCAGATGAGTATGATGCTTCCAGTGCATCGAACGATCCCAGGTCGTCTTCCGCGGTGTACACTGGCTCGTCCAGCGATTGCTGGTGGACTATCTGAGCACGCAGCTTCCACCACTGGGATGTAGGGACGTGGGTGAATGGCTCGGCGAGAAGGATTTGGGACATGCGCAGGAATGCTGGGTATTTGGCAAGATGGTAGGCAGGCTCTCCGCCATGTGCCAGCTCAGTTATAGCCTGGTGATCGAGGTAATCATCGGACAGAGCCGAACGAAATTCTGAGGAGTGCGTGGTGAAGACCTTGGCGGGGGTGATGGATAGATCAGGACCTGTCCAGTTTGCCTGCACGAATGCATGGAGACATGAGACGGCGATGACTAGGCGCAGTATTTCGGACTCCGTGTCATCGGAGGAAAGAGATGCTCGCTGGTCAAAGAGTTCATTGATTGGTGTAGATTCGATGGTGATGCCAGAGGACAGTCGGAATAGCTGTTGCGCGGGTTCAGAGGTCAGAACCAATTCCAGCTCCCCGTCGACCAAGTGTTTGGCTAATTCCAGCGTAGAGCCTTGGGTCGCATCCTGCGTGATAGTCCATTCTCCAGTCAGCAGAGATTTCTCAATGGAGGGGATGTCCAGACTCATCGCTATAGCTGATTAACGAGGGCAAAATTTGTGATCAAGATGATCGAGAGATTGCACGTGGAAATGACCGGGCGGACATGACGGATATAAGAACTTTCCATGCCTCCTCGTCGACAAACAACCGTCTTTGATGTATCCAGTCTCCGCCTGCACCCTGATGGCACTCGCGTAGACCAAGTTGAGACGAATTTACGACAAACAAAGCACCGAGGCGCTATACGCGATGCACATGGAAACTGGATGGCGCGGGATGCTGGAGGTGCTGTCAATGTCAAGCGGCGGATAAGAGTGCGGGAGGTTTCTGACGAGGACGAAGGCGAGGATGCGGGAGGAAGTCAAGAAAAACAATCAACCAGACGCGCTGCCAAACGACAAAAGTTCAATCATGATTACTCGTTCCTCGACGCCCTTGAACTTCTCAATGTTTCGCAAACCGGACTGGACTTGGAGCCAGGCTCGCTCCCGCCACCTTCCTCTGTATGACAACTCTCTCTTCGCTAGATTTGAGGACTTATAGCGTTCATAGGATCTGTTGAAATGCATACACTACATCGCTAGCTCATACTACTCGGAACGTGGCCTCCTCTTGAACGTTGCCAAAAAGTATCGCGCTGCAAGGCGACAGCGACGCCTAGAGCGAAAGGCTCAAGGCCATCACGACGAAGAACCCTCCGGCACTTCATCAGACGAGCAGTCTGACAAGGATGATGCTGAGGGCAGCTCCTCTGAGTCAGGCGAAGAGGAAGAACATGGTGAAGAACAACCAGCCCCAAGGAGGAAGCACAGACGCGTCTATGCGCCAGGTGAGCGGAAACCTGAAACCAAGGACATGTATCGCATTATGGATGGGAGCGCGTTGATGGCTATGGGTAAGTCTAGCCATGTCACGGTCAATCACAATTCACTCAGTTGTTTTAGGAATCTTGGTGCAGGAATATGTCGCGCACTTGCTCACCCCGAAGATACCGGACGGATGGCAGGAAGACGATGCAGCGGACGACGTGCCGGAGGACCAGGAAGGCGAGGAAGGAGAGCCGGCAGCTAGTAATGACCAAGGGGAAGAGAACGATGTTTAAGCAAGATTAATCAGGTTGTATCACAGTAATGTTTCTTTGTATTCGAAACCCTTTGGTAGAATCCTCGGCTTCGTTTCTGCTATACGCTGGGGATTCCAATTAGACGGCAGTGTCCCATCCTCCCAGCTGCGTAGCAGGTTCATTTCGAGTATGCCCATCTCCGAACCGGGGAATATCCTGAGCCGCTCCATACGGCGGTCGCGCAGTTTGTTTTTCGGTAACATGCCAGAGACAGCATGTCGGATAATCTGCATGGGGGTCAATACACGCATTGAGCGCCAAGTAGCGCTGACGCACCTCTTCGGGTTTCTTGACCATCATGTCTTTGTACGGCGTCTCCTTCAATCCGCCGGGATACATCGAATGCTTGCGGTACATGACCTGCTCAGGCTTCCGCCCAGTCACCTTGACCTTGGTGCAATTTGTCACAATAACATAGTCGCCGCAGTCCACTACGGGCAGGTGAGCGAGGTCCAAGGAGGGCAGAGTTAGTATAACGCACCGCTGGGGTCGTAAATTGGCTTGTGCTTGCCCATGAGCACGAGCGCTATACGTTCAGCCAGCTTTCCAAGAATACGGTCCGACGCGTCGACTTGGTGCCATAGACGAGCATATGCGAGAGCAGTCTACGTCTGGTAGTCAGAAGCGGTGAAAGATTAAGAGGCACGGAGGGCATACGTTTCCCACTGCTTGCGACATGGTGGGTCGGACTAAAGTTTTGTGGTCTGATCGGGAAGTCCGATGTCCGGCCCGGTTAGCCGACCCTTGCTCAGTTCCATTCGCGCACCGCGCCCGAATTGGGCTACACTCAGACACCGCGACTATCCGAACAACTTCTGACTCGCGGCGGACCGCACCTTGTCATGGAAGATCAGCGTTCGTTGCTCATAGAAAGCTGTAGAGACCGCACTATCGAGGTTCCCAATTTCGGTCGATTCTACACTCCCCTCCTCGACTCCGAAGACGAATTCAATCAGCTCGTCACCCATGTCCACACCAAGCTCATTGACGCCAAGCAGTGGACCAAAGCTGGAGGCTGGGCGGCTACGCAAAAGATCCATGGCGCCGAGGACGAAACATATGCTGGCATTGCCCACATCGCCGAGAATATACACGATATTTGTGTGGCCTGGGACAAGGACAAGAAGCTGGGCACTCGCACGACGAGATATTACAGTGAGACGCGTTGTATGGCTCAGTCTGAAGTCCCAGGCGGCTCGATGATTACCGACGGGCCGTCACTGATTCTCGACTCGTCTGTCCCTCGGAAACCAGGACAGACTCAGTATAGCCTACGCGCGCTGACTGTCCAACCAGCCTATACCGATACCCCGGAGCGTTACAACGCCGATCTTTCCTTCACTCTTGAGGCCACACTCAATCGAGCGGATCGAGCTGCGGTGAGTCTTGTCTGTAGGCTTGTACATTTGCCTAATATTATCATGATTCAGAACGAGGACAAGATCGTTGACGCCAGTAGCCATCTCCTCTTCAATGATCCACGTCGCCGGTTCACATTCGGAGTGACTGTCGAAGATATGATGGTGCGCTTCTGGTACTTCTCTCGGTCGCACATCGCCGTCACCAAAGAGTTCAATTATCACAAGGTACTTCGACTCAACCTACCCATAGCTCTTTTCTGAGCCACCATTCTAGGAACCACGCGAATTTATCCGATTCTTCATCTTTCTCACCTTTGCCTCTACTGCCAAACTCGGCTATGACCCAATTGTTGTTCGCGTCCTTGTCGAGGACAAGTTGCAGTACCAGTTCAAAGTGGACACAGTCTGGTATCAGACTGTCAACGTTCTTGACGAGGCATACGCTCTGGACATTGTGAGCCGTGCGACGCGTGTCTGGACTGTCCGCAGGCTCGATGACTCAAAAGATCCCTTTGGCCCCGAATTGGTGCTCAAAGATGTCTGGTTGTATACCGACGCTGACAGCGAGCTCGCCATCCACAACCGTATATTTGGGGCACTTCGTGACATTGACGAGAGGCGGGCAAAGGGTGAAACTTTCGACGGACCGGCGGACGTCCCTTCGTACGAGGCGGATGCTCGCAAATACTTCATGGAAATTTTGCAGGATAAGGCTGTTCAAATTGGCGTCGACGACGACATTTCGCAAATACCGGACAGATTTACAGCCTTCTGCTTTGCCGCCCACTCTGAGGCCACTGCCAAGGTTGGCAGCGTTCCTGGAGCTGTCCGTGGCGCTCGCCCACCCCCTTGTCGGAACCACAAGCCTCGTAACCACAGGCGTATCATTTTCGAAGAGTGCTGCCAAACTCTGTTCGATGTCACTTCTTACGGCGACCTCGCGCTCGCTTTAGGGCAAATCATTGAAGGTCAGGCTTCAAACTATCCGCCAGTGTGTAGTCTGTCTAAGTCGAGTCCATCACAGGCCTCAACTACATGCGATTGGCAGGTTTTGTTCACAGGGATATCAGCCCTGGTAACTGTCTGTGGCATGCTCGTAGTCGGCGTGCGAAGATATCAGATCTCGAATATGTCAAGTGCTACGACGCGCCATCATCCAATCATAGCCCTCTCACCGTGAGTTGCTCGTTCTATCTCTGCACATGTCCTAACAATCGCAGGGCACTCCTGGCTTCATGGCAGTGGAATACCAGAGAGGTTACTACTGCTTTCTGCCTCGTATTCCACCAAACGTGCCCGAGCCATCATCACACAGCAATTGGTTTCGGTTCAACTTCCTCCATGACCTTGAGTCCGTTCTATGGATCTACGCCTGGTTCATGTTCACCACCGTCCCAAACGTGATGCTGAAAAAAACTACACTCGAAGGGCGCCACAGGGCTTATTATCTTGCTGGAGAGCTTTTTCCCGGCACCCCCCATGGCTCTGAAAAGCGCACCGCCTTCATAAGCAGTCTCGAACGCAAGGCGGCTGACTCCTTCAATAGGGCTCTCGAGACCATCGCACGAGTTTACTCAGTCAGCAAGCTTGGGGAATGTCTGCTGGTAGGGCTGTACATGTTCAAAAAGCTGGCAAAGACCTACATCCTAGTCGAAGGGTCTCCGCTGCTCGACGAGGATGACCCTGCCAATATGAGATGGTCATCGGCACTTTTCTCGCAGCAAATGTTCGATTCATTTCGAGACGTGTTTAGGCAGCTCCACAGTTCCTTGTCCAAGTTACCGCCCTTCGCGCTTGTTGTGTCTCCAATGCTTAGTGCGGAGGAACTCAATCCAAAGCCGTTTAAGCGGAACAGTCAAGAGCTAGAGGAGGAAAAGGAACGAAGCTTTAAAAAACTCAAATCTGACGACGCGGACGCGGACAAATCCTCCAAGAGGAAGTCGACAAAAAAGAGATCAAAAACTCGTCGTTTGTGACTGGAACTAGAGTATACCTAGCCGCTGAAAACTTGATGTATCGTAGACAGGATTAGAATTTAGCCCCATGTTCTGATGAGTAAAGCTGTTAACTTACATTGAGTGAACAAAAAACACAGTCTGACAAAGGATATCAAACAATGGGCCTGTAACTTGAACTTGAACACTGCCAGAGTCCTTACCTGGCTACTCGCCATTTGTGTGAGACGTGAGATGTACGATGCAGTGTCAATGAACATCCGCAGGTCTTCAATTTCAAGCACAAGGCGTCCATTAGCAAGCTGTATCACAAGCCATGAGTCTAGTCCCTCAAGAATCTGACTTTCGTAACTTCTTGAGAACCACATATTCCAGAAACTTCTACCAAGAGGGAACGAGCGCTTGTATCTGTAAGCCTCTATGGTGTCATTCGCCGAGGAGGGACTCTATCGACGACTGAAGCTCGTCATCTGTCTTACTTTTTGGTAACTAGACTATTTCATTCTTCGTCTCTTTCTCAGCAAATGTATGGTATCAGTGGCAACTTCATACGCTCTCGTTATCACACAATGTATGCACCCAGAAGTATTCCACCCAGAACCGTAGCGATACCTGTGCTGAAGAAGTGGATATCGACATGATGCGACCTAGTCGTGAAATCAGCTTTGTCAAATCACAGGTAAGAAACTCGGGCGCTCACAGAGATGCAGCATTTGAAGTCGATGAGGCAGTCGAAGATGTAGACGTGGATGTCGAAGATTTGGTTGTCGTTGATCTCGATGTGCTGCTCGTGCTGGTACTCGTCGAAGTGCTGGTAGAGTTCTTTGTACTCGAGCTGGTCGAGCTCGTTGAACCAGAGCTAGTACTGGAGCCAGACGCCGACCTGGTCGCTGAAGTGGTCGCCGACCTGGTCGCAGATGCGGTTGCCGAGAATGAGGAGATAGAAGCGGATGGCGCGGTCGCAGACGAGCCTCCGCTGTGAGACTTGGCCAAGGATGCACCACTTATTGTCGAGCTTGGAACGGCGACGTTGAGCGTCAGGGAGCCTAGGACGCTCTGTACACCTGATTTTCCAGAATCCAGTGTAACCTCTGGACCACCGACGAGCGAAACTTTTGTGACGTATTGGGGACCGACACTTGCACTCGATGCGCTCGGAGAGGGAGCTGTCGGAGGAGTGATGAGTGCTGGACACACAGAGATGGGAGGACTTACAGGCAACGGAGCTAAATGCAGACTCTAAAACCGACGTAAATGTGTCAAAGGAAAGGCCACCTGTACAAATTTAAGATATACGCCTCAGATAACCGTCATTGCGACCTTACTTGTCAGATCCGCCAATATACTCTTAAAAGGTCCTACCAGTACACCTTGAGAGAAGAGCAGACATGCTGGAGAGGTAATTACCATCGTCAAAGGGCTGGCGTGGAGGAACAGAGGCTGCCAATCCGGAAGAAGCATGCGACACGACAAGGAGGAGCAAAGTGAACGTTATTGATCGTGAGGTCGTCATTTGAGAGCAGGGTAGAGAGTTGAGACTTGATCAACAAGCGTATGGCCAATGGCTATCCAGAGCGGGGAATACAGGAAGGCAGACGCGGTCATTTATACGCGTTGAACATAGAACACAGCCAAGTCGCGACGGAGACTGCCAGTGGACACAGTGTAAGATGTTCTCGGATACAGGACCCAAGCGCGTAGATACACTGATCGGACTTGCCAAAACTTGCGTTTTATAGTTTCTGCCATGAGCGCTGTTCATGTGTGGGCGTCTTAGGGACCATGTAGTGGTCAGAAGGCAAACACGCGTCGCCAGAACAGGTTGCCGCCCATTGGCACACCCCGGTCCGGTCCGGCCTCTTTCAGATTCCACCATCACCGAGTACTACTCATCACCTACCACCTCGTCCCGAGCATTGCAACCCACCAGCATAGCGGTGCTCTTGCCATGGCATCTTACATCTACAATGAGTCTACAAACCCCAATCTGGTGCGTCTCTGTGTACAACAAGTATACATCATCTCATGTAACGGCGTCCTATCGGTTAGATATGTTGCATCTGTCGGTATGACACTTGTTGCTTCTGCTTCAGACACTGCCTCTTACGTGGCGCAGGATGCCCTTTGTGAACCCATACTCTACACGAGCGTGCGCCCACACGTTCTGTCTAGAGTGCATACAAGAAGCACTGAGACATTCACTGCATTGCCCTGTGGATCGTCTACCATTGACCATTGGCGACCTGGAGCTTGCTGATCCTATCATCCGTTCTGTGTGTCGAATGACTCCGTGATCATGGCGAAGCACAACTCATCTTCAGCATAGCTCGTCGACGAACTGCCTGTGCGGTGTCCGGCGGAAGGTTGCGGTCATATTTGTCAACGCGATCTACTGCGTGGCCATCTCGCCCAGCAGTGCAAGTATGTTCTGGTACCGTGCCCTGATGCAGAATGCAAGCAATCAGTCTTGAGGAATAGCGTGGAAGGCGAGAAGTGCATACACACACCCGTTGTGTGCAGTACGTGCGGGACAGAGGTATTATTCTCCGAATACGAGGTGGGGTTCTCATCTTCCCATCCAATCATCCATTGCTGAACTCAAGTAGGATCATTGCTCTACGTGCCCGGAGTCTGCCTATTCGTGTGAACATTGTGACGCCGAAGTTCAACACGCAGACAGAAGCGCGCATACGACTTCCTGCCCTCAAGCTCCGGTTCCTTGTGTGCATTCACCGAATGGATGTGCATGGACCGGAGAGCGTCGTATCCTGGATGCGCATGTATCCACATGCCCTTACGAAGCTATGAAAGGCTTCTTTGCCTTGCATAACTCCGGCATGAATGCTCTGAAGGAGGAGAACGTGTTACTCCGTGCGAAAGTAGATGCACTTCAAGGCCACATTCGCAATTCGACGCGAGAGATTCACATAGCCAAGGAAGCTTTGGGGCCTTGGTACACAAATTCTGCTGCACGTCCATCATCGGAACACCCCATTCACGTTCAACATCGCCTCGCGTCAACATCGCGTCAAGCCACCCCTACAACGAGCTCTGGCTCGCCAATTGAAGAGTCTGATGTCTTCGCGTCTTACTTCCCCCAAGATGGTCCACCGTCCACATCGACCTCTGCGTCCCATCCTCCGCAAGATTGGCGCAATCCCCAACGTACTTCACCCAGCATGAATCATAATTGGGATACGCCTGGCGTTTCTTCGCGTTCGGTCGCACGAGATGTGGTTGCCCCAGTAGATCTCAGTACGACGCTAGAGGGCTCCCTCAATGGGCTGAGAGAGTCGATGGTGACACTTTCGACGACTGTAGACTCGCTAGGGCGTAGAAGTGAAATATCGTTGACGAATGAGAGTTTGAGGCTCAACGAAGAGATCATGTCTCTCCGAGCCCATATGCACGGACTTCGAATGCAGGTGCGTTCTCCTGTCACTAACAGTCTGAATTTGGCGTTAAATGAGAATTACAGGTACATGCAATCATGATGAATCGCAATGCATTAGCTACTGGCCGGGTTGATGAACCACCAGCGCCGGGAGATGCTACGTGGATTCCAGCACGTTTCAACCAGATTCCAGGTGGAACATCAGCTCTGTCGACTACAAAACTTTGAAGCTTGTATGGGATGTATGTTCGCAGTGTACTAACATGTAACTTTAGACATTAAACGCAGGATAGAGGTCAATACAGCTTGAATGGTGACATGCGTAGGACGTTGTTCCACTTACAGTATCTATACACTATTTGCGTACATGGATCCCTCTTCGTGTACTACAAAGACTGGACATGCAAAAGACGAACTCGGAGAATCGAAGATCGGGATTCGCATGACGAGGCGTCGGGACCCGGATAACTTTCCCGTTCCCACCGCGACCGTGCGACTCTTTCTTTTGTACCATTGCGTCGACGCGTCCACAATGGAATGGACGTTCGAGCCCTCCGTTGCTGCTCATTCTCATCGTGTAAGGCGCCCTAGAGCCTACTGGCGCGTGTACTCGATGCATACGTAAGTAGATCGAATCTAGAATTGGAAGATCTCTTTCATCTCTTTCATCTCTTTCACCCCACGAGGACGACGCCAGGACGACGACAGAGGGATGGACGACAATCTCTGGTACGTAGTCCAGCATGCTTTCATGCCACCCAAGCTGCCGCAGCGTAGCGAGCACGCACCGGAAGCCAAGGATCACGTTCTCGCAAGGTTTGTTGCGGAGTGCGCTGTCGATTATTTCGCGACGGGTACAGCAGACCCTTTCGCAGAATGGGCGGTGGTGATCAACATGCTGGACGCTGTGAGAGATATTCATGGGAGTACACCGTACACGGCCGAGCAGCTAGCGGGCAGGTTTTCACTGATGACCGTCGTCGGAGGTGCGCACAAGAGAAATCATTTCGTTCGCACTCTTGACGACTTCCAGATGTCACTGCTCTCTTCGTGAGAAAGCAGAATGCCGGTCTTATTCTCCGTCGCGACAAGACCAAAGTCTTATTCGATGCCTTTGAGGTCAGCGCTCCGTCTGACAAGGTCGTGCAAACAGAGGGCAAGCTGCTCTGGACGTTTCCCTCCTCTTCTGTCGCTGTACCCACTGCCGTCTTTGATGACGCCGTTTTCCAATCCAATTTGGCATCGTTCATTGCCCAGATGAACAAGGACGAAATTCTTCCAGGCAACGCTGTTCATCCCGAACACATCACCAATTTACTCATGACCATCCTCGCTGCAACGGGTGGGGAGAACAACAGTATCGTTTCTTCATCGCGTCAGATTAACAAGCGCATCGGTGACGACGCGCTGTCTGATACAGGCCCGACGCCATGGCGGCGCTCGCCCCTCTGGCTTGTCATTCGTGTCGCGATTCAGACGACTCTAACCGATCCCGTGCTATACAAGTCCTTCATGGTCTATCTCATGGCCACTGCTCTTAGGAAAGTCACCGAGCCTTCCGCAAACTTTCCCAGCGCGACCATGTCGTACATGTGCGCAAAGATTGCTCGACGGGTGTCCAAGATCGGGACAGACATTCAGCTCAGCGCCAGGCGCGAAGCTAGTCAAGCCTGCGAGGCTGCCCAAATCGAAATTCAGCGCCGTTGGCAGAGAATTCAGCAGCGTGAAACAGCACCCCTCAATGTTTGGTCGCCTCTTTCCTTAGACATTGACGCAGATACGCATCTCGAGTTGCGCCATTCGTCAGCTCATATCGACAACATCCTTGCTGCCCCCGTATATCCCACTCCAGCCCTGATCCATGTGCCCAACCATGTCCGCCGCCTTCGCGATCTTGCCTTTCACAGCGCCATTCGGAAGGATCTTGCACCTTATATCTCAGGCAGCCGCGACGCATCAATTGTTCTTGCCGACTTTGAGACAGCGGTTCGTGATGAAATGGATGACTGGGTTCGGATGTCTCTCGCAGACTCTTCTGCTCCAGGGCTGCTGGTCGCTAAACTCAAGGAGTACGCCGATCTTGCGAAAAAGCAGTATGCTGGAAATGCTGAGAACGAGTCACTCATGGCTCTCATTTTTCTGGAGCTGTGGATTGCCATTGACAAGATTGTTGTCACTCTGTTTCCCCTTCTTGCTTCATATCCACCCGAAATGCCCATCACTCTTCTGGAGGGTCTACTCTTCCGACGCGCCAAGGAGCTCAACCGTGTCAAAGTCATTGCTATGTACATCCAACGACGAACTGCTGTGGCAAAAGCAGCCGATAGACCATCAATCTTCAAAAACCCGTCGATTTTGTCTTTCTCTGTCCAGTACTATATGAGCTCGATGACGATGGCTAGGGCGCGTGATGATCTTCTTAGCCAGGCAAGACAGCGGAAGGATCAGAAGAGGCTCGAGCATCAGCGCCTGATGGCGGAGTATGAGCGGTGGAACGAGCTGTTACAAGGAATGAGCCATCACCCAGACTGCAATGTTTATCGGAGACGAAAGCGCAAGAGGAATTACTGTCA
This sequence comes from Strobilurus luchuensis, assembly GCA_019915105.1. NCBI lineage: Eukaryota > Fungi > Basidiomycota > Agaricomycetes > Agaricales > Physalacriaceae > Strobilurus > Strobilurus luchuensis. Next base: position 1,752,344 of record JAHLMJ010000005.1, read on the forward strand.
GCGGTGTAGCCATGAGGTGTGTCATATCATATGCTAGTCTCTGTGGTACATATAGACATTGATTGTCGTGTTAGGCCGCTCGTCCCCGAATCACGAAGTGGGAATGGCCATTGCCAGCGGATGAATTGTGGCAGAAGGCCATGATTTTTGAGCTGAACATTCCTATGCCTTTCGCCATGTGGAGAGAAGCTACTTATTATGTCCTCCACGATCTTTTCAGTGCATCCAGCTATGGTGGTTCGTCATCGATACGTATCCACCGGTACATGACGGAAGTCGAAGGTCTTACCATCAGCCGCACGATCGAGCAACGCCTCACTCTGGCATCCAGGGTCTCTGGCGCGATGGGTGCTATCCTTCTGCCCTGTAACTTCTCTGCTGTCTGTGTCGATCACACCCGAGATTGGCACCTATATGACACACATAGATGCCTCTTCCTTAGCGAGGACGGCAACTTCCATAATGCCGATGCCCGCAAGTATGGGACGCTCGTCCTCCCTCCGTCCAAAGCATATGAAGGACTGCAGTTTGCCGTCGACTCTGTGTGGCACACGCACAATCAGGTCCTATCAAAGCAGGCTGAATGCGCGTATGAGCTCAGTTTGCATGAGTTCGAGGCGTCTGGGTTGCTACGTTCGGGGTACCATCTCCAGTGGATGAATCTTGATGTGGCTTTTGGCACGCGCTCCCTCACGTTCAACGCGCCATCTGTGCATACTCTCATCTCACAGGCAGTGCAGCAGTATGGCACCCCCTCAACAAGTTCAGGTATGCCAGTCTGGCACGTTGAGCTGCAGTCGCCATCCTTTGCGGAACATCTTCTAAGCGCGATGAGGAAGGTACTGGATGAGTCGGTGGACAACTGGAGGGAAGTCACAACTGTGAAAACGATAGTCATCGTTGCACTTCGGCTGCTTGGCGCTCTTGACCGTTTTGGGACAGCAGCTGCGCAGGGTGCTCTGGAGCTCCTTGCAACCGCTCGACGAATGTTGTATGGTTGGTTGAGGACTATTATCGATCTTCTAGAGACGACATCGGAAGAAAATGTTGAAGCGACAAAGGCGAGAATATGCGAAGTGGCGGGAACGTGTTGCTTGACATTCGAGTCGGAAGACATAGCGGCGGCAGCGACAGGCGATGTCACCATCTTCATCCACTGTCTCATGGTCATCAACGCAAATTCACATTCTCGGCGTGACACGTCCTCCTCTCCTGCGCGTCTTCTTGCGGACCGCGTAGAGAGGCTTGCACATGGCTTCGAGGAGCCATTGTGGCGGTTGATTTCGGTGGATTCTCGGGCGTTGGATGGGGCGATTGTGGCTGTTTGGAGCGCGTACACGGCTGGGACATCTTGGCAGCGAACTGCCTCGCCAAATGATCGTTGGATCTTCCGTAGGACGCGTTCGATACATGATCAAGCACCCCAGAATATTCAGCTCAACATGCATAATGGGGAGTTCTACGTCGATGGAAAACCCATCGGCAATCTTCCCAAAACAATCACGGAACATTCCTCGTATGTGCGACTATTCGGCAAGGCGAGTTCACCTTCCACCTCTAACTACTAGTTTCATTAAAGGTTAACGTCCATCTAGGCAGTCCTCCGGGTTGTACCCGCAGGCGTTTCAGGTATGGATTACAAGAGTGTGTCGCACATCTCGGGATACGAGGTCTGTATCATTTGTTTTTTGTTCCGCTCAAGTTCTATAGTCGCTAAGTTTGCTGCCAGGTCTTCTTTGCCGCCACCCCAGTGACTATCAGGGCAAGGTCTACGAGGTCGCGTTCCGAACCCTTTCTCGAATACATCCCGTTTGGATTGTTCCGTGGCGACCTTCCACTGCCATTTGTCGAAGACCATGTCCATTGGCTCAATACGACCTTAGCGCGCATCGAACTGCGCCCACTTACATCGCTATGGGCCACCTCCCCACGAAACTGGCACATCGATTATCATTCTCGTGTCATGGAGAATGAGCAGGGACATCGTCTCGTCGATCTGGGCAGCCGTACCTTCCAAATGGTGCATCGGCGCTTACAAGCACTTGAAGTTGCGTCGTTCGTCATCATTGTCAATGACGCACCGGACACCATTGTCGTTCAACTCCCACGGTTCCACCTCAAATTCACGTTAGATGCGTTAGTTGGCGATCTGGAGTGTTCTACCTTTCCCAATAGTATCGTGGATGATGATCAATCTCCGCAAACGCTCTACGGTCTCAAGAATAAGCTGGTTCTTCGAGAACGGCCACCTCCAACGGCTGATCCCAGTCTCCCCGCTGTACGGCGCGTCTTCATCCCCCGAGGCACGGTCAGATTTGTGCCTGATGAAAGTGGCGACCACGTCGAGGTTTCTGTTGACACGGACATCGAAAAGCAGAGGGTCGTACCGTACCTTGTGTATACCGTGGATCCGAAGCTTGGGATGTTGGTTGGGAACGGACGCCTTGACTCGCGATTGTACAAGATCTATCTTCATGGCCTCACGAGCTTCTGTGCTCCAGACCCTCTGCTTGGCCGTACTGGTCTAGAAGAAGCCTTGAATGAGCTGGGGTCCGCTGCGTGTCTGTCATTTCTGTCTTTGGAGGCATCCGAAGTGCATTTGTTGTCTCTCATCCTCCAGCTCACTCCGCGACGCAGTTTTCAGCCAAGCCACAAGCAGGAGACGCAGAATATACGATGGCTTGACATTCCTCCAACGTCGCAGGTCACGGCGTTTGAGAGATTGGTGATCGGCATCTTGGACTCTGCGGCTAAGCTCGACATGTTCAACGAGACCGCCTGCGCTCAGTCGCATCGAGGAAGTCTCGTTGACCAGTCTCCTACTTCCTTGCTGAGTCGAGCCTCAACTCGAGAGTTCAATCTTCTGAACGTCCTCACCAGTGCGCCTCGGCCACCAGCCAATGACGTGATCTATGTCCCTCGTGCTGTACATGGTGTCGAGAACGAAAGTGCCCACTACGCGGCGGCGATCGCAATCTTTACCCAAAATCCGCGGAAATTCCCTCTTGCTGGTCCACGACAACTCCTCGATATCATCAAGAAGTGGTCGCCCATATCTGTCGTTGAGCGAGAGGGTGATGACGTCCTGTCGTACAGTCACAGGTGGCTCTTCAAATCCGACTTCAATTCGACTTTTCTTCCTATGTATGCTGCCTGCGTATCCAACATCACTAGGCCGAACGCCAAACGATACTCGTTACTTTTCAGTCTGCCATCCTTGGTCTACAAAAACGCTGATCATGCGGATATCATCCCATTTCTCGCTACCATAGCTCTCCACCCCGATGCCTTCACCGGCATTCCGATTCCGCCGTGGAATTTCTACGACTTGTCTGACGGGACGCATCCGAGAGAAGGGATTCTATTCAATAAAATCGAGCACTTCGCGCTACCTATGCAGATGACACCAGTTCCTCATGAAGTTCCGCCACTCCGAAATGAGACTGTCGATGATCATAGCCTACGACGCACGTCAGAATATCGGAATCGGCTTGCCAGGCTCTCTACTAGCATGGTTGCCGAGCTGATGAATCGATGGAACACATACGAGCGCGCCGACAGCGATCAGATATCCCTTTCGCTCTCCAATCCAATCCAACATAGCCGATACTATGTACTACCCCAGCTCTTGAGGGATCTTGACTCATTTTTCCAGTCTTGCTATCACAACCGGCAGTTCGAGCTCTTCATTTCACAAGTGCAAGGTACGATTGATCAAATGAACGCTGTGGCCTACGGGCTTGCTCGTCGTCCCACTTTATCCACGGCGTTTGGCATGGCTCACTATGGCCATGCTCGGCCTCCTTCGCTCACGGGTAGCCTGCAGGATCTCATGTCTCATAGAGCTCCGCCTCCGTCGGTTCCATTCCCGCCGAATACTCTCTCTCACTCGCAAGCTCGGCCTCCATCCAATCTAACGCAGGACGCTCCAAGCATACGCAGTCTAAGACACGTACTACAGGAGCTCTGTAGTGCTTCTGGCAGTTTGCAGAGGAAGTATGGCCAGGACACGCTAAACAGCTTAACGCGTCTTACTGCTAGCCTACCTGCCAATGCCACGGCCCTTCCCGAAGATGACTCCATTCATGTTGACCCAGCGCTCTACGAAGCTCATCTCCTCGTTTGCCGCGAGGAATGTGATATCCTGCTCTTGTCCATTGAATCTTCTCTCGGTCCATTGTCAGAAATAGAACATGTGTTAAGGGCAGGCGGTCGCTGGCCTGCCGTGACGATGAGGACTATCTTACATCAGATGACTAGTACGCACTGGGCCGTGCTCAGTATGCCCTGGAAGTCCTTCTTGGTCGGCTTTGCCATGGCCGTGGTGCGCCTACAGCAGGCTGAACGCATCGTCCGGTTTGCCGCCTCTAAGAAGCGTGAAGAGGTGCATCGGGAACTGGCTAATTTGCACTCTCTGGATGTCAATCTGCTTCTCGAACATCCCGACTGGTTACTTATCATGGTTCGTGTAGATCTACTTCCTTCGCCCTCGCTCTGACCGAGGTCATTTAGATTGAGCAAAATTTCTTTGTTCGGCAAGTCCAGATCGACGTGGCGCGCGAAATGATAGTCCCATCGTCAGGCAGCAACACGGTTCTGCAGCTCAACATGGGCGAAGGAAAATCCTCGGTCATTGTACCCATGGTCGCGACTACTCTCGCAGATGGTACTAAACTCGTACGGGTTGTCGTCTTAAAGCCGTTGGCAAAACAGATGTGGCAACTGCTCATCGACGTTCTTGCATCCCTCCCTAATCGACGGGTCTGCTACTTCCCGTTCTCTCGTCAGATGCAGACCGGGCTTCACGTTATGCGGGACATTGATGACCTGAACCGTTCGTGTATGCTGGACAGAGCCATTCTCGTCACTCAACCAGAGCACATACTCTCTGCGAAGCTTCTCATGACCGAGCATTTGCTATCAGCAACGCGGCATGAGGCAGATGTCACTGTTCAGGAGATGGCTGCACTGGCCTTGCAGACCCAGTCCTGGTTGCGAGCCCATGCTCGCGATCTGCTCGATGAAAGCGATGAGGTTCTGCATGTCCGCTATCAACTCATCTACACGATGGGCGCTCAACAGCACATGGAAGGCCATCCACAGCGTTGGTCCGTAATCCAAGAGGTCCTCCAGCTGGCTGCCGAGGTCGTTGACGACCTTCATTCTGACCCTACTAGGGCACATATGCTCGAAGTGCGGCGAACAGTCTCATACGCATTCCCTCAAATCAAATTGTCCGGCCAAGAAGGAAGCGACCTTGTCAGAAATCTACGGTCCAAACTCGTTGATGCTATTGTTGGTGGACGGCTCTCGTGTCTCAATGTGTCCCACCTGCCTCTTCAATACCGTGATGCTTTACGCATCTATCTTTCCAGGATCAACGCCGTCAACCAAGCGCGTATGCTGAAACATTTTCTACTACACACGGCCACCTTCAGTACCATTCTCCTTGTTCGTGGTATCCTGGCATATGGCCTACTCTTCCTGCGATTCAAAAGCGATGGCGCGTGGAATACGGACTTGATCTCTCTCGTTCCTTGCTGGCTATCCCATATCGTGGAAAGGACATACCCTCGCTCCGAGCAGAGTTTGGGCACCCTGACAACACCATTGCCCTCACCTGTTTGGCGTATTACTATCATGGCCTGACTCCAGAGCAGATGGATCTCACCATCAAGCAACTTCTATCCCTGACCAACGCATCGGACCACTACAACCATTGGATTAGCGAAATCCCGTTGACCGACCTACCAATGGGTTTACGCGATCTCAACGGTATCAATGTCGACGACATCCAGCAGCGCCAGGAGATCTTCGAGTTGTTCCGCTACAGCCGCATCGTTGTCAATTTCTTTCTCGCTAGGATCGTGTTTCCCAAAGCGGCCAAGGAGTTTCCACAGAAGCTGCCCACCTCTGCCTGGGATTTGGCGGAGACCAGAACCAACTTCACGACAGGTTTCAGTGGTACCAACGATAATCGATATCTCCTTCCTACGTCGATGAAGCAGGAGGATCCCGTAGATCAGGGCGGTACGAATGCCTTAGTGTTGACTCATCTCCTACGCCCCGAGAATGCTAGTTATCACTGCACTAGAAACGCCAGTGGTGGGACCTGTTCGGGAGCGGAGATCATCGCGCTGATCGCTCAACATGCAGAAATCCGCGTCCTTCTTGACGTGGGTGCGCAGATGCTTGACATGGGTAATCAGGCTGTGGTGGAGGCATGGCTTTCGCACCGTGTCGACGTGGAAGCCGGGATATTCTTCAACGCGAACGATGAGCTGAGTGTGGTCACGCGTGCCGGAAATCTGGAATCCCTTCTTGCGTCGCCGTTCAGGCATCAGATCGCAAAATGTGTTGTCTACCTCGACGACGCACATACGCGGGGCACCGACCTGAAGCTGCCCGTTGGATGGAAGGCTGCTGTGACGCTGGGGAAGAAGGTGACGAAAGACCGCTTCGTACAAGGTACGTATTTTCCCCCGATTGTAATCAAAGTTCGAACATTGATTTCGCATTCTTTGTCAGGCTGCATGCGAATGCGACAGCTGGGGAGAGGCCATTCCCTAGCATTCTATGCTCCGCCGGAGACAGATGTCGCTATCCGTCGCATTGCTCAGAAGACGAACGACGAAGCCATAGTCGTTGCAGATCTCATCAAATGGTGCATGCACGAGACGTGTATCGATATTGGGCGCCACCTGCCTCAATGGGTCCAACAGGGCATCGACTACGACGCGCGAGACCGTGCGCTCTCGCCGTTGTTCGACAACGAGGAGCTCAGCCAACATGCTATCCGTCGAGTCGAGGCAGCTTGGTTGCAGAAGGAAGCACGCACTCTGTCCGAGATGTATGAAGGAGAGTCTGCGGGAGCGGTTGGTCAAGACCTTGGCCGGTATCCTCTACTCGCTCAGAGGCTAGCCCTGCTCGGTGTGGAGAGGCAAGCTCAAGATAACCTGGACGAGGAGCAGGAGAGGGAAGTCATCCACGAGATAGAAGTAGAGCGCCATCCAGAGCGACCTCCTCCAGCCGGCTTCGCTCGGCATCAGCTTCATGAGGACGTTGTGCGTTTCGTGCGACATGGGGTACTGCCCGACAACTCCCCTGCGTTCCGCTCTATAGGCTCCATTGTCAGCGGCGTACGGTATTGGTCAGATCATGCGCGCAGTCCAATCTTCGATGACCGTCTCCTCGCAACCGCCGACTTCGCCGACACGATGGAATACACCTGGCAACATACTGCGGCGAGTGTAGACCTAGGATTCTGGAAGCAAGCTCGTTGGGTTCTGTCGACGACCGAGTTTGCCACTACAGATCCCTCGCTTCTGCTCATCAGTCAGTGGGAGGCGCAAAGGTTGTACACGCGCATCAAGGACGCCGGTGCCCAATCTCCCGTTCGCTTACATCTCTACGCACCAAAGGTGACGCGGACCGCGCAAGCCTTCGACGACCTCTCATTCAATCCCCTCCCCCCGCTCACCGCCGCCTCCTCTCGTCCTCCTCCCCACCTCATACTCCAACTCAACCTATTCGCCGGCCAGCTCTACCCGCCCACTTTTGATAGCTACGTGTCCATCTGCCAGTTCTTGGGCATCGACCACACGCGGACGATGCTTTCACAGCAGGACGGATTCGTCCTTCCGCCGAACCGGGGCGGAACGATGCTGGACTGCCCCTTCGCTGTCAGTCCCGTGCGCTTTTTGAAGGAACTTTTTGGGGTGCGACGGAAAGGACATGACTTTGCGATGACGCCGATGGGGAAGCTGTTGAATGGACACATTTTGAGTCGGGCAGATTTTGATTGAGGTGAGGATTTGCATTCTCTGGGGAATTGATTTGAACTCTGATTGTTGACTCGACTTTTAGTGCATCCCCTCCCACTCTGTATAATGCTATATCATATTGCATACTGCTTGTAGTTAGACCTAACATTGCTGTAATGTGTCTTGCTGTTTGTTGTAGGTAGTAGTGTATTCACTTCATGTACACATTTGTTGTATTGTATAGTAGTAGCAGTACTTGTATACGCCACTTGAGTTGAACTGCGAGTTCTCGTGATTGTTGGACAATTCTAATGCCAAAAATCCTCGTAAATGAACTTCAATGGCAACGAAAAGCTCGACCGAACCACTTATCATTCAGTGAGAGGAACTCGTGACAGAGCCGACGTTCGTCGAGAAGGTGTTACCACATGCAATGTGTCCTACAGACCCCGAATTACTCTGCCAGCGAGACTGGATGAGGCTTAGGCGCTGCAGAGACGAGAGTCGATCGCAAAGAAGCATATGCACGGGCGGTGGAGGATAAGTCTTGCGTTCATTTGGGCGGGTGATGGGCTCGGAACGGCCGTTAACCTCGTCGGTTCAATGCTAATAACGCTTGATACATCCTTGGAGTCGAAAGTCGTCCTCATATCATTGCATTGTCATCTCTAGTCGGCGTATAGTCGTCAAGTCACTGTGTAATGGCGTAACAGAAAGGCGGTGAGAAGACTATGTGCGAGAGCTCCAAGCATCGTCAAGACGATCTAAAAGAGCCTGGACCTCTTTCACTGCGGCCTTTCTCTCGTGGCGCGCGGTCTCCCATTCACCATCTGCTGAGATGGCATCTAAACGCAGGAGAGCCTGCAGGAGGAGTTCCCCAAGACGGGCGTGTTCCTTTTGGAGAGCAGGCGACGATGCTTCCTGATGTGGCAGCGTATCTAGGAAGGACGTGAGGGATGGAACGATCGATTGGCGGATTGACGCGAGTTCTTGCTGGATTGTGGACAGTGAGGTCTGCTCAGTCTTTTCGACGGACGCTGAGGGTGCGGATGGGGTATCGTGTATGGGAAGCAGGGTGAGGGTGGATGAGGTGCGGAGATGGTATGCAGCGAGGGGCAGCTTGTCATCTTTCAGCACGGCGCCGTGGTAGATGAGCTTGAAGTCAGAGTCGAGCTGGGTTTCCTCGGAGATGAGCCTGCGCAGGTCGCCCAGCCGCGTGTCGAGGGACACGTCAAAGGCAAATCTGCAGCACTGTAAGCCAGATAACCAGCCGGAGCTTGCACAAAGCTTACTTGTCCTTGTTCCACTTGACATACATCTCTAAGTTAGGAGAGAGCAAAATTCGGACAAATCAGCGGTTATCAAATCGCGACCGATGAGGTCATACTCCATCTCTGCCTCCTACCGCGACCTTGCGCCTTCATGGCTTCCGTCCATTCTGTCCCAATGTCCCAGTCAGCCCGCCCGATGCCGCCGATGCCGCCCACAGCGAGGGCCGCCGCGCTCGCAAACGGCATGCGCCAAAATGCTATGCGTGCTCGTCGCTCAGCCCCCGGCCGTCTCGCCGGTGCAAGGGCTCCGCCTCCGCAGATGCAGTTCAGAGAGTCTGAGCGGGTCATGCCCACCATAACCTCGCCGGTGTCGCTTCTCGAGCAGCGCGCCACCCAGCCGACAGGCCGCCCCTCCTTCGCCTCCTTCAAGCAGCTCAATTTGTCCGTGCCCGTTGCTGCTGCATCGCCTCCAATCACATACTCACCTTTTTTCCCAGCGAATCGGACGGCGCAATCACCCTGCGGAATACCCGAATACACTCGAATGGCATCGTCTTTGGGGAGGAGACATACGACATGACGCAGGACGATTTCGTGCTCGAGGAAGAACTGGGCGAGGGTCATTATGGGTCCGTGCGTAGGGTGATCCACACTCCAACAGGGACCGCAATGGCAATGAAGGCGCGCACCACTCCATTCTTTCAACTATCTCCTCGTGCTCACTATCTTCTAGGAGACCAAGATCTCGTTCCAGCGGAACGACGTCGAGCAAATCATCCAAGAGCTAGATATCCTCCACCGGGCGCGAGCCCCTAACATTGTGGAATTTCACGGTGCATTCACGGTGGAGAGTCGGATATACTCCCTTATGGAGTACATGGACGCTGGCAGTCTGGACAAGCTCACTTTCCGCCCTGGAGGCACTTACTTGGTCGGCGATCAAGAACTTGTGTGGCAGCCTTTGCCTGAAGCGGTGCTCGCACGGATGTCTGCATGTATTGTTCGTGGCCTCAAGGCGCTGAAAGATGACCTGGTACGTCGACTTTTTCAACAATCGTCACTCGCTAAGTCTTGATGCAGGATGTTATGCATCGGGGTATGTCATGATATCGTCACCTCAACCTTTACCGATGCTGATAGTTCGTAAGATGTCAAGCCAACGAACGTCCTGGTCAACAGGAAGGGGGAGGTCAAGCTTTGCGATTTTGGTGTCTCAAAGCATCTAGAAAACTCTTTGGCAAAGACAAATATCGGCTGTCAGAGTTACATGGCGGTATGTATCTGTCGTTCTTGCGAAAGCCTCAACTCAAAGTTGAATAGCCCGAGCGCATCCAAGGAGAATCCAGAAACAGCGTCTCCGAATACAGTGTTTCCGCTGATGTCTGGTCTCTGGGCTTATCCATCATCGAGATTGCGTTGGGAGAATATCCCTATCCAGCCCACGCATATGAGAATATCTTTGCCCAGGTTGGTGCATCCAATCATTCTCGAGTTTCGTTCTGACGATATCAACAGCTGCATTGTATTCTGAATGGCGAACTGCCGACTCTGCCGAACGGCTACAGCGCAGCCGCGGACGATTGGGTCGCGCGCTGCCTCGATAGAAATCCCAACCGACGGGCGTCATACGTCGAGCTCCTAGAGCATCCTTTCCTCAAACATGACGCGGAAAGGGACGTGGACATGGCTGGGTGGGTGGCCACGGCGCTCAAGTTCAAGGGAACAAAGTTGATACGCCAACCACCCCCAAGGGAAGAGGAGTCTTGATATCTTCTATTCTGGATTGACAATCTACTCTTTTACATATCATGTAGTCCTATTTACCCTACAGCTTCTCGAATATTTTGCTGATCCTGGAGGTCGTAACGATATTTATAAGTAGCCAATAGAAGTGTATTGTATGTAAGTCCAAGTGTTCTGTGATTGTATACCTTACAGCCATGACTCCACAGCAGTACTCTACACATGGCTACTCTGACTCTGTTCTGCGGTCGCACAGATCGCGTACAGCAGCCAATTCAGCGGCGTACTTATTGCCATCGATTCAGCCGTCAATGCACATCCTGGACGTCGGCTGTGGTCCCGGCACGATAACGGCCGACCTAGCCGCCCTCGTGCCACAAGGCCAAGTGACCGGGCTGGACATCTCCCCAGAGGTCCTCCACAGCGCGAGCGCCGCCGCGCACGACCGGGGGCTCGCGAACTGCACCTTCACAGAAGGGAGCGCCACGGCCATCCCGTTCCCCGACGATACGTTCGACATCACGCACGCGCACCAGGTGCTGCAGCACCTCCGTGACCCCGTCGCGGCGCTGCGCGAGATGCGCCGGGTGACGAAGCCGGGCGGGCTCGTCGCCTCGCGCGAGACGGACTGCGGGGGCTTCATATGGCACCCCGCCTCCGAGGGCATGACCGCGTGGCGCACCTCATACATGGCGCTCGCGAATCAGATGGGCGCGGAGCCCAACGCGGGCCGGCAGACCCAGGCGTGGGCGAAGCGGGCGGGGTTCGGGAAGGAGGATATAAGGATCAGCACGAGCACGACGTGTTATTGTACGGCGGAGGAGGTCGCTTGGTGGGGTGATGTGTGGCAGGAACGGACGCTGGAGTCTGCCTTTGCGCAGACTGCCAAGACGTACGCGGGATTGACGCAGGATGACCTCGAGCGGATCGCAGATGCTTGGAAGGAATGGAGCGTCGATGAAGACGCGTGGTTCATGATGCCTCAAGGCGAGATTCTGTGCACGGTCAGGAAGTAGGACGCTTGACTGGCACAACGCAAGGTCAGAGATGAAGCAATAAAGATAGCTGTACAAATTTACTATAGCAAGTGAATATAAGAGATGTGATATGCTGATAACTCGAGAAAGGACTAATCCTCCAATGGGACACGGAAAGCCAGATTATCCCAATCAATCTCTTGCCTCAATGCGCCAGTCAATATCAGCTCCTGTGTATAGATTGGGTATTCTTTGACGACCGGTCCCAGCGCAGAGATGTCTGCGGCACACGAGATGACATGTCGATTTTCCTTGTCTGCGGCTAGGACTCGAAGTGTCGGAGTTACTTTCTTGATCTATGCGTCATCATTGAGGGACGGATGGCGGATAGAGATACAAACACGAACCTCGCCACCGAAAGCTGTTACCACATTCTTCAGAAGCTTGGTGTCGATTGGCACTTTCGCTGTGACGTAGAAGATTTGATCACGGAAGAGTTTGCCTTTCAGTTTCTTCGACCGAGCTATGGTTTCTGCGAGGTTGAAGTTGTATTTCTTCTCGTTGGCCGCATCGTTGAGGATAAATTCGTCTTCCGCTACAGAAAGCAAGTAAGTCATCGGAGGTGATTGAGGGGCACCAGCAGGTCTCACGCAATAGTTTCTCAGCCTTGGCTGACGCAGTGGCCCATTTCTCCGAGACGATGAAGGGCGCAACCGACAGTGCACAGAGGAATTTCTCCGTACGCACAATGTTGCGAGCGATGAGATGGGTGCAATCAGAAGGGCGAGTCGTTGTCTTGACTCCAAGTTTGTTCAAGGCCTGAGAGTCGTTTAGAGAGAAAGATAGGACCGCAGTGAAGTCACTGCACCTTCAGTACATCATCTGATAACTCGACTTGCGTTGTCATTATCCTAACTTGCTTGCCTGACGCCTTGGACGGTGTTGACAATGCACTGATACACATTCAGTACATGATAGACATCGAACAAGACACCACGTACCCATTATGTGTCTTGGCCGAGAGCTTTGGATCCTTCGCCTTGCTTGTACTGATTACCTCGACCTCACTTTCATCGTCTTTGACATCAGAAGCTTTTCGGTTTACTCCAGATTTACGCCTAGCGGGCTTCGATATGGGTTCATCCTCGTCGTCCTCCGGCTCGCTGATGCTCTCCGCCTTCCCTTTGCCCTTCGCACTAGCTGTCGATAGCCGGCTCTTCTTGGGAACCCGCGCACTGGTGCTCTCCAAATCGCTCTCGTCCCCCGTCGTCGCAGCCCTTTTCTTATGGTTCGAGATGTCCGTCCCGATGCTGCGGCGCGACTTGCTCTTGAGTTCTTGCTGATGCCTGAGCACATCAGGTATAACTTCGTCGTGCAGTTTCTGTGTTGCCTTGACAGCTGCAGATCGCCGCACCCTGCTGGGTGACCCGAGCGCGCTCGTCGACGGAGTCGGGGGCTTGACACTCGCTGTGCGTGGCGTGGCTTTACGTTCGTGCGCAGAGATGTGAACGCTCGCTGCCGGCTGCAGCGGTGTAGCCTTGGTAGGTGACTTTGCAAGAGTCGATTTCGGAGTAGCGGATGCCAAGGTTGGCACCACGACTGATGGTACTCGTTTCGGCGTGTTGGCTGGCGCAGGACGAACAGCCGGGGGTGGTGGTTTGACGACCTCGACGACCTCTTCAAGTTCAGTGTCGGAGAGAGACGCAGCAGCAGCTTTATAGGTTTTGCGAGGCGTTCTCTTGGGTCTGTCTTTGCCTTTTGAAGGTCCAGCAATTTTTTCTTCCGGAGCATCAGCCTCCTCCACCGTACCCGCGTCTTCCTCATTATCATCATCGACGACACGTTTCCGTTTCTTCGGTTTCGGTTTCGGCACAGTCCCAGTCCCACTACTGAGATTGATTGCCTCGGATAACGCGTCCGCGAGCGTGGATTTGGCGGTCGTAGCAGGCTTCGCCTTGGATGCAGGCGGAGGCTTTGCTTTAGATGTAGATGCGTCCTTTCCCTTATTGCGGGAGTTATATGCCTTCGAACGAGCCGGTGGCGGAGGAGGCGGCATGAACGGGTCCTCTGCATCGTCCATCATGGACGTAGCACCAACGACATCCATGTCGACGTCTTCGCTTTGTCCAGCAGCGCGGCGCTTGGATGGTGCGGACTCCTTCTCTACTCTGAGGCTTTCCAGGTACTCCTCATCTTCCGCTTCTTCTTTGTCGAGTTCCACGTACTCCTCAAGCACCTTCGGCAAGCCCACCTCGGCAAGGCGACGTGAGTAGTTGTCCGAGAAATCGATGTACTTGGGATCGGTGACTGCAAGTTGTCTCCACCTCAAGAAGCAATCCTCCAACCAAGTGTGGTTTACTATCGGCATTTGCCAATGTTTAGCCTTCTCATATTTTTGACCCTCGGGGCTAAAAGACTATCAAACAGGATATAAAGAAGCGATTAGTATGCACTTACAAGGCCGCAATGAGTATCGTGTTTGCATTCGACATGGTGGCGCTAAATTCTGCGCCCATCGTCTCGACCAGTCTCCTGAGATAGTCCCTTCCCTCTCCGGTGTAGTTGGTGATCGCGACTAGCTGCAAAGTGAGTTAGTGTGATGGTATTCTTCTTGACTCTGTACGCACCTGGTCCGCAAATTTATCGACAGGTTTCCTGGGATGTGGATAATGAAGAATTTCATCGACAGGTCGTGATATTGTACCAGTAGCAATAACATGGAAGAGCCAGTTGAGATTTCCAATGGTCTTACGAGCGCGCGCAGCCTGTCGCAATGTACAAGACAACTCTCGAAGTTGAGAGGGCTTGCTTACCTTGAAATAAGCCTTACCGCTGCGGTACTTGGTGATGAAAAAATCACATCTATCCACGGCATCCGCTTCTTCAGCTTCATCGCCCGGATTGTCAATCTCAACAAGAACGCCACGCGTCTGCTGAACGGTGCTCTCGATCGCATCCTTGCGTTCTTTGTTGATGTCGAGATTGGCGCTGAGGAGCAGACGGCGGTCTCCCCATATATTTCGTTGCGGGGCATTCGAGAGGTCGAAATCAGAGCCAGCGGCGACGGTCCTGAATAAGACTTTCTTTATGGGGTCCACTGTATATGATCTTCTAGGTGGTTCGTCGGTTCCAGATGTAGTAAGATAAGACGGGTTCGGCCATTCAAAACGGGCTGTGTCGACAGACCCGCGACCCAATTTCACGGCAATATCATACCAATGTGGCAAGATGACCTTGACGCCAGTATGGTCCTGGTGAGCCATCGCAATCCCATACGCCGTAGAGGAACGGGAGATAGCGAAAAGATGTGTGACATCCTTGGTTAGATTGGAGCGCCATAAACCGCCTAATTGACTAATTCCGACGCTGAGAACGTCCACGTCGTTTCTCGGAATCTGGTAGGCGTGTCGGAGGTGTCAACAAGTGACGAATAAGACTAGCACGTACATCTTCGGCTGCCGACGCGGTGATGCCAGAGAAGAACATTGCAGGATCGGCAGAGTATAACGAAGTTCTTTGAAGCGCGATTGGCGATAGTCTTCATCTTAGACACAGATAACACGTACTGCTGCAGCTTTCCGAAGAGGACCGACCGTTCTACCCATTGGTCCTATGCCAGATGATTGAGAAATATTGTATGAGTTTTGTGTGTGATGACATACCGTGACAACGGCGGTGGTTTCCTGCACCTCATGCCAGCCTTCAAATCGGTCGGTATTGGTTATGATGTGGGTCGCTTCCGTGTAATCATCCGCTTCGACGCCCCCACCGCTTTCGAGAGCATGTCTCAGCTCTTCTGCCCTCGTAAGTGGTACAGATAGCGGAAGGAAGAAGGAGACGCCCTTGAATACATTGGACGAGGGCATGGTGGGCAAAGACAACACGCGATGATCAACGCGCTCTGGTCACGACAGCCCCCCGGCACGTGCGGGCCAGCAGCCGAGGGTTCGATTCTGTCAGGTGCATTTTGTTTTGCTGCAACATCATCGATTCAGAGCTTGACTGAAGCCCTTGGAACTAGATTTCATGTCCACTGGAGTAGGTAATCCTTTCAGAAATGCAGGTTAGGGTTTGTGGCGCATCTGGCAAGCGCCATTGATTACGTAGCTCGGCAATATCCGTCCAAACGAATCTCTCCGAGTCATGATCCTGATCGAATCTGATCTCTGTCATTTGCAAGTTGCTATTCAACTCGTCCAGCTAGGCAGCTTTCTGCGTAAATATGGCGTTCCCGCCGCACGACAGTCAGTTTGCTAAGCGTTTCTCTTCCATCTGTACCTCACCTTTTCTCCCAGTCTCTGCACAGTTTGACTTTCCAAAAGAAGAGGAAAAAGTCATTGCTTTCTGGCGGGAAATAGACGCGTTCCAGACGAGTCTGAAACTATCGGAGGGAAAGCCCATATTCTCCTTCTACGATGGACCACCTTTCGCAACTGGCCTACCGCATTACGGACATCTGTTAGCTGGCACTATCAAGGTGCGTGTGCCATCCATAATGCATCCATTGATCTCATATACAACAGGATATTGTTACACGACATGCTCACGCAAGTGGATATCACGTTCCCCGTCGCTTTGGATGGGACACCCACGGTCTGCCTGTCGAACACGAAATAGACAAGAAGCTCGAAATCACCGGCAAGGCGGATGTGATGGCTATTGGAATCGACAAGTACAATGCCGAGTGCAGAAAAATCGTCATGCGATACTCGTCCGAGTGGAGACAGACTGTAGAGCGGATGGGCCGTTGGATTGACTTTGACAAAGACTATAAAACGCTGAACCCGACTTTCATGGAGTCCGTCTGGTGGGCCTTTAGCGAGCTTTTCAAAAAGGGAGTTGTGTACCGGGGTCTCAAGGTCATGCCATACTCTACTGGCCTGACTACACCACTGTCAAACTTTGAGGCAGGCCTGGATTATCGAGATGTCAACGATCCAGCTGGTGGGTCCTGTTGAAATCTCTTACTCGGCCTACAATCTGAGCATTGTCAGTCACCGTATCATTTCCCCTTGTCGACGATCCTTCAACTTCATTGCTGGCCTGGACCACCACGCCCTGGACCTTACCCTCCAATCTGGCTCTCTGCGTCCACCCCGAATTCACCTACATCAAGATACACGACGAAGAACGCGATCAGAATTTCATTCTGTTTGAGGGCCTACTCTCAACTCTCTACAAAGATCCCAAAAAGGCCAAATTCAAGAAGATCGCCTCGTACTTGGGCGCCGATATGAAGGGATGGCGCTATGTACCCATGTTTGATTATTTCACTGAGAAGGTTGGGAGAACCAGTCGATTACAATTTTATGTTGACCCGTCTTCCAGTTCGAAGACAAAGCCTTCAAAGTCATCGTTGACACATATGTCACATCGACAGATGGTACTGGAATAGTACAGCAGGCGCCAGCATTCGGTGAAGAGGATCATCGCATTGCCGTCGCCAACGGTGTTCTCCTCCCCGACGAACTCCCGCCTTGTCCTGTCGACGATGCCGGCAGGTTCACGGCCGAAGTGCCCGACTTTGAGGGAGAACACGTCAAAGTGCGCTCTTGTCGACCTTGCTGATGTCTTCGAGGATATTCACGTTTGACCAGGCGGCCGACAGCAAGATACAGAAAGCGATGAAAGCCAAGGGGCGACTTATTGTGCAATCCCAGATCATGCACTCGTACCCTTACTGCTGGCGGTATGAGGATCATTTCACAGTGCCTTCTCATTCTCAATTCATACGTTCAGGTCAAAGACACCTCTGATCTACAGGGCCGTTCCCGCCTGGTTTGTACGCGTTACTCCCATCGTTGATGACTTGGTCAAAAACAATGCTGAGACGACATGGTAAGTAGCTCACGCAGGTCTTGACTTACTTTTACACACCGTCGGGCAGGGTTCCGCAAAGTGTCGGTGACAACCGATTTGGAAACTGGCTAGCAAATGCAAGGGATTGGAACGTTTCCCGGAATCGCTACTGGGGAACACCCATCCCTCTTTGGGCCAACGAAGATTTCTCAGAGGTATGGATTTGACTGTTGGTATTCTCATACATGCTCAGTCTATCTGCATAGGTCGTGTGTGTCGGCTCTGTAGAAGAGCTCGAAAGGTTGTCTGGAAAGACTGGGATCACCGACCTGCACAGGGAATCTGTCGACGGAATCACCATTCCGTCAAAGAAGGGCAATGGGGTCTTGAAGCGTGTTGAGGAAGTATTCGATTGTTGGTTTGAGTCTGGAAGGTATGTCTCCGGCTGTTCATACCTTGCAAGGAAAGCACTCATTTTCTTAATAGCATGCCTTACGCACAGCTGCATTACCCCTTCGAAAACAAGGAGCTCTTCGAGTCGACTTTCCCTGCACACTTCGTCTCCGAAGGCATCGACCAAACGCGAGGATGGTTCTACACGCTTCTTGTTCTTTCGACACATCTGTTCGGTCGGGCTCCATGGAAGAATTTGATTGTTACTGGTCTCGTTCTTGCTGGGTGCGTTTTCTTGCGCCTATTTCACGCCACTTCTGCTGATATGACTTGCCAGTGATGGCAAGAAGATGAGCAAGAGTCTCAAGAATTACCCCGATCCAAACCTTGTCATTGATCAGTATGGCGCTGACGCTACAAGGTGTGTGTTCTCAAGATCACTCGTGCTTTGTCGCCGATGAAACCTCGTAGGATGTTCCTCGTAAACTCTCCCATTGTCAGAGGTGACAACCTGCGATTCCGTGAGGAGGGTGTACGAGAGGTCATCTCTCGTGTCCTTCTCCCGTGGCTCAATTCCTTCCGATTCTTCCTCGGGCAAGCAACTTTGTTCAAAAAGACGATAGGACGCGACTTCAAGTACAACGCCCACGCCCCATTACCCAACAACGTCATGGACCGCTGGATCCTTGCGCGTTGTCAATCGCTGATCAAGCTGGTCAATCAAGAGATGGCCGCTTACCGCCTCTACACCATCATCCCTCGTCTTCTTGATCTCGTCGACGAGCTCACGAACTGGTACATCCGCTTCAATCGGAAACGTCTCAAGGGCGAGAACGGCGAGCAGGATACGGTGTCAGCATTGAACACTCTGTTTGAGGCACTCTTTACGTTGTGCCGCACTATGGTATGTATATACATTCACCGAGAAACTCGACTTACCTCGTTTGCAGTCTTCCTATACCCCCTTCCTGACCGAGAACCTCTATCAATCATTACGAACCTTCATCCCGGAAGATCCCAACGCTGGTGATACTCGCTCTATCCACTTTATCAGCTTCCCGGAGGTCAAAGAGGACTACTTTGATGTCGACATCGAGAGGCAGGTGCAGCGCATGCAGGCTGTTATTGAGTTGACTCGCAACATCCGGGAGAAGAACAACTTGTCACTGAAGGTGAGCTATCTTTCTTATGCCTGATAGAGCGCGCCTCATTGAACTTCTTCCCCAGACGCCATTGAAAGAGCTTCTTGTATTCCACCCCGATGCACAGTACCTCGCGGATGTCACTCCATTGCAAGACTACATCAAGTCAGAACTGAACGTGCGCGATATCGTGTTCAGCTCTGACGAGACACTGGCGGGTGTGCGCTACAAAGCAGTCGCTGATTGGAGTGTTCTTGGAAAGAAGCTGCGCAAGGACCTTGGGCGTGTGAAGAAAGGCTTGCCCAACGTCTCCAGCGATGCTGTTCGTCAGTACACAAACACCGGCGCACTCAATGTCGATGGTATCGAGCTCGTTGCTGGTGATCTTACTGTCCAGCGGTATCTCGAGCTACCGCCTGCCGACCAAGGTCAATACGGCACGCACACAGACAACGACGTCGTAGTTCGTCTGGACATCAAGATTCATCCGGACCTCCAGGGAGAGTGGCTGGCACGAGAGTTTGTCAATCGCGTACAAAAGCTGAGGAAGAAGGCTGGGCTGCAGGCAACGGACGACGTTGATGTGGTCTACGTGTTCTCTTCTGGCGAAGGCTCTGATATCAATGCCGCGCTGGAGCAACACTCGGCGTTCATCTCGAAGACCATCGGTGCTACACCTGTAGAGGTCAAGACCATGGAGAAGCCGGCGTTGATTGAGGAGGAGCAGGAAGTAGCCGAAGTCAAGTTTATGTTGTATCTGGTGAAGTCGGCGCAGTAGAGTATAAATATCTTGTAAATGTACACGTAGAGTAGAGAGACACGACTGCAATAATGGATTCAAGTTCATTTCTTCGTTGAACCAAACCCGCCAAATCCCATCATCTTGGCCATCTCGTCGTCTTCGCCTCCAAGTTCTTGTGCCAGCTCTATTCGGGCTTTCTCCTTCTCGGCCTTTTTCACTGCCTTCCTTTCATCTCTGATAGCTTTCTCCTTGGCCTTCACTTCTGCCAATCGTTGATCTAAATCGTACTGCCTCGCTGTAACGCTTTCCTTCGTTCTTTCTCGTAACATTGCTATTCGAGCTCGTACTTGTTCGAGAGTTGAACGTTGAAGTTTCGTTGTTTGTCCGAGAGCGCGTAGATCTAGAGGATGATTGATTAATGGGTGACATATAATGGGATTGCATAGGTAACGTACGTGCTCTGCTATTGATGTGGTCCAGGTAAGCGGTCGTATCCTTGTAGTTTCGACTACATGTATCACAGTAGAAGCCAGGTTGGCCTGGCCCACGACCACCAGGATTCTGAACGACCATTGTCTTATTCAGATTCTTCTCGAGTTCTAGTGAGCCTTCTCGCTGTTTCATGAATTCTGTTGGCTTTGGGAGGTCCGTCTTAGGAGCTCCCTTGCGAGGTCGCTTTCCTGGAAGTCAACATGAATTGCTACACAGCAAGTCGGCGAACCAGGACGAACCTTGCTTCATCCTTGCCTCATTATCCTGCATGCGTTCCTTTTCCTCCAGGTCGCGCTTCCGCGCCTTTTCCGCGTATTCTTCCTTGTCCCATTTCTTGCGAAAGTCAGTGTCGGACGCTTTGGAGGCAGAGGCCATGACTGTGATGACTGTTCGGGATAAGTTTACGTCTATCTTAATTTGGAACTGATCCAATCCACGTGTCAGCGCTTTTCTTCTTCTTCCGTCGTGCACAGGTCGATGCTGCGGGCTTTCTGTGGCTTTTCTGACGACGCTCCCAACGACATAGACGACCCAACGACATGAATAATGATATTATAGACGACGAGATCAACTGGACCACGGCGTTTCCCCTTCCCTTTCGCGTCCTGGTCCTCGCGGGACTCGGTATACTCGGTTGGGCCACAAACCTCCATGGCCTCGAAGCGTCGGGCCTGGACGTCGTCTCAAACATGGAGCTCAGAGTCGATCCGAATCAACCGCCCATAGCCCTTCACATAGCGGGCGTCACTCTCACACCCCCTTCGCCGCTGTACGGTCCCATCTATCGCATATCGTTCGCGTACTTTGCGTGGTGTTTCCTGTCATGGAGCACGTACCGCTACGCGACGAACGGCAATCCTCTTCTGGTCGATATATTTGGGTACATACCAGGGGTGTCTGCATTGATGATACTATTTATTCTCGTTTGTCCCTACAACATCTTCCACAAGTCAGAACGTGACAAGTTCATTCAGTACGTACGGCTGCAACACCGCGATAGCCTACTGAACTTAAGCTCAGTGCCATTCGACGATGCATGTTCTCTTCTCTGGATAGCCCAGTCTACTTCGCAGACATAGTCTTTGCCGATGTCTTCACTTCCTTCGCCAAAGTCCTTGGTGATGTGTGGTTGTCCATGCAAATGCTTCTCTCTGGGAACAGTTTACTAGTTCCTCCGAGAGAAGACACCATGCTGCGCTGGATCATGCCTGCGATAATGAGGTATGTTGTTTATCTCTCGGCCGCTTTCGCGCTAACGATAGTATATCAGCCTGCCCTACCTAGTTCGTTTCAGGCAATGCATCATCGAATATTCTGCCCCCACGAACGCAAGTCGACGCCCTCTATACAACGCGTTGAAGTACGCGACCTCATTTCCAGTAATATTCTTCTCCGCTGCACAACGTATCGTTGAAACGGAATTGAGGGAGGAGCATGGGCAAGATATGTCAGATGTTGCATGGCACGGTGAACACCCTTTGTTTCGCCTATGGTAATCTAAGCCTATTCGTTGCATCGTATGCCACGCTAAGCCTTGTTTTTCCCAGGCTACTATCTGCCGCTGTCAATTCGCTATACTCTTTCTGGTGGGACGTGACCAACGATTGGGGAATGACCCTCTTGAAGCCGGAAGGATCAAGACATTCCCATACGCGATCTCCCCCACGACGACTAGTTCTTCCCCATCTGCACTCCGGGACACCTCTGATGGCGTCCGAACTACAAGCACCTGGCACAACACGAACTCTGCATACCAGAAACCAGCCGTTCGGGTTGCGGACCATACTACTATATCCCCTTCCTGTCTATCCTCTCCTTATTTTCCTCAACCTCGTACTCCGCTTGACGTGGTCCATCAAGCTGTCCAGTCACCTCCATTCTAAGAGCGACGGCAGCATTACCATCTTCTTTCTCGAAGTGGCGGAGATAGTGCGACGGTGGATGTGGGTATTCGTTCGCGTTGAATGGGAAACCATCAAGCGAGCACACGCCCAGACCGAGGACCTGAGACTTGGTGCTGAGGAGGAAGGCGGCTACGAAATGGTACAAACGCCGGAGGTTGAGGATCTACTTTCCTTGTGACCGCGTTTAGTATGCGGTCTCCCTAATGTGTAAACTCCCTTAGACCTGTAGAGCTCTGGAAAACTATTGCATCCATCCAGCATCCTTCGTTCGGGCGCAAGAGCGCCTTCCGACTCATTCCGACCAAACTTAGCTGCGCGCACGCGACCTATCATTGGACGGCTCCAACTTGTTCCCTAGGATGAGAACTCAATCAGCGTGGGCACACACGATGATACGACTCATCATACGAGAGCCCTCAGGTGACATGAGTGTCTACGACGCGTTAACTCCGCTGTACCGATCCCAAATCCAATTGCCCTCCCCCCGACGTATCCCTCCGGTTCCAGCCCGTCGATGCAGGCCCCACCCGAGGCCAGGACCATCCATGAAGCGGTTATGTCCAAATATGGCAATAAAATGACACTGGCATGACGCTTAGTGGCTGGTTAGGGTGCGAATCAGATGATATGGTAGTGCGTTCCCGCGTCCTTGGCTGTTCAGCTGTGTCCAGCCACCGGGTCATCTTGTCCCGTCAGCTGACGGGGCGACAAACTTCTTCCGTTACTGGGTGAGATAAAAGACTGAGAGTGAGTGGACTTTCATTCATAAATCCTTCCCTCACCAGTCCTATACAACACAGCTTCACAACATGAAGGTCGGCGACTTTCAGCCGTATTCACCAGCCTTGAACTGACTTCAAGATACTAGGTTTTGGCCATTCTATACAACGGGTTCCAGGCTGCCGAGCAGGAGCCTCGACTCCTCGGGACGGTTGAAAATAAGGTGAATTGTTCCAATCTCTGTGGTGTGCGAGTGCTCAGATGTCTTGCTAATAGCTCGGCATCGAAGAATGGATTACTTCACAAGGGCACGAGCTAATTGGTGAGCTACACGTTAATGTAGCCTTTCAAGGGTGATGCTAATCCGTTGTATAGTATGCATTATCGGTTTAATTCTCGCCAATAAACTGCTTACACGCCACAGGTTTCAAGCAGCAAGGAAGGTCCGGATAGCGACTTCCAGAAGCACATCGTCGATGTAAGCACTTCTCTTGGGCGCGCAGATCCTCCACCAACGCGTACGACAGGCTGAGATTTTGATTACAACTCCATTCCATCCTGGGTATCTGACCAAGGACCTCATTGACAAAGTATGACCCGCTGCACATATCGTGTCTCAATTTTGCTTACCGGTGTTCAGGCCAAGAATCTCAAGCTTTGCGTCACTGCCGGAGTCGGGTCCGACCACATCGACCTCAACGCCTGTGTTGAGCGCAAGATCCAGGTTCTCGAAGTCTCAGGATCCAACGTCGTGTCCGTCGCTGAGCATGTTGTCATGAGCATCCTCTTACTCGTGCGCAACTTCGTACCCGCCCACGAGGTTCGTACTTCAGACCGCTGTCTCATGGAGATTTCGACGCTAATGTCAACCAGATGATCGAACGTGGTGACTGGCAAGTCTCGGACATTGCCCGCAACGCCTACGATCTGGAGGGCAAAGTCGTAGGAACTATCGGGGCAGGCCGTATTGGGTATCGAGTGCTCCAGAGACTCCTACCATTTGACTGCAAGGAGCTGTTGTACTACGACTATGCTCCCCTACCCGCTGCCGCTAGTGAGGCAGTGAAGGCGCGTCGCGTGGAGGACCTCAAGGAATTTGTCTCGCAGGTAGAGACAATGCCCCTTCGCCTGTTCATCACATCTCACCATCGATGCAGTGCGACGTTGTCACAGTGAACTGCCCTCTACACGAAGGAACCCGCGGGCTCGTCAACGCAGAGCTCCTCAAGCATTTCAAAGACGGCGCTTGGCTCGTCAACACCGCGCGTGGTGCCATATGCGACAAGGACGCCGTCGCTGCAGCCGTTAAGAGCGGCAAGCTTCTGGGCTACGCTGGCGACGTCTGGAACGTCCAGCCTGCGCCAAAGGATCACGTGTGGCGCACAATGAAGAACCCTCTTGGGGGCGGAAACGGAATGGTGCCGCATTACTCTGGAACGACCCTCGATGCACAGGCTCGATATGCCGCTGGCACCAAGAGTATCATTGACAACTATCTCAACAACAAGCCACAGGAACCACAAAACATCATCGTCGGGCTTGGAAAGTACGAAACCAAAGCTTGTATGTGTCGCCTCTTTCTCAAAGAGAACTTGAACTGATCTGCAAATCACAGATGGTCAACGTTAGGTCGCCTTGACGGCAAATGCGGAGAATTGTATAGCTACCACTTCAATTTGTACCACCATCCAACATATGCAGTGAACAGGAATCTACGAGTCGAAATAGCAAACTTGAAATGAGTATCGTTACAACAAAGTGAATAAGTTAGGTGTAAATAATCGGTAAATCTTCAGCGCTCTGACCGTTCCCGCTCTGCTACCTTCGTCTTCACAAGTTTCTCTAACTTAGTCGCTGCCTTGACAATATTGGAGTCGGGCGGGTTGTAAATCCTGCAGTTGCTGAAGACAAGCTCCGCGTCCGCGACGAAATCTTCCACATTGGCGTAATGGCGGTTCTCCAGCTTTTTCTCCATAGTCTGGAAATCTGAAAGAACGGATGAGAGGGAGGAGGTGAGAGGAAGGCAAGGTGTGGGCATACCCATGGGATTCTTTATGACGTCGTAGTAGTCGGGAACTTCAGCAGCTTTCACAGGCTCCAGGAATGGCCAGGCATTACTGTGACCTTGCAGCTCATGTAGCAGACTTTCCATGAAGCTGTAGCTTTGGCTTCGAGGTAAGGGTCTCCTGATTCTGTACGCAGGGAACGTGAGTTACTATTCTGGCAGTCAAGACCATAACGTACAGCTCTTCCATAGCTGGAGACCACCCGCTTTCACCTGAAGTCCACATTATTGACGAGGGAAATTAACAGGAGAGGTTGAGGAAACTCACGCAAGCCAGGCACCTCCTGATATTGAACCGCTACGCCTTCCTCTGCGCCCTCCTGGAACTGCGGTAATCCAGGATATACAATGTGAGATCTCGATAGTTGCCGTATCTTCGCTACCACGGCCTCCTGCTGGGCTACAAGAATGGAAGCCTTGTCGAGGTAATCTACCTTGTCCAACATGGTGCACTGCATGATGGTGCCACCCTCATAGTCCTTTATGTATCCCGCCCAGACCGCCCTATCGAGCGTTATTTCCTTCGAGAATCCTTGCTTCTCGAAGTAGCCAACAGCGTAGTTATCCGCGTAAGTGAGGAAGTGCATCATGTCTGGGTACGTCTTGCGAATGTGAGCTTTGTAATGATCCATGAGCATCCCACCATAACCCTTCATTTCATTTCAATGCTGGGTTCTCGAGCAGAGACTGGTCGCATACCTTGACCTGGTCGACTGAGGCAGTTGCGAAAAACACAATCTCCGCAAAGCCTCTCTGAGGGAATGGTCGATAACATATTCCGCCAACGACCTTGTAGCCACGCTTTATGATTGCCAGAGCCTTCGAATTTCCGTCGTAGACCAATCGTGCAATGTATTCCCGAGGCATCTTCGGCAGCTGCTTCTGAAAGAGCGTTTTCAAGCCAGTCAGGATGATTAGTGACCTAGGCTGCCCGTCGTTTTCCACTGCTGTCGTCCGAATGACGCCTGATCGTAATTCCTTGGTCGCCATCTTCTCGACCTTCTGAGTAGGCTGCAAACACTTCATGAGTAAAAGTTCAGTCATCGTAGAACAAAATGAGCCCACTCCGGTCGCGGGAGATGCAGCATCCACGGGAACACCAACAGCAAGCCTGGTCAATTGCTCGTCATCCATTTTGTCCTCGATCTTAACCGGTTGTGGCGCATGATGGCCGTTCATGTTCCCGTTGACACGTTTGGCGGCATCCAGGCGAGAACTAGTCATGGGTTGGTTGCTCTTCGAAGAGTGTTTAGCTTTTTTGGCGCTCTTCTTCCCTGACGTGCGTGCTGTTTTCCCTGATTTGAGCCCGACGCGTGCGGCGAGAGGTCGGTTGGCCTCGTCGTCTGCGTCACTGAGGGAGCTGGAGGAAGAAAACGAGACACGTCGACGCTTCTTTGGCGGACGCGTAACAGCGACATCGTCGTTGAGGTATTCTAGAACGGCAATGAGACTGAGATCATGTAGGCGTAGATGTCATTCCCGTACCGACGAGAGGATTGGCGGACGGTGCCACAATAGAGACTGGGAGTTTCATTTGCTGCCTGAGGGAAGATATGTCGCCGTCTGAGTACTTGAAGTCGAGAAGTTTGCCGACATCCTAGACAAGCATTGTTTGATACGAGTGAATGACTATGATTGACTTTCGCACCTAGACACTTGATCATAAGTACAAGTCTCAGTAAGCTGACCAACTCACCTTCAGCAGTTCATCCAGACGGATAGCAACACGACTTCTACGTGCAAATTCCTCTTTTCCGACACTCGCCTCCGATGCGTCATGGTCCTTTGCGCTGTGGCCACATGCACAAGTGTCGAGGTACGGAGGGACGTTGTCCTCATCGTCGGACCCGTACTGTCCCAGGTCGCCTATGGATGACTCCGGCGGGGCGTTGTCGTCCAGAACGACCTCGTCGTCGGGTTCTGGGTGGAGGCCGGTGCATGACGAGCAGAGCGAACACGGCGAGTGGCGGGCGACCTTGAGCACAAGATGGGAGTGGGTAAGGTCGGCGGCCAGGTGGGAAGATGGGTAAGCATATTTCATGGCCCACAGGTCGGATTAGCCGCTGGGCACTGGTGGCATCGAGCAAGCCGGCGGCGTGCCGTGTCGTCGGGGATCACGGGTCGGATATCCGATCGGAGGCAAACAGTCCTTGAGGGACGCTTCCACCACGCACTCATCAATCCCACTCTTTTGTCTGCTTCGCCCTCGGACGATGCTTGCGACGACTGTGTAGCTCTTCATGATGATATCTCTCTTCCTCGGTGTCCTTTTCCTCCTGCTTCCTGCTTTCGCTCAATGGATAGATTACCCCGCGGATGGCACCGCGACAATGACGCATTATACCATACCTGACGGCTTTGTCGCCTCTTGCGGATGTACGGGAGACAGTACGAAATTCCCCACAGCCGCTCTCTCTCAAATGGCCTTCGGAAGCAGCACTGCTTACGGTACGGGCACCTACAACATCAACTGCTGCGCCCAATGACTCAATTCGTGGCTAGGCCCTGCTTGTGGAAAATGCTTCAATCTTACATTGCTCAACTCCTACACTGGGTCGCCTCCATTCTTCCCCACAGTCTCCAAACACATCGTCGTCAAGGTCACTGACCTCTGTCCGCTCTCTACCGATGGCTGGTGCTCCGGAACTCAGAACAAGACCAATCCGTGCGTCCCTCGTTGACCACATTCAATGGCCTTGACCAACGCGAAACAGTTCCGGACAGTATCTGAACTTTGACTTGGCTTATCCTTCGGACGCTATACCAGATGATTTCTTCCCCTCCAACGTGACATTGTATGGATACACGGTGCCTAGCTACATTCCCATCTATGTCGAACAATGTATTCACTATTTACAAAGGACTTTGGTGTCTGGAATATCTCGTACCAAACTGTCGATTGCTCAAATTGGGCTGGTTGGCACGACGCGTCTGCACTTGGGAGCGTAGCATATTTGGACAGTTCAAGCGTTTGCTGTCCCGCTAACCCGACTGTGAGTCATTGTGTTCTGCCTTGCAGTCTTTATGGAACTCTTGCCGTAGGGAAAAGCAAATGATACATGTCCCTCCTACTCAGGTCAGCTTACACATTCTCAATCGACGGCTTCACTTCTAACTTTCCGTAGATCACAACGGCATAGCGTACGAGTACGGTCTTCAAGTCGAGATAGCATTGCTAATGTACCCTCTCAGACCCGACACCACCACCAGCTCAGCAGCAGCGATCGCCATACCCATGACACTACTGACAATATCTTTCCTTTACTTCACAGCCATGTTGGCGACTTGAACCACACCCCATACCACAAATGTATTCTTGGTCTGTCTATGTCTTGCTTACAGCTGTGTGTGTCATAGTATACCCCGCTATTGTACAGTGTCTAGATCTATATCGAGGAAATCAATCCCTGGTTGACTGCCTGCGAGTAGGCGGATATGTGAGAGACGCCTCAACCATGCTATGCCAAACGCCTGTAAGTTCTAATTCACGAACATGAAGAACCACACGACGAGTGAACTTACTTCTCTTCATCGTCATTGTCGACGCGTCGGTAGATGGCACGCTCCTTGCCACTGATGAGCCTGCGCACCCACTGGATGGTCCTCAACCAGGCAACAAGCGCGCCAAGAACTCCAATGAAGAGCAAGCCAAGGATGACATTGCGGAAGGTTGAATTCGTTTCCTCCTCAGGAATGACGGACTCAGCGGTGGCGTCAGCGGTGGGTGCGGCTGCTGGTGAAGTGACAGGTGCAGCTGCGGTATCGTCCTCCACCTCCACCTTCGGGGTCGGCGAAGGCGCAGTGACATCGGATCCCTGTAGACAAGCAAACCAAATGTATTGATACCGACATTTACTTCACAAGTAAAGCAAATTAAAGCTCAGCATGGAGTGGTACCTCGTTTCCTTCCGCGTCAACTTCTTTGGGTAAAGGTAGCTGGATGATACGTGAGCTGGGTGTTGGATACCAAGAACTTGTAGCTTACCTCTCCGGAATCGGCGATGATGACATCGACGTCGGGACGATCACCGCGGGACTTGGAAACGTTTTCTGAACAAGCCAATGAGACAGACGCTTTGAGGTATGGGATGGAACTGACCGATGGTCTTCACGACGTCCATTCCATCCATAACGTAACCAAAGACAACCTATACCAGGGGATGAGGAGAGAGAACACGGGGACAATGATGAGACAAACGTGTTTGCCATCTAACCAAGCGGTCTTGATGGTGCAAATGAACTACTCAAATTTTAGACTGATGGTCCTCCTGAGGAAGAAAGTCACATACGAATTGAGAGCCGTTCGTGTTCTTGCCAGCGTTCGCCATCGAGAGGACACCAGGGCCAGTGTGGCGAAGCTTGCTATTGGAGAAATGAGGCGGGCTTGAAAAGTTGAGAAAACAAATTGTTACAAGTTCTCGTCTTCGAATTTGTTGCCGTAGATGGACTGCAAGACGTGTAAGAAAGGTCACTTTCAAGGCAGCAGGACAGACATACCTTGCCACCAGTACCGTCACCATTAGCTGAACAGACACGTCAGAAGGCATACGGGGCAGCAAATGAGTGCTGCGTACTGAAATCACCGCCTTGAATCCTACACAAAAGGATGAGCACTGCGTTCAGACATGTAAAAGAGACTAACATGAAATCCTTGATAACACGGTGGAACTTGGAGCCCTTGTATCCAAAGCCGAGGTCGTTGCCCTCCGCATCCTTGCCAGTTGCCAAGGCGCGGAAGTTCTCCGCGGTCTTGGGGACGGTCTGGACACCGTTTAGTGGACAAGCGACGCGTCAGATTTTGGTTCAGACCTTTCCATAGAGACCCATGGTGACTACACAGGAAGGCATTAGCACGGCGTACCAAACTTGATGCCGCTTCTACTTACTCCTTCCAAGGTCCTTGTCGCCCTGTTTGATGTCGAAGTAGACAACGTTGGTGACCAGGGGACCCTTTGCGGCATCGACCGCCCCAGTGGAGAGTAGGGCGGTGACGGTGACGAAGACCGCAGCTAACGAAAGACGACCGAAGAACATTTTAGTGGAGGTTTAGTGTGAACGTGGAAGTCAGGCTCTTTGATGTCCGGTCTCGGCTTGCGGTTGTTTACTTCGGAAGTGTCCGATCATTGACTTTTCGTTATTTAACATGGACGACGATCTCGTGCTCAATCTCGCGGACGACAGCGGCCCCTCAAGCAAAGGGAACGCAAAGAAGGGTGGTCGATGGACAGACCGGTATGCTTCAGTCCGAGTTGTCTAGGTCAAACATGTAAATAGCTTTCTCAGATTAAAAGCAAAACGGGTATCAAAACGGAAGACCCGGCCTGATGAGTCTGCCCACAAAACCAGCACCTCTGGTCTGGATGAACCCCCCGTCAAGCGGAAGCGTGTCGACAGTACAACAGACGCACCCTCAGCAAGCACCAAACCCAACCGCAATTCATCATCAACTACCGCACCATCCACTTCACGTCCCCATGCCCAAGTCATATCCTCCCTGTTCTCTTACAACCCTAAGGTCGAGGCGCCCGCTAGGATACCTTCTGCCAAATCATCATCGAAGCCTAGCAATGCCCCCTTGACAGATTCCTCCTCGTTCGCCGGTCTAGGAATAGACCCCCTCATCGTCTCTCATCTTGCGAGTAAGATGGAAATAGCAAAACCCACGGCTATCCAGCGCTCCGTATTACCCGCCATACTCGGCAGTCCAGAGTCCCAACGAGACATATTCATCCAATCCCAAACTGGCTCGGGAAAGACACTGTCCTTCCTTATACCCATAATACAGGATCTCCTCCCTCTCAGCACACTATCCTACATCGACCGCTCGATTGGCACATTAGCTATCATCATAGCACCTACACGCGAGCTAGCAAAACAGATCTCGGACGTGTTGGAAACAATGCTAAAAATGCGTCTACGACCCGAGGACGATAACGCAGACGACCCAAACGCTGCCCGCTTCACGCGATGGCTCGTCTCTGGGCTTTTGACAGGTGGATCTACGCGTCAGCACGAAAAGGCTCGTCTTCGCAAAGGTCTGCCGATCATTGTTTCGACACCTGGCCGTCTTTTGGATCATCTACAACATAGCTCGTCATTCAACGTCGGTAAATGTAGATGGCTCGTGCTCGACGAAGCCGATCGACTGATGGAACTTGGGTTTGAGGAGACCATTACTGGGATTATCAAAGGGTTGGATGGCAGGCGGAATCTTGCCATACAAGCTGCACGGGAAGGTGCAGGACATGAAGTCGGCGGTTGGGACTGGGAACGTCGCCGGAGGACTGTCCTTTGTTCCGCCACTATCAGGGAAGACGTCCAAAAGCTCGCCGGTGTTGCGCTGGACAACCCCCTGCTCGTAAAGGCGCTTGGCGTCGACGAGTCAGATGGCAAGGCATCTACAAGCCACGACCCAAGTGTACCGGAAGGGTTCACGCCTCCCTCTCAGCTCTCCCAGCGCTATGTCGTCTCACCTCTCAAACAACGACTCGTGGTTCTAGTTGCTCTCTTGCGCAATCTGATATCCTCATCTCGCGACCACAAAGGAACCAAGATCATCGTCTTTCTTAGTTGCACAGACTCTGTCGACTACCATTGGACCCTTCTCGGCGGCTCCAAGATGAACGGCGAATCGGCTGAAGCCGCAGAAGAATCGGATTCTGACGCGGAAGATGTGACACCCGAAAAGAGCGATGTAGTCGTCGAATCCCCACTTCTACCTGATACCTCCATCATCCGGCTTCACGGTTCGCTGTCCACTCCTGTTCGTCTGCATTCTCTACGGGAGTTCGCATCATCCAAGCAATCAGCCTCGCGTTCATCCGTTCTTCTCTGTACCTCCGTCGCCTCTCGAGGCTTGGATCTCCCACAGGTCCGCGCAGTCGTCCAATACGATCTACCCACCGAAGGCGGAGCGACAGAATACGTGCACCGAGTGGGTCGTACCGCGCGTGCTGGTAAAGGCGGTGAAGCCTGGAGTATTGTGGCACCTAGTGAAGCCGAGTGGGTCAAATGGGTGCAGGGTCAAATGCAGTCCGAACAGGAAGGGCAGCCTGCCTCCGTACTCCAGGGTATATCTGCGGAGAGTGTATTGCAGAACGGCTTCGGCGGCAAGGGTAGCGAGTACGAGGGGCGAGCGACTGATGTCCAATTGTCATTTGAGAGATGGGTGTTGAGCAAGAAAGAGGTAAGCAGCAAGTGGAACATGTAGACAGAATCACTGACTCCCCAACAGAACACCATTCTGGCCCAAAAGGCGTTCCTGTCTCATATGCGCGCCTATGCAACACATCCATCTTCCGAGAAGCACATCTTCCATGTTCGGCATCTGCACATTGGCCATCTTGCGAAAGCGTTCGCTCTCAGAGATGCGCCCAAAGCTATCACGAATGTATCTGGGTCTAGGACAAAGAAGGCCGCGAAACAATCAGCCAAGAAGAACGGCAATGATATGGTCCTCAATCGCAATGCGGATACGGAAGCGCGTATGCAGGACGTGGTGCGGTCGCAGGGCCGCTTGACCAAACGGAAGGGTGTAATGAAGAGCAGCGGGACATCCGAGTTCCAGATAGCTGGCGGGTACGATTTAGAAAAGCTTGTGAGCGGGTCGGGGCTGTGAGACGCGTAGTAGAGCTTGTGATAAAACGCCGACTCTTGGCATACCGAGCCAAGGCAATACAGATTGGCAAGAATGACAGCCACTGCCCCCGGGCTGATACCCAGTCAGAGCGCTATAAGTTGGTACATGACATGAATTCCGCGCCCATAACGGACCACTGTGCTATAATAAGCTTTTGATCAAAGCTGGCAGGTGGCCGACCCCACATGCACAATCACCGCTCTCGTCTTAGCATGACGAACCTCGTCGAGAAAATCGGCGGCGCCATCCACGACGTCAAGACCAACGCCCACGACTATGCGCAAGTGAAGAAGTCGCGCGCAGAAGAGAAGCTGCTTGATGTCCCTTACGTCGACTTGACCATCCAGGTGCGTCAATGAATTCTTGCTCCATGCAGATGTTCAGTCCCCGTCCTCCAGTTCATCGGCGCCTCTGGCCTGCCCAAGATGGACGTCGTGGGCTCCGCGGACCCTTACTTCGTCGCCAAGATCGACAACCGTATCTCGATGGTGTATGTGGTCCCTCTGCGTCATCAGAGTCTGCCGCCCACTGACCGCTATCGCGCCAGATCTACCGTCCAGACGAACACCCTGACCCCCGTCTGGAACGAACTCTGGAGGGTCAAGAACGTCCCTGTGACCGGAGATCTGCACGTCGAGGTCTTCGACAAGGATGTCGGCGCCCAACGCGATGACTACGTTGGAAAGTTCAAAACGTCGGTCGCTGCTGGTGCCAAAGAGGCGGAAATTGAAGGTCCTCTGTTCCGCAAGGACAGAGGAACTTTCTGGCTCAAGGTGCGTTCTATACCAGGCCCACTTTGTATTGTCTTTCTGACACTGTATAAGATTGACTCTTCCCCATCGAAGGACCCCAAGCCCTCGGACACATACCTGTTCGATGGACCCATACGCTACTCGCGTCACTTCTCTCCGACTGTCGGTCTCTTGACAAAGCTGGACAATGCCCGTCTCTATTCAACCTGGAAGAGTGCGTCCATGGTGTATCCGCATCGTCCCATCTCATACCCTTCCAGCCTATCTTATCGGCGTCGGAAAGTTCTTTGGTGACAATCACCAACACTGGAACGTCAAATACCCGGCCGCTCAGAAGATATTCTCCGGCCCTACATCGATACCAATCCGCCACACAATCCAGACAGCACATCGCGTGCTATACGCGCGCACCACCTCCAATGGCTTTGGTATAATCAACAACGCCTCTGACTTCATCACTCTACTTCACGGAGGAGACGGACGCTCGGAATCCAGCAGTAGCACGACCCCGGAAGCCCCGGCCAACAACACAAAGAACAACAACCTCCCAGACTTCACAAACCGTGTCAAGCCTGCGGTATACACCTACATCATCTCGTCCGAAGACGACTCGTTCCGCTTCTCCGAAACTGGCGCCGCGTTCTTCGTCGACTTTGCCTCGAAGCATGCTCTCCACGCCAACTGCTGCGAAACGGTGCGCTACAGCGGAGAGTTCCACCCGCGTCCCAGAGGCGGATGGGACAAGTTCAACGACGAGACTTCCGATGACGAGGTGGACTGGGAGTTTGTCATCGACAACAACTCTGGCACTTACTCGCCCGACCCCAAGTTGCTCCCCGACTTGAAGGCACTGTTCGAGTATAACTTTCCGGGATTGCGTGTATACGCGCTGTCCCACGAAGACCCCGCTCTCAGCGAGAGTAGGGAAGCTTGCAGAGCGTATGCGACCAGGTGTCGTGGTATCTCACAGGACGAATTGCAACCCCATGCCAAAGAGGGCGAGACTACTCTCCTCTCCCGGGTGTCCCTCAAGGCCACCGGTGACGGCGACTCTAAATATAAAGAGTGAAGCTCACGAATATGTATACCCTACGGACACATCTAACATTTTTCAATTATTCCTTGTATGCCCAGCCCATCCACATGACGGATTACTATGTTGTATCAAGTGTAGAAATACAGACAGATAATAAAGTTCAACGTCCAAGTCCAATAAACCAGCTTTGTGTATTATGATGCACGCGCCCGTGCACGCGCCTCTTTGAATGTGAGGGCCTTCGCCACCCAGGCTACCATATCGATGTCTTTGGCTTCCATGAACGGATGCGAAAGTAACTCGTTGAAATCAGCCCTTTCGTCGGGATTTCTTATCAGACACCTCGCGACCCATTCGCGAGCAGCTTCGCTGTACGTGTCGGGAAGAACAGGAATGTCGCCGCGCACCAGAGCATTCATCTATCAACGCGGTTCAGCTTGATGGGGTGCACGAACACTTGGAAACGTACGTAGGCCATGATATCGGTGCTATTCTCGTAAGGATATCGTCCCATGGCCATTTCGAGGGCTGAGATACCGACAGACCATATGTCGGACGATACCCCGTAGCCTTCAGGGTTCGATAATATCCGTTCTGGCTGAAGCATGTTCAAGATGCGCGAACAGAAACTGGATCGAGGACTCACAGCCATATACGTTTGACAGCCGACTACGGTATTCGCTATTGATTTCTGCAGCTGACCAGATACGCCAAAGTCACATAATTTGATCTGGCCACGAGAATTGGCGAGGATGTTGGTCGGTTTCACGTCTGGGACGGCGTGAGACATTACGGTTTCATGACTGACGGCGGAGACGTACCCCGATGAATGACCTCAAGCGTATCCTTCAGAAACTTTAGACCAGAAATCGTGCTGCCCAGAATTTTGGCCATCACGTCTTCAGGAAGTCCTTCCCATGTTATTGTCTCTCCGGAAACCTCGAACTCTTCGCCGACGCGAAAGGCAGTCAACTTGTCTAGACTGCCTGCGTCCATGTACTCTACGCATAGGTGGACACAGGATTCCGTGTAGAAGGCGCCGTAGAATTTGATTATCGAGGGAGCAACCGCCATATGTAGGATGTTGAGCTCCATGATAATCGTCTTGAATTTGGTTGAGTCCAATTCCACGGGGATTTGCTGGCGATGACTGCTCGATTGAACAGAATATGAATATGGAATGGCACACATACCTTCATCGCCATCTCAAGCTTCTTGGGTCGGTACAAGACCCGCATCACCGTGCCGTAGTTTCCCCTCCCTAGTTCCTCGCCCAATTGCTCAAAGTCTTCCATGCGCACGGAGAAGGACGTCCCGTTTGAGAAGTTGACACCCGATGCATCGATGCTTGCTTTGCCCTCAAAGTTGAGGGAGCCTGATGGATCGCTGGGACGAGACATTAACGATTGTCAGCTCGAAACCGAAGAACTTGCACAATGTCGCCAAAGTCCTGGAATGTCGTCTGGAAAGCCGGCGTTCCCGATGTGAGGCCAAGGAATGGCCGTCCTTTGCGCTGCAGGCCCATCGAGCCTCTGCGTCCGCCGACCATGGTAACCGGTGAAGGAACGATGACGACAAAATCTAGGCGCGTGCTGCGTGCGAACTTATTAGCAGCCACGTGGGGTGGATCATGATGTGTCACCGCGAATGATGGGGGCAGCCCACCCATGTCTCCTCCTACCAACGCAGCCGACGCCCCGCCGCCCATCATCAAGCCAGCCGGCACATATACCATCCAGGTGCGCCCTCTGCTGCTGCCTCTGCACTAGGACTGCCTCATGGATGCACTGCCTGCAGAGCGTCACCGTCGGCTGCAAGATATTCATCCGCCGCACAGATGCCGACGGCAAGGCAGAGGAACGCTTGGCCGAAATTCTCTCGATACGCGACAAGCCGTCCAATCCATATGCCCGCGCGCAGACCGTCAAGAACGAGGCCGCTGGATCTGGTCCCGAGGCCCAGTGGGAATACTTTGTGCACTGGGACGCCTTCAACAAACGCCTTGATGAATGGGTATCTGGATCGCGCCTCGTTCTGACTCGCGAGCTGCAGTGGCCACAGCCAAAGACCGCACCGGTAGGCAAGAAGAGCAGTGCCGCATCGTCGCCGAAGGTTCCGCCCGGAAAGGCTTCCCGTCCACCGAATCTGTTGAAGAGAGCCACTGCCAATGCCGCCCACGCCACTTCTCCACCTACAGCATCGTTTACCCTCTCAGATTTCGCTGCTTCACCTTCGCCTGTCCCTCAGTCTCTCAAACGAAAACGCGATGAAGAGGAGGAGGAAGAGGAGGGCACAGAGGACCTGGACGCAGATGCGGATGCGGATGGTGACATGGATGTCGATGGTGAAGGTGACCTCGAAACCTTTGACCTCACTATGGCAGAGGCCATGCCGGAACGAGACCAGGAGCCTACCACATTCAGCAAAGAACAGGAAATCGAGAAACTTCGTACTTCAGGTTCTATGACACAGTCCATCTCCGAAATCGCTCGAGTCAAGAATCTGAACCGCCTCCAGATTGGCAGACACGAGGTGGACGCTTGGTACTTCAGCCCTTACCCGAAGGAATATGCCCATCTCCCCATACTGTACATTTGCGAATTCTGTCTTTCTTTCTATCCCTCCCCGATGATGCTCTCTCGTCACCGTCAGAAGTGTACTATGCTTCACCCTCCCGGCAACGAAATATATCGTCACGAGGATATTTCCTTCTACGAGATAGATGGCAAACGACAACTTACATGGTGCCGAAATCTCAGTCTATTGTCCAAGTGTTTCCTGGATCAGTGAGTCGCCGCCCTGTCGTTCTCAGATTGTAGTCCTCACCGTCTTTTAGCAAGACACTTTACTACGATGTGACACCCTTCATGTATTATGTGATGGTATGTCCATCGCTTGGTCAAAGATGAAATCTCACTCCACGTCAGGTCCAACGAGACGGCAATGGGTGCCATCTCGTCGGCTACTTTTCCAAGGAAAAGGAATCCGCGGATGGTTACAACGTTGCTTGTATCTTGACCTTGCCGCAGCACCAACGGCACGGTTACGGCAAAACCCTCATTGAGTTCTCGTACGAACTGAGCAAGGTCGAGGGCAAGCTGGGCAGCCCGGAGAAGCCGCTGAGTGACTTGGGTCTCCTTGGCTACAGGTCATATTGGGCGGAGACCATCGTCGAGTTGCTGATTAGTGCTGGTGCCGATGCCGAGCTCAGTATCGATGACATTGCGCAAAGGACAGCCATCACTCATGCGGACGTGCAAAATACGTGAGTGCAAACCGTTCTTGTCCTTACTTTCCATGTTGAACCTTTGGCCAGATGCATAAATCTTCAGCTGTTCCGGCATTATAAGGGTCAGAACCTCATCTGCTTGACGAACTCCGTCCTCGAGCGACACGAGAAGGCGAGGAAGAAGAAGAGACGACGAATCGTTCCGGAGTGCTTGAAGTGGAAACCTCCCGTCTTCACGCGAGACCAGCTTCGGTTCGGATGGTGATCACATTGTTGTACGATTTGTATGTATTTCTAGCAGTAGTAGTGTAGGTATTTTTGGGAAGCAGTTCAATTGTACGTACAATGAGACCATGAGGATAGCGGGAAGGGTAAGTACAAACAGAGCACAGATAGTCGAAAACCATGAAAACAGAGAACCAATGTCCTTCGACAATCCCTTATTGCGCCGCGCCAGTACGGCGCTGTCTGAGCCCATTGTCCTCTTCTTCAGCTGGAAGCGGGGTGCGAGAACTGGTTGGAGAGGCAGTGGCCGAAGCGACAGGAGATATATCGTGACCGCCCGCCAACTTGACGTTACTCTCCTCCGACGTGAAGTATGCATGCGGCTGCGAGGGGTCGAGGGAGTCATGGGCAGTGTTGGATGTAGTGCTCTTTTCGTCGGACGTCTTCTTTCCAGTGGTGTCAATGATGCCCAGGGTACGGGCAAGACCGTATGACACGAGATCCTGAGAACGATCTTGAGAAAGCAGTGGTCGCATGAGCGAGAAGGACGTACGAGCAAGGTCACAGCGAGAATGGGGATGAACATGAGGATGCTGATGACACGGAAGACATAGGCAATGGTGGCCACCCAAGATGTGGACTGGTAATTCCACAGATAGTCAACGTAGAGTTCCCATAAGATGCGGGGAACAGATGCTGCAGCGCCACCCACGTCGGCTGGTAGGTAGCTGGTCACGTTAATGGACATGGCTGGATTGGCTCTGACTAGCAAATATTGGCCAGGACAGCTGGCGGTCGTGGTCGGAACGAAGCAAGCCCGTTTACTCGCGTCCCGGCTCGCCGTGTCTTGAAAAGCACCTCGACAAGGGAATTGATGACATCACGGCGTTTAACAGCCTCCGAAAGGCGAGTACTCAAGCTACTCAAGAGCCCGTTCGCATGAGTAGCACATCGCAATCTATTGGTATACAGACTAGCAGCACATCGTATTCAAAAGAACAAGTCCGTAGGTAATACAAGATCCAGGTAGTGGATCGGGTAACATGAACAGGATAGCAAAATCGACCAAATACTAACAGATATAGACCCGAGCGAGGAAAAGAAACCTAAGGATACATAGTAGAAGAGGGGAATACAACACCATCCGAGCGTACGAGGATGATGGGTCGTCGCTTGGTCGTGGGGTTCTCCGGAGGGAGACAGCCCAGAACCTCGGTGCACCTAACCTCGACGAAGGGGGAAGGCTCCGCTCCAAAGTAGACTCCCACAGGATCGGTCTTATTGAAGTTCTCGCCGTAAACCGTCAACATCTTCGATTGATGAGGATTTGGCTTCGACAGGACCGAGCGTGAAGAGGCGCAATTAACCTTTGGCGCTTCGGATGCTCGGTCGGGAGGGAGATACTTGACAACGTTTGGGAACGGCGTCACTGGCTTCGACGGAATGGGGAAAGATCCGGTTTGTGGTGCGCCTTGGTTATCAAATAGCATGGGAGGAACGTAGAAGTTGTAGCGAACTTGATCTGGAAACGTGGTTATCAGTATGAGAAAATCGGGCGGATGACTGGAGATAATGCCTACCTGTGCCTACAATGGTCCACACGCTACTCTCACCAATGTCGACTTGCCACAAGGCGCCAGAACCCCCACCGGAATCGCTTGTCGAGCCCCGACGCGTCGAGTTGGTAGAGCCCGCCGAGCTGGGGCGGCGGCGACCTTTAGGAACATTCCGGGGCGCATTTCCAGCACTTGAGGTGGAACGCTTCTTCCTAACTCGGCCACCATCATTAGTGGTGAACTCTGTGGAAGAGGGTGATCCTGGAGCGCTGTCATGACCGAAGTAGTCTGTGCTGTTTGTCGCCATGGGAGATCCAGGCAAGGGTGAACTAGCTCCATTGCCAGCGTTCCATTGTCTGCCATCGATGGGTCTGTATGTGTTGACCTTCTCGCCCATGCAAGACAGGAAAGCACCAGACATGCCAGGTGTACCGTGAGCTGGGGGATTCTTGTTTCCGTCGTATACCTCAAAGGCAATCTTGTGCAATTGAGAGACGGGATCCCCGCAGACCTCACCGGGAGCACAGTAGTGATCTGCGACCGCTTTGGCCCCGTCCTGGAGACCGCCGCCGACAACAGTCGTTTGGTGATCAACTTTGCGGATGATGAGAACAGGGCTAACAACACCGGAGGTGAGACACTGCAGCACTACTGTCTGATTGTAGTAAATCGGTATCTGGGAGCCGTTGTTGGTGAAGGGGATAGCATTCGGAGGGGGTGAAGGATAATCGGGCTGAGGCGGTGGTGGTGGAGGGGCATCAATACCACCTGCAGGCTTGTTCACATCCACGATGTACATCACAAAAGGATCTAGAACATAACGACATCACAACCTATTCAGTATGAATCTGATATGTTGTAACTCACCCCAAGACGCCGTCCGAGCGATAAACGAAGGCGAGGTAGATCGCGCTCTCTGATCCAAGCCCATTAGAGGCGCACCGTCCGATCCTTTGAACGAGGACCCGGACCCGGAGACGCAAAGATACTTCGTCGACACCGTCTGGGACCGAAGGCGGTGGAACAGCGAGATGGTCGAACCATGGTTGATACACACTGACGAAAGAGATAAGACGCGTGTCATCAGAGCAAGACATCACACTTACATTCCAGGTTTTTGGCGCTTTGTCGCTTTTTGCTTGGTTTGCTGATGACCTTGATCGATTTACTGGGGAACGTCCCAATCACACGTTCCGGCTCGTCATCCGTGGCCGGAGAAGTGATTTTGACAAGCGCTTCCACCTTTTTCTTCTTTTCGTCAACGTCCGAGATGAACAATTGTTTGCCGACACAGCGTCCCACATATGTGGTCCCAGTGGGCGGATCATTGACATCAAATGACTTGCCGCTGGATCCAGTCCATTCAATGGTACCTTCTTGTGGTGCAGGTTCTCCGGAAATAGAGATCACCACGCGCGGAGGAGACAGCTTGGGGTCTTCGCCGCGACGGACGACATCACTCCACCAAGAATTCCCAATGAGTATTGCAGTTGGGGGAGGACAAAGGAACCTTTCGAGGATGAGCAAGCGGGAAGGTTGTATGGAGATAATATAAGCACCGTTTTTCTGTTCCGTACGATTTCTGTGCAACCCTACTGGACATGACAATGACTGTTCGTTCGCCAAACCCGAGACGGTTTGGCGCGCTGACATATGACTCGAGGTACGGTCTGCAACAAAGATAAGTCTCAGATGTCCCATTGTGGTGACCGCGACTCGCCGTATGAACGTTTGCAGATCGGTGGACATGCTCAAGCTTGGCTGAGCGCGGAGGCCGACTCTTGCCAGCTGTTCGTCAACGCCAGACATCCGCATGGACATATCGCCAGCCGAGCTGAAATGTCCGTCGTCGAAAGAACCACCAGTGTCTCGACCGAAACCGTGCGTGACATGAGGTGGAATGCTGCGAAGAATGTCCGGGCTACGCCCGTGCTGTACACCAGAAGAAGAGTGACCAGACGGGAAGCGGCCGATGCGATCTGAGAAGGATGGCAAGAACCCATTGCCCATCGTATAGTCTTCTGACGATATGTCAGAATAGCTGTTAGAGAGGCGGCGGTGATCGGGCCCATTGTAGTCGTGAAAGCCTTGGCCGAGAGAAGGAGGAAAGCCAGACGAGGGCACAGAGTCACTAGGACTCAGAGGAGAAACTGTGAACATTGAAGGGCTGTGTGGCGTCGCCTACGAACGACATACCTGCAGATCCATTGAACGAGGGAAGAGAGTCATTGAAACCGTGTTGAGAGAAGCCGTTCTCTCCAATAAGCCCATAGCCAGAAGCAGACGATCCATTGCGACGATAATGCGAGTTGAAACCGTTCCCGGTCGATGGATTGAATAGTTCATATACACCAGGTTCCTACAAACAGATAAGCATAAACGAAATGTTTCGAAAGACGAGCCAAAACACGAACAGGCTCAGGCGTATTCAGGCCGAATGAAGGATCCAAGTCTTGCGACGAGTAGAGGGACTGATGATGGCTTGGAGGAGCGAAATCCATTGACAGCTTTCGCGCGCGGTGCGGACTATAGCGATGTCTGGCTGGTAACGGATTGAGCAAGTCCGCCAAATCCCAGCGCGAGATATCGGACGGTGGCAGCAAGGGTCGGGGTGCAATCGACGACTGCAAAAGACAGCAGTGAGCGTCAAGAAGAAACCAGGAAGAAGGAAGGTAGAATATGCGGGGTTGTCACTGACAAATGATCGCTCGGCACTGGCACCTGCCGACGAACTCAAGGACGACCCGGGCCAAGCTGCCATCATCGGCATACGGAAAAGTAACAAACTAGTTCGTGTCTATGTGATTGATGTTAGAAGGGTGCGGGGATCACAGAAAAGTCCAGGGAGGCGCTTCAGTATTCAGTCGTTGGAACTAGAGAGGACTGTTTCCAAGCCCATCCGCCACCTCATATATAGGCAAAAGTTACGATTTTCCATCAGGCAGGCGAAGGAGCTCCCACCAAATGCAGCAGCGCATTCACATAGATTTCCTGAGCCAGATCTAGCTTACCAACTTGTTAATCTCATCCCAAGCACCGGCCCCTTCAACAATACATGTCTACACCGTTCCGAACTTGAGTGATTGTCTCCCGATTGGCTGGACTATAACATCCTCTCCAACACCTTGTGCTCATTCCGTATCGGCGGTCTTCCATCTGATCTTTGCTCAAGATCTTGCTTCTTGAAATGCCTACGCTCTCTGCCGCGTCTATGCAGTACAGCTACAATCTCTTGATGTTAGTCCTCGCCTTTGGTGGCCCGATAGCTCGTTTGGCGCTTACCGGACGACCCAGCTACAAGGAGTCGACTGTTTGCCGCCCGGTCTTCTCCGCCCGAGGTGTTTCTGCTCGTAAGCTGGCATTTTGAGGATTGAGGTTACGTTGCCTTGATAGGTACGAACTGAATGTCGTCAAAATGGGGTTCATAATAATCGTTTCTACAAGTCTTTCTCTATCTTGTCAGACAGTTAGCTAATTCCTGGAAGACATGTAGACTTCGCGTACCTTTGGCTACCAAGGATGGATCCGTTCGCCAAACAGTGGCGCTTCTTCTAGGGCCCTTTTCCTTACTTCAGCTCTCGTAACGTAGTCCACCACATGCCTGTCAGCCACTCCTCCAACTGATGTGCATGTCCCCAATGAGGCTTTCCTGTACACCTAGGGACGAATGAACACGCCTTCGTGACAAAAGATTGCATTCAATCGCGCCTTCTAGAGAGGATGGGGTTACGCGACCAGTCCACCTAAAATAGGTTTATCAACTGAGCTTGTTGAATAGTGCACTCCTCCTCGAAGCCAGAATCAACGATGAGTTCCTTGATGCGTACCGTCCCTCCTTTAGGAGACTTGTCATTGACGAGAGGGCAGTGAAGACGTATTAATGAAGATTCCAAGCACGAGGATCCTAAGCCAATCCGAGATGTGATGGAATGAGCCATTGACACTGATAGGAACGTGTCGCAACAATTCGGATGCCGCCCTACAGCGGCAGTTATCCGTTCAGACAGATGAAGCATTGCTTGTACCGAGGTGCAGCAATGTGGCGTCAGGGAACGTTGAAGAGGCGTACGTACGGTCGACCGCCAGTTGCGGCCCGAGCCAGAAGGAATCCAGAACATTAGTAGTATAAGTAGCCTGAGAGCACGCTGATCCTTGCGCTTTCCCGTAGTTCTGATAGTTCAAAGAGCCTCGTTCGATGGAGCAAGTTGAAGGGTCAGTCTTGAATTCTAGTCTGACATCGAGACTTTGAGCTGTAGGACAAGAGCAGAGACTGATGATGGGACCGAGGTGCCTCCTGCTCTGAGCTCTGAGCTCCCTGCATTCTCCATAACCTCTGCGGTGAAGTCTTTCACGACCTTCTTGAGTTGCAAGAAAGACGAGTTTGAGGACCATGGTGGTGGGTAGACCGAGGACTTGATCGGTCTCCTCAGCTCTCACTGCCATGAGCCTTGGCGATAGGTGTCCACGTGATGCCGACAGATGCCGGGGCCCGAGACTATAGCAGTCGCGGGTTACTCATACATTACCACCTGGCGCCTGGCGTCTCTACTGTCTTGGACCATTCGACAGTGACGTTTGAGCTGGCAGCCTGCTCGACGCTGCTGCTCTCTAGC
Source organism: Strobilurus luchuensis (assembly GCA_019915105.1). NCBI lineage: Eukaryota > Fungi > Basidiomycota > Agaricomycetes > Agaricales > Physalacriaceae > Strobilurus > Strobilurus luchuensis. The sequence goes on from JAHLMJ010000005.1 coordinate 1,796,405, forward strand.
GCCAACTCTACCGCCTTCCTCAACATCGTCTCCAGTCTGATACAATATGGATGCCGCGGTTGCGTATCGTCTTGAAACGCCTCGTTCAACTTCCAGGCAGCGCCCGGACCCACTACACTTTGAACAGTCGTCACACAAGTCCATCTCGGCCCTCAGCGCACACCGACAATCTCCTCCTCTCCTTTACGATGTGCCATCACCGATATCTGTTTCGCCACCTACTAGTCCTAGATACAAAGGCCGACTTGTGTCACCAACATCTCCTACCTTCTCCAGTCGTTCAAGATCATCTAGAAGTGGCCGTCCTACACCACCACCTAAACGAAATCGTTCCCTTACACCTATGGGATTGGTAGAAAGTGACTTGGAGAAATTTGCCGATCATTGTCGTGCTTGGTACGCTGCTCAAACCAGTACCAGTCTTATCTTTCTATCAATAATCTTCCTTCGCAGGTACTTCAATCAAGACGACAGCGCGGGCCACCAAATGACACATGCATTGGCCACATTACCTCCTTCCCAACGTGCCTCTTACGCGCGACTCCAAGCGTCCATCCGGGCTTCCTATCATCGTTCTATTAGTGCAAGAAGGACTGCCGAATTCCGTGCGCTCGTAAGCGCCACCCAACCCGGTGGTTCTCTTCTGCCCCATTCAAGAGCGGATCCGACAAGCAGTGCAGCCCAGAAAGGTCAGAGAACCATCCTTATGTCCGTGTAGCTCTGACAGTTGCTCTCTAGAACGCTTTGACCGGTTTGAGCGCTTCCTTCGAACGTGGTGTACAATGGGCATGCCAGGACCACAACCCTTCTTTCAAGCATGTATGTGGCGGCCAGCTCTCACCCTAGATATATCTGACATCCCTGAATTGCAGTATGGTCGTTGATGCGTTTGCAAGTTGTTCCCCAGAATCTTGGTGGTGCAGGGCCAAATCGTATAGAATGGGAAATAGACGATGCTGTCTTCAAAGAGGCTGGGTAAGAACACGCATGCCTTCTTGAACGTAGTCTTACACCCGCACAGAGGAAAGGACTTCATGCAGGAGGCAATTGATGTTTTGAAAGGAGTACGTTATCGTGCTACGCGCTCTTGCTTACTCATTGAGATTCGTAGGTGTTAGCGTTCGAGGAAGCACCCTCGTCCAGGACTTCATGTGGCTCAGCCATTTCGAGTCCAGTCAACACTGTGCACATTCGCTCCAAATCGCAGCCGCTGTCTTCAAGTGGTCAACCACCCACTGTGGTTCCGAAGAGAGCCCGCGCGCCAAGCGACCCTTTCCTTGACACCCCTCCTTTGTCTCGCTCCGCCGGATCCTCCTTCTCCCAGTCCTCCCAATCCGATACAAACTCTCTGCTGCCTACTCTGATTGCAGACACAGCCGATGACCCACCGAGTCCATGCCCAGAGGAGTATACTAGACTGGAGAGTGCTAACGATACTATAGAAGAAGAATCCCTCCGTGTATGGACTTCCCCAGACCTTTCCAATGCGGAGTATCTGGACCTTCTCAAACCATTCCCTTCTTTCATCACGCGCAGAAGCTTACCTCGCTTTCCTGATAAGCGCCTCCAAGGCGATATTGAAGAGGGCCTCAACGACATCTCGGACAACGGGGCAATACGGTGCGGTACAGGGTCCATGTGGATCAGTCCCAAGCAGCGCAGGCCCGGCTTTGAAGGTGGCTGGTGGTCAAGGTTTCTTGGTTGGTGGCGAAAGACATTCTGCTAGACGCAAATGTTTTACTTCACAATTCACTTCTACATATCTATCCTACTCGGACATCTGTATCCACCATGCACATACTTTTCTTTCCATTTTCCTCCTTTCAACAGACCGTCTGATTTCGGACAGTACCATCATCTACTACTGTTGAAATATACCGCATTTGTAGTATTTGTCTGCCCTCGGTCGCACTAGCTGTCTGCAACTTCGACCTTGTTCTTGACCCGCTGCTAAGAATGTATACGTACACTTCTCCGCGCTGGCCGAAGAAAGCATATCGTCTGTAGTTGCATATGGTCCGCGGCTCGGTATACTACTGGGAACGATACCGGCTCTACGCCTGTAGAGGTTACCGACTCGCGAAACAAAGATAGAAGGATCGTGGGAGCGTACCGGAGGTCACTCTGAATGGCTTCAGGGGAGAGCTTGGACGGCTCTCCTAGAAGTCCGCTGTCTGTCTTCAGCCTTTTGCTCTCAGATACAGTATGTTTTAAGTCACAGAACGAGAGTTGCAGGTCTCGTGCCCGGGGCCTAAAGTATCCCACCGAGTCCGCGCGACCTTGAAGTACCTGATGGGGAAGTATTGCGATCGCGTAAAATTTGAATTTCCAGATGCGTGCCGCGGTGCGTCACAGTGCATGTGCTTAACAGTTGGGCATATTTTACCTTTTTCAACTTCTTTGCTTTTGCTGCCGTGTGCCTCGAGCGAGGGTACATCCAGAACCTGTTGTTGCGTCTCTTGCTCTGAGCTTCAGGTGAGCTCTCATGAATTGTTAAGATCGGCCGTACAGCCGATGGCAAATTTTGATCTTTTTGCGCGCCTATACACATCCTCAACCTGTCATTCTCGAGCGCTCGAAACGTCTCTGTGTTTCAAGCGTTGAAAGCCTGTGTCGGCTACTGTCTCAAAGTCTCGTTCCCCCCATTCTTTGCGACTGGTCAGCTGACCACCGTCTTGAATCTTCATTCAACTTGAACCCACGGAATGCTGTCACCGACACACTGATCTTGGCGGGCGGATCCCTTTTCGGATAGACCTGCTCATTACAGGGACCTTGGAAACCTACCGACGGACGATAAGCCTGGGATTTTCTCGCAGTGCCCTGATGCAGTCACGCAATCCTTGTGCATCCCCAAAATTGTAGCGCCAAGGTAAAGTCTATTTAGGGACCCTATCTTGGGAACAAGGCACTCTACTGTACTTTTTACATGGCCGAATTCATTGGCCATGGACAGCAGCCATAACCGAGGACCCTTCACAGACTCCTGAACCTTAGATGGTCAGTCTGAGTCTAGAGCTCAATATACTCATATCTGGACGCGAGTAAGTAGTTGATCTATCGGCTCGCACACTGAAGGTGATGTTTATAGGTAATTGCCAGATGCACTTGGCATACTGACGCCGGTATGTTAAACGCTTATGACGGTAGCGGTCTGGGCGATTTAGGTTACCGATGGTGTGAAGCAAAGTTTGAGAATTGCCTCGCAGCCGGTAACAACAATGCGCTGTTTGCCCCGAGCCAGTCTTGTATCTACGGCACCGTCTTGAAGCGTCGTCCCCACCCGTCATCGTCGTTTGATGTCACTTGAAGTCGGCGTTCCTACGCGATGGGAGCGCAATTAGCATGTCGACGGGAACACAGAAAAGTTCCGTGATCATGGATGGTATCATTCCCTGTGGTACAAAATCTGTATGTTTCGCTGGCTTAATTCTTCCCTTTGGTAGGATTGTGTTCTTTGTGGCATCTCTGTAAGGCTGTTCTTCTGGGGCACTTGTTCGCCTACCAACACCGGTCAGGCTCATGATCCTGGTGTTTGCTGCCCAGCCTTACAACCGCATTTGTTTTATCGTTGTGCTTCGGTTTCAATTGGTCTACGTCTTGAGTATGGTGTTTTTGCCCGGAAATTTACCTTGATCACCTTCTTCGACTCTGTATGCGAACAATGACAAACTCCGAATACTAGGTTCATAGACTCGCAGCGTGCGGAGGTTCCTTCTCGTGTGCGATTAATTGTGGTGCGCACCTGGGTGCAGCGCTGATCATAAGAGGACGCTATTCAAATCTGTGAGTGTAGATTTTCCCTTCGTAGTCATCCTGTGCTCACTTCTTAGGCACCATGCGCCACGACCTTGCGCAATGACCGCCATACGCGCTTATATATCTCCACGCCAAGTCTACAGCGGAGTCATATGTCCCCACATTGTGATTTAGACCTTCGAATGCCCTCATAGAGCCGTCACAGGGGATATGGGCCTTTGAGTCGTCGGCAGGCCTTTGGAATCCTATTCTCTGACGAGAGAGCTCTAATGCGTCTCAAGAATTTCAATCGAGAACGAGGTCAGTGTGAAGCCTGTGGAGTATTACAAGACACGAGACCGAAACTTTTCTCGACTGTATACCATACCATGAACGAGAAGTTATTGGCAGGCGAGGCGAAGGCAGGAAATGTTGGAGCCTTGAATTGCTGAATATTTAGTCAGGCCGACCTACCTGACCTCTTCGAGGAATTGCTACCGAGATGCTCTCCGATAGTGCTGGGAGATCAGCAGTTCAACTTGAATGTGGTTTCGATATGTGTTGATCAGGTACTTTCATCACCGGTCTGAATCCAGCGACTAAGTATTCAGTGTGGTGCTCGTCGCTGGATCAGTTGTCTCTTTGGAAGTGAATGTTATGTTACAGCGCCGCTTCCTTCGACCAGTCGAGAAGTCTCGGAAGATGACAGGTCGCACAGCAGGCGAATTGCAAATCTCGCGTTCGTTCCATTGATTTTTTGACGCACTCGGTGGACGCTCTCACCCCCAATGCTCCGAGTCCTAGGTCGACAGTCATACAGTACTCGAGTATGACAGCTAGCAACTTTGACTACGGCAGACTTCTCCAAGTCGTTCCCTTCATTCAAAGTTGCCTCTTCTCATTGGCTGTCACGCTACTGCCTGCTTCGCTGTTTCTTCACTTGCTCTCGCATCGGCTCCCGGCTCAGACCGGTCTGCACAAGGATCTGCCGTGGCGCTCTCTACAGCTGTTCTTCGAGTTCATTGGGGCGGGATCATCTTCCCAGGCCCAGGACAGCAGGCGGCTACTCAGCACTACCGCATGACCCATGGAAATAACTAGTACACGCAAACGCTTGTTCTCTTCCAACACCCTAGTCAGATTTACTGCAGACACTGAAACAGGCGCAAGCACGGACAATTCCGTTCTAGTTTTATGGCGATTCCTACTCTATGTCACGGTACACTCCTAACTCGCTCCGGCCTCTGTAGTCTACGGGCACGCTGAGAATGATGAGAAAGCGCCCATCCAGGTGGCGTATCCATAGCTGTACGCACGATGGCCTATCTATGCAGGTGCGCTGTTTCTTCGGGTGACGTTTGAACTTCTTGGCGCGGGCAGTAGCGCGCGATCACTCCTGGTCTTTTGAGCCGAAACTTTCAATACTGATCCTATCACAGGACAGGGCAAGCCGAAGGCTACTTTCTCCCCGATTGGGCTTGACAACAGTCAAGTTCTGACTGACCTGGCACATCTTTAGGCGGGTTACAACTTACCACGGCCCACCAAGGTACGCTTTGCACGTCAAGATATCGTGTATCATCTAAGTAATGATCTCGATACTTACGAACTCGATGGTTGCCTTCCTTCTGCGTATTTGCGAGTCGAGCTGAGCACATGGACTGATGTTACCCGATGTCTTCTGATAGCCCTCCATTCATTCGCGCCTGGAACATAGTTCGCCTCAGCCTTACCAGTCGGTCAAAGCGCGCCGTCACAACGTTTTCTGGTATCCAGTGCAATGGTACCTTCTACGCAGGATAACGATAGCTCCAAAACTCATCAACGGACGTGAGCTTTGTCCAGCGGTCAATCCACAGCTCTAGGCGTTCCACCTCAAGACCTTAGCTGTCGGTTGTGTTTATCAGGCCACTGCTACATCCCTGCTCGGTAGCTTGCTACGTACGTACGTGCTATCACAAGCAAGTGACGGATTCGGCCCGAAGTCTCTCGACACGAATTGAATTTTCTCGACGTTTGGACTTGATGAAGCCTAAGCCATCATGAAGGTTTATCACGCCACTCATGCATCCCTTGCCTAATAGCAACGCCGATCAACGCCACCAACCGAGATGGCGGCTCGTCCGACCGCGGCCAGCTTGGTTCCCAAATTACGGCGAATTGATGAAGGAAGACGGGGAGTCTGAGGGTCGCATGCCGGATGCAGGTGCATGCGTTGAATGCAAACGTACATTGGATAGCGACTGGCAGCAAGTGGGTCGGACCGCAATTAATTTGTTCTGTTGCCTAATGGTCAACGAAGCGATCACGACTTCGCGAGGAAGTGGGTCACTGGCATTCATATACCTGGAGCTTTGGTCAGTCTTTGTTCTTATGTACGTTCGGCCTGCCCGTCACGTACCTCACTCCGACTCTAGGACTAGTCCATTTGGGAATTTCTACCTTCGAAGCTGGAAATGAGCTATCTGTGCATCGGAGTTGTGCAAACTCCATGGAAGTACTCCACTGGACTGACCCCCTTTTCAATTTTGACACTTGGTTCGGCAGTCTCCTTCGGATCTTCACCTCAGGTTACTCGTGGAGTACTCAGATAGTAAGTGTCTCAATTGACAGGGAAAAAACATACTAGACAATTGTGTTCTAGGTAAGCATGAGCCTCCAATGGAAGAGAATAACGGTCTGCCACCTGATAGGTCTCATCACTGCATCGCGCATCAACAGATGTAATCACCGTCATCTTCCTCACCTTGAACGGAGACATCGTCCTCCACGATCTCTTCGTTCTCATCCTCGTCCTCTTCGACCTCGACCTCGACCTCTTCGACCTCAACCTCGACCTCGCCCTCGACCTCATCATTGTCGTCCTTCTCCTCGTCCTCGTCCTCGTCCTCGTTCTCGCCGTCCGTCTCCTTTGCCGATGACTCAGCGAAGAGACTATCAGAGTCGTCAGACGCGCAGTACTCATCCGTACCGTCCTCACTCTCGCTATAGTCCTGGGAAAACTCCTCATCGGACTGATCAAACGTCCACGACCCGCCCCGACGCGTCGGATCCTCCTCCTCTACTCCCTCTTCCTCGGAACCCGAATCATCCTCGTAGTCCTGCCAAACATACCCGACGGGCGGCTTATGCACCCTCCCGAAGGAAGGATCCAAGGCCCTTTCTTCAGCACGTTCGACAAGAAACTTCTCCCATGTCCGTGAGACGGTGTTCGGCCTGCCATATTCATCCTCGAGAGGTGGACCGTCGTCCCCGTATTGTTCTCCTCCTTCAGAGTCATCGCAATCGTCTTCACTCATCTCGTAGTCTCCTGCAGCACCCGGTCCGCCCTTATCCATAGGACGCGAGACCCACTTCCCTCGGGAGACGGCGACAGTCTCCCATCGCTCCGCAAGACACCTCGAATACTCACTGCGCATCGGATAGACAAGCGCGTCTTCTATCAGCCCTACGACGAAGTCGTGTCCGTTCATGTCGTTGTCGTGGTCTATCGCAATCCTACGGCCGAGGTGGATGTACCATTCGCAGCGGACCAGCGCTTCTTCGTCGTCCTCGGCAACGGCGACCTGTGAGCGTAGGATGGGCGTAGAGAATTGGTCGAGGAGTTCCTCGTCCGCTTCGGCGACGATCCCCCTTTTACGCGTGTAGCGGAGGCAATAGCGCTCGCACATCTGGCGAGTCGCGCCGCGCTGGAGAAGGGATTCGTATTCCGCCGGAGAGGAAGCGTAAAGCTCTGGTATATCGTCCAGTGCGTTGGGTGGGAGGGGGTCCACCGGGGTAGTCCCTCGTGGTCCGACGGCGCGGTCGAGTAACATGCTGAGGTTTTCATCATCGGGAAGGGTCCCACTGTCTTTCAGCTTTTCATCGTGTTGCTCAAGGGCAATGTTAGTAGAGCAACAACATGAAAAGAATCGTTGAAAAACCTTCGTCCAGTTCAATTTTTCTCCACATGCCCCGTTCTGACACTCCCCTTCAAGTACCTCAAAGTCACAGCGCGGGCAACGATAGACAGAGTCTTTGATGTCCCAGATAGGATCGTTCGGGTCGTAATTCTCCTCTTGTTCCTGGTGGTCGTTCTCGTCGCTCTCGACGTCAGCTTCGAGGTCATCATCGTCCTCAGTATCAGCATCGGTCTCAGCATCGGTACCAGCATCGCTCTCTTCAGAAGAGCTCTCGACAGGTTCCTTGTCAATCACAAAAGCTTGTAGAGCGTTCTGTAGAGTAGCCACTTTCTACAACGCGAGTCAGTCTCCCCGCGTGCAGTCGGGAAGCAAGGATCTCACCTGTTGAGAGGCAGCCAGCTGCCTCTTGAGCTTCTCGTTCTCGCGAATGAGCTTGGGTGAGTCCATAGAGAGAAGTGACGCGAGTGGAGGACAGATTGAGAGATGAAAGAGGACAAGCCGTGACATCCTGGTTTTATAGACTTGCGCCAGTCACGCTGGAAGTTCACATGAAAGGGGCCTAAAGGGGCACAAACGCAGGCGAAAATCCAAGCATGAATATTTGAATTCCGACAGGATCGTCGCTGCAAGTGTGAATAGCCATCCAGCAATCTGCCAACTAGGAATCAGGGCGGCGACGTACGCTTCAAACGAATCCCCTTCCTTACGCTCTGTGAAATTTTATGTTCAGCCCAAGACGCCATTTGGCATTCCCAGACCATCTGATGACCGGTCGAATGAAGGGGATAGAGTCCAACATAGATTCTTGCTCTCCTCGTCAGCAGAGTTGTACCATTCAACCAGTCAATGCATGGCGAAAGGATGGCCTTGGAGTTGGGACTGATGATGACTCTATCTGGGCCTCAACTTTGAGGAAGACAGAGGAAGAAACTCGTGATTGTATTCGGGCTCTAGAATAGCGAACCACGCAGCGTTCGAGGCTACGTGTGCATAGCCTATGCCCCGTCCGCGGTGAGCATTAGCTGTACCGGACGCCACGGACGAACTCGTCCAGATTCATAGACTGGTCCCGCGGGCTTTCCGTGTGCTGTGGCTTCTTCGCCGGTGTCGGGGCGAAGGTTCAGAACGTCGGGAGCAGGCCAAGGCGCGTCGCGAAGAGAAAGTGGGTTGAATTGGGATGCCAGGCGAACGGAGTGCTTCAATAGACAGATATCCCTCCCTTGCGCCGTGTTAGTCCTGAGTTCGATGGGTCTAGCAAGCATTTGCTGCTCAGTCCAACGCAGGTCCAAGTCGAGTCTGATTTCCATTAGCGTGGTGGTAGTCGGAGTCGAACCTCGGATCGGAGTCGGGATGACTCGGCAACTCCATCAGGGCCAGTCTTTAGCGCTCGCCGCTTTGGGTTGGTCTCACTGCCACCACTTGGAACAGTCGTAGACAACCTCCAGATAACCTGCCAGACTTCCTTTTGCTCGGACCGATGTATGGACGGACTCGTGCCCCAGGTCTCAAGACTTGGAGTTCTGCTAACTAGTACTGAATACGCCGACGTGTGGCGCTTTGTTGAAATCTCGTCGCTCCCCCATCCTATCCACGTCCACGACGCGCCATTACCTGTCAGATGCCCAGGCTTGAATGCGCCTTTACCACAGGCCCAAATGCATGCGACCTCCTAGACGACAACATGCATCAAGCCATATACAACGCGTATACGTTGAGCCTGCCAGGCGACTCCTTCGAAGGTCTGTTTCAAAAATCAACGACTACACAAAGATGAAGCTGACGACATTCCAGGTGGGCGACGCGTCCACCTTTACTGTCCCCGCGCGTCAACCTCACTTCCAGCAGCCTGAGGAGTCGCGGATTCCTCTTCCTTCACAAATACGGTCCGTCCTGAGTCCCTCAAGATGCAACAAGGCACAAAATCTTGTACTGCTTCATACACATCCCCAGGTCGACAAAAAAGAGTTACACTAATCATGACCAGGCAGACGACGTGCGTGGTGTGCGACGCGTGCACTAAATCAAGACTTTCAAGCGTGCCATAGACGCCAGATAGTCAGTGATGCAGTGTCTAGCCCGCCCTGTCTTGTGCACCGTTCACGTAGGTCTCGATACCTTCTTTCCTTCCCCGGGCATCACACTGGGCCTGTTGTCCCAGTTCATATGAATGCACTGTAATACTTTTGGTAGTGTGTGAACGACGTGCTACGCGTCCACGAACGGTGACTATTCATACGGGTAATACAGACACTCAAAAGGCACCACTGCCCGTCAATCAATCCACGACCGAGCATCCTGTACCTTCGCAGCAGATCTACCAGCACCGTCAGTTGCAATGAAGACTAGAACCCAAACAAACATGACTAACGTAAAGATATCCCACACGAAAGTGTTGTTTTTGTAAATCGCAAATCCTTCACATGGTGAATTGGACTCGAAGCCGAAGCAAAACCATTGCTCACCATCGTTGGGCGAAGCACCGTCGACAATAGCATCGGCATACTTGATGATTCGATTCCCTTCGGTCAGGTTTAGGACACCGAATTGCCATGGTAGGATCCTGTCATCAATTGTCTTAGCCTCGCCACATCCATGAGTTGGACAGTAGTAGCGACTCGCCCGCTAGTGTTGCGTTCAGCAGTGAGTAAAGAACAGTTAACCGTGTACTGCATACCTATGACCCGTATCGATGGCTCTCTGAACCCAGGCAGGGTATGTAGACGCCATGTCCTCAACGCCAAATTCTTCCAAGATGATAGGTTTGTTGGCAGCCTTAGCAGCTATGTGGGCTCAGCACTCCAGACGTTCACAGGAGAGAAGGACGCCAACCATCGGCATGTTGAGATACCCAACCCAGACCCCAATCCTCCACGGAAAAGTTGGAGCCAGAAAAAATCTGAGAATGGGGCGCCACACGGGCCAGTCGAATACATAGATGTCTGTCAAAGTTGTGAGGTACTTACCAATTCAGGGTACCATGAAGTAGGATACATATGCTAGACACCCTTTTCATCCATGTGCGTACAAGTCATGGCGAGCCACTCACATATGTCGCGAAATCGATATTCTCCAGTTGGAGTTCACGATCGAAATCCTCCCCGGCTGAGCACGGCCTCATAAATCCACATTCAGCGCCGAATCCACAATACGCTCACCTTGCCCATTGTAATTATAATCCGACACCAGCGACCCATTGTCCCAAAAGAACAGCGGCGGATCCCAGTTGAACTGTCCCTCCCCGCCAGTCGTGATCATATGGTTCGGATCCCTATGTGCGTCAGTCAGTCAGTCACTCCCTCAATATTCCTAAACCCTCACAAGCTCCTAACAAAGTCGGCTTGCTGCTTGTACCAATCCGTGATCAGCTCAGTCGTCCCACCGCAGTTCGCACTGCCGGGAAGATCGCCCAAGCACCGCGCCTCGTTCATGAGCTCCCACGCGAACACCGTTGGAGAGTTCTTGTACCGGTCGACGATGACCTTGGCATATCGTTCTGGCCAAATCAGCCTCAGGCTGTTCGCAGAGGAGAAGGAGATGACTGACGATAGGATGCTATGATGTCCGGATTAGTGTAGAAGACATCATGGGTAGCGCCCGACCCGACAATCCAGTTGATGTACAGCTCAGAGCCCTGCAATAGACACGTCTGAGTATGATGTGGGAAAAACTGAGGTGATGCATCACTTACACCGTATCCGACCCAATTGTTGGTCAAGGCCAAGATGACTTTGATGCCGTATTTTTCAGCGGTATCGAGCACATAGTCAAGGCGTTGTAGCCCTTGGGGGCCGTCGTTCAAGATCCACTCGGAGCTGTTCCAAATCTACAGCAGAGCGCGCAAGTTGGCGAACAATGAGAAGGAAGCCCGAGTTGAGTATTGTAGCACGCACTTGGTAGTAAGTCAAGCCTGATTCGAGGGCTCCAGCAAGTTCAGAACCATTGATCGCGTTGAAGCCCTGCGCGGCTTTTTCAGCTTTGTGTTCAAAGTTGAGATGACTTGTAAGACTAACCCAAGTCCGAAGAACTCTGACCCCCGCGCCGCTCATCTGCTGGAATGTGTAGTCGACATCCGACTGGGTCGTGAGAAGAGGCAGCCACTGATACATCGGTCAATGCGCGAGCTTCAAACCTGCTGAGGGATTCCTACATAAGAGTTGGCGCCCACGAAAGCCTACCATCATATGTAAGCACCTCAGATGCCAGTGTAACTGCATCACTCACAAACGGCTTCCCGTCCAAAACAAAGTTGCGACCTCGAGTTGTCACGAAGCCATTCGGGACAGAGCTTGCGAGGGCTGCTGTCCCCAAAAGTAGGGATGCCGCGGCGAGAGTGCCAGTGAAGCGCATTGCAGACTTCCTCGTACCCCACAGAGAGGTCCCCGCTCGATATTTATGTCCCCTCGTATATAAAGTTAGAGGTCATGAGCGCGGTGTCTAGTCACAAGCATGCAGCTTCCCTCGGGAGAACATCGGTGGATGTGCCCCGCGCTCAGTCCCGGACCGAGAAGAGTGACGGGAGTGGTCATAGTCGTCAATTTTAGATCCAATGATACTGGGTGCCGTATAGGACGGGGAGTATCGATGTTCAGGAAGAAGAGCTGAAGATGAGTTGGGTCAATTGCGAGAAAGTCTCCTTCCGTTCGTGGATTGACAGACAGCCAAAGATGGGACCGAGTGAATGGCGCCTGCACTCGGACACGCATGTTGTGCACCTCACTAGTACTGACATTCTGAGCGAGGTGGAGTGAAGGAAGATATCTCGATGGAATAGTATGCACGGAAGGTTTCCAGACAGAGCAAGGAGGACTTTCGGACCTGCTGATGATGCTGGTGCGTCCAATGGTGAACGACAGACAAGGCTATTGGTCAATGCAGCACTGAAGCAAGCCTGAGCAAGCTTCTTGTCACGACGATGTGTCCGTGACAGATTCCGGGATCTTCGGGCCGCGCTCAGAGCCTCATCATCAGAGCTGCTGCATCGACTCTATCCTCCATCTTAGTCTAAACTTGGCAGTAGGACGAGCTCGCGAGGACAAGGGTTACAACGCGCAGTGTCTCCTTCCTCTTGCTCAGTCTGACACCAACTCAGCCTCGGACCGCTCAACTGCTCATCGAAACGCGATGCTAATCCTCACCGCGCCAGCCATCGATCGCGTCGTCGACACGCTCTCCCCAGACGACCTGACCGACCTATCCCGGCGTGTCTTTTGTCCACCATCATCCAGCTCAGGTCCGAGTCCACAATGCCCTCCCCGCCTAACCGTGTCCGCCCCATCCTACAGCGCCCTCGTCATGCCCGCATACCTCCCGCCATTCGGCAACGCGGTCAAGGTCGTCTCTGTTCCGAATTATGGCTCCGGTCTTAGCGGTCTGCCGGCTACGACACTCCTCTTGACGCCCTCCGGCGGCGCACTCGCACTCCTCAACGCGCGCCGCCTCACCGCTCTGCGCAACGCCGCTGCCTCGCTCCTCTCCGCGCGCCTACTCATCTCCGCCACTCAGTCCCCGCGGAGGCTGGTATGCTTTGGAAGAGGCGAGCAGATCAAAGCGCATATAGCCTTGTTCGTCAAAGCGTACCCTACACTCAGAGATATCACCATCGTCGTGCGCGATACACATAGCACTCCGGACATGGGTGTGGAAGTGACCGTCCGGACGGAAACACAACCAGAGGAGCTAGCTCGCGCGGACATCATCATCTGCGCCACGCCGTCGCGTGTGCCTCTATTCGACCTTCCTCGGCCCCTCGACCACCACGTTCACATCATCCTCATCGGCTCCTACACGCCCGAGATGCGCGAAGTGCCGTCCTCCCTCGTCTTGCGCGCACGCACGCTTCTTCTCGACGATAAAGACGCGTGCTTGAATGAGGCTGGTGAGTTGATCGATGCTGGCATCACGGGTACGGAAAGCGGCGTGTATGGGATAGGGGAGGCGCTGGACGCGCCGTCGCTGACCACGAACAACGACTTGGAGCCCATCACGATCTTCAAATCGGTGGGGACGGGACTCCAGGATGTGGCCATTGCGCGCTTGGTGTATGAGCGCGCTGTTGAGCTCGGTGTGGGCGTTGAGGTGGAGGACTGGGAGTGATCATTTGGACGAGGCATTTGGTTTGCACCGATGGCTGATCCATTATGCTTCAGACGTCTCCGATTCACATAGGACTAGGTGCAGTATTATGCGGACGCGATACCCAAAGCCCTCTAAAACTATGACGATGGTTCTTGGAAATAGAAGCAGACTGTGTACTGTTTGGGCTACTATTAGTGGTGGACGCGTCGCGTCGGTCGGGTGGGTTTACAATATGTATGTGATATCAATGGATATCGTCCCTTTTTCAAGTTTCAAGTTGTTTACTTGATGTACGAGCAGTGGAGTGTGTGTACGCTAGAGTATGGTGCCGAAGTCATGATCATTGAGGTGTGCTTTGAAGGTATGAGAACCGCAGTCACTCGAAAAGTTTGAGTATACCTTCAAGCTTTCTTAAAAGCACTCAGTAATTAACTTTCAGCACTTAAATACTCTTCAACGGAGCTTTTTGACCCCACCGGTCGCGTCTGATGGTGAGGTATTTCTGTTGGATGCCATGTACGCTGATAATCCAGGTACCACTTAGTCGGACTAATCAAGAGTTCGTTCAGGATTCGTTCCAATTCCTACTTAAGTGCTCACGCACTGAGTTCAGCAAGACGAATGAACACCCTCTGTGCACGCAGTGGAGGGTTGGAAGTCAGGCACCGATCAAATGAAAGCATCCTTGCACCATTGACACATGAAATTGCACTCCCCCACAGGCCAACACTCACGGGGCAAAACTTTCGCAAGCTGTGCCCTTCCGTTCCTATGCCCTTCCTGATAGGAAAACCATATCAAAGGCCATATGCTTCAGAGTGTCTTATCTATCGGAAGATGCGCCACGGCCATCACCTGTGCACTACCCTGCGGCTTCTTTGGTGCTAAGGCTTCCATAAATACGCTCTAGAGCCCCACCTGTCAGCTTGCATGGCGTCAACGCCGCCCTCCCCCTCCATGGACGAAAAGCACGACAAACTCGACCACCATGTCGAAGTCGCCACAAAGGAGGTCGATACAGCCGCGGAGCTGCTCGCTGGTACGACGGGTGTGCTCGATCCTGTCGAGGCGGAACGCGTCAAGTGCGTCCCTCCATCCTCCTCCATGAACACAACGCTCTGAACGTGAACTTGAACAGGAAGAAAATTGACAGACATATCCTTCCCCTCATGTGTGGTGCGTGCAGTCCGTTTCTGTTGCCGACTTTGCTCTAATCCAAATTCCAGTCTTGTACTGGTACGTATGAGCTACCGGATCACGCGCCAGCGGGACACCGAAATCTTATCATCGGCAGGATTCAGTTCATGGACAAGACCACCCTCGGGAATGCTGCTATCCTGGGAATCAAGTACGCTTCAATTAGTATAGCCTTCCGTCGACGTTCAGTACTGACACGAATTCAGGCAGTCCGCGCATCTCACTACGAACCAGTGAGTCCAAGTTCGACGTTCGATGCAATACTTGACGCCCGGAGCCAGATACAACTGGCTAGGAACAGTGTTCTACCTCAGTTACCTCCTCTTCGAGTTCCCGCAGAACCTCGCGCTCCAGCGCTTCCCCGTCGGGAAATGGATGAGGTGAGATTTGCGCAAGAACCGAGAATCCAAATCCAAATATGTAAACTCAGCTGCAACATCCTTATCTGGGCTATCGCGCTGTGCTCGCACGCCGCGTGCAAGAACTTTGCGGGGCTGTTCGTGTGCCGTCTCATCCTCGGGATGTGCGAGGGCTCTATCACAGCGGGGTTCATGATCGTCAGCTCGATGTTCTACACGCGGACGGAGCAGACGCTGAGGGTTGGGTATTGGTGTGAGTGTCTTTCTTGCCTTGTTTCTTCCCATCCCGTTGACGTTTATTCCTTTGGACAGTCTTGATGAACGGAACAGGTGTGTAGCAATCCGAGCTGTCTTTAAGCGACACAAGCAAACCGTTCCATAGCCCAGATCATCTCAGGCTTCATCAGCTTTGGGACACTGCACATCACTTCGTCAACTCTAAAACCGTGGCAATGGTGCGTGCATTTGCCCAAGCATCATTTCTGTTAGTTCAATACAATACAGGTTGATGATCATCACCGGTCTGATAACCTTCGTGTGCGCCGTCAGCTTCTGGTAAGAACCCAGAACCAAACCCCCGTCAACTTGCGCCCTCACTCAGGCACCCACAGGTTCCTATTCCCAGACTCCCCGACCAATGCATGGTTCCTCACCCCTGCGGAGCGAGCGATCGCTGTGCAACGAATCAAGGCATGCCCAACAGCTCCTCGGGTTTTGCTATCAGTTCTGACTGGAATCGCAACAGGAAAACCAAACCGGTGTCGAGAACAAGTTTTTCAAGAAGGAGCAGTACGTCCTCCGCGTCCCCGCCTGATCATGATTTTCACTTTGCATGCGCATAGGATGATCGAAGCCCTCCTCGATCCCAAAACGTGGCTCTTCGCGCTCTTCTCCGCGCTAGACAACATCCCGAACTCGCTCACCAACCAGCGCTCCATCATCGTGTCGTCCTTTGGGTTCTCGTACCTGCAGACGACGCTGCTGGGGTGCGTGGACGGCGTGGTGGAGATCGTGACGATATGGACGGGCGTGACCCTCGCGGCGCGCATCAAGGACAGCCGTGCGTATGTGGGCGCGGCGTATTTGGTCCCGAATATCCTGGGGACGTTTTTGGTGAACTTTTTGAGCTGGAATGATAAGGTTGGGTTGTTGTTCTCCGTTTGGCTTACTGGTGAGGACATCCTGTGTCCTGTTCATATCTGATCGACTAACCATTTTTTCCACTAGGCGTTGGCACGACTGGGTTTGGTACGCTTTCCTTTCGCCACCACGACTAGATGTGGAGCTGGGCTGATTCTTCTCTTGTAGTCCTGTCCCTAGCATGGGTCTCAAGCGTCACCGCCGGGCACACCAAGAAGATCACGGTCAACGCCATCATGCTCTCGTCGTACTGCATCGGGAACGCCGCCGGCCCATTCATGTGGCAGGCCAAGTACAAGCCTCGGTGCGTCCCGTCCCCCCAGGTCTCGTCCACTGTATCCTTACTGGATGTAGTAATCACATCCCGTGGATAATCATCGGCATCTGCTACGCCTGCTGCATCGTCCTCCTCCTCACCATCCGCGTCGTGCTCAACCGCGAGAACAAACGGCGGGATAAGGAGCCGTCGGATGATACGTATGATGAGGTGTACATCGAGCATCTGGGTGAGGATGGGAAGAGGGAGATGGTCAAGGTTGATAAGGTGAGGGACATGCATGATCAAGTTGCCAGTGCGCCGCCCTAACCCTAATCGAACCTTTGTAGGAATTCTTGGACTTGACGGATATCCAGAACCGCGATTTCCGATATGTGTTGTAGTTGTATAGTAATACCCGGATGAACCGAAAGGATCCAATAGGAATAGGGAGTATAATGCCTTTCGAACTAGCGTGCCGTATCTGGGGGAGAGGCCGCTGGCACTCTGGGATGGGACGGAAAGCAACCTGCCAGTGCCGCCCCACCTTAGGGGATCGTCGGCGCATACAAAACCCCGACACCAGAAGCATAGTCAGGCAGAGAGATGATGAAAAGCAAAAACAAAAGCATGTTATTTGAGAGCGCAATAGCTATGACTACAGTCTAGGAGATCAAAAGTAAGTACAAGTGTGTGATATGATAACGTCCGTCAAGCAAAAGGTTCACACAGCTCGAGAAGCAGCAAAATGGCTTGTGTTCGCTCACTAGTGACGGTCAGCCAAAGCCCACTGCAGCACTCTCGGCGGCTTTCTTCTTCGGCTCTTGACACCAACAGTCGATTCTGTTTGATTCAGGTCCTGCGGAGACTCTTGCCGACTCTGTACGCGACTGGGGGACTCTCCGAAGGTTGGGAGAGAGAAGAGAGCGCGTATCTTCCGTACCAAAGTCCGAGTCGGTGGAGGTATTGGTTCTGTGAGCGGGTGAGTGAGACACTGCACAGGAGAGGGGGGGAGGGGATACCAGGACCGGTGGCGTCAAGCGCAGGTGATGAATTCTCGCTGCCAGTGCTTGGTTGAGGTTCAGAAGGTTGCGCTTGCGACTCTGCCGCCACTTAAGTGAGACTAAAGGATAAACAGCTCGTTGTGCGCACCGTCAAGATCAGATGTTTGAGCGCGTTGATGAGCTTCGGATAGAGCCTGCACCTCCTTGGTTCTAGCGTCTGGAGAGGCGTACTCTGTCAGTCGAGGTCCGTCAAGAACCTGTCTGAAATCTGGCTCCGTCAATTTTGCCGCTTCTTTCTCAGCTCGGTATTGCTTCATGAATTCCCTGATCTCTGCTTTCTTGACTTCCATTTCCTCCTCCAGTTCCATCGCGAAGTTGCTGTCGGTTATACCCGTATCAGGGCGGCTGGCAACAGTATGTGACGGGAGGTCTAAAATCTTGAGAACCTCGGGAGTGCGAGGGAGTGGCGGGAGCATATGAAGAGTGGGACTCGTGAGTGATATGAAGGCAGCAGGCGGGGGTGGAGGTGGCACCGTGGAAGTGACTTCTGGAGTGATTGAGACTTTGTCACTGCCAAACATGGCATTGTCCAGGCGTCGAGTTCTTGCGATTTTCTCCATCACCAAAGCACGCGAACGCTTCAAGGCGTCGATTTGAACTCTGCGTATCGTTCATGAGAACCATGGGTTAGTGCTACATAGACTGGTCGAGAAAAGCGGCACCTTTGCAAAGTAAAGCATTCGTCGAGAAACAACCAGGGATTACTTATCTCGTCGCCTAAGACGCTGTTCAGGTCCGTCGAGAAACTGACAATGGGGAGCTCTGTTCCCCAGTTATGATCTGCGACCTCGATGTCCGGCTTGACCGGCGCTATACCCACGTCCACTTCAATGAGGCCAGCATCTTTCAGCTTCTGCAGATTACTGGATACCCAATCCTGATCGTCTTCCGCCACCTCCAGAATGTCGAAGGCCTGGTATTTTGGCTGCAGTTGATACTCACCCCGCTCACGCTCTTGTTGCACGCTATGTTTGACGAGCACCGTAACGCATGCAGGCGTAACGTGATAGCAATCTGACCAAGGAAGTGGGGGACTGCATTCCAGAGGCTCGCGCTCGAGCGGATGCGGGGTCCGGTTGGGAAGGATGGGATACGACATTTCAGGGAGGGTGGCGGGATCAGGACCTGCGACCATTCCTCGAGACACGAGGGAGACCGAGAGCGGGAAGTGGTTCCCAAGAGGAGGAAGAATGCCCAAATACTGAGAGTACCTATGAGGAATGCTACACAACCAATAGCTCCGACACACACCTCGACAGCGCATGCCAGATATTTTCTGGGCCGCCACATTTCACACAATCGAGTTGCCTCCGCGTCTTCGAAATGTTTGAGGGAGGCGACGGGGTCCAGCTGCATTATAAAGTACTCTCCAAGCAAAGGAATAGACATGTCGTTTTTGAGAGTAGGACTCAGAGCTAGTAGAGGAGCGGGTGTAGACAGTCGATGTGTACAACAGGGGAGTTCGATCAGCGCCACAGCCACTCTTTCAAACTCCGGTGCCAGTGCCCAGTGCCCAGGCCTCGAGCTTGAGCTTGAACTTCGAGCTTCATGACGCGTCAAACTTGCCCAGAGTCGAAGATGAGGTTCCTTCATCCGCAAGATTGCGACCAATGTGCCTGAACGGACCTGACTGCGAGAACCCCGCCGAAAAAAGACACGAGCAGTACCCCAGAGGTAAAAAAAAAACACTGTGAGAAAGGCAAAATGAGAATCCACTATGGACGTGACACTGGCTTGGTCGGTGGGCGAAATTCATTTGAGATCATGGTGTCGGGCGAAAGGTGGCAAAGGTCCCGTCATAGTTCAGCGTTCATCGCCCGCTGAACCAAAAAACATCAACAAGTTCATTTGGAAGTCCGCCCCGGCGGACCTGTTCATCTTGCTTCGGCTCGAGTTTCCGAAGGTGAGGTTCGATTCCGGCGTTTGCCAGTGTAGTACTAGTTACTCTGAACGGTGGCTTTTCCATGTGAGCTGCTTTTCTATAAGCTATGGCATTCTTGTCTGCAAGAACACCCAAGAGAAGCGGCCTCTACATCCTCAACTAGCAAAATAGCGCCTTTTCGCATTCCTGAGCTTGCCACGCAAGACACAGCCACCTGCGGACTTGGTGGTGACGGATATATATGTACATGCTCGTATATTGATTTGGAGTCCATGTAAGTAAAGGGAGCATCCTAGCTCTCATCAGAATCACTTTGAGGAATCGATGATCATCTATCTCATCCATTTGGATTTTTAGGAGCAAAAAGTGTCACAAAACTTGTGAGAGATGAACTTGTCTATGATAATACACCAGCTAGGGAACATAGAAGTCTAGAAATTCTTTGAAATCCAATGTCACTTATGTGTTCAGTTATGTCTTTTCACAGAACCAAACTGGCAGCCTGTTGACTGACTTGAAATTGAACCATGATGTTTCCCTTACTGCATCTGGCTTTGGGCCAACTGCAAAATTGAACCAAGGTCCAAGGACCAACTTGGCTCCAAATAAGGGGTAAGATAGGCTTGTGACCATCTCGATCCATAGCACATGCTTTACTTGTTCAAAAGGTCCTCAAATATAAATGGGAAGACCCTATTGCAATCTAAACTCTATTTGGGCAAAGAATTGGCCTATGCCTAGTGTTGCCATGTTGTGAGACCAAGACAGTCTTACAATCCAAACAAGAGAATTGATCAGTCTCACAAAAGTCACAAGCTGCAATAGTTGTGAATGACAGACCCACCATATTCTCTACTCTTCTTTTCATGTGTGTCATTCTCTGAGGCTTCATGTCAAGACAAAGTATCAGTTATTGTGTTCAAAGTTGCCTAGTCCAACTGAGTTGTGGGGTCTCTTGCTGATAACACCACTCAACTACTGAAGTCTGAGTGAGTGTTAAGTATCTAGAAATTCCTGTACTCAGCTGAAAATACTTGAGCTGGATTTGGTGAATGCTGCCAGATCATCCTAGACACTTTTTTACTATAGCATCTCAATGTTGTGAAGTCCTGACACATGTTTTCACTGAGATCTGTGTTTCGGTATCACATTCACCAATCACATGTTCATCAAGCATCTGACTCATTCATCCTGTCATTATTGCTCATTGTCTTACTGATCCTATCACCTCATTGTTGCTCATAGTTAGGTCATGACAATAGCTATATAAGGACCAGTAGTTAGCTCCTTGTTCCCCATCTCAACCTTCTGGACTAGTAAGTGCTAACCTGATTATTGAGGACTAGGTTCTTTGTATGTGATGACTGGCCCTTTGGGCTGTTGTACTGTTGTTGAGACCACTTACTCTCTCTCTCTCTTGTGCAGCACAGACACACAAGAGAGTAGACATGGACACGAATGTCTATTCGGATGTATCCTACATCCTAACCACAAATATGTGCACCCCAAAGCCAGATATTTGTATTCGAATAGACATTCGACATTCTATCCTTTGAAAATATGATACATTCGAATATTTCCGAATATATTTGAATATATTCGAGTATATCCATATATATCTATATATATTCTTATTGATCATAGTATAGAATCATAAATCTTAGCAAGTTATGATGATAGAGTGACTATAAATGTGAAACAAACCTTCATATGTACCATAAGACATGTAATACTATTACTATTATCAACAGTTTTCGAATGTTTATTTCAAAAGTGAACATTTGACATTCATATGATATTCTACATTCTATCCTATCCTAAGATATGTATTCGAATATTTTCGAATGTCGGATACAATTATATTCGACATATTCTAACATATCCGATATTCGTGTCCATGTCTACAAGAGAGAGAATAAGTGGTCTCAACAACAGTACAACGGCACAGAGGGCCAGTTGTCACACACAAGAAATCTAGTCCTGTCTGATTGTAAGTTGAGGATGAGAAGGTATATATGGATGTCAGTTCTTGCCATGATTCATGAATCTCAGGAGAAACAAAGAAACCTGCGTTCAGAGAGAGATGGGTCTTCCCAAAGCTGAATCTGAATTTCCTTTCCCATCATTCAAGCTGTAAGTGTTAAAAGTGACCTGTGTGATATAAAATATCTGCTTGGAGCACTCACTCAGACACATAGCATAATTTACCACCCTTCAAAATTGGTTCTCAGTCTAATCTGTAAACGACTTTTTTGTAAAATAAGTCCTATATATTCCCAGCCGCATGCACATGCTGGGATCTCCAAAGCTGCCTTGGCTCTTGGCTCCTTATTTTGTGGGTCTCTTTCACGGTCCAGGGAGAGCAAGGATGGAAAGTGGGCAATGACTCTTGTAGCTGACGACCTAACTCGGACAAGTGTATGGACTCGACCTCTACAAAGGCTTGAACTCCTCGGGCGAGGGCAAGGACACTAGCCTAGTTCAAAGTTGAGGTAGCACGATGGTAGCACCGAGGTAGCACGCATAGGTAGCACCGAGGTAGCACGATGTATTTCTTCGTGACTCAGCTGTGACTGCACTGCTCAACAACTGGCTTGGGCAGCAATCGTTACTTCTATGTACCTCTTTGAACCACATAAATGGTTCTATAACACAACGAATACAGCCCAGAGAGTCATGCAGCATTGTGGAGCTAATTGGGAGGGCTGGAGAGTAGCCGTACTGCCTTCTGTTGTGACAACAGTGTGATGATATGTTGGTGCTACCTCGGTGCTACCTGTCCGTGCTACCTCGGTGCTACCATCGTGCTACCTCTGTGCTACCTCAACTTTGAACTAGGCTACTGACTGCGACTCGGAGGACATACGACTCCCTTGGCGGTTCTTTGCAGATTTTGACATGTTCCGCGCTCCAGGAAGTATGTATGTTTGGTCTTACATCATGAATAGAACCACAATCCAGATATATGAAGAGAAATTAGAATCAGTGTATGGAAAACACCGGACCAGCTCTTTGCTCGTTTATGTACTCAGCAATGGAGACATGAAGCAGCACGGCAACCTCTTACCGTCCACGCTGACACACCCTCCGAGTGGCTGAGAATCATACTTTTTAGCGTCCTGGGGACTGGCTTCACGGCGTGGGCGAATCATTCCCGACTATGAGGGGTTCCGAGTCCGAGCCGAAACACTCCGCTGCTCAAACGCGACCGTGACGGGGTCCAGCAAGTACTCTGCAAGCAAAGGAACTCCCGACTTAAGATAGCTTACGGTGCCCTGCGGGACGGGTCCACAACTACTACAACGAGTTCCATTGTGTACCCCTCGTAAGTGTACATGCAGTGAGGCGGATGTACAAGGTGAGCGTGTGAGACAGTGGGCCACGCGCGAAACGTGTACACATCTCACGTATACACACACGATCCATACAGACAGCAGCTGGCTGGCTATCCATACATACAACAAAGTCCCATCCTGCCAAGCTTCATCGCCTCGCAGCCAACAAATCCTGAAAGATGCCCACGCTCCGCTTCTCCCTCTCCAGATCCCGGCGCAGCTCCGCGTTCTCCTCGCGCAGCCGAATCACCTCCGCGTCCGGGGCCTCCCTCCCCCTTTCCCTCAACTCCCCAACCTCCCCCTCCAACCGCCCATTCTCCTCCTCCAACTCCCTAACGCGCTGCCTGAGTGCGGCAATGTGCGCGCGCACGGGCGCGAGTATGTCCGTGTCTTCCTCCTCACCTCCCCCTTCCCCTGCCCCACCGAAGACATCCCCCTCCCCCTCCCCCTCCTCGACCTTGACGTTAACCTCCCTATCCAGATAACTCAAGCTCGTGCTCCGGTTCATCCTCTTCGAGACCGGCCGGGGGTGCGGGGGCGGGGGAGGGGAGGGGGAGGAGAAGAGTGGCTGGGTGTGTGGGCGGGGCTCCTCCTCCTCTTCTTGCTCTTCTTCGAGGGGCGGTTGAGCGTCCTGAAATGCGAACGGCTCTGTCCCCGACTCGTGTTGGCTCCGCCCCTCCTGGCTCTGAGTCCCCCGGCCCCCATGAGAGCTCTGGCTGAGCGCAGAGGTGATGTCGTCGATACGGCGGCGCTTGCCCTCGGTGACAGGCGTGTCCGAGTCGTGCGGGCGTTTCTTGGAGGACGTGGGCGTGGATGGGTAGGGGTTGGAGAAGAATGTGGCGGGGCTGTAGTGCGAGCTCGAGGGCGGGGGTTTGGCGGGCGAAGAGGCGGAGGCGGAGGGTGTGTACAGCGCGGACGACGTGCTGGGTTTAAATGGCGAGGACTTGGACGGCGAAGACGAGCTCGAGTCAGACGGGCCTTTCATCTCGTCGATCCACACTATCACAGCAGGTCCAATCAGCGCCATCCGCCACATAGAGAACTAAGTAGTACGCACCAAACAAACAGCTATCCAACAAATCCTTGCACTTCCAGTACTTCCGCCCGGGGTTGCGCGCCGTGCTGCTCGTCATCAGCCGCGCTTTGCCGTGTCCGCACAGCACGTCGCCCGTCGCCGGGTCGAGCGTGTATTTCTTGTGCATGGTCCCGGTCTTGACTTGTAGTGTTCCAGTGTTGAGAGGGAAGATGACTCGCGGTTCAAATCCGACGAGTGGGAGGCGGAAGGAACGTTGTGATCTACCCCGGCCCGACGCATCCGGAACGGATGACTCATCGATCCGGGCACGTACTTCGGGGTGGCTGTGTACTGAACGTACTTTCCTGTTCACGATGCAACCCACACTCGACAACGGCATGTCCATTCCTTTGCTTGGAGAGGCAGCTGGACCACGTGGCTTTTCTTTCTTTTTTTTTTTCATACCTTGATTGGGAACTGACTCGATTCAAAAGTCGCACACGCAGGGAGGGCGTGGCGTGGGACGTAGGAGGCACACTCAATGGTGTCGGCGCATTCTTCTCCTCGCGATCGCATCCAAACCCTCTCCATATCGTCGTCTCTTCTTCATACCCATCGTGTTTTTGTACGTGCAATGGCATCGTGCGACCGTGACGCGCGCCGAGCTACAATCGTCCGTCGAATCTTTCTAATTCTTTTGCCTTCCTCGCCAAAGGCGCGTTCGCACCAGCGCTTCTGACGGCTGTTGATTTCCATTCTTGTCATGGACGTCCAGCGGGAGAGCTCAGTCACAAGGATGCAGTCCCAGGGGCGATATCGCGTCGTTCATATGGAGAGCGTCAGTGTTGGGCTTTCAGTCTCCTCTCCACTTGTCGCGGGATAGGATGGACTCACGAACCGAAGCAGCTTCCTCCTTCTCCACATCCAAACTCGCCCGCCCCCTTTCGCTTACAACAGCTCGTAGCCCTGGCCAAGCTCGCCATACTCGCTGATTTCGTAGCGACCCTCACGACTGTCATACCCGCCTTTGCCACCTCCACTGCGATCTCATCTCAGGGAATCGCCTGGCGCTTCGCCAGCACGTTTGTTATCACAGCGAATATCATGATCTTTGTAGTGTTTCCGCACGATCTGTCTTGGTATGTCGTTGTTGGAGACCAGAATGCTCCGGAAGTCTACGGTCGTTGGAGCGATGCATACACCATTCGGCGACTACTGTATGGGGGGTAGGTCTGAATTGTCCAAGACAATAGTCCAGCAATGTTTAGCGAGCCATGCAATTCACAGACAGACCTGGCATCAAAGTATCCATCGCGTACGTCAGTTCATCCCTTCCGAAGATCTCGTTGATGATTTTGCTCTTAGCCACTGACGGCTTGTGGGCGGTTCCTCGCCCACGACATCTTGCACGTCAAACGCGGAACTCGGGACTCTTGCCTCCTCGTACATACAGTTGTACACTGCATTCTTCATCTCCGGCGTCATGCACCAAATGCACAACAGCGCTGTCTTGGGGTACAGTGATTGTCGTGTTGTCATCTTCTTCCTTCTGCAGGCGGTGGGTATCACGATCGAGGATGGGGTGGGTGATGGCCTTGCTCAAGATTTGGAGATTGAGGGAGAAGATGATGGCAACGATGGTTTGGCGCATTTGGGGATATACCTGGGTAGCAGCAGCATTGATGATCTCCTTTCCATCTTGGTTGGCCGATCATGTCAGTGAGGCGGGGTATTTCCGAAGCAAAGGGGGACCGCTGATCATGACGGGGTGGCTGTTGAGATATGTACATTGAATTGCATAAATCATAGACCCTTCGATATTTGGGAAGAACTTGTCTGGTCGCGATTTAGGGAATGAAGGTACAACTGCCTGTCTGGATGTAGCAGAAGGGCGTTGGACAAAGGCGCGGCGACTCATAGGTGATCGGCATCATGACCGGCGATGCAGAAGATGGCCGCTTTCCTTTCCTTAAACTGCTTCGAAATGAGGGTGCGCAACCGCCGGCTTGCATGGGTGAAAGAGGACGCACCGAGTGATCGGCGTCCTTCGATGTGTTGTGTCGACTCCCTTCTCGCTCCTCCTCTCGAGGGCCTGTCACGGTGGCGTGGCTATGACCCCAATTGATTCCCGCACCCAGCCGCCCCGCTCTAGCGATCCCTGGTTTCACAGTGGAGATGGGTCTTTCTATTTTCATTCTTGTCCAAGCCACTTGTTGACGCGTACTTCTGTTGGCTTTGAACGATTCCCCTGCGGGCTGCGAGAGTGAGAGGGGTCTAGGCAATGCAACTCGGGATCTCGCACTTTTTCGAACCAGACTTGCACAAATCAGGATCACTGTCATTCTCACTACTACATATACCAGGTACAAACCACATTTTGGTATACTACAAGGCTATCCCAATTGGTGTAAAACTACGATTTCCTGGAGTACATGGTCTGCCACTGCCTCTTGAAATACTTCCTCCAAAACTTCATTGAACATGTTCTCCATCAACGCTGTCGCCGCTGCCTCTTGCGAGACTTGCAACACAACTTGCTGGGCCGCCTCTTGGGATACTTCCAACAGAACAAGCCTGGCCGCCTCTTGGGATGCTTCCGACAGAACTTGCACGGCCACCTCTTGCGATACCTGCGACATAACCTCCTCAGCCACGACAGTCTGCACCATATTCTCCTCCATTTGCATCAGGAAGAGATTGTCGGCAAGTCCGGCGACCTCGCTCTCAACAGCAAGGGCAGTGCCAGCCGACAGCGCGGTAACTTCAGCATTGCAAAGGTGACCCCCCACCGCAACCCCGTGACGCTCGACGATCTTCTGGATAAGGTACTCCTGGTGTTTCTTCTCGCTCAGGCGGCACCGGTACATCTCGACTTGCCTGTCGATCTCAGTCCGCATCTCCAAAAGTCGACATGCGGACCATCCCATCAGCGCAGGAGTGAGGACCTCGTTCAGCGGCGCCAACGGCGTCAACTCAAGCCCCAATCTGAAGCAGAACGTTCCCACTCGCCAGGCCGTACTGGGCATATAGTCCGCTTTGACCGACTCGACGATCTCTTTGATCTCTGTCTCGACAATCTTTTTGAGTTCTCCCTCGACGAGCTTCTTGGTTTCCTTATCCCTATTCTCGTCGTTGGCTGAGGGAGGGACACTCGGTGTCATGGCCAGAGATTTAGAAAGATGCGGTTCGGGGAGCGACGAGTGAGACGGTGTGTCCTGATGGACGTGAGCAGAGGAGGTTTCGTTTGTGGGAAGAGATTGACCCGCCGCCTCCGAGGTCGTATCGCTACTCAGCTCAGACTCGGAAAGCGACATGCTCTGGTCGGGAGAGGAGCTCCGGGAGCCCGGATTGGTTGGTGTCTCGGAAAGCCACGTTCTCTGGTCGGGAGAGGAGCTCTGGGAGCCCGGCACTCTTGAGATGGTACCATTGACGTCGAAATACAATTCGAGCTCGGCACCGACGCGTATCTCAATCAAAATCGAGGCTGATACAGGTGGTCAGTCATCAGCAAGAGACACATAAGCGGTCCCCAGAATGACTCACGATCTTTCCTTTGGCAGATTGTCTTCTCGGTCCAATCAAATTGGAACATGAAGGTGATGCTCGTCTCAATGTAGGCGTTCAGGCTAGCGTGAAGGTCTTTCTCAAACTTCTGAACAAACCAGTCAGGAAGTCGTTCCGGTCCGGGCATCGCTATGCAAACTCACCTTGGAAAGACTAGCATCAATCATGATGAGCTGAGGGACGTTGAGCTTGTCGTTGTTGTCCTTGTTTCCACCTTCCTGGAATTTTTCCTCCACGTACGATCTCAGCGTCAACTCGAGCCCATATCTTAAGCAGGCAGATAGGTTGAGAGGCGGTCTCAAAGACAGGATGGATTGACTTACGGTATCCGCAGTTTTTGAACTTTCTTTTGTGGCTTGGAGTGAGCTTTGCGCATGAAGTCTCCGACAGCCTCACGGACTGGAAGACACGGCGAGTCAGCCACCATGTCACGCAAAAAAAAAACATGCACCGACCAGTGTCAACCAACTTTGCCACATTGCCCTGGAAGCCCAAAATCAAGATGCCTGTCTTTGCGTCGCGTTCCTTGATATACTCCGCAAAGAAATCCACCGGGCCCAAGGGGATATCGACCTTCCCAGTGAAGTCTCCGAAGAACTTGAAGGTCCAGTTGAGGTGTTCGTCGTGAGACTCAGCATCAGAGAGCTCGACAGAGAAAACAGAGAGGGAGACGCCTGGCAGAACTGTGAGCTTGGACATGGCAGGCACGAATAGACTGTCTGGTCAATTGGGTGCATGCGTGTCTCGTTTTGTACATGTTCCAAGTGCCGTCAGTGGGTCTGTGACTGGCACTTCGACAATAGCTATTGTTGTGACCCTGGTTTGATATGAATAGCATCATGGGATGTGTGTCTGCGAATGAGGAGAAATGACGCTCTCGCCACAAGGATCGAAGTAAGTCTAGCTTGGAAAGAAGCGCGAGACTCAGCGGGAGAGCCCAACTACGTGACAGCGGAGATTTGCGGGGACGCGGGGCCCACGAAGGAAGGTCTCACAACATGGTTACCAACATGAAGACTTCTGTGAAAGAGCTCTGTCAACGCCACTCTATACAGATCTGGTACGTACTTCAGAAGAAGAGTCCCTGGTTTCCATTCAGTATGCCGGCGGCAATCCTGTTCTCGTGGTGGAGATTCGTGTGACGCAGGGGACGAGTCCGTGTTCAAGGCGGAAGACTTTGACTCGAGCTTGCCACGGGCTGTGACTTGAGTCATTAGTACTTCGCGTCCCGAATGCTATGATCGATCCCGTGTGAGTTCCTATACAGAGGACGCTAAAGCCTGCCTCAAGATCTGCAGGCTGGCGGACAGCCAGTGGCAGGGCCGTGGTCCTTTGCAGCTTGCTGGTGGACTGCTGGTGGTCGCTTGGAGGTCGAGTAAGGCACCGATCATCTGCAACTTGCTCACACGGCAGTGTGCGGCATCACGTTTGCACGCCTTCCACAATGGTTCATCGACGATGGTTCACACTCACAATAACCTGGCCTCTGTAAACACCTGGTGAAGTGACAGCTGAAAGCTACAGCCTGAGAATTGATGCTTCTAGCCTTCTGCGGCACTACTGGCATCACCGCACTCTGGAGGCCAGTGCTGGTGTAGAGACTAACGTCGTTTGAGGTCTGGGCGCAGTGATCCCTCCAAATCTGGTGCTCTTCCGGCACCCAGGAGCGTTGCCTCAGCGTCCCGCTTTCTGTTTGGAGTGGACATTGATCCAACTTCGTTGACTAAGACCCTCTCACTGGCAGTCGACAATCAATCAAGGCCAACGCCCCCAATCACTCAGTAGCATGCGCCCTATTGTGAGACCTGTTCCATAGCTGGCTCTCGCCTAAGTCTCACGCTCTGATCCAAGCTAAACTTACTTCGATCCTTGTGGCGAGTGCGTCATTCCTCCTCATTTGCAGACACACATCGCACGTTGCTATTTATATGAAACCAGGGTCACAACAATAGTTCTTGTTGAAGCGCCATACTGACGAAACTTCGAACATGTACAAAACGAGACATGCATGCGCCCAATCCGAGTCAACCAGACAGTTTCTTCGTTCCCGCCATGCCCAAGCTCGGAATCTCGCCAGACGTTGAAATGAGGGTTGTGATGAACAAGGGTGTGTGTGGTGTCCGGGGTGGTAGAAAGGTGTTGGGCTTCTTGAGGCACCGGCACTGATGAACATTCTGAGAAATGGGGGCCTAGAGGCGGTGACTCACTCTTGTGATGATATGTCAAGTCTTCCAATTTCGAAGACTTGAAACTTCCATCCAAGTATTACTATTACCATATGAGCCGATGAGCAAATCGAACAATTGAAGTGGACAACATGAAGACTTCAAGTTCTGTGAAAGAGCTCTGTCAACGCCACTCTATACAGATCTGATGCCTACTTCAAAGAAGAGTCCCTGGTTTCCATTCATTATGTCGGCGGCGATCCTGTTCTCATGGTGGAAATTTCGTGCGACGCAGGGGACGGGTCCGTGTTCAAGGCGGAAGAATGACTCGAGCTTGCGGGCTGAGTGACTTGCTCCTTCGGGTCCCAAATACTATGATCGATTCCGTGTAAGTTCCTACGCAAAAGCCGCAAAAGCCTGTCCCAAGATCTGCAGGCTGGCGGACGGGCAGTGGTTCTTTGCAGCTTGCTGGTGGTCGCTTGGTGGTCGAGTAAGGCACTGATCATCGTAACTTGCTCGCACGGCAGTGCCCGGCATCACGTTGACGCGCCTTCCACAATGGTTCATCGACGATGGTCTACACTCACGATGGACCTGGCCTCTATGTTACTGTAAACACCTGGTGAAGTGACAGCTGAAAGCTACAGCCTGAGAAGATGCACGTCAAACCGATGGATCTATCCGTCTGCGGCATCGCGGGACACCACGCGCACCGTCTTGTTCAACATCACACCCCTCATTTCCCTTGCGCCGTAAACGTACGCGTCAAAAAGTGGCATGGACAAGAATGAAGACGAAAATGGGAAGAACCGCGGCCTCCACTAGTGAAACCAGCCAGATCCGGGCGGGGTGGCGTGAAGAGGCTGGGTGTAAGGCAGGTGCAGAATTCAATTGTGCAGCCACGCCGCCGTGAAATGCCTCGCGAGGGCGGAGGGACAAAAAGGGAGGAAACACGTACAAAGACGCCGGCGGCGGCGCAATTGCAGAGTCACTCGATGCGGTCTTCTATCACCATTTCCTACGCTCACTGAACTGACGTACAAGCCCGCAGTTGAGCACCCTGTTTCAACCTCCATTGGCATTGAATTGGCGGATTGCGCAGACACTATTGACAGGCCAACTAGACGAGTGTGCTTCCTACTACATCCCACGCCACACTCTCCCTGCGTGTGCGACTTTTGAGTCGAGTCAGTTCCCAATCCAGGTAGACAGAAAGTTCGGAGGAAAGGAAAGGGTTCCAGCTGCATCACAAAAGCAAAGGAATGGACATGTCGTTGTCGAGAGTGGGTTAGACGCCTTCGTGTACGTGAACAGGAAAGTACAAGTACGTGCCCTCCGGATCCGTCGGCCCAGGGGAGATCTCGACGTTCCCTCCGCCTCGGACCTCCCATCATCTACAGCCTGAAGTAATCATCGGATTTGGCCCTTCCACGCTGAACCACAGAGACACTTGCATATTGGTTTTTTGAGACCTCTCCCTGACACCACACCCCCGATGCACAAAAGATACACGCTCGACCGACACACGGCAAACGGCGCGCAACCCCGGGGCCGGGCGGAAGTACTCACTGGATTTGCAGGATAGCGCAAGAGTGTCTGAGCGGTGCAACAGGAATGTGGACCCGGGCAACGAGTCTAAATCATTATACCAACTCTCTCATCCTAACTGTGGACACGTCCCGCAGGGGATACGCGGCCCACTATATCAGGGCGATGTAGTCGATTTTTTATATCCGGAGGGCTTTCGACCCCCCACCCAATCACAGATATGGAAGACGAACATGGCGTCGTACAGACTGAGATTGCAAAACAGCTGTTCATCTCAACTCGACGACGCACGCATAAGTGGTGAAAAGCCCTATCTTGCCCTTATTCCAATGGGCAGGATTGTGAGGAAAATCGGTAGTAAGACGGAGACAGATGCCTCACCGGAATCATCACCTCCCCTTGACTCATCGAGGACTCCCCGCACTGCGCAGCGCGTTAGTTTGAACTCACACGGAAAGACCATGAATGTCGCAGCGTCCAGCCAGCATAAGTAGCATTCAATAAGTATCTAAAAGCACAAGTATTCCAAAAAAGATCAATATCTCATCACAATAAGCCCGCGGCCCTCAAATCCCTCGCGAGCCTCGCCTCCTCCAGGGCCGCCTGGTTGGGTATGACCACGACATGCCCGTTCGCGTCCACGATCGTGCTATGCACCCTCCCCTGCCCCTGCCCCTCCTCGTCCCCATCCCCATCCTCCCCACCCAACGGAATCCCAAAGATTGACACCAAATTGCGCCTCACCTCCAAATCCCGCTCCGCATCCGCGCGCGTGAGCGTAAGGGTGGGCGGCGGGGCGTTCGCGACGCGCTCCCAGCGCTTCGCGCGCCAGAACGAGCCCACCGAGTGCAGGATGACAAACCACCCCAGCGTCATGCAGAAGAACGAGAGCCACTCTTTGAACGACGGTGAGAGCGTCAGCGTGTCTGCCGTATTCCACTCCACGGTCCCACCTGAGGGGGTCACCACCCCCCCTCCCCCTCCAACCGCGCCCCCCTCCCCCAGCCCCTCCTCCTCCTCCTCCTCCCTACGCAGCCACACCCCCACCTGCACCAACGTCGCCCCCAGCCCCGCGCGGCTCCCCGCGCGCCCCGCCAGATCCGTCGCCATCATGTACGTCATCCCGAACCCGATGAACTGGAAGAAGAACGACAGCAGCGCGTGCACCGCGAACGTCGCCAGCCGGCCCGGCTTGTTGCCTCCCCTGTCTGCTGCGGTGTCGTCGGCGTCGGGAGAGACGGTGGCGACGTAGCTGGGCGCCTGGTCCGCGCTGGCCTCGCCGTAGCTGGGCGGCGCGTCTTTGGCCTGGTCCTCCGGGACGAGGTGGACGTTCCCGTCTGATGTGACGACGGGCGTGAGCGTGGGGACGGACGGCTTGGCGGGGAGGTTGGCGAATACGCCGTCGTTGCCTACGATGGCCCTGCTGGTGGTCGTGGGCACTGCGGTGTAGCCTGGGCCTGAGCGCCGCCACCAGCGGAGCCAGGACCGGGTGGGTTGCGGAGGGGTGTAGGTGACGGGCGCGGGGAGGACGCCGTTGGTGTTGCCCCAGTCGTTGTTCGCGGGCGCCAGCGCCGACGGGCTCCCGGGCGGCGGGACGTCGTATTCGTACGATCGCTCAAAGTCGTATGCCGTGCCCGACCCTAGCGTGGGTTTACCCGGGGGTGGGCCGTTGCGTGGAGAGCCAGAGCCAGTGTCGGTGTCCTGGACCATGAGCGCGTCGGTTTCGTGGGCGTCCGCAAACGCTGCCTCCAGCTCGTCGTCGTGAGCCATCATCGTCGTAAAGTACAAAGGAGAAGGGAGAGGGGTCGATCTGTCGCTTAGTCATAACAATGGTTTCAAGGTGACAAGCCTAGGTCGATCAGACGTTGTTGCCGGTCTTCGGAGGCTGTTGCTCGATTGGGCCCTGTTCTGATTTGCGCTCTCCATTTCATTCGTGTACCTCGACTCACTTGTCATCTTGAGGTTCCATACATGGGGTCTGGGACGCCCAATATATTGCACGATGTATTTACAAACCCCGCACAAGTAAGTAAGTTAACCTGTCGCTAACAAATCTTCACACCGGAACCACATTGACAGCCTTTCCATCCATCCATCCATCTTTGTTCTCAACAAAAGATGCCCGCTGCGACCTCAATATCGCAGCCCGGGTCCGAGTCCTGCGGATGATTCTCTCACGTTCATATTATTATTATTATCATCATTGACATTCTGACGCGCCTCACGGCCCAGATCATTGCAACTCGCGCAAGTTCAGCTCCGTACAGTGACAATCTTCCCGCCTCTTCTTCTTCGGTTCATCCTACCTACTGGGTACCGGTTACTAGATGATGCAAGTCCGTAGTCATGTCTCGTTTTGCATCTTGCATCTTCTTTGATTGTCAATGTGTGGGGCCGTAAGTACACGCAGGGAGTTTGCTGGACCACAGCACACAACCCTCCCGAGTCCCGCTTGAAACCCAAAAATCATGACGGTGGAATCTAGCGCTCACTCGCCGGGCCCTCCCTCCCTTATCGTCGCGTCTGCCAATTGTGGGGATGCCATATCAAACGGGTGGCTATCGAACAGGAAGAAAGACCACCCCGTTCGGCTTGGAGGAAGGTATCACTGGCATGCGGAACAGTCTTGCCCTCGAGTCTGTATGGCCGTCAGATCACTCGGTAGTATCCCATAGCCTATAGGCAGACTCGTTCAAAGCCGATATTTTGACTTGGACGGCCACAGTTGAGACTGAACTCCAAGTCCTAAGGCACCTGTCCGAGTCTCCCTCACCACGTCTGCTTCCGTACTGGGGGACCAGAGAGACATCGGAGTTGTGTTCACCTCGAACGTCTTTTTGTAGATTGTCCGTTCGGAGCACTTTGACGAGGATCCTCATTCCGTGTCCTTTATGACAGAGTCTGGTTTTGCCAAAGGTTTTAGTGTCAGTTCTCGGGTGGTTTGAACGTCCAAGGCCCGGGTGCTTTGGGACTCTCAAGAGGAGTCTGCACTGACAAGAATGCTACACTCACGGGAAATCTGGCCGTTGTCGGGATCCTCGTCTAGAGGAGCTCAGGCTCGCGTCACACACTTTCCATATTTTGGTGTGAGGGGTTGGCTCACGAACATTGGGCACCTTACACATCCGTGTCCTTTATGCCCGAAAGTCTGACGAACACCAGAGACGCTGTTAATGCCAGAGGAGAGGACATGGGGAGAAACGTCCATTTAGACGTCAGGACTAGGCGTACGGGACGGAATGAACGCTAAAGCTTGGCAGCGGCTGCTGGCTGAGAGATTGGCCTCCATGGCGCTTGACTCTAGTTATCTCACACATTGTCTTGCTTGTAATGGGATCCTGCGCCACACCTCGGCCTCGTGATCGGCGATCGCTGAATCAGACGCGAATCGATGACGTCACGACGTATGCACTTCTTCCTTCGTGCCACCACTACCACCTCGGCGCATCGTACACTAGGCTCTTCGCCACTCAGGCGGTCCATTACTGGCACGCTATCTAAAGTGCATTCAAGACTCTCAGATTCGACTTCTCTGGGCAAAGTCCGCGAGATGTCTACGGATCCGAAATACCGAATAACAGCCTTCCCACCTGCTCCTCTAGCATCGTTGACACCCGATGCGGCGTGTCTGCGCTCATCTACTGAAGAGTTCCATCCCTCATCCCAGCGCCGCGCGCGCCTCGTCGCGCCCTCCGCGCACTACTCGCACGTCCGGCCTCTGGTCGTCTCCTTCCCATACGCCATCGACTTCCCCGAGGACGACACCGTCGATAAATCCGCGTACATCGAGGAATGGCTGCGCGCGCGCGAACCCTCCGAGTCCGAGTCCGGGGGGAGGCTCCTCCTCCCGAAAGTGCCCTGTGGGGGCAAACGCGTGCTGCTGGGGATTTCGGGCGACGCCCTCCCGGAGCTGGAGCTCGGGCAGTGTGCGGCGGTGTGTGTTGGAGGAGGGGAGGTGACGGAGGTGGAGGAGGAGCTCATTGCCGTCCTGGGCGGGGAGGCGGCGTTAGCGAACTTCGAGCCGTACGCGATGCGGTACAGCGGGCATCAGTTTGGGTCGTGGGCGGGCCAGCTGGGCGACGGGCGCGCGACGACCATCCTGCGCACGGCGATTCCGGACACCAACAAAGTGTACGAGGTCCAGTTGAAGGGCGCCGGCAGGACACCGTACTCGCGCTCTGCGGACGGGCTCGCTGTGACGCGCTCGTCGGTGCGGGAGTTCCTGTGCTCGGAGTACATGGCCGCGCTGGGGGTCGCGACGACGCGCGCGCTAGGCATCGTCGGTGTGCCGGATGTGCGCGTGAGGAGGGAGCGGCTGGAGAGGGCGTGTGTCGTCTCGCGTGTGGGGGAGAGTTTCATGCGCGTGGGGAGCTTGCAGGCGCTGAATAGCGCGCAGGGGGGGAATTTGTGGGGCGGGGGACAGCAGGGGAGGGACCTGCATGCGTTGGGGAAGAGTGTGGAGGTGGTGGCGGAGCTCATGGACGTACGAGGACGAGAGGGCATGTGGAAGAAGGTGATGTGGGGGATCGCGGAGCGGAATGCGCGGATGGTGGCGGGGTGGCAGGTATGGGGGTTCATGCATGGGGTCATCAATACCGACAAGTGGGGTTTTGTTTTCTTTCCCTGTCCTTTTGTGTGAAGACTGACGTGGAGCATTGCAGCGTCTCGGTACTTGGCCTGACGATTGATTATGGCCCGTTTGCGTTCATGGATGTGTATGACCCTCTGCATATCTGCAACCACTCTGATGACGGTGGACGATACGCGTACCGGAGCCAGCCTGCGATGGTGTGGTGGGCGGTCGACAAGGCTGCGGACGCCTTGGGGGTGGGTGTCGGAGCGGAGATTGACAACAAGAACAAGAAACTAGCGGCCCTGTCAGACGAGGAGATAACCGCCCTGGAAGCGCATGCCAAGGCGCAGCTGCGCCCGGACTTGGAGAAGCGGTTCTGGGAAGTGTACGAGAGGGAGTGGACCCAGCTCATGGCGCGGCGTCTGGGCCTGTCGCACCTCGTCGGGACGCCCGGACAGCGGGATCTGGAGCGGCTGGCGAAGGATCTCCTCGCGGAGATGCAGGACGGCGGGATGGACTTTCACGGGACGTTCCACCGCCTTCAGACGGCGGGCTCGGAGGTGTCCGAGGCGTGGAAAGCGCGGTGGAGGGAGATGGCGGGTCCGAACGGGGTGCACTATGAGGAGATGCAGGGGTGCAATCCGGTGTTTGTGCTGAGGCAGTGGGTTTTGGAGGAGGTGATTAGGGAGGTGGAGGAGGATTTGGAGGGGGAGGCTGCCAGTCAGACGCAAAAACAACAACACCAACAACAACAACAACAAGAGGGGGACCGGGACCGGGATCC
This sequence comes from Strobilurus luchuensis, assembly GCA_019915105.1. NCBI lineage: Eukaryota > Fungi > Basidiomycota > Agaricomycetes > Agaricales > Physalacriaceae > Strobilurus > Strobilurus luchuensis. Next base: position 1,833,002 of record JAHLMJ010000005.1, read on the forward strand.
GTACAAGGGCCGGAAGCTGCTGGCGCGCGTGCTGGAGATGGCGAAGGATCCGTGTCGGGATTGGGAGGCGTTGGGCGAGGAGGAGAGGAGGTTGTGTGGGGTTGGGGATGAGGGGATGCTGGGGTTTCAGTGTAGCTGTAGCAGTTGATGATATTGTGTACGATCCCTATTACTTGGCGTGTAGGAAGGAGTGGCATGTACATGTAAGCGATGTGCGGTCCCTCCAGCACGATCGACCCACCACAAACTTCATTAGGTTCAAGCTACGCACTGTGAGCCTTGGGGGTGACCGGATCGAGAGCGGGATGAGGGAGAGGTGCGGCAGATACGCGACGCGACTGCGTGCACCAAACGTAGCAAGGATCAATGTGACTGTTTTCGAGCACCCGTCAAGTTTCAATGTGAGGTGGCCGCTACTATGTACGCGTCAAATTTGGAAATCGGTTTGAGATTTGTTTTATACAGGCTCTGGTTTTACCGCTACACTTCCACCCCTCGGCGTGCCCATGGGCTCTACTAATATACACTTCGCCACGCCCACCCCGAGATAAAACATGCTCGGAATGCACGCCACTACAACATAGGCTACGCCTATCGCTACACTAGGCGCGCCCAAGACGACTTCCCGCACGACCATGATGAACACGCATAGGTTGGTGAGAGTGTGGAAGAACGCGACCTCCGCGGGGATGATGCGATACTACGTGGTCAATGCACGTTGGATTGGAATAGACTGTCGCATTACTGGTGTGTGACGTACCCGGCCATTCCCCAGCCGTGTGTTGAAGTTGTGCAAGAGCGGGACTTGCAGCGTCGCGAGGACAAGGCTGGCGGTGGCAGCTGCTTCTTGGATGCGGCCGGCTTGGAGGTACGATCTATTAGGAAGCTGAGTGAGAGAGAGAGTGTGTGTGTGTCGAGGTCATTACCCGAAGAACGTCATTTGCTAAAACGAATAATCAACACACTCGTCCATCCCAAAAGTAGCGGACGACACACCATCCCCAAGGCTACATTCCTACTATCATTCATCCTCTTCAACAACGCTTCGATCTCCTCCGGTCGCTCCAAGGCTGCTTGCACCTCGCGGTACACGGTGAAGGATAGGATCATCTCGAGGAGCGTATGGGCGAATGAAGGCATGATTCCAGTAGACTGAGATGGCCATGGGTAGGGAGTATATGTACACAACACATACGCGTTGATCGAAACCCCCGATCGCGTGGCAGCAGAGCCCACCGCCCTTACACGTTGACTGATTCTGGGAGGAGACCCGTGTTTGGCAATCACACCTGGGATGAGCGCCTGATTTGGTGATGATCTAGCTGTTCTGCCGTCATGAGATCAAAGTCGACGGCCTCGTCGAAGGCAGTGCTCTGGTAATCATGAATGCCTCCGGAGAGGATGACCATATATGGAGGATGCGTCCTCGTTCCCGGGTGGGCATGTTTGATGTCTGAGGATTGCTTCTTGTGTGTCCATCTTGGCCGTCTTCCAATGGGGGTTCCAGACCATACGACGGAGAGCCTTCTTCGGTTCAGCTCATACGATAACATACACTTACTTACACAGTTGAGACACATTAGATACGCAGATAAATCACCAGCACCGTCCGTCAATCGCCGGTGCAATTATGGATATCGATAACCGCATTGAACGCCGCCAGGGTCCTTCACAAACAATATATCAGCCCGTTAAAGTTTCCAGCTCTCAAGAAGCGACTCAACTCACGCAGTCAACTTCCCGTTCTCCCTCTCCAGCTCCGCAATCCGCATGTCCTTCTTCGTATTGCCCTGCGTCAACGCCCGGATTCTCCGTTCGAGATCGGCGATCTTGGAGGACGCGTGGGAGAGGATCTCGTCGCCCTGCTCGAGTTCGACCTTGACACTCACTGGCACGGGAGAGAGGGTGTACCGGCCGACGTGGGGCGTGCCGGTGAAGGGATTGTCGTCGTCGTCGTTGGGTGGGTTGCTACGCGTCGAGTGTGTCTGGGTGATGGGCTGGCTTGTGCTTGCGCTAGGCAAGGGAGCGTCCGAGTCCGAGCGAGGAGGCTGGGTATAGTCCTCTCGCCACTGCCGCACGCCCTGTGCGATGTCCTCCCTGCGCTTCCTGACCGTCTCCGGCGTCGACACGAAACTCTTCTTGACCCGTTTGGGTGTCGTTGGGGGGAGTTTGCGCTTCAAGGTGGGACCGTGGTCTGTCATGAGTGAGTGAGAAGAGCAGGATCTACGGCTGGAGGTGATCGGACCTGTACGCGCCATGGCCTACTCGAGAATGCGAAGCGAACACGAACCAAAGAGGCAAGAGGCAAGAGGGGTGAGACCGGCTCGGCAAGGCCGGCCGCGACTGTAGAATGCCCTGGGCCTGATCGCACGCGTACGCTTAACGGTGACGCGTTGATCTGGAGGACAGATTTCCTCAGGAATGCCAGAAAGACGCGCCAAAGACATGGCTTGGCCTCAAAATTTGTTACTTTGTATGCGTGTGCTTCAGACTGAGAGATAGCACGACCGCCGCTACCGTACCCGGGCTACATGACGAGTACATTGCCTGAGTGCTTGCTTCCTGCATCCATCATACAATGGCACCCGTACTTCCGCGCGACAAGAACGGCGAAGTCGTCTGTCCCAAGCATGGCCTCGTGGTCAAACTGTGTGTTGCCAAGACTGCAGTGAACAAGGGATGTTGTGTCTTGACGATCTACGCAGTGCATATCTCCAACTGCCCTAGGAATTCTACACCTGTCGCCAGTTTGACAGGCAGTGTCTTTTCGGTGGATACCCGCCTGCTTGTTCTTTGAATCTCTCCAAGGCTCATTGACGCTGCAGAATGGAAAGACACAGTCGACCAGCATGAATCCCGAGGCACTGGTAATTCCCAAGCCATTGGTACTACTGGCCAAGCATCCTCTCAAATTCCATCCCCGCCTGTTACCCCGGAGCGTGCTGGCAAGCGTCGCCGCTCGCCATCGCTGGATATCGATGATTCAGAGACCTCGTCCTCAGTGCACGATACGGAGTCAATGCACGGGATCCTGACCATGATGGAGACCAGATGCAAAGGAAGGACAATTCCGATGAACCGAGCTCAAAGCGCCGGAAGATCGAGCAACTCGAGAGAAGCTGACTTGCCTCTGAGCAAGAGAGGACGAGGCATGAGCTGGAGGAGGAACGGAAACAGTAAGTTTGAACCTTCCGCACCTTTGATTTGGATGCCGACGTTGACCGGGATTGAACTGCAGCAATGAAGATCTGGAGAGGGTGCTCATAGTCGCGAATACTACGCGGTTGCGCTATGGCTTGTGGCCTGTGCCAGCACGATCTATGCAAAGTCAACCTAAGCTAGCCTCTAGGCGTCACGGTGGTCATCTCATTCTGTCCAACTCTTGAAAATGTGTTCAGTATTGTATGTGTATAATTATGTACTAAGTACCAACACCCACTCTTGTTGAAGTTAAGTATGTAAATAGTAAAGTCCTTGAGGCGCCTTCAGAGACGTGCATCGTTGTGTTCATGCGACCAGGGGAATATGTAACGGCACCCTACTACGCCGTGTACGTAGTAGTTAGTACATGCGGCATCTAACTCATATGCTTCTGTTGGACTTCTTTCCTCGCCGTTTTGAAAGCAGACAGATTCAACAAGAATTCACGGGAGACTCGCAGCGGATTGAACTCAGAATTCCGAATTTGATGAGTCGGCCTTAGTCGGCCTACCCGTCGAGACTGAACTCGGGAGAAGCGGCAGTTCGATCGTATCTCAGCATGCCGTGACACTGCCGTCCTTCGGCCAACGTGTCTGGATACTGAGTATGACCTTTGTTCCGCTGTGTGCTGCATCAAGAATGACTATGTTGAGCAGTTAGACTCAATAAGAGGCATTTTGAGGTTTTCAAAGTAGTCCAAACCGCTTTCAAAGGTGAAGAAATCTCATGTGGACCGAGCGGCACTCTTCCGGCACGGTGCCATTTGTGCCGAGTGTTGAGTTTGCGGCAGTTTGCAAATTGCAGTATCTAATCAGAGTTAAATCCGATCTAAATCCGACGCGAAACTTCTTCTCAATCCTCGTAGATTCCATCTACTCTCAATAATCTCTCTACTTTCCGATATCCCATCATGCCATCACCAATCGTTCCCCGAGATGAAGAGGGCGAGATTGTGTGCTGGGCTCATCGGATACCTGCAGTGCTATTCACTTCTAACACGGATATTAATCCCGGACGGTGCGCTTCAAGCGACCCGGCTAGCACAAATGCCAGAGCTCATAATCACCCCTTGTAGGCAGTTTTATCGCTGCGGTCTATCCCGCGAGGGTCAATGCCGTTTCCTCGGTGCGCGAACCTGGCTTCATATGCTGAAGTTCTCTCCTGACGGCTTCCTGTAGAATGGAAAGACGTTGTCGATAAATACGACTCTTATAAGCACATCTCTCAGCCTTCCACGCCCCAGCGCCCCAATAAACGTTCACGCACGCGCTCAGTGAGCGAGGAAGAGACTATCGTCGCTGCCAGCTTGCCTTCAGGATCCCAGAAACTGATCAAGTCGGAAAGAACAGCGGGGCCAAGTTACCAGGATGACGATGACGATGAAAGCCCTGCTGCTCTGCACGCACGGATCCAAGAGCTGGAAGAATATATTGAACGGGCGAAGAGGATCAACAGGCGAAAGATTAGAGAGCTTGAGGAAGAGATAGAGGAACTGGAGAAGCAGAAGTCCAGAGATGATCTTGAGCATACAGAGTGCGTTCTCGCTGCCCAACCCTGTCCTTGTCGAAGAGTGCTGACAGCGCCTGGTGGCGTGGTAGGACAAAGGCGCTTTTGAAGACGTTGCAGCGTGTCATTGACAAACAGATCGATTTAGAGAGCACGGCTGCGTAACGTGTCATGCTTGGGGAGCGCCGTCGCGCGTCTTCTTTGTTTGCGTATTCTATGTAGTACTGTGCCTTGAGTCCGTCCTGTACGTGGCGCAATTAGAAACTTCGCGAAGACTCGGAAAATATGCTGTCTGTCCCAGAGTCAGTACGCCAGTCGATGTACAAAGTGGTGTCGGGAGCGAAAGTGACATTGGAGATTCGAAAAGCGTTCGGCAGGCACGGAAGTGGCACGGACCGGCCTGAAATGATCATGGCTGTGACTGCCTGTGTCAGTCTGTATGTCACACATAAATTATCTTCCTTCCTCCTTCAATTCCATCATCGAACTTCATTGCGTACACTCTGCCTATTGTTAGGGAATATACTGGCATACCCGCCTTAGTAAACCGCTTGAAACCCGCTCGTATCTCATTTCCTCGACATCGATTGACAAGCACAAGAGCATGTCGGAAGCTATACCCAAAGTTCAAATTGTACGAACCCCGACCTTTTGCTAAGACCGCGACGCTCATATTCTCCAGGTCGGCACCACCACCCCCGACAATTCCGCCGCGACCTTCCGAATCCATGATGAATCCCACACTATCGGCAATGCTCTTCGGTGGATGTTGATGAAAAAGTAAGTGCGTACCTGCGTACTTTACCTGCGAGAGTGTCTCATGTCTTGCTAGTCCCAAAGTGGAATTTTGCGGTTATAGGTCCGGATCCATGTCCTCTCAATATGAGCTGTGAAGGTCGACTAACGTCTTCTCAGCGTGCCGCATCCTTCTGAGAACTTCATACATGTCCGCATCCAGATGTACGGTATGAACCTCTTGCCTACTCCTTGTATGTATGATTGAATCATCTCGGTAGATCATCTGTCTTCTCTAGACGCTTTGGTGCAGGCATTGGACGACCTTGACACGGTGTGTACCACGATTGGCGAGGCCTACGTTCGCAGCCTCCAAAATGGGGATTATGAGCGTTGGGACGAGAAGAGTTGAGGGGATGGGAGTAGTAGGATGATATATCATCTGTCCCTTGCTTATAAGGGTGGGTACGTTGAATAGTGTGACAGCTTCCATTGAAATCTTGACGTGCACAGGACCAGAATCAAGCCTTTTTGTGTCACGACTACACTGGACGTCCATAGGCAATCCGTAGGTTACTGCTGTCATTTTCGAATCAGAGAGATGACCTCTACAATCCTCCACTGGCACCGGACGTCCATAGGCAATCCGTAGGGTACTGATTGAGGTTTTCGATAGAGCAAGATAGTCTCATCAAGTCTTGTCGTGATCGAGCGCCGGAGAGTGCGGTGCTGAACGTCTTTGAACCCCTGGTTGGACCTACAGATCAACACCAAACCTATCACCATCGAGCTGGCATCTGTGGTGTCAGCATGGCCGACGTGCACAAATTTCCACAGCCTCCGGCTAGGCTCTTCTGCGACGTTGTACTCGCAGCCGGCTGGCGTACAACATCAGAGCATAAGGCTCGTATCAAACCCAACCATAACCTTCCGTGATCTCAACCGAAATGTTGATTCGGATGGATTATCGCCATCATTCGTCAGGGTGGTGACAATCGGCAGCCTAAATCCGGTGGGCGCGTCCATCTCATTATGCGAACATGTGTTTCGCAAGCTGACAGCCTATTGCTACGTCTGCGTCAGACCAACGTTTTTGGACTTGGCCAAGTATAAAGATTCGTAGAAACCAACTAGCAATGCTCATCACCAATGTCTACTTCGTCTCGACGTGGCAATTCATCCTCTCGATCGCCCCAGCTTCCCAAAGGAAACGCGTGTCTAAATGTGAGGCTGACCCTCCACCCAATATTACTCACTAGCTGAGTTTAACCTCAGTGCAGGCACCGCAAGATTGTGCGTATCCGGCGCGTCCCCGGTACAGTGACTGATACATTTTCGTAGCGATGCGATGGCGGAAGGCCTACATGCAGGCAATGCGACAACTCGGATAATTTCAAAGACTGTGTATACAGCGAGCGCCGGGGCGATAGTAAGAACCGGGAGATAGAGGAGAAAATTGCTGTCGCAGAGAGGAGAATCCAAGAACTCGAGCAACCTGGTCAAGCCGACACAACTCCTAGTCTCATTGAGTCGCCATTCCAGCTAGCTCAAAGTACTTTGGTGTGTTGTGATCGTATGCATCCTACGGAACATTCACCTTCGCCTTCTCCAACAGAATCTTCCCATCGCACTTCAACGCTCTCTGTACTATCTTTTCTCTCATTCGTGGTCATCGTGGACTAACTTCTCTATGTAGACTGCAAATGTTTCTCGCTCAGTCCCACAAGCTCGCATTCTTCCTTGATACATCGCGCCTGACGCAAGCCATCCACAGCTCGAACCATGTCGAACACCCCATACCAGCTCTACACTTTGCCATGCTTCTGTGGGCATTGCGCCTCTCTCCTGCCAAAGAAACACACGCCTACGAGGGCGCATGTCTCGCCCAGGCAACGACGCATGGTCTCGCCGGCTCGATTCACCATACACATGGGGTCATACAGCACGTCCAAGCAGAGGTCCTTCTCGCACACTACTTGTTCCGGGCAGGCAAAATACTAGAGGCAAAATATCGCACGGGTACAGTCGTCTCCTTGGTCATGAGCTCAGGTTTGCATAAGTTCGATCCTTCCAGTGTCAAGGACATTGTCAGTGGCGGAGAAATGCTGAATGGGATGTGGACTGTACTCATCCTGGATAATTGTTGGACGGCAGCCGATGGTTCACCCTCAAATATGGCTGTTGACGTCGAGGCATCGAGAATTGATGCACCTTGGCCGTTAGATGGGTATCAGTACCACGAGGTAGGTAGTTCATTTTTTACCATTCCCTCGACGCTGAAGTCGGACCTAGGTTACCGAGCTACCTCCAAGAACAAACTATACCGTTCAGAGATTCCTTACAGGCGAATCGGATTATGGCACTTCTTTGTTAGCCATCCACGCAAAGGTGGCCATTTTATTCAAACAAGCTGATCAGATAGCACGACAATATGATCCTGGTCGGTATCTCGAGGATTTTCACCCGATGTTCTTTTTCTCATGAGCCGTCATAGTCATGCCAACATCGGCTGCCACTGGCTTCTACTCTGCGTTCAATGCCTTTTCAGCACTTCTTGAGCGCTTCATAGCTGCTTTGCCCCCCGTCATGACTATGCCGCCGACAGGATGTCTCGTGCATACATTGGCACATGGGGCAGTGCTTGCTCTTCACATTCCCGTCATCTCAGCGAATCCCACTGCGCGAGGGCGCGTTATTATTGCCGTTCGCAGGCTGGTCGACCTCCTGAATTTTCAGACGGACTTTGCGGATGCTATCTTTGGGGTACGTTGCGAGACATTCCTCTCGACAGCTTGTCAAAACTCATCTTCTTAGGTCATCTGGAACAAGGCCTGTCAGTTTCTTGTGCGAGAGATGGCGGTTTCTTCGTCGGGAGCGGAGATAATGAATCTCGTCAATGCTATGGTGAGGAAGATGGCAACGCTCGCTCCAACGTGCCCCTTCATAGGTACTTCTTTGTCTTACTGCTCTGCAAGTCGACGGCTAACACTTTTGTTGCAGCGTTCCAGCTGAATCAAATTCGCGCTGCTCTTGGAGCCTAGTTACCGAAGTCAGGTGCAGTTAATCACGCTTTACAACTCAAAAACCTCTTTTACAAAGTGTTCGTCAAGTAAGAATCAGACCAATTTAATATACGCCACGTTTGTACACTTCCGCTCGTTGTGTTCCTCCCGGATGAAGCCGCAGAACCATATCAATAACCCTTCTCACTACAGCTGCCTACCATCATGCCAGACTTCAATGCCAGAGGGACCTGTGCGGAGAACGAGCTCCATCGGAGAGAACCATACCTAAATACAAAATCGCTCCAAGGAGAGTGCAGCATCATACCGTTATGCCGACGCGTTTGACACTATCAGGTGCCTCTGCACCATACGCTGCACCACCTGCAAACAATTCAGCGTTCAGTATATTGAGTGATTGACACTGCACGTACCAGCATTCGCAGCGTTCCACAAAACTCCTGCTGCCGCTACATGCCTGGCCTGTCCTTGAAGCACGCCAGCCGTTCCTGCTGCGATGGCCGCAGCGCCAGCAGCGCCAGCTGCCGCCATTTGTGCGAGGTGTGCCATAGTCTCTCCGTCTTGGAAGCCGGTGCCTCCGTGCCCGCGCACTTCAAAACTCTGGGGCACCAAAGAGGGAAAATCTCCAGCGTCAAATACGCCACCAGGCTCAAGATTGTTGTTGAACCGCGAGGGATGCAGCATCCCCAGAATGTAAAACCCGACTCTAACGGGCGAGTTGGACTCGTTGCGTACAGTGATGTTGGTCATGAGGATGAAGTGGGGTCTCGCGATCCTCACAGGACCTCACTTTATAGGTTCCTTTCACAATCTTCCCATGGTGCCCATACTGAGAAGGAGAAGTCCCACAAACATGCAGTTGAAGCGTGCGGTTTCTATCGAACACGCGCTGAGTGCGGCCCACACTTCGCAACTATATTAAAGTGTGATCCAGTTCGAGGGCGTTATCGATGGCAAAACGCGCTCTGAGGAACCTCATCTCATATAGTTGAGGCGACTGGCATGATCGTACATGGGATTCTCGTGAGATTGTACACGGCATTCTCGTCACATTCCCTGGTTCTCTTACAGCTGCTTTTCACCATGCCACACCTCGATGCCAGATGAGCCTGTGCGTAGAACGAGTTCCATGGGAGCGGACCCAACCTGAGGAGATAGTACGGAGGTCAACGCACGCGATGTATTATGATGTGAACATACCCAAAGACCAACACGCTTGATGCTATCCTCTGCCTCTTTCGCGTAGGTTGTGCCGCCTTCATAATATTCAGCTGTCAGGATTGACCGATCGACACCAAACTGACCCTTGCACGCAGCGTTCCACAAAATACCGGCTATCGCCAAGCTACTCGCATGTCCTCGTAGCACCCCGGCTGCGCCTGTCACGATGGACGCCGTCCCCGCCGCTCCAGCCATCGCCATTTGGGCCAAGTGGGTATTGGTTTCTCCATCTTGGAAGCCAGTACCGCGATCGTGGCGAATCTCGAGACTCTGAGGCAAGAAGGAGGGAAAGTCTCCGGCGTGAAAGACATCGCCAGGAGGCAAGTCATTGTTGAAGCGTGAAGGATGCAGCATCCCGAGAATGTAGAAGCCTATTTTGAGTTGCAGGTCAGAGTCGTTGCGAACAGTGATGTGAGGCATGTCGATGAAGGGCGGGGCTCTCAGAACACACCGAGCTCGTTTTATATCGCTATGGCCCCGATGATCCGCTCATTTTCAGAGGATCCAATTCATTCTTTGAGATATAAGCGCCTTGCGAAGCAGGTCTGAGCTTGACAAGACGGAGCAGATGAGTGCTAGAACGCCGCGAGACAAAATTAGGCGACATCGCATATTATGTACACGCACAAGAAGAATACATATACATCATTCTTCAGGATCGACATAGTTAGCCATGGGATCGTCCACCATGCGTCGTGACATCCTATACGCCTCTGAAGGAATTCTTTAAGAAACAAGAAACGTAGAAGAGCCGAATGCGTACCAAGTTCTTCCTCTGTTACATCATGACTACTGCTCGTGATGTCCGTCTTCGATTTCTTGCCCGAACGTTCATCCTCGTATCCGCCCTTCTTCCGCTTCTTCTCCTGCTTCAGAGCATCCTCCAAACGACTCTTATCGAGATGAACATCCCCTTCTCCCACCCGCTGCTTGGAGAAGTTTTGTTCGATCTTTCGAGGAGCAGACTGAGGCTCTTCTTCCTCATCCTCATCCTCCTCTCGATCTGCAGATACAGCCAGAAGCGCTTGCGCAGTAGATGCCTGTGCGGCATCGATACCAGCTTTGCCCGAGCAGTATGAGACATGAATGATGGAGTGACAACATGCGTAACCCCATGTTCCAGATGCAGAGTCGTACCAAGATCCCCAGACGGCCGTATGGTTGTTGACCATGACTGAGTAATCATGAGGAATAGTTCCGAGATGTTCGAGAGGAAGTTACGCACCATCTTCTGGATATTTCGACCTTGCTTTGACACGTTCGCGACCTTTGATGACCTGCCCAGTGCGAGAGTACTCGACGTAGTTTTCCGTTTGTCCTTGTCGAAGTTCCGCGGGCGCAGTTCGTAGATACTCTTCGCCACCATATTTCTCCAGTATACTGACTTTGGAGCTGTCTTTGAGCTCCTCCTTCCGCTTCTTGAAAGCCGTGTGTAGTAGTTCTCCCTGGGTGGGATTGGCGTTCAGGTGCACGTCGTTGCCTCTGGCAGCCGCTTGCCAAGCAAATAATTGTAGCTGTTGGACATCCGGAGCGTCACCAGAATAACGAAGGAAGTTATCGCCTGCGAATTTCGCCTGATCTTATGAGAAGGGTCTCATATAATGCAAGGACGACTTACATCTTCCGGGGCAACGTCTTGATCCGGCGCGTCGCGCATTGAGCGTGTCTTGGGATCATAGTACGCGCTGGTGGGATCGAGATTGACGAGATACTTTGCAGTATCCTCTCGAATACGGAGATTCCGCACGGTGATACGGGTTTTCGCGTCCAACTTCTGACCAACAGCATCAGCAGCGTCCGCGTACTTGTCCTCGTCATCATCCTCTTCGTCACTCGACCCGAAATCTGCGTCGTTGTCCTTCTTGCCCGCCTTAGCAACCTTTCGCACCGCTGCAAGATCCGTCGTCGTCTGATTGTCGATCTCCTCTTCCCTCTTCTTCTGACGAGCGGCCTCTATGGCGGCATACTCCTCGTAGACTTGCTTGTGGTCGGCAACATCATATCCATTCCACCGATCCCGCTTAGCTGCGTAGCCCATCTCCACGTCCTGAATGACTTCGTCTGCCTGGATGTTCTTGTTGGTGAATTTGGCACCTTTCTTTCGAGGTCTCTCCAGGCAATCGCGTTTCTGGTGGGTCATGGCGCCACAGTTTTCGCAGGCACCCTTCCGGTATTTCTTGGCGGCTGGGCCAGCTTTAGCGCCGCGGTCGTACCAAGTGTCTATACTAGTCGTGGGCTCATCCTCCTGACGCCGTTGATGTTTGAGCGTAGGCGCTCCAGTGTCCAAGTACCATGGTACTTGGGAGATGTATTCTATGATTCCTATATCAGCACTGTTGTCGGAGGCATAAATGGGGCTGACGCACGGGGAATGTGAGGATTTATAGGCTTGCCGTCCTCATCCAGAGCGGCAGGAGCGGTACCGGCTTTCCGAGCAGCGTCCAAGTCCTTTTGGCGACGGAACTCTTCGCGAGAGAGCTTTCCAACAGCTTGAAATGGGTAAGAATGGCAAAGAGCTTAGGAAGTAGAGCGCTTACTTGAAGACGAAGCCATGATGGTAAGAGACAAGTTCCACTAAAGTTACTTGACTAATAGTCATGACATACAATCACTCGTCACAGTCGTTCATGCCTTTCATCTTGAACTTCCAAGGCCTCTCAATCCTTTTAGGTCTTCATATCAGGATAACTTCACTGGATACTCGACGTACTCATTGCTTGACCATCTGTCAGTCTAATGACTCGACAAGACCGTCGCGGCTCTCTCGAATTCCTGACGACCATTACCACAGGTACTAGAGCAGCCTCGTGTATTCAGACGACTGGCACGGCGGATCCACTCTTGAGCTTTCCTTCCAATCACCAATTCGACCTTATCTGACACGCAAACTCTGCGAACGTCAGAGGTAATGCAATCCATGTACACATACGTCCCCACAAGCTCCCAACCTCACCGCACCGTATCTAATTTACCTGTCCGCATTTAACATCTACGAACCGCCTCCGTAAATTTCCTGCTACTGCCCAGTACTTTGGTAAGCTGCTCTCGATTGTGAACACCTTGACAATGGAGCTGTGGTGGGATACTGTTATGGCGTCCTGACGATAGTCAATAACTCTGCGGGCGCCTTTGGTGCCTTCCTTGCTGGTTGCTGGCATCAAGGATCTCATCCCCGCAGCAAAATGGGTTCCTTGGAAATTGGAGACATTGGGCAAATGTTGTTCCCCCTTCGTTCGCGCCCTAGAAGGCTCACCGACGACCCCCCGGCCCTTATCGATAGAAAATCGGTCTATCCTGATTTCGGTGCATTATTTGCTACATGACGTTCATCCACATTCTGCTTTTCTCTCTGGAAACACGGCGTCCAGACAATCTCTCCAAGCTTCGCAAAGTCATACTCCCTTCACGGATTGCTGACAGTCTTGTACATCATACGCACCAGAATCGGTTTGGTCAGCTGTGTCTTGGGGTGAATGGGCTAAATTCGATATATGCAACGGCGGCGGAAGGCGTCAAGTACAGTAGAACGCCACCTTCCAGAGCAGACAAACGTTCGAGAATCATACTCGATAATGGAAATGCCTTCCCAGTCAATGCAGACATTCTGATATGCTATACTTGACTCTCTGCGTCCGATCAGTGGCTACACCGGCTTCGAGAGTGGGCGAAGGCATCTGAAATGGCCGGCTGCATTATTTGGTGCCTGTGGCGGTCAGCGCTCTGCATAGGCTATCTTGGGTCCTGACTGCCGTCTACCAGGCACACGGTTTCACCACAATATCCGGACAATTATCGTGCATAGATCCATAATGTACTGATACAGTCGCCATAAATACCATGTCCGTCCTCGTAGTGCGATAAAATATATCATGACCCGTATGGACCTGGCTGCTTCTGCAAGTTCGTACCGGACGTCGTTGTACACTCGTACGACGTGAACATGACAAGAAGGTGCAGCGCTAGGGCGTAGAATATGAAGAACGTCCTTGCACGCCGATTACTCAAGACCGCTTTTGTTATGTTCAGAACACCTCGTTCCACTGCGTTGAGGTTCTCATAGGCTCGTGTGGCTTCCTGGATAGTATAGATTGTGATTAGTCGGCAAACTCGGGCTCAAGTTATCATGAATACATACCCGACCTCGGAACGCCTCGAACGGGTTCATAGCGGCTTCGTACCGAGCATGGTACTTGCTCATATCATCACTCCGCGATGGCGTTGGGAGCGGGTCGAGCTGCGATGTCACCGGTCGCGACCCGACCTCCTCCCTATAGCTCTGCATGTACCTAACCTTCTCGTACAACTTCAAGTTGTCTGATTGCAGGTTCTTAACCTCCGCCCTGAGATCTGAGATAATCTGGAACTGCTTGCGCAGTTCCTAATGGCCACACAAGATGAGTTACGGCGTGTGATGGCCACTAGGCACGCACCTCCTCGAGCTCCGCATTCCTTTGGCGGAAACGGTCCCTCTGGCTCGTCACAATGGGCAGGATGGATGTATCCGCCGAAGAGGTGAATGGTATCGGGGTCGTCCTGACAGAAGTGTTATCCTGTAGAGAGATATGAATATATAGCTTACAACGACGAAGAAGCGCTCAAAAATGTGTTACGCACTGATTTCTTGCCGAGATCCAGCCCCGCGAGGACATCAGATGATTCGGAGGTTGTGGTATCACCATTTGCTCCATGTTTATTCATGGACAACAGATCAATCTCGAGCTTCTCGTTCAAGACTCGTTGCTTCTCCAGCTCGTCCGCAGTCGAAGCGAACTGGTCTTGAACCGCTTGCAACGAGTTCTCCAGTTCGCTATGTAAGATCTGATTGAAAGGTCAGAGTTGCAGTCCACATGCAAGAGAAGAGGGAGGAACATACCCGGAACTTGGTAAGTTCCTCCAAGAGCCGCTTGTTCTTCGTCGCAAGAAGCGCCTCGAGGGACTTGCCTTGCTGCTCATGCGCTTTCTCGGCATTGGGATTGGGCAACTGAACCCCCACTTCGTATGCATGGAGCTGATCTCCCTCGTCGTCCATATCATCGTCGAAGCCGGCAAACTCGACGTACTATCACGAAATTTCAGTTGAGAGAATTAGTGAGCCTGGAGAAACCAACCTTCATGATGCCCAACTCCCGTTTAATTTCGTCGTAATCGCTATACTGCTTCATTCGGTGCTTCAGACTGTCAATCTCGGCGACCTGATGACGCTCGTAACTGACCCTGCGATAAGAGACACACTGCACACCTTCTTCTGGATCTCCCGGGCCATTTCATCCTTATTCTTCTGCAGAGACTGCTCGAGTTCGGACATAGCCGTCTTCTGTGTTTCTAGAACGTGTGACATACGCTCTACTTCCGCCTCGTACTCTCCTACTTTGGCTTGCAGTTCCTTGGCACTATAGAACGTCCGCTATCAGGTGAATGTCAACAGAGGCGAGGCATTAAACATACCGATCAGAGCTGTCAGTACCACTTCGCAGAGCTTCCATCTCTGCCCTCAAGGCTTCCTAAGAATGATCTATGAAGTGGAGCAGTTGAAAGTAAGGGCGTCTACTCACATTGCGTCTCTCGATATTGGCTACGCGGCTGTTTGCAGATTCGAGGTCGGCCACCATCATGTCAACCTCAGCCAGTTTCGCGACCACCTCCTGGTCTGAAAGACGTGCTACATAAGCCCATTGCTCTCGGGATATGATTCGAGCGAGCTAACCTTGTCTTGAGCTGTGATTCACGAGTTTGGCTTGGCTATCTTCGTTCGACATTCGCAGTTCTCGGAGCTGAGACTTGGTCAACGTCACTTGGCGTTGGAGGTCCTGCTCTCTGGATGGCTTGGTCAACAGAGGGAATACGATCGAACACTGGGTCATACCGTTCTTCGTAATTTCTGAGTCTCTCGTCATAAGTTGCATGAAGTTCATTCTCCTTCTGAGAGACGCGGTCATTTATCATGTTCTCCATCTGACGAGACGCGTGAATTTCCGTGCCAACACGACTCCACCGCGCGGACTCACCTTGGCCTCCAGCTGTTCATACTTGGCTTCTACCTTTTGCTTGGTCGCCTCGATGTTAGCCGTCTCTCCGACACGTTTCTTCAAGTCCGCATTTTCTTCCTTCAAGCGTTGAAGTTCCTGTTCCAGATCTCGAGCCTCTGCAACCTTCACAGTTTGGTCCTGAGGATGCTTGAGAATAGTCCGGCATGACGCGGAGGAGAGAATCGTACAACGGCTGCTTCGAGGAGAGGGTAGGGATCCGGGGCCTCGGCGAGAACTTTATACAAGTCTAGGAAGGCATTTTCAGCCATGCGAGATCTCTTGGTCAATGCATCGATTTCCGATTGGTAGGCTACGGGAACATTGAGCGCGTCTCAAGATGACGTGTGTAGCCGACACACCCTTTAAGAGTCCCTTTATAGCAGTCGCTTTCTCCTCGTCGGGGATTCGTTTGAACTCTGGATGCAAGTCAAGAGAGAAACAGAGCAGTTACTAATTCTGATACCCTTCGTTTTGTCGGAAAGAGACTTGCGGCCGACGAGGTTTGCCTTTTGGTTGTCAATGACCTCGATTCCCTGCGCGTCGAGCCTCTTCTGGAGGTCGGTGAGGTTTACATCTGGGCATCAACCAGTCAAATTGTGGAAACCAAGGTGGATAACAGTGGCTACCCCGCCATGTTGCAAGTGCGCCCGAGAAATTGGTCTCGGGTGAAGTCATGGAAGAGAGTTGTCAATGGGCCACGTGACGCCATTTCCTTTTCTCCCGAGCCTCAGTGACAGTCTGAGTCCCTGCCTGGTCCTCTGAAGTTGCCCAATGGCGACGGTACTTCTGCGGCGGATTGGGTGCCGTCCCGTTATCTCGCGCCTGCACGCCTCTACGTCGCTGGCGGCGGCGTCGTCTGTCCGTCTGCCCCGACTGCCGCAAACCCGGTACTACTCGACGCCATTTATTCCGGTTCAGCAGCTGCTTCAGACGGACCAGCAGCAGGCACTGACCGCGGAAGAGGAAGAAGAGGGCAACGAGGAGTACGAGGACGAGGAGGACCTGGAGGAGGCCGAAGCGCTGGAGACCGAGAGACGCTTTGACGAGTTTTGCGCGGACCCAGCAAAACAGAGGAACCTGCTGGATGCCATGCCGCGTCCAGGCTCGCCCGCATTCTACACAGGCCGCCACCAGTACTACGACACCCTCGTATCCGTCCGGACGGCCATCGGCCAGGCGCGGGCCACGCTCAGAACGCTATGTCTTCTGCCCCTTCCCGCATTTGCACGCGCCAGTCTCCTCCCCCTCCCTCCCAACTGGAAAGACATTGAGAGTCTTTCGCGCGACATCGGACTCCAGCTCAACACCACTCGCTACCGCCGCCTCGTCGCTCTTTTGAACGAGCTCAACGAGCTTCTACGGATCGCGACAACGGCAGGCTGCACCGATTTGGCCGAGATGCTCGAGCGTATCGTGGCCATGTTCGAGAAGGGCAGCTCGCTCGGCTTGAACAACAACAACGGACGCGGCAAAAAAGTAGAGCTGGACGAGTATGGACGTTCGTACACACTTGGACGGCGCAAGACCAGTTCTGCGCGTGTTTGGATGATTCCGGTCCAGAAGGGCCAGCCTGTCGCTCCTCTCGCCGCCCAGGAAAGAATACCGGATGAGTCTGAGCCCACCGAGGACGCGACTGAAGTTGCGTCTGCGTCCCCCGATATCGCGACAGAGCCTGTGTCGGCGTCACCCGACATTGCCTCAGAGCCTGTGTCGGCGTCATCCGCCACAGAGTCTCTGTGGGCAAAACTCTCCGCAGAGCCTACACCAGCATCCCCATCCGCCGGGAAATGGCAGGACATCAAACTCACGAGCATCCTCGACACCCCACCTCAATCTGCACCGGCACCAACACCTGAAGTGCGCGCCTCTCAGCCCGTCAAAGCGCCGAAAAAGGTCAAGATCCCCATCAGCACCATCCTCATCAACAACATCCCGATATCGCAGTACTTCGCCAATCCCCTCGATCGCGAAAAAATCACGTACCCGCTCAAAGTCGCGGGCGTGCTGGGCAAGTACAACATATTTGCCATCACCCGCGGTGGAGGATCCACTGGCCAGACGGGAGCGGTCGTACATGGTATCACTAAAGGCTTGCTCGCGCACGAAGAACGTCTGCTGCGCGTTCTGCGCAAAGGTGAGAGAACACTGTTCTCGTTCTGTGGTCGGCGCTCATATCATCTGCAGCCAACCTGGTCAAACGTGATCCTCGTATGGTCGAGCGTAAGAAGACTGGTCGGGCCAAGGCAAGGAAGGGGGTAAGTCGTCTTGTTCACATCTTCGCGTGCATCATCTCACACTCGCCTTCCAGTACACTTGGGTCAAACGATAGTCTTCTTCGTAGTTTGCTGAGTAGGTTGTGTCCTTATTTAAGAATAATACAGGGTTATTATGTAGACCATACATAAAATAACAGTAATAATGGTACAAGAACTATCATTGAAAGTACATCTGCATCACGTCGCCTTGTGAGAACGCTAAGTTACATGACGGGCACTTTCTCTGGCGAGTCGAAATCCGAGCGTCAATGCAATCCTTGCAGAATGCTGCATAAAGTCAATAACGAGCATCGTAGAATTATGGCAAAAACTTACTATGTAAGCACTTGCTCAAGATGATACTCCGTATAGACTGTTTGCAGGTCGAACACTTCAACACCGCCAGAGCGTCGTCCAGTTGACTCTGGACATCGGAGTCCCTCACGGGCTTGTTGGCACTTGCGACAGCAGCTTTCAGTTTCGTAGAGAGACGTTCAGCATCCTTCTGAGCCTCCTGCGCGGACTCTCTCGCTTTTCTGGTAGCCAATTTCTCGGTCGTCAATTCCGCGACGGCGGCTACATGCGCATCGTTGATCTAAGACTGCATTGAGTACTATATACAGTGCTAATAGACATAACACCTACCGCTTTCAGTTGCCCCGATTGTTTGTCGTGCGAGCTCTTGATTGTCAAATATTCGGTGTCTATGGTCTGAATCTGCTTTTGAGCGAGGATGAGAGAATTCTTCCATTGCTCCGCCTCTTGCTCCAGACTTTTCTTGAAAACAATGAGGTAAAAACTAAGAAGCTAAGAAAAGGACTAACAATCTGTGCGCGCAAGTTCTTATCAGTTTCCTGAGTCTTCTCGGTAAGCTTCTCAGCAGCAGCAAGCGCTCGTTGCAGATTCTTTCGTTCGGATTCGATAGCTTCCCTTTCTCGCATGGCTTGATAGTACTTGTTCTCTGATTTCGCCCGCTATAGAGACTGAGCAAATAAAATACGAGCGAAGGCAAGATGACTTACGTCGACGCCGCTCTTCGCGACGCGGTCTTCTAAACTGGCGAATTCGAAAACTCTCGTTTTGAGCTGTCGATCGACACCTTCCCAGGCAGCCGATAGCTTGTCCAACTCAACGTACAGTGAGGATTCCGCCTGAAATGAGTGTAAGACATTGGAACAGGGCAGCAGGGAGCGGAAAATACCTCATTCTGTTGCGCAATCTCCAGGCGTAATCGTTGCAGCTCCTCCTCCTTCCGTTTGAGTTCTTCGGATAGAGCAGAGGACTCCGCAGACATTGAAGATGAGCCATAGACATCTCGGTATTTCGCCAGCTCGGTTTCAGCCTGGCCGAGCCGTTCAAGCGCATCGCGATGTTCATTGATGGCGACTTGAGCATCCCCTTCGTACAAAGCGATGGATCGGCGGTACGCGTCGAGCTGTTCTTGCGCTATACTGCGAGAAAAATTAGATGCAGCAATTGGCAAGCTAGAGTAAGACTCACGTTAATCTCTCCTGTAGGTCCTCAACATATGAAATCTCGTGGGGTTCGAAGAGGAATTTGAGAACATCCTCCTGCCCTACAGTTGCTGCTAGATGAGCTTTGGACTGCCGTAGTTGGTTTTGCAAGATTGCAATCATTTCCTTCGAAATTTAAGTACACCGGACACATGAGAAGGCGAATCGACGCACCCCGCGACTTTCAGCCAGTGCCTTGAAGTCCTGGAGTGACGTCATCTTAACGGAATCCTTCTGGCGCCTCTCGTTTAACTCGGCTTGCTGCTGATCCCGTACTTCGCGTAGACGCGAAATGTCGGTGTCCCGGCGAGCTAGTGCAGACTTGAGTTCTTGAATTTGTTGACTGTGTTCCAGCTATAAGGTCAAGTAAATCAGGTAATGCTTTCAAGTAGTCGGAGAAGACGCCAACGCACAGGCATGCTTTCTTCTAACGCAAGGCGCGCCTGTACGGCTTGATACATTGTCTCCTGAGCCTGAAGAATCTTCCCTTCACATTCTGCAAGGTTGTAGTTTAGGTGCGAGACCTTCTCCAGAACGACTTTGTAATGTGGACTTTCGGTGACAACCGAAGCAGGCGGATTGTTTATCTGCACAGCATGAGAGCAAAGAAGCAAAAAATGAATGACGGCATACTTGAGAGTTCAGTTCTGCGATAGATACAGACAGTCGCGCTATCTCCTGTAGCGCCTTCTCGAGCTCGGCCCCTCTGCTTTCAGCGAGAAATTTCCATTCGTGCGGAGAGTCATCGCCATTGGAAGTACCGGGGTTAGGCTAGAGCAAAGTCAGGAACAATATGTCGTGGTTCAGAATATGTGAAATACCAGTTAACCGGACCACTCACTGCAGGAGGGGATGGATTTCGTGATGTTCCTTCCTTCTCTGATTCCGATATCCCATTTTCCTCTGTTCGATGTCTTTCGGAGGCCCGTATGGATTTACTGTGAAGGCGTTCGAAGCGATTCTCCGTGGCAGCGAGTTCTTCTCGATATTTGTCCTTCTGGGCTTCGCTTTCCTGTAATTGAACAGACAAACTGTCAATCCTGGAGTGGAGAGAAGCGCACTACTTACGAGTTAGCTCCGACTGCCAACGAGGATAAGCACTGGGTCTCACCTCGGTTTGAGTGGTTTGATAATTGATGTAGGAGGGGTCTTCGAGTTTGGAATAATGTTCCGGTGCAAGTTGAAAAAAACGCGATACGACGGCCTGAGTAGCGTTGGCCCGTTCCTCTAATATGCTCCTGACCGCCTCTGGTGTGTTCTCTTGGATACACGACGAGATGTTGAACGCTTCTGGTGGGCTGTTGAGCTGATTAAGCAGCAATGGGGCAGGCCGCGTACCTTTAACGCGTTTACTGGGCGACGGCATATCCTCTGGCTTCGCTAGGGTCTGTACAGTGTCGAGAATCTGGGAGAAGGGGGGTGTGAGCAATGGTCTTTGAGGAGAGCGGCGGCAAGCCACATACCTGTCGCCAGCAGGCAGAGATAGCAACCAATCCCGCCTCGCACTGACTCCGTCGCCTCTGCAACTCTTCGATCTGAAGCTGACTGCGGCCAAATTCTCTTGAATAGTACTTCATCTTCCGATAAATGGCCTCCTTGCGGAAATTCTGGGGAGGAAAATGAGAAGAGCGCCACACGACACAAGCGGTCTGCCTACCTCCAAGTTGTCATCCTCTGTTGGCTCGTCCTTGTCGCCGACCCCGTTGACAATGGGACTGCCATTGACGTCCGACAGTATGCGCTTCTTGCTTATGGCCAAGGCATCGTCGTCGTGTGACCGCTTTTTGGAGGCCATGGGAGGAAGACCAAGAGACTGAGAGCTCGTGCCAAACTCCGTCGCTGGCGGCTGTTGAAATTGGCCTCTCGGCTTCCCGGCAACAATGGCGATCTTCGCTCTTTCATCGTCTCCTCTTTGCTCTCTCAAAGTCCTAAAGAACGAATTGAGTATCCAATTTGAGACATTTGCGTGACGCGCACAATCGGCGTTACAGAGTCAAAGTCGCAGCGGAAGAAGATTGCAGACAGCCGCCCAATGCAAGCCAAATCAGATACGTCATGTCTGTTTTCCTTGACTCTCAACATTCATCTCTATAGCGCATTTCTGGCGACGCCTCCTCGATAACTTACCGGCGTCTTCCGCCCGTTCACTCCGTCCATTCGTTTCTCAAACTGTTTCCAAACCAACATTCTCAAGAACGTCGACAGAAATCTTCGAGGGCTGGGGTTCTCACTGGCAATGCGGCTACCTAGTCTCGACAAACTGCCGACAAACTGCAAGACAATGAGAGTTCTATCGCTTACAGATCACCACTCAATGCTAAGACATCGCGGCCACATCTGCTGTACGGTATGACACTGTCGCTGCTCACTAAACAGCTATGGTTTGACCAAAAGGCCTCAAATACGCAGTAACCTCTGCGTCATGATTACTGCTCGCACTACGATAATGGACATGGCAATGTATATAAGTACACGATGGATGTATGCAATGGAAGTGATGATAGTCCGGGTGTCAGGTACGAGGTGCCTTCGACGTTTTGGTCCGATGAAAAGCAAGCGCACGGTCGACGGCAGTGAGGACGGGACGCATGGCCTACGATTACACTCGTTAGACCGAAGACAGAACAGAAGTGATGGACCTCATCTCACAGTCTGGATCTTCTGCGAGTCGAGTCCCTGTTGGTGGGCCAACGCTACGATTGCGGCGACCTTTTCGTGAGTTTTGGCGAGGTAGCCGGCCATCCGAGACGCCTTCGCCGCCCTCTGGGCAGGAGTCGCCACTGAGAGAGTTTGATCGGACGCAGACGGGTAGGTTGCAGACCAGAACTGCCGTAAGAACTCGTTGGCAGCGGTCTGGCAGGTTGTCATTTGAGAGAAGAGTGCCTCTGGGATGTCGTCTGGGGGTATTAGCTTGAATGGCGGCAGCAATGTGGGAAATGCAAGAACGCACTGGTCTTTGACTTGGCGTCCAGGCGTGCAGAGACGGATTTTGTCATGGTCAAGAAGGCCAAGTCGCTGGATGCTTTTTCCAATTTGAGCTGAGGAAATGGGCAATGTTCAGTATATTGTTTGGCCAACGAACAGGCAGAGGGTACCCGTGCCAGATCTTGATCCCAAGTGCTTATGCTACCTTGCATCTCTCCTACGATTGTCCCGAGGTCGATATGCTGTGTGAGAAGAGGTTGAGACAAAAGCCAGAAGGAGAAACATGTGTACAACGAACCTCCCGAGTGTTGTCCGCTTGATTAGCCATGCGTCCTTCAAAGTATCGTTGTCGGTCCTGCATTTCCAGTATGATACCGTTGGAGGCCTCGGGGTCGTGCAAATCTTCAAGATCAAGAACTGTTTCGTCGTCCTACCCAACGCATGTCAACGGTGTTCGAAGAGATGAACGAATCGACACACTTCCAGTCGTCGCCGTTTCGCAGGAGGGTTATCTCCGCTATGCGCGAGCTTAGCTATACATGTATTGCCATACAATCTGCGCGAAACACGCACAGAGCAGAATTCAATAGTCGTTCTGAGTGTTCGTTGAACTTCCGTATCAAAGGAAGTGCGCCTTTTTGTCGACCGGCTTGCATAGTGATGTCCTTCTCATTGCCCGTCTGACAAGAAGGTGATCTGCCTGCTTGAGACACAGCAACTAACCAGACTTACATCATCGTGATCCTCTCTTGTCGCACCCAAGTTGATGAACAAGTCTGCTAATTCTGGCCGTTGTCGTCGTGGTTCCAGTTCTATGCACCGGTCAACAAGTAGCAAGGCTCCGCACCTATAGCACGTACCATCATCATCTTTCTCGAGATACTTGTCAAATATAGGATCGGCCTTCACAACGTGCTGGGCAGCGGAAGACCGAATAGATGCACGATGCGCATTGAACAACTTGGACTGAAAGTAACGTTTCCAGAATTGCTCCTCGGATAACTTTGATTGAGACAGTTCAAAAACAGGGAAATGGGAGACAGAGCTGTAGAGTGTCGTACTTTAGTAGGAACGTTATCGCTATACGCCGTCGCTACCACAGGATATTCGTCGAAGATGTCATGGACCAATTGCGGTGTTATACGAATTTTGATTTCACCGCCTTCTACAGTCTCTGGTCGCGGGTCGACAAGTTGACCAGGCTTACCCTTTCGCTGACTTTCAGCCGCTGCCTGGGCGAGAACGAGATGCTGAGAAATTGATGAGACAAGGAACAGCAGGATGAATGACGCTCGCACCTCTCTGCCTTCCCAAAACTCAGCTTCCGTGATTTGGCCACCAATAACAAGCTCTCGATGCAAAGTGCTCAGGTCGGGATTGCCAAGTAGTACAGTCTTTCTGAGTTTGAAGTCGCGGGCTGGAACCTCGCCAGTTATTGTCGGAGTGGCGCGCGTGTCACTGCTCGATACCGATGCTGCTCTGGAAGGGACTTGCTTGATGACGGGAGGTATAAATGGCTTCGGAGTAGACGCGTTGAAAACGGGTGGTGGTACATTTTGAGGTACTGGTAGAATCGGAGCTCGCGCTGCCAAGGCTGCGGCGTTCTTGTTGCGACCGATGATTGTGGTGAGTTCAGATTTGAATCGTTCCCGGTCTGCGAGAGCAACCTCCCTAGGTGACGCGATGAATATGAAGAAGTGGCCGGCTTCGTCGTTGTAGAGAGTGAGCTTGAGCTTGACCTGGGCGGCATCTTGCTTGCTGCAAAAGAGAGCTGAATATCATGATCCATGAGTACAGCATAGTGGCGTAGAGACGAAAACACGCACACGCCGCGTCGGCATGGGCCACTCTGACTGCTGGAGCTGATTTGCCTTCCTGAGTCCATTGGAGATGCGAGTCAGTGAGTTCTAAGAGTCCCACTTGTTTCTTCCATGATGCCTTTGCTGTACAGACCATTCGGAAAACCAAGTGAACCTTGTAAGAGAAAGAGCTGTAAGAAAACAGAGGGGTAACTCTTGAACGGAGACAGACCTGAGTTACACTGATTCCAGCAAGGCAACAGCTGACTTCCACTCAAGCCTCAGTGGGATTCCGGACGAAGAGTCAATTGATCGGTACAACCGTAAATGATCATGGCCATGTGGCGTTACCGAATCGGGCCGAGTCCTTCCCTGCCATAATGTGCCATTCCGATGAATTCCTCTGCACGATTATCTAAATTGTGTCCTTCACGTCCCATCTTTCAGCTGGAGAGGCGATGCAAATACTTATATCAATGCCAACAATTTGACCCAGATGAAGTTGCCAGAGTGACAAGTTACTAGTGTCACGGACTCCTGATCTACGCGAGTTTCAATTTGCTTGATTCGGCCGAAAAGTCGACTTCGTTGCTGCTCTCATCATCATGGTCAAACGTCTCATCGTCTACGATTTCGACTGGTGCGCACTGCTCCGTAATCAAGTTGGCTTGATCTGGAGATCCACACAGGTCGATGGCCGACCAGGACTCGGATCGCTGGATCTTCGAGTGCCTTGACATGAACATCCGTCGTAACATGGAGGACCAGGAAGCGCACGTTCAATGGACCGACCTCGTGTGAGATGGAACCAAACATCAGCTGAACTCATCCAAAACTTCCATCTCATAGAGCCCAGTCGCTTCGCGAAGGACACGCGCGCGGCATTACGCGCCAGCAGATAGAAGACACTCTCAGAGCCATGCCATTTGTTCGCTACCTTTCATGTTCATCGATTGACGTGTCTCATTACCATAACCAGCACCCAGCCATGACTCGCGCCATAAAAAGCACCAAAGCCAAAGGCGACACCACCTTTTTCTGTCTGTCCAACGCCAACTCCATCTTCATCTCTACCATCCTGGAGGTATAATTATCCCCAATTTTCTATCCGTCACCCCCTTGACCTCCGTACCCCAAGTCCAAAGGCCTCACCGAGGCGTTCACTGAGACTGTCACTAACCCAGCTCAGTGGGAGGACTCTGGTCTTCTCAACCTTCGGCGACGAGTAGACCCCTCGGGTGAACAGCATAAATGCGCTGTCGGATGTAGCCCAAATATGTGCAAGGGTGAATATCACATCTCTGAGGTGTTATTTCCTGTCTCACATGTTTACCTAGGTGATGAGCTTGACGCGTTTCTCAAAAGGCATGGCGACTTTGACCAGGTCATATACGTCGGCGACGGCTCCAATGATTTCTGTCCAGTACTTAGGCTTAGAAGGTAGCATTGTCACCTCAAGTGCGAATGTGAACTGAACTGAAGCTTACACAGTCAAGATCTCATCCTCTGCCGCACAATGCGCGGGTTAGAAAGGCGGATCAAGAAGGAAGGCGGGCTCAAGTGCCAGGTCAAGTACTGGGAGGGCGCTTGGGAGATAGAAGAATTTTACAGCACCTTTTAGAAAGATCTTCGAAGAGCTGGCTCCGTGAAATCAGTAGATTGCAGAGGAGAGCGTGTAGTAATGAGAATGCAGAAATAAGCAGTATTTCGGTGAGTCAACAACGACGGCTTCATCGCAAGAAGAAGAAAAGACGGAACGAATTATGAACACGACTATCTAGGCCAAGCATCCATGCCACTGCCTCTTCGCCCATCTTTCATGCTGGGGGACTGTTGCTCGGATCCAGAGAACGGGTTGCCGCGTCCAGCAGGAGGCGGGGCACCAGGCTGTCCAGCGGCCACGACGCCAGCGCTATAGAAAGATGGCTGCTGCTGCGGTTGAGGAGGCACCCGACTATTCAACGAAGAATACTGGTCGGGTTGCATCGGCACGAACATGTTCCCAATGTCCGTACGCCTATCAATTGAGTCGAAGGCTGTCGCCACTGCCGGCGGCGGAGGCTGGGTGTATGCCGGGTAGCGATTACCTCCCGAGGATGGAGCAGGGTTGCCCGAGTACGCCTGGGCAGGGCTTGGTATCACGTTCGATGAACTATACATGTCTCCAGGCATGCTTCCGCGCGCTGCCGAACGCACGTTGGACATCACAGCATCCCGTCGACTAGCGGCGTCCTCGTCCATGGGGTGGTATGAGTGGGCTAGTTTGCTCGGAGGTGGAGGATATCTCTGTGTATTGGCCCAGTTCGTTACTGGCATGCCTGAAGCAGCCGCGAGCTCGGCTTGTTGGGTGAGGAATTCCACTTGCGGTCCATACCCTTGTGCAGCAGAGGCCTTACCCGACTGCCGCCGTTCCCATTCTCGCATCGCATCGTCACGATTCAGCACAGGCGTCAAGGCATTGCGTCCAGCAATAACGTCCTGGTTCATGTGCTGCAAACGAGCTAACGCAGGGGGGACCGTATCCATCTGGTTGATGGTGTTCGCGCGACCGCGAGAGTTCGGGTAGTATGCATTTCCGGGAACGTTGGGGTTTGTGTGCAAGGAAGACGAGGAGTAACTGTGCTGCACATTGTTGGAAGTATTCAACTGCCCCGCGGAACTCTGATGGGCTAGACGCTGTCCACCTTGTGGATGCGCGGAAGAAGCATATTGCTGTGGTGGAGGCTGAGGGAAGGGAGGTGCTGAGACCTCGATCTGAGGTGATGAGTACGACGCCGGCGTTTGGGGTTGTTGCTGCTGAGGCGGTGGCGGCGGTTGCTGTTGAGATTGTGCAGCTTGTTGCTGCGCGATATAAGGATTGCGGAAAGTGTTCGCAGCCTGCGTTTGTGCCTGGGCCGTATAGACTTGATGTTGAGTCAAGTGTTGATTATAGGACGCGGCGTCTTGGTATGCACGCGCACCCTTAGGCTGAGATGGCACTAGACCACCATAAGGCCGCTTGGGATCCGCTACAGGTGTTTGACTCGGTTGGCTCAAGCCATCGGGCTTGAAAGTCGCTTAGCATGTGTCGGGTGAACGAAATGGGGAGTAAGACTCACCACAAAAGGTTTTGTGTACTTGTCACCCGTTATGAACGGATGTAGGCGGGCTTGTTGCGGAGTCCAACGCGTAACAGGGTTGAGATCCAGCAGACCTTGACAGAAGTTGATGAAAGAAGCCCTGTTATTCAATTCTGCGAACGTTCAGCTAATTGCTCACCCATACATTGATATAGAAGGCCTACCTTTCTCCGTCTCTTGGCTCCGGCCTTTCGATGGTGGCATAGGCGCAGTGTTGATGATGTCTGGCAAAGTCGTCGCTTTGAAGTACTGCTTGCCAGGCTGTTCGTTGGTGTTGTGTTCCCGTGAATACTGCTCAAGGGACTTGAGACGATACTTCTTCTCGTTTTGATTGAGAATGGGGTTCCAAGATTCGAAGCAATCAAAGAATTGATTCGTCTGCTTTCCTGTGTTGAGCATGCTCAATGGTGGCATGCTTGTAACGTGGGTCAATCGAAGTTGCGGCGGATAAGGCTGAATAAACTTACCCGAGCATTTCAACAATTCTCGTGAGCTGATTATACTCGCTCGTTCCGGGAAAGAGCGGAAGGCCAAGGAATAGCTCCACTGCGATACAACCTAGAGACCACATGTCGATTGACGCAGTGTAGGACATGCCCAGGAGGACCTCGGGAGAGCGATAGAACCGAGATTGAATGTATGTATAGACAGTCTGGCGTTCATGGCAAGCTGAACCAAAATCGATCACCTTGATGGTCGGTGATTGCAATCTGCATATGTAGATGTAAGCGGATGGACAGCAGCTCGGACAGGAACACGCACGATTTCAACAGTATGTTCTCCGGTTTTAGATCACAATGAATCAGTCGTGCCTCCTTGAGTACCGTCATCGCGTCAAGTAACTGCGCCATAAAGACCTTGACGAGCTGCGTGCTTAAACCTTGGAATTGATTCTGCTTGATGAGCTCGTAGAGATTGGACGAAAGGAGCTCAAAGACCAAGCATAGATGGTTTCGATGAATGAATGAGTCGGCCAGACGAAGGATGTGGTGCTCGTCTTCTGGATCACATGTTTTGTTGAGCTACGCGTGGTTAGATACACATTCAAAAGCGGGTACAACGGAAGACCTACTAGCTCTAGGATGGTGACCTCCATCATGCTCTGATTAAAGTACGCCGGCTTGTTTTTGACAACTTTGACAGCAACAATTTCATGGGTCTTCATATTTTGGCACTTGACGACCTGTCCAAATGTTCCTTGTCCTAGAATGTCGAGGATGAGATACCTGCAAATGACTGTTAGAGAAGAAGTTGATGCGACAGCGGGGAACCCACTTGTGACCATCCTCGGTACCCAGCCAGTCGTTGACATACAGAATGTAGTCATAATCGTCATTGTCGTAGCCCTCGTTATGAGCGGGTTTGCTGGGTTTCGTCAGAACTCGGCGAGGGTTGTGGGTCGATTCGTATCGGAACTGAGGATTACAGATGCGGTAGGTGTCCAGAATGTTCGTGGTGAGCTGCCGTAGTGGAGACAGATAAGCACCGTCAGCGCCCATGCGACGACCTTGCACCGGCACGTCTGTACGGGGTTGGAGATCGAGATTGGAGCGCACAGGGCGGAATCCGGTGGGGCGGCGTTTCGCCATGTCCAGGGAGGCCATTGGGTGATCGCCATAATAGGGCGTGGAAGGCGATGACTTCATCGGCGGCGGCGGACTGGTGGTATCCATGGGGTACGCGAAGGATGGGGGATTGGGCGAATAGGGCGACACTGGGTGGGATGGGTGAGCTGTAGGACTCGTCGCAGCCTGCTTTGAATTGGATCGGTGGTGACCATAGGAGTACTGGTTGTAGTAGTCGTTGTACTCGTACTCGGGATATCCCTCTTCGCCGCGATTCTGCCTGCGAGGCGCCCTGCTGTTGAGCGACGTGCTGCGCGACAGCGGCGCCTGGTCGTCCATGAGATATCGGGGCTGCGTCTGCGCAGAGGGTAGACGCTGCGGTGGAGGCGGTGGCGGGCCTGCATAGTAGGCTGAGTGGGCGGCCTGGCCCGACGATGACAACGGATCGATGTGTGTTTGCCAGCGCGGGAGGTCGAAGCCGTCGTACGCGAGCTCTGCCTCAGACATTCTGCGGCGGATTCAGCGGGGCAGCGGACGCTTGGGCGGCCGACAAGTCAGCTGGGATCGTGCCGCACCTTGTACGCACGCCGATGGCTTTCTGGCGTGGCGTCCAGTGGCTGCTCGATAACCGCTAAACGCTGTGGATGGCAGGAGTGAGATGCCAAAGCTTGCCAAAGGCAACGAGAGTCACGCTGTGACGCTGTTGTCCTTTCCCTT
Source organism: Strobilurus luchuensis (assembly GCA_019915105.1). Lineage (NCBI taxonomy): Eukaryota > Fungi > Basidiomycota > Agaricomycetes > Agaricales > Physalacriaceae > Strobilurus > Strobilurus luchuensis. The sequence continues at coordinate 1,862,608 of JAHLMJ010000005.1, forward strand.
TCCATTATTACTTGGCTTGGACTGCATGCCACAATTTTCTTTCGGCTGACAGTTCGACTCCTGCTACATTTAGCAGCGGAACGCATTCCTCTTCCTCTGCTGCCAGTCCGTGCAATGTGCATCGACGCATTGCCAGGGAACCCACTCATTTTCAGGTCATCGGCAACGTCGTCTCCGAACATTTGCTGTGAAATACTTGTCCCGATGGTGCCCGCCCATGATGTCTTTTTCCGGTAGACCTTCCCTGGGTGTTTCGTCCCACATTGCTAAGTTACCTATCATCTGCACACACGAGTGCTCCATCCTCGCTCAAACGTCTCCGAATCTGATGACACTCTTAGCTCTGCACTAAAATATCTGTGCATCTATCACCGACGGACATCAATCCTGATGCCGCCAATGCGACGGTGAATCGTGTTCCATCTCCAGCCTCGCTCTGAGGAAAATATCATTCCTGCATGTCGGAAATGACAGAGCTTTATACGTGATACTAAATTTGACTGCATGCCGGTCGATGCGTGTACCTCTCCCAATCACGCGTGGCTTCGGTACTGCTTCGGTAGGTACCGTGTCGACAGCCACGCAAATTCTCAGACTCCTTCCCATTCGCTATAACGCCTAGAAAAGCGAAGACAAGCTGATCACTGTAGCGAAGAGTCATTGTAAATACTATGACCAATGACATTGATATCTAATCTAATCTTCTTCGACCCTATATTTCCTTTTTCTCCAAACCTTATTCACTTTTCTAAGGCGTTATACAGTCATCCACCACGCAACAGGACAGCCAAATATGGATCGACCTCGGAAGATGTTTTTGGGTAGAAACTGTTCTGTTTTGAGTGGGCAGTATCATTGAAGGGTACTCACTGAGTGTATATATGCACCAAAAAAATAACAATATACATGTGTAGGGTATTGCAGAACACAATCTGTGCGAAATCTCGTTATCGGCAGGCTCCTTCCCAGCCGTCCTTGTGAGTAGAAAATACACGAATACTGTGGCGGTCGATAGATGTATGATATGATCAATGATTGCTTGAGGTCTCGACTCGGTATCATACGGACCGAAACCCTTGATTGCTTAACTAAGCTAAACCTTATTGTGTATTTTCTAACTCACAAGGACGGCTGGCACAACGTCCAAGCTGTGTTTGTTTGGCAAACCCTTCGACCGCCGCCAGCGCCCACACGTGCACCCCGAAACAAGATCTGGGAGGTCCTCAAAATCGTCGATGGCTGCAGCCACTGACTGGGTGGAGGAGGTGGAAGGCGTGACATGGTCAAAGAGGTTATGGAGGTATGCAAGCATCTCTGTCGGAGAAATGGCATGGAGAAGGCGGCGGGAATGGTCCCAAATTTTGGCTAGCATGATTTTCGAGCTAAGGGAGTCAAATGACATGAATTCTGTATTTATTGGCTTCTCCACGAGGTTGACAAAACCGAAATGAGGTGCACCTCGAGGAGGACAGCAGGCGGAGCTCCAATGCCTCAGCCAAGCGAGGCCAAACACGGCTAGGATCTTGTGCCAGCCGTCCTTGGGAGTTAGAAAATACACAATAAGGTTTAGATCAAGTAAGCAATCAAGGGTTATGGGCCGATGGATCCGAGTCAGGATGATGTATCAATTAGACCTATCTACCACGCCCTAGTATCCGTATTTTCTACTCCCAAGGACGGATGGGAAGGAGCCTGGTTATCGGGCACACACCAAGCAACAGGACAGTGACGCGATTATCCTTTTTTGGACGACTTTTGGCAGGGCGTCACATCCTGTCACATCCTCCTCGAAGCCCATCTAGCTGTGTATAGCAGACTCAGAGCTTCCCGCAGCTTGAAGTCTTGCTCCAATAGTCAGTAATAGTCTCAAGAGTAGTAAAATCCATTCTGGCTATGCAATGATACACTATAAATCCCACAATGGCTCCATTGATCTCATTTACACAGAATTGCACCTTCTACTCGACGACTCACGCAGGTATTCATCCTCGGAGGTCTACACAAACAGCCCATGTACTATTCCAACCAAGAATACAGAAACACCGGTGCAAGATTTAACTGATCTGAGCCCTTCCGGGGCCTTGTCCTGTTGCATGGTGTTGTCCTGTTGCATGGTGGATGACTGTACTAACTTATAGCGACTGGCATAACTTGTCGTACCTGTTGTGCCGTGTTTGGTCACCTTGCGTATTCCTGAGTGCTGCATCACTTGCTGTATCACTCACTGCAGCATTCATCCGCCCTCTGCCTGTGCATCAACTGACTTGTACATATGCCTTGGATCCAAATTTAGACTTATCCATATTTTTTTAGGTTTCCGTGTGAGTGAACACAATGAACCGTTGCAGCCGCCTTGGAAATGCACTGACTTCCAAATTGGGCACCGATTCCCGACTTTTGCGGCGGCAATTCTCAATGTTCTACTGAACACGACATTTCACAGTCAAGATGTAGACACAGGACATAAATCTGATAATAAAATGGCATTTAGGAATGTTTGAGGTACAAAAATGTTGAGTGACAGGGAGTGCAGGTGGGCGGGAGCCAGAGAGCCAGCCGCGACGATGCCAAACAAGCCAAGCGGAAGGGGGCAAGTTATGCCAGTCGCTATAAGACCTTAGCAAAGTCATTAAGGTTTCGATTATATAATGCGATCAATTGATCAAGCGAGGGTTCGAATCATGTCAGTGTCAGTACAAAAGGGATGTTATTTATAACTGAGTATCATGCCACAGGATTTGGGATGACTTTGCTGGGTCTGATAGCGAATGGGAAGGAGTCTGGCAAATTCTGCGTACTCTCAGGGCGAGCCGTGTGGATCTAGACAGTCCGGCGAGGGATCCCATCAGAAACAAGCCTCTGCTGGCAACTTGTACTTAACTGGCATGTGCATATGGATCTGCCAGGCCCCAAACTTAAGTATTGAGGCAGTGGGCCAAAGGTTAGGACACTCTCTTATCCTCGACCCCCTTCATAAAGTCGAAGCCGACTTCACCGCGTCATTTGATGACACGTTTCCATGATTGACAGATATATTCGAGTACGACTCCGAGCTGCGGACCTCTCCTACAATTGCCGCCCATCGCAGTCAAGGGAATGACATCTCAGCTAGCTCGTCCAATTTGTTCGCTATACGGTTCAGGGCCATGCCCTATGGGCAGCGAGACGAGGTCTCCTACACGACGAGCCATGGACGGGCGATCCGCAAACCTGTCGAAGCGCATCTGGGCCTACCGTTGCAAAGTTATCAATGCATGCGGTGCTGCTGCTGCTGCCATGGGAATGTAATTTCTGGGAGCAGTCATGGTGACACTCTGCAGCCATCGTGCTTTGATCAGCTCCTATGAAACCTACTCCTCTTCAACTTGTCGAGGCTCAGAATCACATACTCCCCCGCGTTTGGTCACTTGCGGTTTCTTGGAAAGCCATTGTTCCCTAGTCCGCAAATGTGTCTCCGTTCTATAACACTAGTACCTGAAGGAATATCATTCCCGAGGTGGATTTCGAGCGTGAAACGCTGCCGTGAGTGTTCTCGGACTCCTGAGGAAGGCCAGAATCTTGATATGCTGTCGTAAGGAGACAAGCCCTCATTGTATTCACGTCACTCGTGTGTGTAGACAGGAAAACGAGTGCCACACTGACATTCCCTCAATAGAAGTTCCGATCAATCACTCGAAGCATCATGCATCACGCATCATTCCACAAACTTGGTAGTAACTTTAAGTACGGAGGGAGGGCCCAGGAGCATTGAGCGACAGAGAGCTTGGCTAGCCGTACGGCATGCTTGACTCGGAGTTACACGTGTCGATTCCGACCTGATTCCGCGCGCCCATCACCTCATCCGGGGCGGTGCCATTTCCTTAAACTGAACAAGGACATTGAAGTATATACTACGATGCGTTTGGCTAGCGGGATCCATCCACCCAAGGCGTACTCTGAGCCAAAGTCGTTGAATCCTCGATGCCTACTCCTCCTCTGTCCAAGTACACCTCCAGCCTAGCTGCCATTAGTGAAGACGGCAACGGTGTCGAGGAGACGCAATCCAACACTGGCAGACCATACCGCCGCTCTGACTTTGACATTCTCTTCTCAGTGGGAACTACGAAAACCATTCAAGTTGGTAAGTGTGCCAGAGAATCTCGAAATTTGTGTACCCATGTCTAATGCGAATGTTCGGTTCAGTGCGCTCCAAGTACAATGGCCTACGCTACATCATGCGTATCAGCAGTACCTGTGATCCTCACAAGTCTGCGAGAGCCCAGCCTCGCAAGGATGACAATCCTTTCCTTGTACATGTGTGGGGAACTTTCTCTGTGAAAGACATATTCAACAACAGCCTGTACTACACCATCGAGGGCTTTGTCCCTGGCCCATCCTCGGCCGGTCTTCTGTGTCGAGCAGGGGTGAGTAGCTCCTTCTTGTTCGCGGTGCAGAGGTAGTAGGCGCTAACGAATGACCCGGCTACAGCGCTTCCCGGAGGACGTTGTTAAGTTCTACATCGCTGAAATCCTCGTATCGAAACATGTTGCGCCGCTTGACAACATCATGCTCGGAGCCGATGGACATATCAAGATTTGCGGTAGGAATGACAAGGAAGAGGCGGTTGGTGTCACTTTCTACTAGAGTCGTCGGCCTCACTGATGATCAATCCTTGCAGAGCGATTGGTCTCCGTTGAGTGCCATGATGTATGAAATGCTCACGGGTGAGGTGTACCCTCAGGCTGGTGTCGGAAATGCCATTCCATGGCCAAATACTGTACCAGAGCTGGCCAAGGACCTCATGACGCGCATGTCCGAGCTTTCTAGTGCCGACATCATGGCTCATGCATGGTTTGGAGGCGTTGATTGGTCGTTGGTTGAGACCAAGAGGATCAACACTCCGTATATCCCAGACGTAAATGAGTACAAGACCCACATGAAGTTCCGGAATCTTTCCTTGCGGTGAGATGACTTCAATTGTGTATCACCATCCATCTGTAGCGTTAGTTCCAATCAGTGTATTTGTACTGTATGACCTGTTGATGCTTCATGAATTCGAATTCTGCCTTCACGACTTGCCTGTGTACGCAGCAATTATCGTGCTCGTCGTATGCAGCGTGGCACACTGGCGCTGCGCATTTCTATGCAATTCCGAATTGTGGATTTTCTACTCATAGCGCCCGAAGAAGGTTGAAGTGTGGCGCAAACGTGATGTCGCATGTGATGATGACGATGGCGCGATCGCCGATGATTGATGTCTGACAAACGATGATGGCGAAGTCACTGTTGCATCTTACTCTCGAACCACCATCACCATCACCCAGTCAGCGCTCTACCATTTACTTAATTCCTCTCATCTTTGGTCTGATGCTCGGCCGTCTTCAGGCTTTCTTAGGACTGAGCAAAGCCGCTATCGACCCGTCTCATTATCGTGCCGCCATGTCCAGTGCGTCTCTCACCGTGTAGGGTTATCTAGCCAATCGTAACGTTTTCCAGCCTCTGCGCAGCCTTCCATCGCGACGTTCGCCTCTGGGTGCTTCTGGGGCACTGAACATATCTTCTTGAAACACTTCCCACCCTCTCAGGACAAAGGTATCCTAAAGACAAGCGTCGGATACACGGGTGGCAAGGAGAGCTCCGTGAGCCCAGACTACAGGACGGTCTGCTCGGGATCGACCGACCATGCAGAGGCCCTGAGGATCGAGTTCGACGATAGCAAGGTCAGCTACGCAGATCTAGTTGGTGAGCATTATCACTCGCATTGTAGATTGAGTACTGATGTCGCTTAGAATTCTTCTACCGCTCGCACGACCCAACGACGAAGAACAGGCAGGGCGGTGACACCGGCACGCGTATGTCCTCCATCCCTGTACTCCTCACCCAGCTCACTCATGATCATATCAGAATACCGCTCCGCGATCTTCACTCATACTCCAGAGCAGGCGGAAATAGCGCGACGCGTCACCGAAGAAGTCCAAGCGAAACATTTCACACCCAAGAATTCCAAGATTGTCACCGAAATAATCGAGGCCGGGAAATGGTGGGACGCTGAGGATTATCACCAGCTGTACTTGGAGAAGAACCCTTCTGGGTACCAATGTCCTACGCATAGGTTGCATTGGTAGATGCATCAATTGCTAACTTTGTGCCTTACTACTTGTCCGTCTATATTCCAAGGTTCAGCAGACTCGCATTGCCTCACGTTGCGCGTGAGAGCTCCAGTGGCAGCTGGCCGTCGTCCGAACGAGATGGTCAGTCTCATTGCATGTTTGCCGCTCAGAATTACCACACGAGGACACTCTGCATCCCGGCGCGTGAACTGGAGTACTAGCGACGGTTTGCCCCACCTATTGAATCGATGGACTATTCAAAGCATGACAACGGCTTGAGCAAACAGCATCACAACGGATTCGGTTTCCGACCCGACAGTATCCTCCTCAAATAGTCCTCAAATAGTCCTCAGCGTTGCAGTCCAGCGTTTGTTTCCCCACGCGGATTCTGTAGCATAAAAGGTTGGCTGGAGAGCCTCATTCATTGAGGTCGGGACTCGCATGGTGATCTCCCTGAATACAAAATTCTCCAACGGGCGCTGTCGATGTGTGCGGCGCGGCTGGTCTACCGGAACCAGAGAGCTCGGAGTGCTAATGCCTCCAGATATCCAAATTCCAGTCTTTTCAACAGCGCTTGAGATTCTTTTCTCGTATAAGAGGATGGCCAAGAAGAGCTTTCCTTTTCCATCCTCAACGTTCTCCGACAGGATTCAAGCAGCACTATCAGAGGCAGATACAGGTGACAGTCTGATGCGTACAGCCTGTGCTTCAACTTAAACGCCACTTCCAGGTTACCATCATGAAGTTTATTGCCGCCATCGTAGTCGTCCTCTCCAGTTGCATTGCCGCGTCCATAGCTGCGCCCACCAACGAAATCTGTAACCCAGTCAGTAGTGTAGTCAATCTTGCTACCTACATTCGCATGGCTGACGATAATTTCACTTGGAGGTCTGCGATCGCAAGCGCGGAACGCTTTGCTGCTCGGACTATGTAGATCTCAATACGGCTAGGGCTTCCTTTTAGATTGAGACTTGCATTAATGAGGGCTACTTCACAAGCTATATAGACCTCAAATTTGAATCGATAGTGCGATCTCCTCAACAAGATTTGTCTACAGCGATAGAGATCACCACTTGACGCTTGAAAGCTTGACGCCCGAGCCTGTCAGTGAGCAATGGCCCATGATTGACTCCTCGATTGGCACAATAGCACCCCCTGCTTGTTCAGTTGAACTGCCACACCATTGTTCAGTTGAACTGCCACACCATTGCCTCACCCTGCGAACGTAAGCAGAAACCGCTCGATGTGAAGATCCTTCCACTGATTGTTCCAGGATTTGATGTACAGTAAAGACACCACATCCCAGTGGCAACCACGATGGATACAGTCGACGAGTACCTTGGAACCAAATCAACAAGGCAACGAAGATCTTGCGGTGCCCCTGCTTCCACGAGAGGAGCAGTCATTAGAAGACAGTTTTTCTGACGAAGACTTACGAGTACTTGACTTGCTGAGGGCGCGCGTACTTACCCCGATCGACTGTTATCGAGTGTCTTGTTGGCGAACGTCTGGCCTCGAGACTGTTATTGTGCCACACATGCAGGCGGCAACGAAAGCCGATAATAAGTTACATATTCCGCAAATGTGTCTCCGTATGATTCTACAAGATGAAGCGACTGTCATCGTACATTGACTCGAAATCCTGATTTCGATGGAGGGATATCCACGCTGAAAATGGGGACTTCTCGAGCAGAAATTGAAGCGTGGCTGTCGTCCTCCTCTATCGTGTTTAGTAGCGGGGCTGTGCGTGTCATGGATGCTAGATAGACGGCGTGAGTTTTTCTTGTGGTTACCAGGAAGGGGGAAGTAGGACACATACCTTCGATTAGTTTCGTGTCTGCCTCTCTGTGGAAGCTCTTCATTAAGGTAGAGTATCGTTTGACCTGCCAGCTGCATTGGGTGGCAAGTTCCGTATTGCCCTGCTCTATGGCCCACTTCTTCTCCTCCTTGAACCGCCTCCGTTCACTATCTGCAAGCGACGCACGAGCTCGAAGTGCTTTGATCTCCCGGTCCAACGGATTCATCGAGCCCTTGGGATCGACCATCTCCGAGTTGGTGTCCACCTCGGTGATGTCTGAGGTTGTGCGTCGGGATGAGCGAGACCCGCGAGTGTCGCGGTCTGTTGAGCGACGGGAGCGGTGTGAGCTGCGGTCCCGATCGCGTTCACGCTCACGGTCAACGGGAGTGCGACTGGAGGATGTGTGTGGTTTCTTGGAGGGCCGCTTCTCCTTGGGCTTGTCGAAATAGACAGAGAGCTGGTCTGCCACGAAGAAGCCTATGGCGACGCCGAGGATGCTGACAAGGGTTTTGGTAGCATCCTGGACGAATGCGTACTCAAGGTAGAGTTTGGCGAGGATGCCGAGGCCGACGGGGATGGCCTGGTTGTACTCCCTGGCGGCATAGGAGAGTGCGACGCCTTGCCATAGTGCGGGTAGGAGGGTCGTTTGCAGTGATGGCTCACCGGAGCGGGTGAGTAGATCGAGTAGGATGCGGGCTCCGAGACCAAGTAGAAGCGCAGGAGCCGTGGAAACAGTCATGCCAATATCATGGAGGCGGCTGTAACATCGGCCAACAGAGGGCAGTGATGGTGGTAAAGGACAAAAAACAAGTTGACCTCGAGGCTCGCTGCACGTGGTACGTCACTATCCGCGACCCTGTCCCAGCCCCTGCTTCACTTAGTCTTTAGTTTGCGCGTATCTACTCAGAAAGCTTAATGGTTTGATATGGAGTCCTGTACAGTGCCAAGTCGATGATACAGATTCCTTCTCGAAAAGAAGTAGCGAAAAACCTGGCAGCACAACGCGATCCTTCTGCACTCTTTGATTTCCTTGGAGCTTGCCACCGTCATCGTCCGGACGTGCATGGAATTCCCTCATCTCCCTACATCGGAGTGTACTGAAGACTAACGATCGGTACACGACACAAACGTAGGGACTGCGCTCGCCCTCCGACCAATGTAGTCGTCAACGGTGGACTATAGTAGCTCGCAGTGCCCATCTGTTCTAACCCTTGTCTACAATCCTGGTCTCGGACACCTGCTGCGTCGAGGACACCCTATCATTGAGTGACGAGCATCGGCTCACTCAAAGCGCATGAGTGCAATGACCGCGGCCCAGACTGGAAGGATTCGCAATAGCCTGCTGTTTTGTAAAGTTCCTTACACCGATGCGGGCCTAGAAAAATCCGACTGTAACTTCTCCTGGGTGACTGTATCCTACGGTCACTCATGTATCACTATATCCATAACCGACCTGCCATGAATTGTCAAAACGTGATGAAAAGTGAAGCGAGGAAATCTACCTCAAATTCGTCGAGTTTCCAGACTCGATGTCTGTCAAGGTCAGGACATCGACTGTATGAACACCCGGTATCAAGGCCATGAAGCGCATCCTGACGGACTGGCACGCCGAAGGCAACAGAGGCCCTATGCGCACTCGATTGTCCAGAGGCAAGAGTCCCAATGGATCGTTCCCCTTCCCCGCCTCACTCCTTCTCCGCTGATTGCGCCGGTCAGGACAGCTGATTTCGAACCTTCTGGTCCTGCCCGAGCGATTGTATACAAAGATATCCAACGTGAAGGTATCATGCACCGCCAACCGGAAATCACCGTCTTGGTTCTCCAATAGTCCGACTGAAACGACGACAGGCTGGTCCACCTGTGGTTCCTCCTCCTCGTAATTGAAGTAGCTGTTGGGCCCCGGCGTAGGAGGTATACCTCCTTGTACCATGGCGCGTTCTCGCCTCATCTCCACGCTGGGCCCGACGTACATTTGGCTCTGGGACGTTTCGGGCATCTGTGAGGGCGGAGTGGACGGCCAGGTTGGGGTGGAAGGGTAGGCAGGATATGCAGGCGTGACGGGAGGATCGGGAAGGGTGTCCTTCCTGTCGTTGAAAGGGAAGGACGGGGCTTCGAATGTCGTTGGGGAGCGAGGTATCTGCAAAGAGGGAGGCATAGGATGGTATTGAGTCTTGAGTGAGCTACCTAGAGTAGGCACTGAGAGACGTGGTGTCGAGGATGCTAGGGGCGACGGTTTGAAGGGAGAAGAAGTTCCGGGGAGAGGCCCATTGGGTAGGGTGTGTCGCTTCTGTGGCACTGACGGAGATGGTGAAGGATTGGGGCTTCCCGGCATGAGCGACGCTCGTCGAGGCGCAGAGCTAGAAAGCGGTGTGACTGGAAAAGGTGACGGCGGCTCGGGAAGAACTTCGTGCTCCGATATTCGGTCGTCTGGGGCTGTACGACGAGGTGACAGATTGAGTACTGTATTCCACTTGGAGGTGAACGGTGCGGTAGGATATGCCACCTCGCCAGATGTTTTTGGACACGGTCTACCGATGATGTGAATGTTCACTGTCCGTCGCAAGTCGCTCGGATCGTGTTTTTGCCCACTGATCGCTGATAGAGCATCATTCTCCTCTGGCGACTGTAAGAAGCTCACGGCGTACAACAGATTGTACTGGCCTTGAGGGCCGATCGAGAGAGGGAATATCTTGGGGTTGACCAGTGATTCTCCCCATCCAATCAGAGTGGCCGTAGCACCTTCGTCGCCAACCTGGATGACTACATCGTCTATGACGAAGTTCAATCCCTCACTCGAGAGTGGGTTCTCAACTTCGATGCAAAGAACGACGGTCCGCTCCTCGTCCCCAGCTTCCCGTAGGTCTCGTTCTTCGCTGAGGCCGTCGCGCTCGGGGAGCATTACGGCTGGGACGAACGTTGTTCGCATACGCATTTGTATTCCCGACAAGACGTTGAGAGTCTTTCTGAACGATTTTCGCAACGTAGGGGGAGCCATTCGGGTTGCTGTCAAGGGCGATGGAGTAGGAGTCGAGGACTGTGGCTGAACAACGGGTGGTAATGCGAAGAGCTTTTGCCGGGATTCAGAACCAAGTCGTGAAGATGGAAGATAGATGCTGTTCGGAGAGAATGTAGGGCCCGCAGCAAGTCCTTCCAACAGATTGACCTCTTCGAATGCTTCAGATTCCGATGCCTGTCCTTGAGCAGCGGCGAGACCATCGGCATTTGTCGGCGTGGATGGATTCGAGGACACTTCGGGAAACGTCATTAAGAACGAACGAAGAGGACTCTTCTGCTGAGAAAGAGCTAGAGGTTTTTCCCGAAGCGTAGCAGCAATGGTGAGACAGAGTAATGGATCGGAGAAGGTCACTCTGGTATACGCTGGCAAACGCGCCTTGAGCTCATGAGCGCGCAAGTCAACTGATAGGACTCACCAACGGTCAATGTGAGCTTGTAAACTGCTACCCAGGTCTTGGAGGTTGTCGACCACAGCAAGGAGAACGCTTCCGACGCGTCTTGTCCCCAGATTCCAGCAAAGAGTAGTATACCATCCGCGTTGAGATACTGTCTGTCGTTCTGTGCGGTGACGGGGGTGGGATTTGGGGTACTGGGAGGGAAGATGGACGGGTGGAGGTTCGGCTTGAGCTTGAGTCCAGAGGAGGATGTCCGCGGTGGTGCAGATAGGCGCACAGATCCAGACCCGGACGCCTCGTGTGTAGGAGGAACAGAAGATATGAACATTGCTTCCGTGGATATTTGAAGATGAGCCAGGAACTTGAGCATGTCAGTTGGTGGATTGTCCGGATCTGCGGGAGGTAGGGATCCGGGGTGGTCGAGCTGCACCGTCAAGAAGTAGTCCATCTGCTCATCTGCACGCTGATTACAGACTGTGCACGAGCGACGACACACGTTACACACCGAAGAAGGCCAGCTTCCGCTCCAAATCCGAGTTGTGCAAGCGGGATATCCAGTCATCTGCCGTCGTCGTGGGTGGGAACTCCAGAGACGTGTCCGGAATGGACAGCTGCAAAGCTGCCGACCCAAAGTATTGTTCGAACGAGGTCATCACAACTGAAGCCAGTGATGGCTCGGAGAGAGGTTCATCGTGCGTCAAAACAGATGCCGAAAGGAGAAGTTTCGCCAAAAGTGAGCCACACGCGTCTTGTCTTCCTTCCATGAACTGTGATGGATGATTCGCCTGGCTCGCATCTGTCTGTCGTTATAGACCTGTCCCCGACGCAATGGCATCTTTCTGCACAGTCCCACAACTCTCCCTTGGCCCTCAACTCATTCCTTTCCCAACTCCTGGCATTTCTGAATGCACACATCGCGGCAAAGCATGAAAACAGTCTCGCTGTTTTTGGCGCGCTACCTGGAAAGAGGTACGATGCCGCTCTCAATGTTCTACTTCACAGAATTCAACGGCAAAAGTGTAATGCTATATTCCTCTGTCGACCATGAGGCCGATGCATCCTTACAAATGGACTCTAATTCATACCTTGGCTTCAAATCCGTCGACTCTACCATCGTCACCAGGATAATGGAACATCTGGATGATGTCAGCGACCAACTTGAGGAAGGTGTGCATCACGCAAATTGGCAACGCCTCAATGTGACGCCTTTCCAGCACCGTCCGCCTTGGTTGGCGCGTTGACAAAAGCATTGTGTTGTATGTCGCGCTCTCTCATGACCAAGTCATCAACTCAGCTCCCGCTCAGACATCAACAGAACAGTCATCTTGCCTTCTGCGGGCCCAACTGTGTCCTCGACCGAAGCACCAGCTAGTGCCGCGGATCCCAGGATTTTAGTCCTCTCCATCTCGCCAGATCTCACGAGCTCTTACATACCCATCATGAACTCTATCTTCTCCGCCCAGAAAATGGCACGAAACTTCTCGTTTCGCTACATGTACTTACTGACCATTGGTCTTCAGAAAGTCACTATGGACGTGTGCCAGCTATTCGGATCGGACTCTGTCTTTCTGCAACAGGCTGCACACTTGACCGGAGGCTCCTACATCTACTTGCAGGCTCGGGAGGCATTTCTGCAATACCTGATAGTCCGTTCATGCCAATCCAATCCTGTCAGAATTGACCTGACTTGAGCACAGATGGCCTTCCTCTCCCCGCCTTCCATCCGGAAAATACTTTCAGTACCCACGCAAGACAAGATTGATTTCCGCGCTGCTTGCTTTTGCCATAAGAACATCGTCGACATTGGATTTGTTTGCTCAGTATGCCTGTCTAGTAAGATATCAATCATCCCTCACTTTGAACCTTGACTGATGACAAAATCAGTCTTCTGCCAGCCGGTTCCGGTCTGTTCGACGTGCAGGTACTGAGAAAGTTCTTACTCACCAGGCTTCGATTTGACCCGTACACCATAGGACGAAGTTTCCATTCAAAACCCTGCAACGTCTCAACGCCTCCAAACCTCTTTTGGCCCATACCAACAGCAACGCGAGTGTGGCAACCAATGGCTCGACACCGCATACACCCGCCGCTACACCTGCGACCAACCAACTGCCGAACAGTAATGCCATTGCACTATCGAACGGTGCCCGTAACGGGCATAGATAACGCTGCATGACGATTTGGCTAATGACATTCGCCGCTTACGCCACGGAGCCTCGAGATGTCAAACGCACCGCATTTTCCGCGTCTGGATGCAAGGTCCTCATACGCTTCGGCGTTGGTCCAGGGCGTAGTGCGCATGAGAGTGCTGGCTAGGTATTGTGACCGAATTGAATGCATGAGATGGTTGTTAGGGAAGGGATGAGGTGTTTTGTTCTGCTGAATCCCGAAGTGCTCCGCAGCACTTGTCTTACAGTTGGTAGTAGAGACCATCAGGTCAGAGCTTAGTACGTTGATCATGGAATTGGTTAGACCTGCCGACCCTCTTGTGATTGCTCAACGCATTCCAACATGGCTACCACGATCAAGCTGTGATCAAGCTCCAACTTCAAGCTTAAGCTCAACTATCTCATGCGCGCTTAAGCTCTACTGCCTCATGCTGTTTTCTGTCGTTATCTGTGACCCCGATCTAGGGTTAAGATAAACTTTGATTGCAATCTTTGTGACACGAAGTATGTAAGCGACTGCAATTTCGCTGGGCATCGTCAAACCCCTAGTCTGCTCGCTGTCTCCCTCCCTCGCCCATGTCGTCCGGGCGGGTAGTTTGTGAATTTCACCGGAAAGAGACAAGGCTGGTGCATCGATAGCAATCCTCCGCAGGCTCAGGTGATGCATATCTCGGAAGCACCGAAGCGTCGAGCGAGCTCGCGAGCGTCCATCAGATCTGTCAGCGTTCGAAACGTTCCCGACGGCAAAACTTACCACGGGGAGCTAGCCCTCAGCGAGCCCACAAGGGAGCAGTGGACGTGTTACGCGGTACATAACGACATCCGCTGACGTTGAGCTGGGACGCACGGTGTGGGCTGACGGACGAGCCGGCGGCCATGTGTGTGGTCCAGAGTGCGAGTCGCACGGAGTGGCGGATGGCGATACTGATGGAAGGCAGGGTGAAGGGTGGCCTGTGACTGACAATTGGGGAAGGACACTGTCGGCAGTGACGGCGACGACGAGCTCACGCACAGACTCCGGCTGAATCCTATAGGCTAGCGGGACAATCACGGTGCACTGGGCTGCCGCGACGTTGATACCATGATCTGATAGTTGTCGAGCTGGCTGCTGGCTGGAACGAGCAGAGGGCGAGCAGAGCGTAGACAGCGGTACACAGCTTACCAAGGCCATAATATATCCGGGTTCGAGCCCAGCACATCATGATCAATCGCCAGACAACAGGTGCCGGCGACGGCCGGTCCCATCTTAGGCGGCGCTCGCTACGTGCGAACGTTGGGCCTGACGTCCAGGTCAGCCCCTCTTCGTCATCGCCATCACCTCCCTCCCTCCCTCCCAATGTCCGCCCACCACATCGACTATGACAGCGACGACATGCAGGTCGACTCGGACGCCCAGTCGCCCATGCACGACGCCGATGCTGACGCCGACGCCGACTCCGACGAGCCCTCCGCCCACATGGACGTTGCCAGCGACTCGGCGGCGCGCACTCTGAGTCTCTATTCACGTCCAGTACGTCGCATTTCTTTGTCGGTTCGCTATCAGCACTGAGCACTCTCGTGCAGCTCGATGAGGATTCCGTACGTCTGCCCTCCCGCATGCCCCGCCGCAATTTTTGACCATCCCCAGGGCTACGACGACGAGGCCGACGAGGAAGAAGAAGAAGAAGACGACGACGAAGAGGACGGAACCTATGCCGACGACAGCCATTCCCGCAAGAAGGTACGCAAGAAGAAGAGGGCGTCTGTCTCTGCGCCACGTATCCGAGGTTAGATTCTCCACTCTGTCTCCCCAGCCCACTGGTCTTCACACGTCCTAGTCACTGCCCGTAACACGCCCGCCGATTCAGATTCTGGCTCAGACTATGGCTCTCGCTCGAAAAAGAAACGAAAGGCGCGTTCATCCGCCGACGAAGTCCGCATCTCCAGCCGTGGCACAAAGATGCCCAACTACCTCGACGACGTCCACGGATTCGAAGGCTTCGACGAGGACGAGCCCGGCGGCGCCTTCTACGTTCCTCCAGTTGCCCAAGAAGAAGACGAAGTTGAACAAGTACTTGGTCACACCCGTGATGAAGGCAGGGAAAACGACGAAGAGGATGAGTGGTTCGACAATATCGTATGTCGTCATGCAATCCTTCCTCTATCTCAATTAACCTTTCATCATTAGCGCTTTCATATCAAATGGAAGAACTTTTCACACTTGCACAATACAGACGAGACGTACGAATTCCTCAAGCGCTTCAAAGGCGTCAAGAGAGTGGACAACTACATCAAGCAGTACAAGAGCTGGCAATCTCGACTCCAAGCCCCCAACATCAGCCGCGAGGATCAAGTGAGTCTGTCTCTCCTGGCATTGCTTTCACACTGATTCCCCTCGCAGGAGGCCATTCTTCTCGACAAAGAACGTGAAAAACGCGACTTGGAGCTGTACAAAACTGTTGAACGCGTTATCGAGTCAAGAGAATCGCCAGAGGGCGAAGTAGAATATTTCTGCAAGTGGAACGGCCTCACCTACGCCGACTGCACATGGGAAACCGGCGCGAACATCAAGCCTATCGCACAGGAGCAGATTGAAGCATGGCGAACTCGAGAAACTCAGGCTAAATTCCCTTACAAGAGCTCCAACTATTCTCGGACTTCAAGACCGACTTTCCACCCCATGTCACAAGCTCCCGATTACATATCTGATACCGGTGGCGAGCTGAAAGACTTCCAGCTGACTGGCCTCAACTGGTTGGCCTACCTTTGGAGCAAAGGCGAGAATGGCATCCTGGCTGACGAGATGGGCCTCGGAAAGGTAAGCTCGACGCGCTTGCTTCTCTTGTCCGTTGACCTCATCGGATGACACAGACCGTGCAATCCGTCTCATTCTTGTCGTACCTCTTCCACGAGATGAATCAATTCGGCCCGTTCCTCGTCGTTGTTCCTCTTTCGACCATCACTGCTTGGGAAATGCAGTTCTCTACATGGGCGCCCGACATCAGTGTCATCACTTACATCGGCAACGCCAGCTCGAGGGAGGTCATTCGACGATTCGAATTCGGGCCTTCCAACAAGAAGCTCAAACTGAATGTCTTGCTTACTACGTACGAGCTGGTCTTGAAAGATGTGAAACAGCTGGGCGAAATCAAGTGGCAGGCTTTGGTCGTAGATGAGGTGTGTTTTGACAGCGCCACATCTACCGAGCAGTGCTCACTCTTCACAGGCTCATAGGTTGAAAAACTCGGCAAGTCTATTGTACGAGGCCCTCCAAGGGTTTTCTGCGGCTGCCAAGCTTTTGATCACAGGAACGCCTCTCCAGAACAACGTCAAGGGTACGCAGATCCCATAATTCTACGCGCGAAGAAACGCTCATCCTTTTCACAGAACTTCTTGCTCTCATGCATTTCTTGATGCCTGAAAAGTGTAAGCTCGTCCGGATCTTTCAATTTCTTAAGCTGACCGAACTCGACAGTTGCTTTGAGTGACGAATTTGACTTGAGCGATGCGGACCACGAAGAAAAGATCAAGGAGCTGCATAAGCAGTTGGAATCGTTCATGCTTCGGCGACTGAAGCGGGACGTGTTGAAGTCGCTCCCAACCAAGAGCGAGCGCATTCTCCGAGTGGAAATGAGTGGCCTGCAAACTCATTTCTACAAGAATATCTTGACGAAGGTATTGCCTGGTTATCCCAGTCTGTTCCTGTACTTACTGTTCGACAGAATTTCCAAGCCTTAGTGAAGAGCGCCAACGGCAATAACAACATCAGCTTGCTGAACATCGGTACGTACCTGTGGGCAGCTCGTGTACGCATTCTTATCCTGTCGCTCAGCGATGGAGCTCAAGAAGGCTGCAAATCATCCCTACCTGTTCGACGGAGCCGAGGTGCGGACAAACAGCGAGGACGACATCTTGAAAGGTCTTGTCATGAACAGTGGCAAGATGGTTCTTCTGGACAAGCTCCTGAGTCGCCTGAGACAGGATGGCCACCGTGTTCTCATCTTCAGTCAAATGGTCCGGATGCTCGACATCTTGAGTGACTACATGGGCTATAGAGGTTATCTTCATCAACGACTGGACGGTATGGTCTCGTCGGACGCGCGGAAGAAGTCCATCGAGCACTTCAACGCGCCTGGGTCTACCGACTTTGCTTTTTTGTTATCTACTAGGGCCGGAGGTTTGGGTATCAATTTGGAGACTGCCAACACTGTCATTATCTTTGATGTACGATTTCCTTACCTTCCAGACTCTTCTTCTGACCATTCGTCCAGAGCGATTGGAATCCTCAAAACGATCTCCAAGCCATGGCGCGTGCTCATCGGATTGGCCAGAAATCGCATGTCAGCGTGTACCGTTTCGTCAGCAAGGACACCGTTGAGGAAGATGTCCTTGAGCGAGCCAAGCAGAAAATGGTTCTCGAATATGCCAGTAAGTCTTAGTGGCGAGTCTCTGTGCGCACGATTGACGATTTTTGTAGTTGTCGGTCAAATGGACACTACTCAAGACCATCTGAGTGCGAAGCCCAAGAAGGACAAGGAAGCGAACAAAGGTGACCTCAACAAGGAGGACTTGACCATGGTCCTCAAGTATGGCGCCCAGAAGATGTAAGCAATTATAGTCTCGTCATCGTTTCAGAGTCTTAAACGGTAGCAGGTTTGAGAAAGATGATTCTCAGCAGAGCCGTAAGCTCGACGAGATGGATCTGGACGACATTCTTACGCGAGCCGAGGACCACGAAACGATGGCCGATGGCGGTGCTGGTGCCTCTCTCGGAGGTGAGGGTTTCCTGGCTACATTCGCTGCTGTGAGCGACATCAAGAACGACATGAACTGGGAGGACATCATTCCCCTCGAGGAACGCCAGAAATTCGACAAGGAGGAGGATGCCAGGAAAGCGGAAGAAATGGCGGCAGAGGAGTCTCGGGACCGCAAGCGGACACACGCTCAAGTTTCTTACGAGGGAATGGATGTCGACCAGCCGGCTGCGCCGTCTGTCGCCAAGAAGCCGAAAGGCGGTGCTGGCAGTGGCCCGCCTGGGCGCAAGACACCTGGCCAGAAAGCCATGGAACTCAAGGAGCGCGATGTCCGTGTTTTGATTCGCAGTCTCCAGAGATGGGGTGACATAAGGTTACGCTATGAGATCATTGTAGGTCGTTCGCCTCCCTTCGGTCACGTCGGTCTCATTAACTTTGCAGGTCACCGAGGCGAAACTTGCCGAGAAGAACAAGGGCGTGATCCTTGACGTTGCAGACGAGATTGTCGCCATATGTCAAGAGGCAGTGCGGGAAAGCGAGGACCAGAAACGGCAGCGCATGGACGCGGGCGAGACACTCACCAATGCTCAGAAGAGTAAAGCTGTCTTGGTCACATGTCGTGGCGTCGGCAACATCAATGCGGAGACTGTCATGTCACGGTTCCACGACCTCCGGACGCTCTTCAATATACTCTCTGACCTCCCGGATCCATACAAGTGGTCGATTCCCGTGGAAAACATACGCCCGACCCTCAATTGGTCCGGACGATGGGGCCCTCAGGACGATTCCATGCTTCTCGTCGGGGCTTACCTGTATGGATTCGGGAACTGGGAAGCTATGGCTAAAGATCCCAAGCTAAATCTGGATGGGAAGTTCTTCCTCGAGGAGGGGAAAAAGGGCGAAGATTCTGCCAGCCGGCCCATCCCTAATGCCATCCACCTGGTTCGACGTGGCGACTACCTTCTTGGCATCCTCAGGGAACACGACGAGAAGCTCCGCTCATACGAAACTGCAGTGCGCATCAAAGTGAAAACGTCTGCCTCACCTCCCCCAATGACATCGTCGTCGTATTCTGTGAAGCGTCGTGCTGAAAGCGAAGCCGTTGCGTCTGTTGACGATCCTCACAATAAGAAGCGCAAGCGGCGGCCCACTCCGACGTTCACTGATTCCGAATCTTCTGACGAATGGTACGTCTATACTTATTGAACAAGGATGCTCTCTCAACTTCTGTAGCCCGTCTATGGACGAAGCTTCCACGAAAGAGGAGTTACGGCCTGTGAAAAAGCAACTGGTATGCAAGAAATTTTGAATCAAATCGCCTCATACTGACGACCATGCAGAAACAACTCAAATTGTCTGGGGAGGACATGCCTCGCGACAACAAGGTTGCAATCCTCAAGGACTCTCTTGCTGCTATCGGACGTCGGATTGAGACTGTCTTAAATGTCAAGGAGGCTGCTGGCGAGGACAGGGAACGCTGGCGTCGGCATCTCTGGGCGTAAGCACACTCCCCATCCGACAGCTGCCCGCTAGCTAACAAACTTGTTTAGATTCGTCACGTTGTTCTGGCCCAAGAAAGTCAAGGCGTCCAAGCTGGAAGAGATTCACGCGAAGATGGTCATGAAAGAGGGTGTTCCTAGAGCAAGTTCGGAATCCATCCCGGCAAAGAAGTCTCGGACAAGCAGTTCCACCCCGAAGGCCAACGGTTCGAGCTCGAAGGCTAATGGAAAAGTCCACCGTTCCTCATGACACAAACCATTCCGCAACCATCAATTGTACTTACAGCTATCCTTTTTATTCCTGACGCTATCATTGCAATCCTGTATCTTATCTATCATTGTAGAACCAATCGAACTCTTCTGTCTGGATGAGCGTGGATCGGTGTATGTATATACTTTTTTAGTTGTCTCAACAGTCGCGGTATCTGTGGATATGTAATCTAGATAGTCTTGAGGCGCTCGACGGTCAAATCTGACAATCTTCCATGGTTCTCAAAGTTTCTGAACAAAGTACAACAACCTGTGACATAGGTAATAAAACTACATAGATAGTAGACTCCCGCCATGAATTCAGAGAGCAGCAAAGGCCTTCCAGCAATCGACTTGTTTTAGAGGTCGTCAAAACCTGGCATTCCCCTAGCCCTCGGTCGAACTTTAGAGCCAACCGCCCTCAGGCGCTCGATTAGCTCGCCTAACGCACAGCACATCCCAGCAACTCCCTCATACAAACTCAACGGCCGATCGGGTAACCGCAACTCTCCCCGGGTGGTCATCTCGCGATACGGGATGGCCAGTTGCGCCAAATGAGCAGCGCGAAGTAAGTTGACATGCTCTTCCTCGGTGTCGAGCACATCTGACGCAGCAAGTAGAGCGTATATTGACCCTGCGACGCCGTGACACAAACCGACACCTTTTCGTAGGAATCCGCGCCTGTATGTGAGCGCGGCACCACGTCGAAGTGCGACAGTGATCAAGTCTCGCTGATCTGAATCAAGCCAGGTGCTTTCCTTCTTCATACACGTCGATAGCATGATCAACACGCCCGGAGCACCGTGACACCACCTGCATGGAAAGATGCTGAAGTCAGCTTTGAGCCAGGTTGATAGGAAATGGGAGACTGGCTGTACGAGTTCGTTTGCCCTCTCATTTGGCGGCGCTTTCGATGGCCAGTTACCATCTTTGTCTTGCAAAGAGACAAGCCACATGATGGTCCCGACGATGTCATGCCTGTACTGTGACGATATGATGGTTGATGGACACAGAAGAAGAATATGGAGGATTCCCGCTGCAGATATGTAAGTCACGGGCCAGCCACTATACAAGACCAAAATATTAAATAACTCACCTACACCATGTGCAGCTCCCAGATATCGCTTTCCGTGCCAGCGCCACATCAAGGGCGGAGATGTGGACGTTGTATCGTAGCTAGACGCACCATAACGCCCATGGCAGATGATAGCATCGACATGTTTCTTCAATGTTTTATCGGATACCATTTCACGTATTTGTGGCATGGGGATTAATCGGATCTCATCGTACCTCGCGACGACCTTCTGAATGAGAAGAAGCGCGTACAAAAGCCCAGCACGCCCATACAAGACCTCACATCCGTCGTCACATTCAGTCTGTGGGTCTGAGGCTAAGAATAAAGCTGAAGTAAGGTGTGCAAAAGCTGTTTTGGTCAAGCTAGAGTCTAAGAGATGCGGCTTCCTGATGGATCGAAGTAGTATGGCCGTTGCTGGCCCGACGGACGTAGCTAAATACCCGCAATGTGAGCCATCAAGCGAGTCAAGAGCTGTTGCTTAGGTCAGTTTGATAGGTATCCGTATCTCACCGGAAGCGTACAAAAATCCTGAATTTTCGGGATTTTGTTCGGTAAGGAGCCCTTGGGCAGAATGGTCTCAAGGTGAAGCTCCATGAGCTGTAAACCTACGCGTCATTAGCATACAGCACCATGAGCTTTGAACAGGGGAAGTTACCGGTGCTGCCAGTACACACACTGGCGTGGCGCATCGAGTGATGAAGTTCCTTGTGTCGCCTGATTCGGATGAGGCCATCCTCGAGAGACGTCTGAATCGAGTCAACGAGAGCGTTGGTGTCAGAAGTCAGCAGAATGCCATCGCTATGCTCGATATAACGACTCTTCATCGCGAAGGGTGGGTGGGAGTCAAAGATAACGCGCCAATTTACAGCTGTAGATTGTATTCATTTGATTGAGTAAGAGGTCACGTAATTCCAAAGACAGTCCTCAGAACGCTTCCGATTAGACTTGGCCGCGTCAGTCGAACGCAATGCGCTCTCAGCACGGGTCAGCTCAAGGTCAGCTTGCAAAGAAGGCACTGGACGTTTGAGTACAAGTCGAGGCGGCATTCGCCGGCCAGAGATCGGAGGACGACTCGACGAGTGTGTAACAAGACCAAATACCACTCTAATGTCACCTCCACGTCGCGTCCGGGCGTCCATGCTTTCCTGGCTGTGGGCAGCCTCTATTCTACTGCTACTACCTCTGGAGGCCAGCGCCATAAAATTCTCTCTCCAGGCATACCGATACCCTCCAGCGAAGTGCATATGGAACCCAGTCCACAGCAATACTCTCGTCATTGTCACCGCGAATGTTGGCCCAGGCGCGAAGCAGCGAGTTGACATCGAGATAGTGGACTCGAGCCCACAGAAGAACGTGTATCTGAGTAAAAGGAACATCAACGCGGAGACAAGGCTGGCTATAACGACACATGCCGAGGGAGAGGTCGGCGTATGTTTCAAGAACTACCTTGATGCAGGTGCGTACCATCGACTGTTTCGGATGTATAACATCTCAGAATCCTCGGCAGACGTTCGCTCCGAGTCCGCGAAGCAGAGTCGAATCATTGACTTGGATGTCGACATAGGCGCAGATGCCGTTGACTACAAGTAGGTTACTGCGAGGCATGTCTAAGCGGCAGACTGAAATTTCTGTGCAGTGCTATCGCAAACCAGGAGTCTCTATCCGGCCTCGAGACGGAAATGCGAAAACTCGAGGGTCTCGTGAAGGAAATTGTAGACGAAATGGGTTACCTCAAGAAAAGAGAAGAGCGCTTTACCGACACGAACAGTGTGTAACCACCCATCATCCTCTTTGGTAGTCCTCTGATCCCTCGTAGCTTCGACGAATCAACGCGTGACGAACTTTGCATGGTTTACCATCGTATCCTTGGCTGGTCTAGGCATATGGCAGATATTACATCTTCGCGCGTTCTTCAAGCGCAAGTATCTCATAGATTGAGCTCGTAGGTGCATGGACGTTTGTGTTGTACATATTGGCCAATCTCAGAGCTCATATCCACCGGTCTGGCCATTCATTGCGCTGAACGCTTAAGAGCGTTGCCTTGTGAACGACGCAAAGTTGTCCACTGACATATTTGACAACTTGGCGTCCGGCGTCCTTTAGTGCGACATCATACTGAGTCAGTCACCGGGTTTGTGGCGTATGACAATACATACGGACACCGAGGGATTGCTGCTATGGGCATTTGTGGACATGGGCAGCCAGTGAGCCTGACTTGAGGCGCTCCAAGTACGCTTGACTTATAATGGTATGGCTGTGATGAAGATAGAGGGACGTTTTCCGTCTCTTGTACCGGTTCGATGTCGAAGGACCAAGGACTGTCAATCGTTCGAAATCAATCCTCAGTCTCTAGATGGTGACTCTTTGACGACGTACTTTAGGTGTCGGAAACGAGGGTGATGTATAGCTAATTGCCATGCTAGGCGTCGTGAATGCGCACCAAAGGCGGACTGGGCAATGACTGTCAATCGCGTGCTGACTGGAACAATGATCTTCTCCCTACCAGCCCATTGATTGACGGCAGTACTTGCTGCTGTCAACAAGATGACACCTACATTGACATTATACTGGTCACGGTCCTTCGTTTCCTCTATTCCTCTATAGATGAGTTTCTTACAAGAAACGTCGATGACCGGAACACACACTCCAAAACTGGACCATCGCGTTCTCGATGATCTGATGAATGTCGTCGTCAACCATCATTGCTTTCAAGACGGCACCTCCGATGTATTTTGCGAAAGAAGTCCGAATTATATGCTCCCCAGCACCTGGAGACAGTCAGCACGCCAAGAAGATGGTGTCTCGGACACGTTCATACCTGATACACTGCAAGTCACATTGAAAAACTGAGGTTGATCGTCAGCCAGTTTCTCCGCTCGCTGAGCCCAGCATCCAGCGCCGTACATGGCAGCCTGAGATAGATCTAGTAACCACGCGACATATGAGATTAATGAAAGGGTACCTCGCCGACCCGTCCGGGACACTTCAACAACAGACCACCGCTGTCCCCGAGAAGATTAGCCCAAGGTGGTGTTATCTTGCTGGTGAAACTCGCCTAGAGACACCTGCCGCACTCTCCCCAGCCTCTGCAGAGAAGCACACCGCCCCTACGGTGTCCTGTAGCTGGCTAACGGAGATGTCATAGCGCGCTGATTCCATACGGTCTTTCCAACGTGTCCAGCTCTCAAGCGCCGTAGGATGAATTAATGCTTCCGCGTCTATGAAAGCAATAGGGTCAAGGCGCGATTTGCCAAATTGACGCGCTCCGTGAGAAACCAGTGTGAGTGGAGGAATACGACCCAATCGATCACCATCACGAGAATATTTCAGCACTTGACGCGCGAGTGCGATTGGGTTCTTGACGCCTTGAGTCAGTGGACGTGAGCAGACAGGTTTGAATGACTTCCTCAACGGAATCACCTTGGACTGCACCTATACCTCCGAATGCTTGATCCTTCCCGTCCATGATACTCGCGTCGCATTCGACAGTGCCATCCAAAGTCAAATTGGACCCGAAGCCTGCGGGCAAAACTTTGATGTAGTCAATGTCAAATGAGGAGTCCCGGACAACACGAACCAGCATTGAGAGACGGATCATCCTCGAGCACACAGATGGCTTGCTCTACCAGATCTACTGCAGAACCAGTTGCGGAGACAGCCGTTTTGCACGCGCTGATCGGTAGGATTCAGGATGAGATCCGCTGACTTGAAAAAGGATGTACCGCCCAAGAGCACGCTTCACTGCAGACTCTGAGGATTCGCTGTGGTTCCCAGCGCCTCCGTGAGCAGCGAGATAGATCATGTGGATCGTACTGATCCTGCTGAAAGATGCAAGTACTAAGTATGTAGACGACTCGGGCCAAGCTGATCAGAATCAACCGGATCCGGAGTCGCGAACGGTGACATCAATTGTTTCATGTGATTCTTGCCCCGCAATGGTTGCCTCCTCCGAAATGCTAGGACCGTGGCTTGCCTCCTTCTTCGTCTTACTACGAAACGCTGATCGTTATCCTCCACTCTCGCTATGATTGACCATCTCTTCGGTCGCCCCAATCCTTCCTGGAAGCGCACACAGGTAGCATCTTTTTCTCTTCGAATAATCACAGACTCTTCCAAGCTCATCGTTCTTCAAGGTCTTCCTCGTCATCTTCTTCTGGCTCTGGCGCATACTAGCGGGTCGCTCGGGTCCTCCGAGGCTTCTGTGGCTGAATCGCCTTAACAAGGCGCTTCGTAGGCTTACCCACCGACTCGAAGTTTCGTGGCTGACGAGGTCCTGCGTACAGAACGCTTCACGCCATGGCAAATCATAGTCAGCACCCTGACGGCGGTGTACGCAGTGCGAAACTTTGACAAGATCCTTGGTTTACAATGTACGTGACTGCTTCCGCATGTAACGCGACCGTCCTGAAGCTTTCGCTAGCTCCTGAGCCTTTGGCACGCTTGGTGATTTACGGCGGTATCAGCAAAAGTTGCTTGCTAAAGTCGCATTAGTATTCTCCATCTTACTACCGTGCCACTTGGATTGCAACTGGTCTCGATGCTGGATTCGCGACCGCCATGTCCATAAAGCCTAAATGGTTCCGAGATCTCTGCTCCATCGTGTTTGCTGGATACTACATACTCTATCCCAATGAAGGTGACGAAAAGGTGGCTCCGGTCTCACTCGGGCTTTGACTGTCTCTAAAACGCCATCAGCTCCGTCGTTTCAGAGCCGTGCCGACAGTGGAAATGCTTCGGACGACTTGGGAAAAGACAACAAATCCTTACGTGGGTGTCCTTCACTTTCGAAGTATGGACTATGGCTAAACGCGTCCAGATTCGCGCCCTCTCGCATCTTCCACACGTCAACATCAGGAGAAAGATACATCTCGCGAGACCGAAGTCGTCAAGCTATAGTCGCCCAATCACTGTCTATCTCTTCTATAATGGGACACCAAATCAGCTCAGGCAATGTCACGAACTCATTTTAGATATACCTGGTGGTGGCTTCATTGCCATGAATCCCGAACATCACGAAGACCGTCTTCGTATCTGGACTAGGACGGCCAACAAACCCGTTCTCTCCCTTGACTATGGGAAGGCCCCAGAATGTATGTGCTCGACATTCAGCAATGTTTTACAGACTAAGGCGCGCTTGGTTTTAGATCCGTATCCGTTCGCCATTGACGAAGCCTTTGATCTGTATCGCTTGCTCGTCGAATCAGGTGAGACTGAAATGGAACCCAAGAACCGTTTCTCACAAGCCACAGGTGGCAGTATCATTGGGATGTCTGGGACACCGCTTAAGATCATCATGACTGGGGATTCGGCGTGCGTGGCGACATCGGTCCACAGACATTTCTGATCATTTCTGAAGTGGTGCTTGCTTGGCTGTCAACGTCGTCTTCAAGCTACTGGAGCAGACAAACAACGGTCCTCATCGTGTTCTGCCCAAACCACACGCTATGGCTCTCAGCTACCCCGCCTTGGATTTCAATTATACGTCCTGGATGACTCCGGATAACTTACGCGTTCTGCGGAGCGAACAGTCGTCGGGCAGCCTTCAGGAGCTCTCAAAACAGAAAGAACACTTGAAGAGTGCTGTCGTAAGTCGTTCTTTGGTCCTCGCAAGGATTTCGCTCATATTTATATCACCAGAGTCCTTTGAGCATGACTGGCGACAGGCCAGGGATGCCAGCCAAGAAACTGAAGCGAAAGGGAAGCCGGAAAGACAACATTCGGGGATCTACGACTACGAGTGAGAACGAAGAAGGAGAGCATCCACTGGAGAATACACGTTTGAGCCGCTCCAAATCTGGACTCAGGACACCCATCGCTCGGCGCTCTTTCTTCCGACCCAGCTCAGGTATCTCGGATTCTAGTGACGAAGAGTCAGGGACCGAAGAGGGCGCTGCCTATCGCAGGGCCGAAGATACACCTCTTGAGTCTCGAGTCAAAGATGACTATTTTGCGCCCATACCGCCCGTTCCATTTGAATATGATCAGGCCCACGAACAGGGCGTTCTGTCCGCGGCTGTCGCCACTGCGAATAGTGAAGTGTGTGGGCCGAGCAGGACAGCGAGCCGCCATGCTCTTGGAACCCGAGTGACCATGACGAGCAGGACCGGCTACTTTACGGACAGAATCATCTCTCCAACAATGGTCTGCTAGCTCAACTATTCGTCTTTCTGCCACTAATTGCGACGGTTTCAGATGCGAGCGATGGCTATTCTGTATATTGGGCCGCATCATGACCCAGACTTTGCGACGGATTATCGCATATCGCCTGTTTTGGCACCAAGTCACCTGCTAGCGCAATTCCCTCCTTTGTTAATGCAATGCGGCGAGAAGGATCCTTTTGTGGACGACACGGTGGTATTCGCTGGGCGCGTCAGAGAAGCCAAGCGGGCGCGAAAGATAGAACTGGATCTTGCCTTGTCTGGGAAGAGCGCGCGATTCGGCGAGTCTCTTCGGATGAGCGGGTCTGAGATGTCTACGGATTCTCGTAAGTCGGCGATGAGGAGAGAGAGGGATCATCTGGCTCGGGAAAGTGAAGACGATTGGGCACAGATAGTGATTTTCTCGGAGTGGTCTCATGGATATCTTCAAATGCCTCTCATAATGCCTGAGGCTGTTGCAGTAAGCCCTTTCGTCACGGTCAATGTGATTGGATGTCAGCTAATGCCTCTCAGGTCATTGAAGAATTGGCAGAGTGGATTGATGACGCCTTCCATCGATTCAGCGACCCGAACCATGACACTCCCGTGCCTGCTTGTCGACGAAATTCTGGACCCGCACCGCCGAAAGCCAGGCTGGTCAAGCCTTCAAGCAGCCCTTACACTACGGAGACAGAAGAGACAGACGACGGCGGGATAACGTTTGTGCCCAAGAAGTACCAAGCATTGGCAGCTATCACCATCCCGGGAGATGACAAGTCGCGAGAACGGCTTGGAGTTGCCATACACTCCTCGGAGGAAACGCTCCATGACTCAGACCGGGCTTACAGCCTAGATTTGATGTTGGGGCTTGTTGACGGATATCATGTACCGGACCAAACCAATGGTCAGAAAGCGAACGGACCACGGCAAACTGGGCAAACGATAAGTGAAACCGAGTTGATGCGTCGACGGCGCCTGCTGGACTCTCATCTGAGTTCTCAGTAATGTGGCCAAATTGATCGTGGTCATCCCTACGTCCTATTGTAGATCATTTGTGTCTTACTGTAAGCTATAACGTATGATGTACAACAGATGTACAACACAGCTCTTAGCGCCCACTTAGTTCAAGTTGCGGCTTAAACGCCTAGGAACATTCTTAGTCTCACACGCAGCCGAGAAGCCGACACAGCCTCCGCACAGCATACTGATGGTGACTAAAGCGGCCGAATGCTGCTCCATTTGGCAATCACGTCCCTCAACAAGGCCCTGGAGAAAGGTTGTCTTTGACCACAACCATCACGTTCTACATACACCACCCAGTGCCTGTCTCCCCGCCCCGCCCCTGCACCCGACGCTCGAAGGGCGTCCGCTCACCGTGCAGGCTGCATTCATCCCATCAAACACTGGCGCATTCAAGCGTTCAGTCGGAATCGTTTTCGGGACTTGAATCTTGATAGCATGTCCACTGAGACGGAGTCAGGCGGCCCGTCAGAGCCACCACCTTGGACTCTACCTATGCCAGCACTTTCTGAGGCTCCCAGCTCCTCCGATCCTACAAAGCACCCTCTCACTAGCAAAGATGCGTCGATCCTCATAGATGCTCTGAACCGCCAGCAGTACCCGGTACACGCGCTGTACAATCCCGCTGATGGACCTATGATTCCCACCGAAGGGCCGGCCACCGAGCCAAATGGCCCGCGCACATACACTTATATTGCTGCACCGAATCCCGCCGCCTTTACCGTCCCACCTCCTGATCAACAATCTACAAATGCCGAAGCAGCATCATCCTCTGAGCACCCTCCGAACGACTCGTCCGAGCTCCGCCGCTCATCACAATCCCCGGATGCGTCTTCCACTCAGGGTGGCGTCGGAGCCAATCATTATCCTTCCTCCAGTGGTGTTCCTCGCCTTCCTCCGATCCTTCAAGTCGAGAAACAACAAGTCACCACATCCGCCACCCAGGTAGCCAGCGCAAACCGACGCAGAAACGAGGCGCATTTTCAATGTCCGGTTCCCGGTTGCGGCAGCACATTCACTCGACGTTTCAATCTTAGAGGTGAGCGGTGGGCTTGGTCAGTGTTTCAGACAATCCTAACGTGTGAGTCAGGTCACTTACGTTCACACACGGAGGAACGACCGTATGTCTGTCAATGGCCAGGCTGCAAGAAGGGCTTCGCTCGCCAACACGATTGCAAGTACGTCACAAGTGCAAGGTCTCCCTGGCACAGAGACTCACAGCTTGTCTAGACGTCACCAGGCTCTTCACACTGCCAAGGCACAGGCCAATGTCTGTCAAGGCTGTAAGAAGACATTCAGCAGACTTGATGCGTTGAACGTATGTTGTTTTGCACCAACATCGAGGTCTCACTACTGACATGATTGCCTCTCACAGAGACATCGTAAGCACTTGCGTCCGTTGATGCAGTTTACGGACACTCACTCCTTGTCTAGTACGCTCAGACGGTGGCGCAGAATGCAGACTGAAGCACGAGGCAGGAATGCCAGAAAAGAAGCAAACTGTCGAAACTGTAAGTGGAGAAAACCAGAGCATGATCAATTCGACTCCAGACGTGGTCATGTCGCACTCGTAGCCAGGGCTTACAACAACTCGACACGACATCATGGTTTTTTTCTTGTATCCTTGTAGTACAGTGGTACCCGAACCTACATCCATTAATCTTAGTTCTTCTTGCGCATCGGTCGCAAAACGAAGATTGGCTGGTTAAGTCCTCCAATTTTGGATTCGGACAGCCATCGTGAGCCTACATACTTAGGTGAATCCAATGCATGAGATTAGATTCGACAAAGCCAGAGCGGTTAGCGATCAGCGAGAACGTTATTCACATGTAAGCACTTTACCGGCAAATTGGGGCATGCCATTCCGATCACATTCTCTTCCTTCGACCACCAGCGGGCAGTATGGCTCTTCCCATGCTCATGAACAACGCGGAATGCGGACCTTCCAATGGCCTGCAGAACTTGTCGAAACGATTTGATCAAGACCGAGGCTTCCTCCAAGAAAGTTGCTGGTTATCTCAATAGCAGACGGTATGCTGATACTTTTCCAGGATCGCGTGGTCACGGACCGTGCTGGATCTTCACGAAATGTAGGAAAGTTACTTTCCACCATTGCTCTAGCTGAGTCGAGTCAGACCTTCCGGAGTCAAACAGCGGCGCACGTAGACCAGGACGCAGCACGTTTCTTTGGTTCATCTAATGCTGGACCGGGCCATGCATTCAATCTTTCGGAAATGAATGCGTCCCTTCCTGTCCTCGATGGATCAATGCACCAGCAACGACCACAACTTGCAAGTGCCAATTGGGCAAGCGACTTCATGCTTCAAGGTCAAGGTCAAGTGGCGCAAACGCCGCAAGTTCAGCAGACCGAGGCTACTCCGTACGCTTCAGCGATACAAGTACCTGGGTCCCGTGGTATGTACTCCTTCCGATTGAAGATGGCGTTTATTAATTGCCACTGTAGACTTACAGCCGTGGACAGCTATGGCATTACGGCCAAGTTTCGTCTCACAGTTGCCGATGTCTCCAAATGTACAGATCGCTACTCCTCAGATGTCTGACCGTACGGACCTTACCGTCTCTATTGAACTAGTCTCACTCTACATATAGACATCTCCTGGGACAGAGAATTTGCGTCACAAGAACAGCATCTTTCTGCCATCGAACATCAACAGACTACGCTGGAAAAGCCGGCTGTAGAACAAGATGAACTGGCGCGTACAGCGGGAATGTTGCTGGAAACGGTCCGGGATGAGCAGAACCCGAAGTTCAAGAACAGCGCGTTCATGGGCTTGATGCAGCAGCTGAGAGATCGCGAGGTCACCGTCGATGGCAATACGATGGTCACAGTTGACAATGCTACGAGTTACGCGCCGGGCTCGTCTTCATCTAAGGGCAAAGGCCGAGCAGTGGAGCCTCTACCTTTCATCCAGACTGCCCAGATGCCGAGTTCCCAGACCTCAGCATTCTTACCCCAAGTCAACTTGCCTCAGGAAACCGACATTGATGCCTATTTACGACAAGAGAACGAGGAGTACACGTCTTTTTGGAAGCAGGTCGCGGAAACCAAGTCGGAAGCGAATCCGACTGCTACAGAATGGGACCACCTTCAGGCTGACTGGGACCAATTCGAGGCAACTAATACTGGCGTGCGACAGCTTGACCCTTACCAGTTCCAGTACAACAACCCGTACCTTTTGGGCGACTCAACTAGGACCCGACTTCAGTCCGTACGCGACGGAGACGCGCGACTTGCTATTTTTGAGGTGGACACTTCCTCAAGTAGTTCAGAAATTTCCAACTGAGACCGTTCGCAGAGTGTTCTCGAATTAGAAGCTGTTGTCCAGCGTGATCCGTCCAATGCGAAAGCATGGTATGATCTTGGCGTCAAACAGCAGGAAAACGAACGCGAACAGAAGGCCTTGCAAGCGCTTACGATGGCTGTTGATCTGGATCCCAATCGTCTTTCGAGCTGGTTGGCACTAGCTGTATCGCATACGAATGATGGTGACCGGACGGGGACGTTTGCGGCTGTGTATGAATGGGCCAAGAGGAATACCCAGTATGCTGATGCTGTTCGCGCTCAGTTGGAGAATATACCTTCGGAGGTGTATGTTTGGGACGCAGATCTCAGTCGGCGGTTGACTGAATGCTTGATGACCATGGCGCGTATCGGCTCTGGCCAAGGCATAGACGCGGATGTCCAAATCGCCCTCGCTATCATATTCAATAGCAACGAGGTATCTGACGGTCTATCTTGCTGTTATAAGATTTCTCATCGTGGCCCCAGGACTATGCAAAAGCACAAGACTGTTTTAGAACAGCACTGGCCGTTCGACCCGATGTGAGTGATGTAGTGCTCGGAACGAACACGCTCATCTCATGTATGCTCACGCAGGATTGGCTCTTGTATAATCGGGTTGGTGCTACCATGGCCAATAACGGTCACCCAGAGGAAGCACTGAGTTACTACTATCGAGCGTTGGAAATGAACCCTGCGTATGTACGAGCAAGGTAGGCTCTCCCTGTAAGCCGTCGTTCTGTGCATTTACGATGATGTAGGTTCAACCTCGGCATTTCGTGTATCACTCTGAAGGTTCGCCAGGCTCGCGTCGATATCTGCCATTTTGCTGACTCGGACTACAGCGTTATCAGGAGGCAGCGCAACATATTCTAGATGCCCTTGTTCTACAAGAGTCAGACTCAGCTCCGGAAGCAGATGCCCTCAAGAGTGACCAGCGCGGCCTGATGTCTCGCGCCTTGTGGGATAGCCTGAAAAGCGCATGCCTCCACCTTCAGCGTCTGGATCTGGCTATCCTTTGCGACCAGCGGGACCTTGAGAGTTTGTCTGGATACTCTTGAGACAAGTGCAGATATTGACATTTGTGTGTAGGCTTTCGTGAGAAGTTCACAGAGTAATGACTGAGGTAGCCAGCCGCTCAGATATGCATACAATTTACATCGTCGAATACACATTATGCTTGTTCGTTATGATTCTGAGTTTCAGAGGGTATTTGGTTCTGGCAGACTTGAGGAAGATGATTGCACGAAGAGGTCCGTTCGCGTACCAGCATTGTTTTGAGACACGTCGAGCTGGGCAACCATGTCAATATCAGCTTGGGAGATGTTGGTATCATCGAGTGCGCGCTTGAGTTTGGCGTTGATCTGTTTCTTCGTCTCAATCTCTTGCTTCTGCTGCGCGAGCGAGTCTCGAACATCCTGCACATCGAGGTCGGTCATACGGATGAGGGTGGGTGGACGTCGTATCATGGCCGTCTGTCAAGCAGATGAGTCAACAGTGAGCAAAGGCAATGCGAAAGACATGCCGACCTAAGGACGTGTGTGCGGCAACTGCGGCGCAGGTGCACAGAAGGAGGCGATGACCATCAGAGTCGCATAAAACGAGCTACTGCCGCTCGGCCCCGCGTAAAACACACGCATACAACACCTCTCTCAACGACCACCACCTACCCAGACCATCTTCATATTCCGGCAAAATGGAGGCCCTCATGCGTGCTACAGATCTTCTCAAATCCTTCCGCGTACGTGTTCTGTCCACGCTTGTAATTATCGGTCAATTCACGGAAGAACACGTCGGTCAATAGGAAACTAGACTGTCGGCCATACGCTCGCCTGCAGAGTTTTTCGACTACCAGCGGATCTCACGGCCGGCGGATTTCAACCAGGCAACACAGGTCCGCCCATTTTCTCTCATGATTACCGCGTTCGCCTGACCTCTCGTGCCAGAGAATATCCTACAATACGCGCTACTTCTCTGGTCGGTCTCAGAGACAACTGTGAACCGTAGGACAATCGCTGAATCCATTTCTGCAGGCAATTACGGCTTGATCATAGCGGTTCTCGCCGTGTACTCTCTGATTAGTAACCCTCTGTTGCTCATCGCCATCGGTTTCCTTGTCGGCGGTTTCGCACTCATCAACAGATTCGGTTCGTTCCGCGTCCCCCTTCGCGTTGCATCTGTACTGATTTTCGTAGCCCCCGATCCCGTTCAATTTGGCGATACCACTGTCACCCAAAAGCACCTCTACACCGGCCTGTTCGTCATCGGCATTCCTCTTCTATGGATCGCCTCGCCGGTCATGGCTTTCTTCTGGCTGGTTGGCGCCTCCAGTGTACTCATCTTGGGCCACGCAAGCTTCATTGAACCGGGTGTAGAAAGCGAGTACGCTGCCGTCGATAATGCCGTATAATGCACATATAATGAACTGGACATTTCCCTACTGGAGTAATTTAGACTTAGTTGAAGCAAGTGGTCGTCCGTTCTTTACCTTCTGCTTGTTCTACTTGTTGGACCCATTGTATTGTGAATCTATGGAATCGTTTACAATAAATATGTGTGTTGTTGGAAAGCGAAACTCGAGTGCAGCTAGCAGCTAATAAATACATGGAAGGCGAAAGAGAGAGAGATTGGGTAAGATTGTCAACTTGTGAAATGTGTAAAGATGCAATGCTATAAATGAGATTGTCCGTTGATATACAGAAAAGGCCTCTCCAGAAGCGCTGACAAGCCCAAAAGGAGCCGAAATCTCCTGGCGTGAGGGAGCACCTGTGCCCAGGTCACGAAAGAATGACGGGTGAGGGGTAAGGAGCGTGAGGCCCACGAGCAGGCGCAGTTTCATGTCAAACATGAGCGGTCAGTACGAAGGCGTGTGTGGCGTCATTCATTATGGATGGATTATTTTTATGCAAGGGTCTTGGTGGGCCACCATATGTCAGAAGGGCATCCGAGAAGGTCCGCCGTATGTCTCTGCACGGGAGAACGGAGCGCGTCCACCCTTTTTGGTCTTCGTCGGAGGCGGGCAAGGGCTGTCACCGAGGTCAACGTCCGTTTCGTCGCCATCGTCTGCGGCGGAGGTAGGGCTCGATTCCGCCAATGTCATCAGAGAAGCCCCGCCACGACGCGTGCGCGCGGCATTGCCAGCAGCATACACATGGTTGGAGCCACCATTTGAAACAGTGTTGCGTCTCGGAGGAGCCAGCGCAGAGGTCAGTCTGTTCTGGCCGTCGCCATAAGCATACGACTTGTGGCGTCCAAATTTGGCTTTGCGGAACTGATCAAGGTCTTCCCGGCGGGATGCAGCATGCTTGGGATCGTCCATGGTGACATATCCGCGGGGTTCGCAACGCTGAGGCGCTGTCTTGAAGTAGTTGCAGTAGCCACCCTCTAGCACGTAGACCTCGGGGTAGTGGATGTTGGGATAGGAATGATGATTCGCAGCTCGATCTTTCGAGCGAAGATGCTTAGCGCTGGGGTGAAGGTCAGACACAAAAGAGGAAGAGAATACACGGCAACAAACAAAGTAGGGGCACGTTGTGCGCTGAACTCGCAATGGAAGATCAAGATAGTCTTCAAGTGACCGTCGCCGCTAACAGACGGCTTGGGTTTGGTCAAACTAGGGCCCAGTAGCACCTCCTCGATTGCGGACGTAGAGTTGATGTTGACGGCACCAGCAATGTGGCCGCCAGCGTATTCATAGTCAAAGCGGCAGTCAATGATATGGAAGTCGTGCATCTTTTCATCGTAGTGGCCGTCCAAGATGGCGTTGAGCTTCACACACGAGGATAAGCCGGTGTAAGAGCTCTGAACTAGATGAACATACCGTCTCCGGTGTGATTCTCATCAGTCCATCCTCGGGAACGCGATGACAAGGGAGGATTTTGCCCATCCGCTCGTTGTCGCCAAATCCTGGCAAACCACTACCGACGAGTTTCCCAGGACTCTCCTTCATTTTCAAGGCAGTAGCTCCCGTCAGGGGACGGAAGTCCTCAGTGCCATCACGACGCCGTAAGGTCTTGACCTGTTGGCGCTTGGCATACGCTTGAGCAGGAGATGAGCCATCGGGCTCTTCGAACGACGCTTCTTCGACAAACGGCGAATTCAATAGTGAAGTCGCGATCGTCGCAGAGAATGCGCGCCGAGTGGGGGAGGACATGCCTGGGGATCGCCTCGAGCTCTTCGTCGTGCGCAAGAATGGGGAAGGCACTGCGCCCAGCATCCGAGGATTGTACAACGGCAGACAACGCTGGACGGCGGAAGCGCGACAGTCCAGGAGCGGGTCCGAGGCCAAGATTAAATGACTTAACCGGTTGTGGGCGACCGACTTGGCGATCTGACGGGGAGGAGTGTATGTCGGGAGACGACGAAATCTCTGGCTCGGCATCGGGGAAGACTGAGCGAGACTTCTTCGCCTGGCGATCGGATGGGCTTTCGAAGGAAGCGCC
This sequence comes from Strobilurus luchuensis, assembly GCA_019915105.1. Taxonomy (NCBI): domain Eukaryota; kingdom Fungi; phylum Basidiomycota; class Agaricomycetes; order Agaricales; family Physalacriaceae; genus Strobilurus; species Strobilurus luchuensis. The sequence continues at coordinate 1,898,529 of JAHLMJ010000005.1, forward strand.
CGGAGAGGCAGTGTCGTAGAATAGATTCGCGAACGCGGGAACACTCGAGGCAACCGGGGGAGTAGCTGGAAAGATGTGCGAAGTCGAATCATCCGGTGCAATGAAGGACGTGTCGACGTCCATCGCGTCGTCCATAGGTGAAGGATTGGCCTTGGAAAGTTCAAAAATTACGAAATCATTGAGCCTGTGGATGACATACCACACTAGATGACGTCTCTATTTGAGGACTGGCCATGAGCCATTCCATGGGCAAGGCTGAGCGCTGAGTACCCTTACAGCTTGACTGAGAGGATACAGGCTTCTCTCGTTGAGAGTTGAAAGTAGAAGGATCATCCTGATTGCTGACATCGGCACCGAACATCCTAGCAGCACTCGTAAAGGCGCGGGGCCGTTGGAAGAGCTTCATGGACGAGTTCTTGGCAGCGGGCATGGGAGATATGTCCATAGGTGAACCGAAATCAGCGACAACCGGATCATGATCTGGAGAACCCAGCGAGACGTTTGACGCGAAGGATGATTCCAAGCCTGACGGAAGAGAGTCGTCGAAGTGGTTTTGCATGGTCCGCGAGGTAGCTTGGCGCTTGCGCGAAAGCAAAGAAGGGACCTTCAAGAAAGATGAGGTAGACATGTCGGGAGGGGAAGGTGAGCTCCGGTCGAATGAGATTCTGCGTTTTCTAGAGTAGTATTGGAGTTCTGTATGGTCATCATCGCGAACAAACATTGGAGGGCAAGAAGGAGGTGCAGAGAATCTCGGTCAGAAGAGGTCAACACCAAAGACAGGCGACCGACAGACCTTATTAGAATCGTAGCCCGCAAGAAAGAGTCTTTTGGCTGAGCTTAAAGGGAGACAATCAGCGTTTGTTCAACTTGCTTGCGTCACGGTATCGCGGTAACAAAGAAGAATTTAAATCCTTTGTTCATCCCAAATTGGAACAAAGCAGTTGTCTTGTTGTCCGCGCGGACTATCCAGGTGAGAGGGACGAACCTTGAAGCGTAAGGAACGTGTCAACGGAGGAGGCCGCGCCTAGAGAAACAGTTACTCGTCAGGGAGAAGGTCTGGCAAAGACAAGTGCTGCTTGATTCTCACGGCACTAAAAGGAAGCAATCCTGGCTTGGAATATGGACAGTTGTAGGTCCGGACTTGTTTCGAAGATTAGCGCACATATCAAATATTCAGAGAATGATGGCACCTAGAACGCTCAAATACAGCAGCCTACCAGTGACCACCTCCTCTAACGATTGTCGTGGTCTTCACGGAAAAGTCAAACCCCCTGAAACTCGTGATCGTGATGTGCTAACCCCAGTCCTGAGCCACGGGCTCCAGCGGGGCTCATCGCCTTGAGGCTCAGCTCACCCTGGCTCAAGCCTCACCTTACATACGATCACTCTTCTGTACCAGCACGAGACAGAGCTTGCCAGGAGCTTGCTACTGAGCTGCTTCGTGCTCTACAAGCCAGCAGATCACTCCTCCTGAACGTCAATGTCGACGATCACTTCGAGATTGTCCGCCGCAACTTCCAAGAACTTCCTATGCACTTGAGAGCCTGCAACAGCTTGCGCAATCAAGAGAGCAATTCGGACACGATCTCCAACGTATATAATCACAAAGGACAGTATGATCGGGACCATGGTGGCGCGTAGAACGGCGGTGCTCCATCGCAATCGCTAACTTTGGGGTGCAAGTCGCGACAGTTGGAACGAGATTGAATGAGTAGTTTGTAGAATCTTGGAGGATGCTACAACGCGCTCAGTTTGCTCGTACTAGGCTACTTCAAAGTATCTGTGTTTTGGATAGAGTCGTATTCAGAGATCAAAAACAGATCAAAGCCTGGCCTCAAGATAAACCTTCCAAGTTCTGAAAGCTCTCTATGATATCAACCAGGTCCAAGTTCAGTGAAACTTGGAAGGCAGGTAGCAGACGAACACGAGTCGAATTCGAAAAGTGCAACTTGAACTTGGCGCGATTGGGGTTTTGGCCCATGCCGGCGGCAGATCAAGGCAGGCATCTTCAATGAAGGCTCTGCCAGTGCCTTGCCTCCGACCACCATGGCGGAGCTGGACTCGTTGACCGAGTACGACGACATTACTGCCTGGATCAACGACACACTTCCAGAAGATGACCCATTTACTGGGCTTTCTACACTCGACAAGAAAATCCTCGAGCTTCTCGGCGCACTTGATGCCGCGTCGGAGGACACGTCGTCGCAGCTCGAACGTACCATCGATGATGTTTCGCGCAGCGTCCCGCGACTCGCTTATGATTTGCACTTCATGAAGGATGGCGCCATAACTCTTCATCATCAGTGCGTGCTGCCCGATCGTGGTCAAATGTATGTGCTGATCATGTAGACTCGCAAAGGTTCACGAGCGTTCCAAGGCTGCTGTACCTGATCCCACGAAGCAGGCGCTCGATAAACTGCATATTCTTGACAACATGAAGCGACATATGGAGGCCGCGCGGGACGTTCTACGGGAAGCGGAGAGCTGGAGTACGTTAGAGATGGAAGTTACTTCCCTTTTGTCCGACAAACAGTATGCGAAGGCCGCTGCGCGTCTCTCTGAGGCAAATCGCAGCATGGTTGTCTTCCAGAATACCCCGGAGTACGACCCACGTCGGACTCTCATGATCAACCTACAAAATCAACTTGAAGCATCGCTGAGCTCGGCCCTCGTCGCCGCTATCAATGTGCAGGACTCAGACTCCTGTAGGAACTATTTCAGCATCTTCTCGGACATACAGCGAGAATCGGAATTCCGAAACTACTACAACGGTTCCAGGAGAGCCTCGCTCATAACCTCATGGCAAACCACCAGACTATCGGACTGTGACGAAGATGGCACTCAGACGTTTTTGGACTTTTTGCGAAGCTTCTACGCAGACTGCCTCACTCTACTCAACCACGAGCGCACTGTCATGCCCTCCATTTTTCCGGACGCCGCAGCTTCGCTGTCTGCTCTCGTGACATCTATCTTTGCTAGCCTTCAGCCTTCATTCTCTCACCGCCTCGCCTCAGTCTCCAGCCACTACGGTGATGCAACACTCAAAGTGCTCATCGCGCTGTTCAAGGAGACAGAGGACTTTGCATCGGCGGTGCAAAAGATTAGCGAGAAGATCACATATACCAAATCCGCCGACGAGCCTCCTCATTCACCCACCAAATCACGACGTCGCTCTATGCGTATGTCAATGTCATTCCGCCCTGGTCCTCTGCGCTCTTCTTCCAGCAACCAGAGCGTTGCAAAGGTTGTCCCTCTGTCTGAATGGGAACAGGAACTTTTCCAACCTTTCCTCGACTTCCAAGTCGATTTCGCGTCATTGGAGCGACGTTGTCTCGACAATGCACTTATAGCCGTCATCAACCTTGACGATGGTCTGCAGAGAGATGCGGACAGTGCTCGTCTACTTCGGGAACGATCTGTGGATGCCTTTGGTGCAGCAGAAGAAAGCATCACGCGCTGTCTTGCTTTCACACACGGTTATGCGAGTGTGGGCCTTGTTCAGGCCCTGGACTCGTTCTTCAAATCATTCATGGATATGTGGAGCCGCGAAGTCCGTCTGCAACTCCAAGCATCTTCTTCGTCGCCCTCGTCAGAGCCAGACGAGGATGATGGACTCGATTATAGCGCTGATGATTGGGCGGCTTTCCAATTGTCCCTTCATCTCCTGTCATCTGCACGCAATGTGCATGAACGACTCGTGTCCTTCGAATCCAAATTGCGCGCCAACATCAACCAGATCTCTACCGCATTCCGTCTAGCGCGAGAGGACCCTTCCACCTTCTCCACATCCGCATCTCGACGGCATCTCGAACAGTCCATCCTCCACTCAGCTGAACTACACGCGATACTAGAACCGGCGCGGCCTGGTCATGGGGATCCTCTCCTTGTTGAGGCTCGCACGTCCATCTTTGAATTCGCGCGCGTCTGTCAGCAGTCGCTGCAACAGATCATCTTGTCTCCCTTGATCAAGTCATTAGACGGATACAGTTCCCTGGCGGTATGGGTCTCGACCGAAGACCCTAAAGGCAAAACCCAATACAATGATTTACACGTTCCGACCTTCTCTCTGGACCCCACCGAGAACGTCAAACGCGTAGCGGAGGGATTGTCGAATCTGCCAAGACTATTCGAAGGATATGTGGACGATGACGCACTGTCATTCTCTTTGGACACGCTCCCATACATCCAAAGCCCCGTCGGTGAGCCGCATCAACCGATGGCGCATGCCCGCAGGCAGTCCGTGTCCGTGATCAGCAAGACTCTGGATCGCGACGCTGTCTCGAGCGCCTGGCTGAGCTCCTTCGGGCAGACGTTCCTGGTGCATCTGACCAAGGAGGTGCTCCCCACAATTCAAGAGCTTTCGGGGCCAGGGGCAGCCCAGCTAGCGGTTGATCTGGGGTACATATCACACAATGTTGACGTGCTCAATGTGGAACTGGAGGATCTTAACCGGTGGCGGCTCTGTGTCGAGACGGAGGATTTGGAGGCTGTACAGGTCAAGGATGACATCTGGAGGGAGGTTGCACGCATGCGGAAAAAGTAAGTCAAGAGACGAACATGTGTGCATCCGATACATGGGAAGCGTCTATTTACTGTACGGACCCCAAGGATCTATTATAGCTTCAAGTCGAATGTGTTGTCTAACTCCAAAACCTCACAATCTGCTTGACTGCCATCGCCGATCTGGGTTTCCACACACGTGAAGTCCATCTCGTCGAGGACGGTCATAGGTTGATGCCAGAGGGCACGGTTGTACACGATACCCTGGGACACGTCCGCTTTGAATGCGCGAAGAGTGGCGAGGTCAGGCTTGCCGTCACTGCCCGTCTTAGCTACAACAACCAGGTACCCTCTTCCATTCCCGCCCATGGGAATGAAGGCTTGGTTGGTGTGAGCGTGGCGCTCCATCGCCCGAAGCTGGAGAGTTTTCGGCGGCTGGCAGTGGTAGACGGACAATCCCGCCGTCGCCTGTGATTCGGCCGGATAATTGGACTCAAGGAGTGAGAGCTTGTGGAATTTAGAAGCGGATCCGAAGTTGGCAGGTGTTATTTTCGTGCCCTTCGGTGCGGAGGCGTGGTCAACATAAGCTTGAATAACTTGACCAAAAGGCGCAAACGCCTCCGGAGTTAGAGGAAGCACAGGTAACGAGAGTGTTGATTTCGTTTGTGGGAGGTCCGCGGTCATCAGCGGCGTCGACACATGTTCGGTTAGAAGACCGGGTACGAGGGAGGCGGGTGACTGAGTGCCCATGACGCGAACTCGCTTCAACCCGCCGTCCGGATATATTGTTATCTTAATGTGGGTAAAGGCACGGTCCTGCACATTTTCCAGTTGAAAGTAGTGCTGACGATGTGGGCCAAGTTTAGTGCGAGGCAGAATAGGAACCCAGTCATCGGCATCGATGTTGGTGGTGGCCACAATGTCACAACTCTCAGGGAAGTTGCCCTTGAAATGTGCGGTGTCGATCTCAACGTGCTGAAGGTAACCTGGAAGACCACTTGACGCGTTCTTAGTCGCAAGCTGGTAGACGTGAAAGACGTCTTACAGCTTTATCAAGGCCCAATCGCAATGGCCCTTTTGCCGACTACGTTTGGTCTCCCAACCATCGCCCATGTCCTTGCCCCGGCCAGGCAGGATGAGGTTTGAGCCGACGCCAAAATGTTGATCAGAGGTCGCCTGCACCGACCCGCCAGCAAAAACATGAGCCAGGTCGAACAGCTCTGTCAGGTCGCGTGGATGGACAGGGATCACATCTCCATATGCGCGGAAACGCGCTATCCCACCGTCAGGATACATGTTCAGTTTGACATAATTGACTGGGGTAGATTTCGGAATATTGAAGTAATGATGCGCATTAGGGCCGCACTCTGTTTTCGGGAGAATTTCCGACCACTGGGGGGCAATCATGAGTGTGGCGCCGGCTATCAGCAGTCAGAGAGGACATACTCTGGGGTCATCGTGGGTAGGTATTATCTCAGGAGGGCCAAGGAAGGCATCGATGGACACGGCCGGAGCCTCGTTGCCGTTGAAGTGAGAAGTGTCGACATCGAAGCCGATGAGCGCGCCCGATGTACCGAGCTGGAGGATGCACCAGTCGTGAACAGGATTATGGCGGCGCGATTCCCAGCCTGAATACAGGGCGCCGTTAGGGCCGAATTGCCCCTTGAGACTGGGTGCGGGCTCGACAAGGATGAGCTGGTCAGCAGATGCGAAGAAATCGTCAGAGACAGCGAGGACGCGGCCACCGATGGCCACGCTGGAAAGCTCAGTGGCATCGAAAGGGTTCATGATGATGCTGGAGAGATTGTAGGCATGCGCTGGGCAGTAGCGGCTGCCCGGAATGATCTCGGGCCGTCAGTCCTAAAGCCGAAGCTTCACCTGGTTCTGCGCTTTCCTTCTTGCCTTCATCACTGCTGTCGTCACTCGCCTTCCCCGGCCGACGCGAGCTCTCATCCACCGCGACCAGCTCAGACGCCTCGCCGACACGCACTGCTTCCAGTAGCTGACGGGAACCATCTCGTCACTCTCTCTTCTGCCCATGATTCCAATAGCACCGGCTCCCCCAGCTTCAGCAGCTGCGTTCGTCAACCCCGCCGCCATCGACGACGGCGGCGCCAAACGCGCCAAGCGCAAGCACAGCGACAGCAATGACGGGACAAGTGCCTCAGCTGGCTCCGGCCCTAGACATCCAAAGAAAAAGAAGGCAACCAGAGCCTGTCTATTATGTCAGAAAAATCACATTACCTGTGACAATGGCTCGTCTACTCTCAAATTCATGCACTTTACGTCTCTCTAACGTGTGTCCCACAGCTCGGCCGTGTCAACGATGTATCAAACGCGGTGTTGCTGATAGCTGCACCGAAGGTCTGCGCAAAAAAGCGAAATACTTGCTGGATGACGAGGAACTCGATCAACTCAAGCGTACAAAGTCGCAGCCACCCCAGACGACACCGCTCCCTGAGGATCCCATGCCGGATCCAGTCTTTGCACCTTCCTACGACGCAAATTTTCCTTTCGGCTCAGAAGCAGCAAACCTGGAGTACTCCATACTCTCTGCCATTCTTGGAAACCCGAGCCCGTCAGACTCAACCAACACCCCGCCTTCGGACTTTTGGCCGTCGGTCCCTTACAACCCGCCCTTTCTTACCTACCCGTATCAGGATCAACCCCAGGCAGATACCCAGCAACCTGAAACCATACAGCCAGAGCTCACTGAAGTGTCCACGGACGTCTCAACCGCCGATGACCTTGACAGCCTGCATCCCCTACAGCCCCGTTTTCCCCTCGACAACCGTGCTCGTTCACCCCCTCTCTTTACCGATGTCATTTCAGACTCTCTTGTCGAGCCACCTGCTACCAACCTCCAAACCATCAACGACCGCATAACAAAACCATATGACTACACCGAGGGCTATCATTTCCTGATGAAGCACCTCCCTTCCAGGTTGGTGTCGCGTGCTCAAAGGCCGTATTACCCTCATTGCTCAACGCGACTTCAGGTTTGAGAAGAACGACATTCTTCGCATTGTCCGTGCTCTCGCTATATTCCGACCGTCACTCATCGCCCTCCAAATGCCTCTTTCTTTAGACGATGAAGTATTCGTCGAAAAATGCTTTCAGCGGTCATTACTGGTGCGGTGCATATTATTCGTGTCTATCAATGGCTTATCGCCGAGCCAGGAACTCGATAAACTGATATCATTCTCTGGTACCCCACCCACCGTTGTTTGGCGACGAACCGGTGAAATCTGCCTGGTAGCACCCGAATTCTGCATGCTAACAGAATGGTCTCTGGATGACCTCCTGCCGGTTGGCCGGAAAAAGTATATTTACGAGGTGTGACGGCTCCTTTCCCCCTTATACATACCTAACATCTGCAGCTCTTCGAGAACCAATCTGTCGTCGAGTACTGGGAGAAACTTTGCGTCTCATGCTTTTGAGAACTCTACGCAAAGCGTTTACAGTCATTGTGTGCTCCTGAAGCCCAACGGCGCGCCCGTGCCCTCGACGTTCTGCTTTTCGATACGACGAGATCTGTTTGATCTCCCTAGTGCCGTCATTGTGAGCAGGCGTTGACATGTTCCTGCCATGAGGCTAACCCTTTCCAGGTCAATGGCTGCCACTATTATAGCATGTTCTCACCCTTCTTTTTCTCGTCTTCCTCTTCACGTTGCATTTACTTACTTTCTGCTCTACTGCTCACTGGCGGTGTTCATATGTACATCAGTCACTGGCATTACATACTATCAAATTCACGCATGGATCTCCTGTACGGATGGAACCTTCTAGGACACATTTGCCTTGAAGGATTATCATCACTTATTTCTTATTTATTCATGGAGGACGTAGCTAACTGGGTTTGATGATAATGATACACATTTTGTACGAGTAGACCACGTTCACTACTGCCATCCAATTTGAAAACGGGGCAAAGGCACAACGGTAACACCACTTCCGACCTCAGGATTGCCCATGCTCCTCCAGCATGCCCCGCACAAAAGCATGGGCTTTCACCCAGGCGATCGTCACCCACGATGGACCACACTGCCGCTATCCTGCAGCACACGCGCGGCACAAATCTACCGGTAGAGGCGTGAGTTGCAGCGTGAGTGGGTACCCTGTGGACGGATCGTCGCTGTGTCGTATCCTGTCCGTGAACACGAACTTGAGAACGCTATCAGTGATCCATGATTGTTGAACACACCTGATCTGATCTATCACCGCGAAATGCTCGCAGTTGCCTTGATGGAGGATCCAGTACGGCTCTTGGGTTCGCAAAGATAGCGAAGCGAACGTTACATCGAACATCGATTGGCGTGACTTCTTGATGCCTGGGTTGTTCCTCTGGATGGTGGGGTGAGAGACGAGTTTGCTTGGGAGTCAGATCAGCGCAGGAGAATGAAGGAAGAAAGAGCAGATACTCGGCGTAGTCGACTTCGTCCAGTCCGTCCCCATACAGTGTGCCTTCGACTAATATGACTGAGCCGCTACTGGTGGACGTGTCATCGGGGTACTGGTACATTACGCCACTAGGTACGGAGGTTGGGACGGGCAGGTCGTTCGACGAGCAGGGAAAGACTTCGAATAGATCACCGAGAGTTTGCGTAGATAGTAATGCATGCTGAGAGGTCCTCCCCAAGCCGGACGCCCCCTTTGGAGTAGATTGAAACAATGATGAGAGCCTCGTGGTCCGTCTCGTTCACGCTCTCCCCCGGGGACGACAATTTCTATACGTGACGGTAAGAAGACGCAATTGACACGCGCAGAACTACCCACAATCTTGGTCAGAGTGTTTTGGTCCGTATGTTGGTCGGGCCGTGAAGAAGCAGGTTTCGGTAGGATAACTAGAACGTGAGGTACAATTGGCAAGGTTGAGACAAGAACGAACCGATAGCTAGATAGAACTTATGCTGATTCAGGCAGACTTTGAGGTCACTAACTCAGAAGAAAGCTCGTCGGCGTTGTCTATCAAGTCCATAGGCCTTCTTCTCTTGGCCGCGGATGGTTTGGTGGCGCGAAAGAAGGTGTCCATGGCATTGTCGTTGTTCTTTGATGAGGTACGCAGAGAGCTGGGGTTTATCCCAGATTTTCTTGACAGGGTTTTTCAATGTCTTCAACCCTAATATTCTGTCAGTTGACGCGTCGAAGGCTATGATGACGACTCACTGGAAGTCCTCTTCAGCTGGACATTCGTTCGGCAGAGGCAGCTGGGAGTACGAATTGAGGAAGTCAGAAATATTTAATAGTTCAGATGGCGGGCCGAAAATGGCCACTAAAAAGCTTGAATGCTTGCAGAGACGGAGACCATGAAGGTAAGTAGCAAGCAAGTAGATGATTTCCCACGCGGAAGCCGATGACGTAGAAACTAGTCGCGTCGGCCCGCCGTACAGAGATCCAAGCACCTTTTCCACATCACGCGACGATACGATAGTATAGAAGCCGGACCACATTCTCAAGCATCTAAAGAGCTTGTCAACGGCTGCACTGACACCCTTCTCTCCTTTAACGATCTGCTGTAAACCATGCTTGATGGAGCAGAGTGTAGGCTGCATTTGTCACCACCCAAGCCTCACTGACATCGCCCAGCAGCCTAGCAACTTGACGCTGCTGGACCCACCTTTTGGATCATTAGTAATTAAAACTTCAAGCAGCACAGCCGCAGAACGCCTAGTGTCCATGATTTCGCATTATCCAATCTGAACAGCTCAGGACAGCAAGCATTCACAGTGCAGATATGAACAGTGCTCGGATCGTCACATATCTTATCGACACTGGAGACAGAGTGGAGAAGAAATAATTGGATCAAAAGTGATCTGTTGTACAAATATAACTAAGGTATAAATATGGTCGTCAATCATGTTTGATTGACCGATACATCTGTGTGCGCAAGCCAAGAGCCCCATTCTTCCCAGCTAGAACATGTCAGCTATCAGCCCACCGCAGCAGAATGGAATAGCACTGACTTGAAATCAGGCGCGCGGCTGACCACATATCCACTGTTTCATTTCCTAGAGGTAGGATATTGAAGTTTGGAGCGTAGGCGGTCATCTTGGTTGAACACATCGGCGATAACATGAGTGATACATTCTTGTGCGTCTGGTCTTGCGTTGAGAACCATCTTGCAGAGATTGAGTGTTTTAAGTCGGACACGAACGAGGAGTACCCACCCGAATGAGAAAAGCTCTGAGGGGGACACGATACATCAGGGAGAGCACTGTAGGTGGTTGCCATAAAGTCGGGAAGGCCAGCTACTTCCCGTGAGCGCTTCGGGCGTGTTTCATTGGATCCCGACAGGTTGACGTCTCCGAAGCTCGAAATACCGTCTAGCATATCCCTAAAGGCATGTATGGAACATGTCAGTTGGATGATACGCGATGTCAGCACGACAAGCGTACCATAAGCGGCCTGCTACTCTCCAGCTGATGATAAATGTAGTAAATACTGAGATAGAACAAGAGCATGGGATACGAACCGAACCGAGCTGCATTTCAGTATGTGTAAAGCATTTTCGAACGTCCACAATCTCTTTCTTGAGGTTCAGCGCAAGTCCAGATCGCTTCGCACTCCATATGGTTCATTGACAATACGATGCCAGATATGAAAGCGCCGAAACTAGAAGGGGATGAGTGTTTGATGTGCGACGGTGTTTATGAAAAACCTGCCATGGAATATGGATAGTAGATTCCTAATCTCGTGTGCTGTATATCAAGGACATGGCAGCAAGAGACCTGCAGCGTTCGTACATAAAGCAACGGGAAGAGAAGGATAACAGAGAGTCGCGTGTGGATGAACGGTCGTGCACCCTGAATCTGTATGAGATAATATATCTCATACAAGAGTCGCAACTTGGAAGAAGAATATATCTGTCTTGGCGATTCGAACCCAACGAACTGTAGCATCCGGCACAGTTAATCCACCGGACGACCAGAGAAAGAACGACGTACGATGGTCAGGAACCTGTCTAGCGCAACAGTTTCAAAGAGGAGTCGATTTGGCTAACCATGCGTTGGTCCCAGTCCATCCCCGTCCATACCAAGCATAATTCTTGATATTCTTGATAAAGTATATGCCTCCGAGAACAAAACGCCAGTATCTCAACCAACTTGAGTTTGCAGGATGAAGAAACTAATCTTCGATGGTTTGTTCGGAGGCTGATGAAACGCTCAATTCACCAATTGGGGCGGACACACCCCAATATTCCTCGTTCGCAATCAGCTGGAGGTTCATATCAAAGCTACAGCAATATCGTCCCAAAGGAGGTAACAGAAAACAACGATGTTGAACATACTCTTCGTCTCGTATGATTGAAGGCCGGCCTAAAAGAGAACAAATTAAAGCGATCAAGGCTGAGGAGGCACCTTGGGTCGGTGTACAACCTACAGTGCTATTGATGACAGATGTAAAGTGCGCCTCACCCAGAAGACACGCCTTCTCATCTCTCCCTCAACGTCCGACTTGTAACCTTGCCGCCTTTCCCGTCAGTGTACGCCAATTTCCAGAGCAAAACGCAGTGCCTACGCCAACCATTCGTTCAACCAAGCGTCTGAGGAACTGACTACCAAGCCGCGTACGTGACCACCAGCTGGAACCAAAGACAGAGTAAATCAGTATACCATCGGCAAGTTACACAGAAGGGAACAAACCGCTGCAAACTGCAAGTCATATAACTTGGCGCAAAATATATTGCGTTTTTTATGACATTGAGACTTGCTCAAACCACTTCCATCCCCGCCGAGATTCGTTGTTGAAGCCTCAACAGAACATCCCGTGGATCGTTATGGAGTTATCGAGAGGCGTAGCGTAGCACAAGGAGGACCATGGCGCCGAAAATTAGGATCGGTCAGATGGAGACCCTCACGAAGGCTTTCGAGGAAAGAGGGCTTGTGAAGAAGGTGGAGAATAGGGCGACCGTTCTCTAGAAACAAGTGATCAAGTTGATCCATAAGAACGGCAGGGGGAAACCACATATGCGTCCGATCCCGATCGACAGGGCAGCGCGTTCCCCCAAAGTGCAATGAACACAATCCAAGCTCGCTTACGCGATATGCCTAGGTCATAAGACCGGCTTAAACCCCAATCCATGTGTGCCGGGTTGATAACACGAGGGATGGCTTCGTGAGCCTACGTATGAGAGCGTAAGTCCATGGCCCTTTGGGCAAGGGCAAATGTGCTTGCAGGACCAAAGAAACGATCGGAGGCGCTGACCGACATTTGTCTAGGTGGTCGCCAGATCATACACACGGTCCGGACGCCATCTTCCGCCTGCGTACCGAAAGAATCCCGGGACTTGGGTGACATTGTAGGTACTTGAGTACACTGCTGTGTGTCGAAAAGGGAGCGTGAGTTCTCGCCATAGACATCATTGGTTGCGGAAACTGAGGTGGTTTGCTACGGCTTTGTTCGCCAAGTGTCGGAGTGGTTTGACTTTCTGCAGGTCCGGTTCCGGGTCTCACCTAAAACGAGCAGCTTCAACGACAGGGCGGTCCGACAACAGCACGCTCTTCACGCACTTTCATGTAGGAGAGCCTCCAAACTGTTGACCTCGTTGTTCCATTCTTGGAATATTACTGCTGTTACTGCAGAACTGATAAACAATCTTGAAGGAGGTGTTCAAAGACCAAGCTTACCCGACACCTTTGGTCCGCGTCTCTGAATGCTTTTAGCGGACAGAACAGATTCGGGATCGGCAAAGGCCCATCCTATTAGGGGTTTCTCCATGCGGGCATTTGTAACCGTACTGTGTGCCAGTTCGAGCAGATAGGCCATCACGGTTTTCACTGCGCTAATCGCCTATCGGCTCGACAGTTGTCAAATATACAGCTAGCATGGATAGTTATAGGACAAAGCCTTTTTTAGCTACACACAATTCAGTCTGAGGAGCAATTTCGCATTCAGCGAAAGACGCTGACTTTTCTTTCCCTGCATCGTCGCGGCCCCTGGCTGTTGTAATCGTAGAGTGATGAAAAACCGAAGGAGGGTGTTCGACAAAGTTGACCCAACGCAGGTCGCCCGCTCTTATTGGATACATGCCCAATCTCGTTGATGTAATTCGGTGTCGGCCATAAAATCAAGTCGTTGAGGCGTAACTAGTCTGCAGCCAGTCGCTTATATGAGAACATGAGACATTTCTCAGAAGAGTGATTGCTCATGACATCGGATGAATATTGTATCATGTGTGAGAATGATGCGCATATGCCGCTCATGTGCCGCTCCGGCAACTTGATTTTGTTCACTTTTGACCGTTTCCCTTGGTTTCTCCCTACGGGCGTACGGAGGTCAAACCCTGTTCACAACGAACGCCTTTCTTCGCCCTGGGCTGACACCGATCTCAAATTGATTGATTGAGGGGTTTTCTTGCTACGTGAGGTCCGTTCACTCGTTCATCGACTCTTCTCAACTCCAAATTCAAAGTGTGTTGTACCTACCGAGTCAGGCATCCCTCCAACCCCTCCACAGTCATCATCCGCAAAAGCATCGAGAGAATGCTTTCAAAGCCTCTGGCGAATATCGTACCCTTTGCCTCTTGACTCGTTTGCCCGACCACGGCCCTCAGGCCTCAGTCTGTTAAGCATCTCCTGAGGGATAGCGTCCATGAATCATTGTAAATCCTGTTATCTTACTAGCGATCTATACAAAAAACGAGGTTAGATCTACACGAGCTATTACTTTCCAAAAGACCCTACTTGCCTTATCATTGCGCGTCAAATCAATTGTTTCTATGGTAGACCGGTTTGCCGTTTCGTAAGCCTGATAGTCATGTTCCATGACAGTATCGACCCAGGCCAAGCCCAAGCATTATAGCCACCTTGCTGCCTCCAATAATCACACGGATATTCGTCGGTACCTCTCCAATCGTCTTCGCGTCGGCTGTGTATCGGAGCGATCTGTAAGAATGATAAGTCCAATGCCAATATGGTTTCGAGATACTCACATAGTACAGTGACGTATGTGCTCGTAATACACCCACTGCAGCATTCTTTCGAGCCTTCTTCTCCGTTTCGCTTCGGGATCCTTACTCTCGTCGGGCTTCAGCCTGCAGCTAGGGCCCTCCTCTTGACTGGGGTTGCCCCAACTGAGCCAGTCCTTCCCGACGCCTTGAGCGGCGGCTTGGCGCAAACTTCGACGACCACTCGCGTCGCACTATCTGACAACTCCTTTTGAGCCATCATCAGCATCCCAGTTCTCTTCTGAAACACCGTCGCGACTAAGCAGACTCTTTCGACCGCGTTCAGAGACCGTCACTAATGGTCCATAGCCAGTGCACCGAAGATTAGTTGTAGGTCCTAGCCAGCTCGCTAGATACCCAGACCACTAACGCAACCAGGCAGCCTTCAAAGCAGCACGGACTCCCTTCAGGGCAGTTCCTGCAGCCTTTCTGCATTTGTGTCAGCTAGCTCGCGCAACGGGTCCCCAGGCCACTGGGATTCCCACGTTCCCAATCTTGTTGCCCACCTTGTCTTGCGTAGAATCGTCTGTGACCCAACGACCAGTCGCAATAAAGACTCTTAAACAGACCATATTGTCCATTACTGCCATACCTATCACCATCCTGCGTTCCATGCAGCTTGAAATCACTACGGACGGTTATGAGGGTCACGCTCCTCGTTCGTAGATGTGAGAGGCCCAGTTCCCTTCATTGATGAGGATAGTCTTCTCTGGCGGCCGTCGCGATCAGCTTGATGGCAAGAAGGGTTTTAGTCGGAAATACTAGAGCGAATCGTCGGAAGCCTGAGTACGCGCCCGCGTCGAATAGCAAAGCATAATACAGACGTGAAGGATGGCGAGTTGGGAAGTGTGAATGTGTTTGACTTATATCTCCGGCCTGCTAATCAATTCAGATCCAGAGATGCCACATGGAATAGAACTACGCGCCTCCTAGCAAATTACCCCACTGGTCGACACTCTTCTGGTCCCCCTTCGGGTATCATTCGGCGTAACGAATTCGTCTCCGTCAATGATAAAGGTTTTTGACCTGTATTTTCCGAGAACGGTTTTGCTGGCCCCAATCGG
Source organism: Strobilurus luchuensis (assembly GCA_019915105.1). Lineage (NCBI taxonomy): Eukaryota > Fungi > Basidiomycota > Agaricomycetes > Agaricales > Physalacriaceae > Strobilurus > Strobilurus luchuensis. Next base: position 1,914,039 of record JAHLMJ010000005.1, read on the forward strand.
CACGGTCCTGTCCTTGTCTGTTCCTCGCAGCTCCCGTCCATCACCCCCACTTTCTATCGGCATCCGAATCATCCGTCGTCGCCTCTCTTGGGAGCTTGATGGTAATGGCTCCAGCGGCCCTAGTTCGTCCTCCTTGCCCTCCTCCCGCGTGGACGACCATCGAGGACGCGGTTGTGCCGTGCGGTAGCCCTCCCGACCACTGCCTTTTGGGCGCCCTCTGGGTGTTCGTTTTTCACAGGGAGCACCGCCGGAAGTGTTGGCCGCATCCTCAGCAGTCCCATCGTCGGCATCAGCATCAGCATCCGATGTTATCATCTTCTTCCGCGTCGACAAGCATCGATGTCACCGCTACCGTTGTCCGTTCGGCTGCGTCCCTCTCAAAGTCAAGACTCGGCGCGCAGGAGCGCGTCGTTTGATGACAATTTGGGCATTTTCAAATGGATAACAAGGTCGACCAAAGAATCGTCTGGTGCCAAAAGAAATGTCCGCTACAAATTCCGCGCGCGGTTTTCGCGCGACTCACAGTCAAACGGCAATGAAGTTGTCGGAGCATTATTAGGAAGGATGAAGAGCTCTGACTGTGAGAAGATCGCCGATCAACCACTTGCACCACGACCTACTCATAAAATCAGGTGCCTTCCTGGTGAGTTCGAGCCTCGGTGTGAACTGGTCAAGTTATTCCTCTCTCAATATGCCACGCTCGTCGGTTTCGTGAAGGATCTCGAGAAGCCTGAGCCTGCATTCTAATTCCAAAAATCCTGTCGATAACACATGCAATTCCCTTGTACCGGAAGAGACCCTTCAAGAATACAAAGAGTCCATCCTTTCTGGTGGCGGCACACGACCCTGATAGCTGAATTGTCCCATTAACGAGACGATGGACGAGCAGTGATGCTTGGTAGTTAACATAGATGCATACTTGATGGGTACATACGGTAATAAGCCTGAGCTGAGAGTATCTATCTATCCACTTGCCGTCGTTGCAAATGTACTTAAGTCCTTTCTACCTTGAAAGTTCGCCTTTCGGGACCACAATCCCTCCCCTCTCGCTCCAATACCATAATCCCAGCGTAGGACCCCGCGCAGCCCAACCAGCCAGCACCTGTCCAACAATCACCAACCAGCGCCGCTACCACAGCCTCCTTCGTAGTAGCCCATCCAATCCGCCTAAGCTCAACACTCTATTCAGACAAACCAAAGCGCCGTCGCAAGAGCAAACAACCGCATATGGTCATCATCTTGAGCTTTGGAGAGGCAGCATAAAATCGAATTTCTGCAGAGATAGCGACGCCTCCCACGAGCTGCTGAATAGGCTCTGCAGAAGGTGGCCAAGTTGCCGTCCGTTGTCTGAAGTGAAATTGAGAATACTGCGAACAATGGCCGATGTGCCGACAACAGGAAGGAGACAGCGAGGTCGGCTCGAATCGGAGCTTCACGCGTCCTTCTTCTTGTACATGTCGATCTCAAAGAGATACGGAGGATTGCCAACTTCAAAAGCCACTTCCCCCGCGTAAGTGGTAAAGGCAACCAATACGGGAGGACACTTTCAAACAGGAAGAGTCGCAGAATGTGAGGCGGTTCGCGGCGATCGCTCGGGGCGAGTAGAAGGGAATAACACAGCCGATGTGACAGCGGGGAGGATGGCGCGCGCACTGATACAGGAAACAGTGCCGGGCCGACAGCCCGCTAATATAAACTGCGCGAAGCTATGTCCAGAACCACTGAGAAGGCGAGACAGTAGGGGGGCGCGCGAATGCAATGTGCCCACTAATTGGGCAAGCGACTCCAAAGACGACGGTCTGAAACAATACATCAGCTCCTCTCCGGCTTTGCTAGAAGATATTGCACGTACAAACGCACAAATGTATACGCGTGTGGCATTGCGATAATCCCCTCCAGGAGGTCCAGATTAAGGAGAGATTGGGTAGAGGTGTCACAAGTTGTGAAGCTGTCAGATGTGATTACTCTTTCGCTGGGATCAGCCTGCAAGATCAGTCTCAGTTTCTCTCGGATTGGCGACGGAGATAATGGAAGTTGTCTTGCGTACCTTTGATGGAAATCGGAAGAGCAGCTGGCAAATCACACCAGCAGCGAATCAACATCGAGAGACATAATCCGCCCAAGGGTTAGCAGCAGCTTCTCGTCGTGATAAGGATCGAATCGAGGGCCGTGGGGCATTGGCAGCCATTGGCAAGCGCCCTTGCTGGAACGGGCCGCATCTAGCAAAAACATCTCAAACGTGCCTTCGGCACCCAGGAAAGGATAACGCGACGCAAGGAAGGCGAACAATAGGTGTCTCGACAATGCGAAGATGCTTTGTACTGTAGGTGGTGAGATTTCCTACTTGCGTGCATCACCCACGGGCGGGAGTCCTGTGTCCGTGAAGGCGGCAGTAACGTCTGCATTAGAGGGGCTACTTCGTGTAGGGAGAAGCGTTCAGCCAGTTGTAGAGCCTCCGTGGCGAGAGCAGCGGCAGAGATTCGAATCGCACTGTTACCTTCTTGACGCTGAGATGGGAATTTGAACTGTATCGCGTCATGAGTTGTCGGTAACAGCCGACATCCATGAGGAAGAACTGACCCCTTGTGTACCGCGTCAAACCTAAAAAACACCCATAGTGATGATCTCCCAATAAACCACCTCCGTACTAACATTTTCCGGAATGGCTGTCAAGACGCGGCGCGGACAATCCTGTTCCTGTAGAGATCTCCAAACGTGACTTTAGATTTCGGTGATTGGGTCGTTCATGTGGTCTCTGCCAAGGCTTGCTTCTCCCTCCTCGGCTGAAGTGCCGGGTATCTCGCTCTCCATACCTCGGAGCGTCCTTTCATTTTTTGACGAACAAAAACGCAGTGAGGACACTACTACCTGGACCATCGATGACCAGATAGCTGTTGTTTGTGACCAAGAACGGTTTGTGGCGTTGACGGACTTGATGAGATCGGGAACATTCTGCGATAAACCAAACAAGCAGCAGTAGTCAGAGGTAAACATTCTTGGGAGATATTAGGTCCCGGTGTGCAATGGAGCGAAAGCGAATCAGAAAGTCTTACCCTTCTGATCAGACTGGGGGAAGTGTCCGGAGAAAGCTCATCGCCTTAGCCGCCACAATCTCTCTTTCCTGATTGCGCTATGAACCCATCAGCAGCCGACCAGAAGATCCGCCCGAGTACGTCGAGCCATCTTCTGAGTTGTGACCTGAACGCCATTCCGACAAGGGCTTCAGTTGACCACTCCTTTGTTGACGAGGACCTTGACTTATTCCTTTCAGGTTCTCGTAGAAGACCTCGATTGGCCATTTGTCGGTCGATGAAATCGTTCCATACCCATCCTATATGAAAGCAGACCAGCGCTCCGGACATCCATCCTCGTGCTCACCGTTCGACGAAATGCTGTGCCAGCGGACTACGATGCGACTGAGTTGTATCTTCCTTCGGGACGAGTTGCGTAGAACAAGTCCGCGCCTCCTCATGCTAGTTTAACTCATCGAACACTCCCGTCATATACGCCTATCTGGTCAAGTAACGCGAACATCTGTTGGGAAAGAAACCCGATGCTATGCACCGACTTGGGGAGCAATTGTCTGGATAGCCCTCCAGAACAAGAAAATCGATTCCACGCTGTTTCCAAGCATATGACTTGGCGAGGACCAGACGCAGACCGATTGATACTACCGACGACTATCAAAACTTTGAAGTCGTCTTTCCTCCATGACGAGTCTCGGAAGTGCAAAACGTGGCTAGGGCTACAGCAGGTCAGACGCGGTAGATGTTTTGGCAGGATAAATTACCGTTCTGGTCGCTTGGACTAGTTCAGATAGAGTGATTGAAGCAGGCGCAGGCCTCCTGACTTATTGACTTTGGGGAACTATTGGTACAGAGCCACGCGTCAAGACAAGTCAAAACAAGTTCTATCGCTTTTCGCCATGGTAAGGGTGGAAGTCCTAGGTGGGATCTCGTCCCAGCAACCTGAAACAGTAAGTTAGCTCACAGTGCTTACACAGGCATGCGTTGCCCGTCAGAAGGCCGGCCGATGTGGCTCTGAAGTAGCGCGGGGTAGGCCAGGGGTAGGCTGCAGGCTAGAGGCTTGGGCGGGAACCTGCGGGAAAACATCAAACGAGTCGGCTTTTAGATTATGATTGCATGATCAAGGGGCTACATTCGTGCTTCATAAGTGCTATGTACTATGCCATATTTACCTTTGGTAAATTCGTCATTCAACTTGCAAAAGCACAATAAAATCTATGTAAAATCTAACCCAGAATGTAGATCCCACTTGAGGCAGCCTCAAGTTGACAAGTCGAAAATGCAACACGGTCTTAGAAGGGCAAGCCGATTCCATTTGGTCAAAACCGCCCATAGAACAGGTGGGCCCCGTCACGTCACGAATGGGCCTGCCCGAGCGCTTCCTCCTGTTCACGGGCCAGCGCCTCCTTTCGTCGCGCCAGCCCACTTCCTGACCAGCGCCCGTACCATCACTTCAGTCGCCTACCCAAACTCCAGCATGGCTGTGCCAGCGCGCTTTTGATGTCTCACATGGAAAATCACTCACGCGGCGAGCGGCATTCAACTCTTAGAGCTCGGCCACCGATCTCTAAGTTGCATTTGTTAGTGGTTAGGTATGGTTAGGGTCGGTAAAGTTTGTGGGTTGGTTAGATGTTTGGGGGTAGGGGTGGGGAATATCACTTCTTGGGTTTGAGGGGTGGGGGGCGGGGGGCGGGGCGGGGCGGAGTGAGGGTCGCAGTCTTCTCGAGTAGGAAATAAGTAGTGCTGCTAACAATCTCTGTGCTCATGTGCCCAGCAGGGTCGCCGGACAGCGCTAGCACAGGTGTCTAGCAGGAGTGCTGGCACAATGGCTAGAGTGCGCTAGCGCTTTCCGAGTGAACCGCTGGGCAGGTCTGTAAAAGATGCTAGCGTAACTGGAGAAAAACGCTTTGGCCCATGTGGCGGGCGCCAAGGTGCCCATAGTTCTAGCTGCGGGTCATCTCGCCGATTCAGAAACCCTGATGTCAGCCCAATTTGGCAAGCCCGCACCGAGCCTCCACCTCTGGTCCTGCGTTGTCTGAATCCCAAGTAAGTCAGTACTTGCCCATCCCGTCGTTGCGGCGTTGCCGTGGTGCTTCTAAACATTCTCGCAGCTGATTGTTTCTGTGGTTACAGTGGCCCACAGAAGGAAGTAGACGTAGTGCTCCCTGCCAATCTTTGGGTGAGAAATTAGAGGTTTCGGCTACCTACTGGATGTAGAACTTAGGTATCTAACCTCCTTGGTGCTGGCACAGTTACGACTTTCCAGAGGACTGGATGATGAATGAACCCGGAGGCTTCGTAAGTGGTGGAGTGGTATCCCAGCGTGAATGTTATCGGCCTTTACGATTCGACGAACTGTAGCGCGCCACATAGCGCACATAATCCTGGGACGATGATTAGCAGCCTGATTCTGAGCATCGCCAATTACCCGGTCAAGCCTGTCCCTCGGCGGAAACTCGTTCACACATTCCGGGGCTGATCTGGCGGTAGATTATCTAGTCCTGACACGTTCCGTTTCCTGGTCATCGTCGGTCTCGTTATGGTGTCCCATTTTAAAGATCCACGAGGACGCTTGCAACCTGCGCCTTGCGCTGTTCAACCCCCATGGGCTTCATCATCATTATCGAATGGTCCCCGTCGACAGAGGTCGACGGTCTGGGCCGCCACCCACTCCTGGCATCGAGGCCGATTCGAGAGTCTCGAATCTTGAGTCAGAAATCTGAAATATCCCGTAGGCCCCCGGCGGGCTTTCTACACCCTGGGTCCCTGAATACCTTTCTCAAATAATTGAACAACACCATTTCCGGTTCGTAATTCCAGGCAGTGAAACAAATATTGGAGATCAAGTCTCACTATCCCTATCAATCTTCGTCTGGTAATGCTGGTTTCGCACAGTCACCACTAGCAGGGAGGTGAAAGGCGTGATCTGGGATAGGCCCCGCGCGCCAGATTGCGTGTATCTCAGGACTGAGGACAGGACAGGACTACAGTATCTTATTACGAAACGGCGTCAAATTCCACACAGTAAATCTCGTTGCTCCCTGGAATACACGTCAAGTTAACGACGATAATCGTCCGGTATGAGCGATGACAAGCCAAAGATGAAAGACGGCGTTTTATCGGTTGACAGTACGCGATGATGTATTAGCGCAGAGCGACATCGCGAACATCAGTTGCCGCCCGGGACCGCCTTCCTGCCCTTCATCGCATACAACCTCGACCACCTTGTTAATCCTCCACCGCATCAAACTCATAGAAGACATATTCTCCTGTTCATCTTCCAAGCCCATCCCGGCACACATTAATCCTCTACCCTTACAGCCAGCGCCTGGCTCTCCACATCCGCTACCGAAAAAACCGGCTCGGCCTTAACCTCTGTGTTGGGAGGCACGATGGCGCGGAATTCCTCTACAGTAACGGTCTTGGTCATCCGACCAGAATTCGAAGTGCGAAGTAGGGGAGAGATCTCCGCGGTGTGGCAGCCAAGAGCCGATGATGGACACATAGCAGTTGTAGTGTGCGATGAGGTTCCTTGGCTCGTGGTGATAGTAGGGGCCATTGGTGCTATAGGCGCGCTGGGCAGTGTCAGTCCTCTGGACGTCAGAATTCACATCCACTTACGTCGCAGTGGGAATAGGTTTGAGGATAGCGTTTGGAAGCTGTGCCATCGGCGAAGCCCCCTCTTCTTGTTTATAGTAGATTGGATCCCCGTGTGTCCCATCAATCATCAGCCAATACACTGCTTACTTTCAGTGCACTGCTGCTGATTATAAGACATGGATGTTTGGAACCTGTTGGAAACCGAGGTGGCAATGGTGAGAGGACTAATGCATGAATAATCGGCCTGATAATCGGCTGAGAACTCAGCCTGAGGTAAACTTACGATTGACCCAATCATTAGATCACTACAGGGTTCTACATACTTACACCTACATAAGTAGCTGGGGACGGTATCACAATTGTATATGCTTGAGATTGCTGCTAATCGACGCTGCCATTCGCTGACGTCCACTTGCCCAAGCTGTCAAAGACCATATTGCACGACGCACTCGCTCGTCAGGTACTACTGTTCTATACTCATCGTGTCGACAAGTTAGGTCGTCTCCCCCTACTCTGGCTGGTATCGGCGTGAGTAGCGCGCCAGTCCAGCAAATGGCGCTTGACTGCAATGTTCTCATACATGACGAAGTACACTGTGGACCCGAAGGAGTACGCACTATAGCTCCAGTAGACTGTAGGCTCGTAGCATTGAGTCGTTACGGCGTTGGAAAGCTGATCAGCCTGAGAGGCACCACCCTTCCGAATGATAATCGTTCCGTGGATAATGTATGAATGAGAACAAAGGTACACAGACACCTGTTATACACCGATCCTCTGCATCTAGTAGACTGAATTGTGGAAAAAGTAACATAATGCGACAGTAATGCGACAGTAATGACCGGGAGGAATTAGAGAAACGTTCTACGCATCAGTGTGACCGAACCGTGAGCGATACGTCCAACGCTCCCTTCAACAGAATCATGTGGTCCACCAACCCTTCCATCCACTTCCTTTCGAATTCCTTCATGTCCTTCTCAGCCGGCGTAATCTCGTACCGCCACAGGAGCTGGGAGAGAACGAGTCGCAGCTCGCGCAACGCCATATACTTTCCTACGCAATTGGCGGGCCCAATGGAGAAGGGGATGAACGCCTCAGTGTTCAGAATGAACGGCTTGGGTGATGTCTCCTCCGCGTTGGCGAGCCACCTCTCGGGCCAGTATTGGTCGGTTCTCGGAGAGAAGTAGTCAGGATCGCGGTGGAAGACACGGGGCGGGAAGTCGATGGACGTGTTTTCTGGGAGGTACCTATGGTGGTGTTGTTTTAGATGGGTCAGAATCACAACGACAGTGCGACTTACACTCCTGCAACATGTATACCTCCGTGTCCGCGAGGTACTCCACGAGAAAGTCGTGTTTGTACCGGCGGGAAGAGGCGAAGAGTTTCGTTTCTGTCGTGTGATCAGCGTCTTGAGCGACGATAGTCGTTTGAGTTGAAGTGCTTACATGCATGCATTCAAGTACGGCAGCTCGGCCAATTTCGTAGAATCATTCTGATTCGCGCCTCCGGCAAATGCATCGTCGATCTCTCGTTGTAGTTTCTTCATGATCTCAGGGTTCATGATCAGAGAGAAGATGGTGTTTGACAGCGCGCTAGCCGTCGTGTCAGAGCCGCCGACGATACCCGTCTGAACCTCATTCTCAATCACGGCCCGGGCAGGTTTGGGTTTCGCTGAGTCTTCGATATGCTCTCCTGCCTAATGGATTTACCAATGAGCTGTCAGAAGTGAACATAACAGAGATCGATGGCACATACGAGATAGTAAAACGCGTCCCTAGCCCTAGTTCCTTTCACCAGCCGGTCGTCGACGCACTTGAGGGCAAAACGGACAAAGGTATTGATAGGAGCACTTCCTGCCCCAGGAAGCGATAACATGACAGGTGTGACCCAAGGGACATAGTATAGGGATGCAATAACACTGAGAATGGACCGATTGAGTGGAACAATTCATATCTTCTGCTAATTCACGTACGGTGCAAAATGCTCGATAATGGCCCAAAGTCCATCTCGATCCTGGTCATTGAGCATGTCAAACCCTCCATTGAAACTGTTCGATGTTATTAGACCAACAGGTCAAATGAGCCCTTGGTTGAAGCCACTCACAACAAGTCTCCCATGAAATCAAATCTTGAAGGGGAAAAGCTTCAGTCTGGAGTAACCGGGAGCGCTCAGGACTCACGTGAAGTAGCCGAACCATTTACCCAAGTCGAACACGCCCTCTTGTTCACCGACCTTTCTTATCAACCGCTCGACGCGCGGCAGCAAGAAGTGGTCATGCTCCTTGATATTCTTCGAAGTAAAGGCCAGCGCCCAGCGGGATCGACGATCAGCGTGAACTTTCGTCGGGTTTGGGTAGATAGCTGAATAGGACGTCATGATGCTTCCAGGCGTTTCGGGGGTTTCAGCGGTGGCGTAGCCTAAGAATGGAAGATAACGATGAAGACATGTTTGGATAATGCTCTCCCGTCGACGTACCAACAGAGCGAGGTAGACCCTTAGGGCCCATACAAACCTTAGCCGCCTCTACGTCCACGAAAGACACCTGGTCGGATCCTGAAAGAAGACGATACGCGTTAGATCTTTGCGACGATTAGAGGGGATTATTAGCTCCGCACCTAATCGAACAACTTTGCCGTAACGTTTGTGCAACTTCTCGATGAGTAAGTTGCGCTTTCCGCCTAGGGAATGATAGACCATGGTCAAGTTAGAGACTTTGAAGAGGAGTGGTCCAGGAATGTGTGCGAGGGGATGGAAAGGAGAGAGACGATATGCAACAACAGAAAGCACAAGAATGGCAAGGTGCTTCACTACCAGTAAAGGAGCGGAGGCATAAGACAAGTGAAGGCCCCAGACGAGCGAGAGTGGTGAGGCAAGGAAGAGGAACAACCAAACAAGTGGTCGACGCGGTTCATAGCGATTGAAAGCCAAGTGTGTAAGCTAGATGGGACGGACTTAGATGCCATCGAACGAATACACGACGCAACCCACCAAGCCGCCTATGAACAAGGCGCTTCCTTGAGATATGTATCGGTCCATGGTCGGGGGAAGGGGCAGGCGCGTTCTGAACTTGCAGAACAGTATAACTGTTCGCTAACTATATGGTTGAAAAACGATTGAATGACAAATAAATACATACCTTGAGGGCTAGATCTGCAGATACGCTACTTCCGGACGATTATGAATGCACGGAGTCTAGCGGGTTTCCCTGTATAACTGGCGCCACTGACAGCCTACATAAGTACTCCTGTGCAGGGCTCGAAGTGATGAAACAGAAAGTATTAGGAACGCAAGTTGACAGGATCAAAATCAAAACGCAAAATATACGTTTGCAGATTAAGTAAAAGTTATGCGAAGCCGACGGTCCAGGACTTGGGGAGCGGGCAAGATGTGATGCGATTTGACAAGATTTTGAGGCTACAGCGCCACACCTTTCGTAAAGCTCTCGAATGGGTGCCGAATGTTGAGAACTGGAGAGGATAAGTGATACGAATCAGCGCTAGCAACATGAGCAGTGCCACAGCAGTGCGGGAATTGACCTGAAGGACCTTGTACTACAGTGCTGTGGTGGAACGAGGCCTATAATGAGGAGAACACAGACCCCGTTCTCCGCGGATTTCAAGGCCAGTGTACTCCTGTGTACTGCCGGTGATCCTAAGCCTTTTCTGTTGGTCATTCGCCAAAGATCTCAGGAAGATCTAGAATCTGCCGTCAGTCAGATCCATTTGGCGACCTGAACCGGTTCTACTGTAGCATCAAAGTGAGCTAGAAGAAGTGCGACAGGGTAGCTTTTGGGGATCGTAACACATTTCCTCAGTGCTCAAAACATAGTTATGCCGGAAATTCTAGCTTACTCGCGGGGTCGACTGTAACAGAGTCCAGTATGCAGCTTCAAGACCGTCTTGTGCACGTCCGCCGCAGAATGGAGTCACGTCGTGAGTTTGAGTTACGCCCGGGCCGGCGGCTAGGAGCGGGCTCCAGTCTCCATCAATCTGGTCTAGCTTTGATTTTGCTTTATGCTCCCTTTGCCTGCGGCCTGCGCGGCGGGGCCTGAGTCGGGACGGCCTGGAGCAACAATAATCATAATAAAATGACAACATCACACGTGTCAATGTACGCGGCTATGCGGTTCCACTTTGATTGCCGTGAGCAATGAGCAGGGCGACTATTTCGCTTCTGGGCTACGGCGGCTTACGAGTTACGACGGCCGTACAGCGGTAAGCTGGCGGGAGATACCGTACTACTACCAGTCTACTACCGTACTCCCATTCTACCGATTGAATGAGATTGATTGATTGAATGATTGGTTGATTGGAAAATATGACATCAAGGGTAGTGATCGTTACAACTCAATTGATCGATACAGTCACGGCGTCGATCGCGACGTCCTTGACCATACCAGACCACATACCCGTGAAGCAAACGATACGAAACCTGACCGAAACTATGAACTGCCACATACTCGACCCTGATATGGCCGATAAGAGCGGGCCCTGTGATCAATTGACATATAATATCGCCCGCACACTTAGATATCTTCGAACTCCCTGGTCGTCGTCCAAGCACACTTCATCTGAGTAATGTCCGCCTACATAGTTGACCACGGCTCTCTCTGGGCCGACGAGAGATACTTTGGTGAGCCTTTCGTTGCCTCCTTCTTATCCTCCAGCTGAATTTGCGCTCTCAGCCAAGATTCCCGTCGCGGGAAAGATCACTCCTCCCCCTGAATCTCTGAGCCTCCAGGAAACCGTCATCTCTGTAGCCAAGCAGCTTCTGGGCGACAGCTACAAGCTTCGCGAAGACATCGTCACCCCTAAGGATGCTGATGGACTTGAAGTCTTCAACATTTTGACCCAGGTATGTTTCCCCTGTCATTTACCTGAAGCATCTCTTCTCAACTAGTTGTTCATCACGCAGACGCTTCCCGTTCTCTCCGAACAATCCAAATTCTTCTGGGAAGGGGCGGCGAGGACATTAGCGTCCATGCTTGCGACTGCGAAATACCCTATCCATTCTCAGACTTCTCACTTGATCTTTTGGTGGGCCAGGCTCGGCGGTATCAATGGTCCTACCATCAAGGGCACGACGAAAGAGCAGATCTCTGAGTTCACTCGCGACGGATCGTGCGTCGAGTTCTCCTGGGTCATTCCCCCAAAGACCGACCCCACGGCTCCCTGCAACCGGAAGGTTCGCTTTGGCATTGACCCTTTCCATCCTGACACGAGGACACGTCTTGCTGGTGGCGCGGTGACGGACTACTATTGGTCAGAAGAGGGTGGGCTGGGTCTTGTCAGCAAGAAGGGAGGCAAGGACTGGAAGGACACCATGGAGAAATGGCTGTTCCCCAACCTTCAGACTACCGAGCAGGTCGTGCCTGGCTGTACATACTTTATTGGTAAGTCTGACACTAGCCCGCCACTTCATAAATCTGACACCTCGCTAGGCTTCGACTTGGAGCCGTCTGGTGCCATCATGCTGAAGCACTACTACATGCCTCCGCCGCCTGACCCGAAAGTGGAACACGACTTCAAATCGGCGACCAATCGTCTTACGTCGGATCTATCACCCTTCAGAACGCTTTGCGAGCAACTTCACCCAGATTTGATCCAACCTTTGAACATGCTGATTGACTATCTGGCCAATGATGGAAAGGATTCTGGGCTGCTATTCGCAATGATGGCTTGCGATCTGACTACCCTCGAGAAGAACCGCCTGAAGGTTTGTCATTTATTTGCGCTCCCATTCCCGTTGATCGTCGCTGACTATTTCGAACAGTTGTACCTCTGGACTCCAAGGCATACTCTCAAGGAGATCGTTCGCAACATGACCTTGAACGGCAAACTTACCGGGCCCGCTTACGACAACGCCATGGTGGACCTGAAGAAACTCTTCAGACACCTTTTCCCCTACGCCACTGACGAGAACGTCGAGTTGAGCCCCCAACATGTGATCGACGACGTTCCCGAAGCCTACGCCGAAGAACAGCCCGGTCGTCACGACGCCGGCCTCCTTTACTACTATGAGTTCTTCGTTGGCCAGCCTACTCCTTATTCCAAGGTTCGTCACTTTTGCATTCCCATTTTGACTCTTACTCACGTCGTGACCAGGTCTACTTCCTCATGGACTTCTTCGGCAAGAGCGACTTGACAACTGCGCAAGGAGTAGAGGGCTTCCTCACAGAGGTCGGAAAGCCTGGCGAGCCGGGCTGGTTCCCTGGCGACATTGCTCGTGCCCAGTAAGGATCTCATCTTGCCTGCTTCTGACAATCAGACTTACATTACTGTAGCCCCCATCGTGACCTTGGTGCTCGTACTGGTACTCAGACAGGTTTCTCGTTCGGAATCAAACCGAAAGGCTGGGATGTCACCGGCTACTATACGCCTGAGGTGTTCCGGGCTGCTGAGGAGGCTGCGGCGCGCGCGAAGGCAGCTTAGATAGAATTGCATGTTGTATTTATTTATTGCTTCTACTCCGGCGAGGTGTGCCGCCACTGTATACAGGCGGGATAATATAGATAAATGTTCACCTATCTTAGTGACGTGGCGCCTTTGACGCGCGATACATACGGAGAGTGAAGGTGGCGTCCGGGAGCGTTGTCGATCCTACGACTTCCATCAATGAAAGAACGTTGGTGTGAAAGACAATCGAGGGAATGGCGACGAGCGGATCAGTCCCCTCGAAGCGAGAACGCGACGCGTATATATGACGCCGGTCGTGTCAAATCCGATCATATTCAGGCTGTCATCGTGGTCATTTCGATGAATTCCAGCTTGAGAAAATCCTCATACTTGTATTCATGATCGTGATCAGTGTCTTGTCCATCAGAGTCCAGCATGTAGCTATCTATAATTCACGTCTGCAACTCCCTCCAATGCTTGTGCCAAAATATACATCGCGCCGCCAACGCATCACTGATGTCCTCCATCTGCAGCGATGTAGGGTTCAAAAGGATCCTGGGGCTGCCCGTCGCTTGTACATTCGAGGTCTGTCACACATCGTCATTGGTGTGTCCAATTACAAGACAAGCGAATGGAAAGACGTACAGTCCACTCTGGCGCCCCATCAGCAATCGGCTTACCCCCGGTGGCGAACGACGTCCAGTATTGGCGCATGATCTCAAACAGAGCAAGGTCCTGTGCATTCGGAGGCAGAACGGGTGTACTGGTCGAGAACAGCGCCTGCAGCTCATAGCCGTGGAAGGATCCCAGATGCGGATTGTCATAATGATACTGGTACGCATCCAACCCCCCCGACTCAGTCGCCCCGGTGATCAAGCCAGCAGTACATATATACCGCATCTCCCCGTACATCTGCTGTCCTTGCAGGTCGTGTGAGTTGTTGTAGTCCTGCACTGGGTAGAGCTTCAGCGCCTGCTTGAATGTCTCCGTCGGCATGTCTAGGTATTGCCCGGCGAGGAACTTGTAGACGGTGTATTCGGTCGAGTTTGCTGTGGCCGTGTTGGCGATGAGATCTGCTAATCCTGACGACCAGTGAGCTCCTTCATTAGTGTTCGTCCTGGACGTCGGTGGTCAGCAAAAGTTGCTCAGACAGATGATAACAGGTTTTCTCTACCCAAAGAATGTCGGAACCTTGGCGAAATGGCCTTTGCGGAATGCTTCAACGGGAGCCTCTTGTATGAATATTCCATCGACATGTGGGCTGTAAGGAAAGAGTCTGTTGGGGTAACCTTTAAGGCTTTCACTGCCTGCAAGTGCCAGAACCGAGACGTCGAGCGACCGAAGGCAAGGCATGACATCAACGTAAGGCGATAGTACTTCACAACCTCTATGTAGCTGCACATGAGCGATCCGTTCATCTCAGACTGACGGTCAAAGCGTACGCAAGAGTGGCGAAACGGTCGAAGAGATCGTTGATCGCTGCCGAATTATACAGCGGCATCGCGCTAAGAGCTGGGCTGTCTCCCATGGCCTGGAAGAAGAGATTCTCGTTGTCGCCTCCATTCGCGATCAGCTGTGCAGAACGCCTCAGTCAGCTATCGAGCAGGACGTGAAACGGTCACTTACTTGGAACATAGTCGAGCCTGCACCAGCAGATTGACCCCAAATTGTGACGCGGCTGCCAAGAAGCTTGGCACAGACATTCGAGTTGCAAGCCAAATCCTGAAACATACCTTGGATCTCCACCGAAGTACGTGATGTATCGCTGGACCCACCGCAGTCCTGCGCGCTTATGATCACGATCAGTTATCAAGAAAATTTTGTGGTGCCAAGAGACCAGACCTGATCCAACAGTCCTGCGTTCCCAACGCCATCATTGGAGACGGCTGAGCCGCCTGGCAACGTAAATAATTCAGTTTCACGGCGAGGTGACTCCGAGGGTTGTGGACACTCACCGAGAAAGCCGAATTGGCCTAGCCGGTACTGCAAAGTGACGAAGATGAAAGGCTCTTTGGTGGAGCCCATGAGCCATTCTGGAGGCGCTGTACGCGCGCTACCGGACTGGTATCCGCCTCCATGCCAGAAAACTAGCACAGGCAGGTTACTTGTATTGGTGGCACCTATGGGTACGTAGACCTGGCATCATATGAGCGCGTCACTATGAGCTCCTTGATAAGCGTGCGGAAGTTTACGTTGCCGAACAGACAATCTTCAGACTGGTCGCTAGGAATAGTTGTCGTCGATGTCGCGATGCACATGGGGCCGTACTGGATAATGGCAGAGTCAGAAGGAATCGTTCGCGACGTGACTACGACGAGACGAGACTTACGGCTGAAGCATTGACAATGCCTTCATTCACGGTGGGAGGTGTGACTGGAGCTCGCCATCGCAGTATACCGACTGGCGGGTCGGCGAATCGAATACCGCGGTAATAGACGATACCAGCAGTCTCGTTGACGGTGCCGATGAACGTTCCGTCTGTGGCAATTCGTGAGCAAGACTGGATATATAGGTGTGCGAAAATAGGACGAACAATCCAAAGTCACAGTCGCGCCCTCGATGCTCTGAGCGTTCACGCCGCCGCCGCCGTGTCTAGTTTCAAAATAGCCCAGCAAGACGGCCAACAAGATTACCGCGAGCATGGTGAGACCGTAGAAGAGAGTTCGTGGGCGAGAAGAGAGGAAGGAGGTCTTAAGAACACGGAATATGTCATTTGTGGGTTACGAAATGGGTATCAAAGGACGAGGTAGCGCCCTTGGAGGTTCCAAGGAAATCAGCAGACCTTGCAGAAGCGAGTGTTATTTTCGTCCGGCATTAACTGGGGAGACAGAGAGCAGTTACGCGTATTCAGCCATGAAGGCGCGAGGAAAGGCGCGTGATGGTGGTTCAGGTAAGGCAGACACTGGGCTGTGTGCTGATTGGTGCCCGCGTCAGGGCTCCTGCTTGCACGTAGCCGGATACGGAGTGCCGCAAGTGACCTCGGCTATTCTTTATTCTGAACCGGCGTCTAGTGCGGCAGTGAAGGTGCTATATAGTCTTGCTGCCCGTTCCTCCAGCGTCGCCCCACAAGGACATGCTTACCCACACAACCGTGTTCAGAGCGTTCTCTGCACGGAAGCGCACTCAGGGTCTCGCGCGTCTGTCCTCGCTGTCTTTAACCCGGTCACTCCCCAAAGCACCTGTGCTCTGCTCTTCCGCCATCCAGTTCCGCAACATGTCCTCCCATGGCGGCGAATCCACCTTGCGTCCAGAGCCCGACAAGGTTCTGCAGGACATTGCCGACTACGTCCATAATTTCAAAATTGACCCCACGGGGCTGGCCATGAAGACCGCGTCACTCTGTCTGATTGACACCATTGGCTGTGGGCTCGAGGGCCTACGCTTTCCCGAATGCGCAAAGGTATTCAGGCGCGTTGTTCATTCATTCAGTACACTCACATTGCTCGAAAGCTGTTGGGGCCTGTCGTAGAGGGAACCATAGTTCCTAACGGTGAGGTGCTCAAGTATGAGTTGCAACACATCCTCTAACCATCGACCAGGTACCAAGGTTATCGGCACCAACTACCAGCTGGACCCAATCCGCGGAGCCTTCAACATCGGAACGATCATCCGCTGGCTCGATTTCAACGACTGTTTCCTTGCCGCCGAATGTGAGGTCGCGCCAATATGCTCTTCGACGATCACCGCTGATTAGCTCGTTGCAGGGGGACACCCTTCCGATAACCTGGGCGCCATCATGGCCGTTGCAGACCACCTCACCCGTCAAGGACAGCAGTTCACGGTCAAGGATCTCCTCGAGGGCATGATCATGGCCCACGAGATCCAAGGTGGCCTCGCCCTCCTCAACTCCTTCAACCGCGTCGGCCTCGATCACGTCGTCCTCGTCAAAGTCGCGTCTACCGCCGTCGTCTCCAAGATGCTCGGCCTCAATCGCGACCAGACCATCGATGCCGTTTCGCAGGCATGGGTCGACGGACAGTCCCTCCGCACGTACCGGCACGCACCTAACACCGGCCCACGCAAGTCCTGGGCTGCAGGAGACGCTTGCTCGCGCGCCGTGAACCTTGCGTTGCTCGTCAAGAAGGGTGAGAAGGGTCTTCCCTCCGTTCTCACGGCAAAGACCTGGGGATTCTATGATGTCCTTTTCAAGGCGAGTCTGCTGAGCACGCTTCCACTCGACAGATACTCACATTCCATTCCAGGGCAAGCCATTCGAGTTCCAGATCCCTTACTCGTCCTACATCATGGAGAACGTCCTTTTCAAGATCTCTTACCCAGCCGAGTTCCACGCCCAGACAGCCGTTGAATGCGCTTACATCCTGCATGCCAAGCTGAAGGAGATGGGAAAGACCGCCGAGGATATCAAGAGCGTCCGCATCCGCACCCAGGAAGCTGCCATCCGCATCATCGACAAGAAAGGACCCCTCGACAACTTTGCTGACCGGGAGTAAGTCTAGTCCTTGAAAGTCACAATCAAATCTTGATGTCTTTCCCTCAGCCACGCTATCAGCTACATGGTCGCGTACCCTCTCATCTTCGGCGAACTCACCTCAGAAAGCTACACCGACGCTTCCGCAGCCGACCCACGCATCGACGCACTCCGTAACAAGATCTACTGTGTCGAAGAGAAACGCTTCAGCGTTGAGTATCACGACCCCGCCAAGCGCTCCATCGGAAACGCACTCTTGGTCGAATTGAACGACGGAACCATGCTGGAAGAGGTCGAAGTCGAGTATCCCGTTGGACACAAGCGCAGGAGGGACGAGGGTACACCCCTTCTGATTCAGAAATTCAAGAGGCATATTTCTCACCATTACACGCCCGAGCACCAGAAGAAGTAAGTGTCTTTCAAAGCGTTGTCTACCATCCGTGGCTCATGCGTTGCAGGATTCTCGACACCGTCACCGGTGACTCCGAGGCCTTCTGGAGTATTCCTGTAGACAAGTTCACTGACCTGTTTGTCAAACCTTAAGGTCAATCGAATATGTAGAGCTATATCAATGTTTGAATCCGATAGAACATTGTTCTTACAACATTGAATTCCGTTCCAACAAAACAAATAGGTCGAAAACAAATACAGAGCCGAGAACAAAAGTACAACATTGCGATAACTGCGAAAGCTTTGGATGACAGAACGGAGGAGAGGGAGGGAAATAATTCTGGTAACGTATGCAAAAGAACTGGAATCGTGAGCTTCTAAGATGACTGTTTCGGTTTCGTCCACGCTTTCCTGGACCCATTCTCCTTGTCAAGGCTCTCCCTCCCAAACCTCCGGATAGGGTCCTTCGTTGGCTTTGCTGGCAGAGAATCAGGTAGCCTCATGGGCTTCACCGACAGTTGTACAGAATCCCTTGACTCGGAGGGCATGGGACCGTTGAAGCGATTGGAAGCCTTGAATCCTCTGCTGCCGTCTTGATTGGCAAGGTCCACCATAGGCGCTGGGCGCGGGCGACGCTCTCTAGAAGTCTGCGAGAAGGATTTGAGATTTTCTTCTTCTTCGGGGACTGCTGACAAGCGGCGTTGCATGAGACGCGCAAACGGAACAGAGCGCGGCATCCGAGGGGCAGGAATAGGCACGAGATTCTGCACTTCCGGAGAGACAGGGGACAGCGGGACATAATGCGTTATTGACGCCGGTTGAGAGGCATCCACATTCGAACGTGATGGCGGGTCACTTGGTGGACAGAAGGCGCGCGGAGCTTGGCCGAGGGGCGAAAGCAATTCTTGTTGATCGTGATATAGCGGTGTCTCTTCGCGTCCTGGTTTGGATCTTGACCGATGGGAGAACTGAGGCGAGGCGATCTGGTTGTATACAAAATTACGCAACTCCTGCGAATCGTCAGCGTCGTAGTGAGAGGTTTGAAGCGGCTGCTGATAAGAGGTTTGGAGGGGCTGCTGATGGGGTTGATGGCGCTGGGGGTGATGTTGAGGGTATGCAAGGGGGCGGCGCAGTATGGTCGAGTACAGTTGGTTGCTGTCATCATATTCAAGATCATGCAGAGAGATGGGGTCCTGGGAGAATTGAGAGATCCATTCAGGTCCTGCTGAGTCGGGAGGTGTAAGTAGTGCTTGAATTTGCTGCTTTAGTCGGTATTGCTGAGCGATGTCGAGGGCTGACAGACGGGGTCCACTGGCAATGATAACCTGGGAAGTCTTGCCAGGAGTCTCGCGAGAGTCGATGAAGATGCGAGAGCTATTGGTCTTGGGGAAACTTTGGTTGATGAGAGTCGGTGTAGGAGGCACAAAGAAGTGGTCCTTCTGTTCATGTTGAGGAGGAGGTCGGTGGGTAGACGGATCAGAAAACTTGAGTCCAAGACTATTATAGGGTTCTGGCCTTCGATTATCGACGCGAGCTGCTGTGTCTTGATGGTCGCGCCGCTTTGGGATAGACGGCTGTGTATTGCTGGACAAGCAAGGGGAGGGTGCGGTGAATCCAGGATGTGGGGTAGTGTGCTTTGATGGATCATGCGAGCCGAACGAGCTAGCTTCAAGATGACGAGGCGCAGGCTGCTTTGCGTTGTATTGATATTGTTCGGCTCTTTCTGTCGGTAGGACTGACTTGTTGTGATCCGGACGACCAGACGCATTAGGAGCAGCATGTAAGCCGAGAGGTTCGGCGCCCAAGCCCCACACTACTCGAGAAAAATCTTCTCCAACAATGACAGTCCCCTCAGCTCCTCTGAGACAGGATATAAGCGCATATATGCGGCAAAGGACAAGCACCTACGATGGACATCTAGCGTACGGCAAGGAAAGCGGTCCATGAAGGGCGGGGATGGGCCTTGGAGGTGAGCTGCTCCATGTCATCCAACCTGAGACAAATCAATTAGCATAGATACACGAAGAGCTAGACGCAGCATACCATTGTCTTCTTTGAAAACGGAAGCACGAGGAATTTTACCTTGACGATTAAGAAACGCGTCAGAGACTTGCATATCATTTCCGATGATCATGACGGATTCCGGGGACGAGGGAGGAGATGGCGTGCACGGAATAGTAGTCTTCGCCGAGTAGTGGATTCGATGAGTGTGGGTGTACCGAACGGCATGAATACTGGTATCTGTAGAGGAGTGCGAAAGATCGGTGGATATCGAGGTTTCGACAGAGTCCGAAGTCGCGCTCTCATCTCTGGCATCAGACAGAAAGGTCTTCGATTCCGTGAGAGATACGACGCGGTCTTTGCCTTTGGGTTTGAATTTGACCGGCGGTGCAGTTTCGGGGAGAGACACGATGCGGCTGGTGAGAGTAGATAAAGACGAGGGCAGATTCAAAGAGAAATGCGGTTTCTGGAAATGGCGGGATAGCGATGAGGTCTCCAACACGGAGGAGTTGTTGCTGGGAGCGTCCTGGGCCAACTCAGCGGTCGGCTCAACGGTGCTCTGGTCTTCCGGCGGTGTGAAGGCAGACAGTAGCGGGAGATCGGTCTGGATAGCGCAGTCGGCGTACGTCTTGGGATGATGGTCTGACATTCCAGGAGACGCGTCCCAGTCGTGACCGGAGAAGGACAAAGTGGCGTCTTGATATCCAGACGCGTGGCTTTCATTGAGACTCCGCAGAATCGGCATCTAGACGGCTTGCTGAAACGCGTGGCTGTACTTACGCGACTGTCACCCTGATCAAACCTTTTGCATTGTAACTTTGGGCCTCTCTATCGCCTTCACAATCTACAATGTGTTCTTCACATAAGACTGGTATCATCCAATAGAATCCAGACTCTGAAGCAGCTGGTGTTTGGTATGCATGCTCTCTAGATTTCTTCGATCTCCAACTACATATGGCCGCATTGGCCGGTGTCAAGGTGACACTAATCCGAAATGATTCTTTTATGTTATAGTCCAGGCGGTGAGTTATATCACCCTGACAAAAGATTGCGCAGGTCTTTCAGTCTGTTTGCACCTCCCCACCATGTCCATCCTTCTCCTCACGGTCTTTTCTCTTCTTACACTGGCTGTAACGCCCGCTTTCTCCAGATCCCTGTCCCTAGCCGCCAACTCCGGCGTCTGCGAGTCAACACCGGACGTCTTCCAAGCCTCTGGATACATCACCATTGATGAAGATAACGACGACGCGTTCTGGTTCTGGTACTTCGATGCTCGCAATGATGCGGACAGTAAGCCTCTAACGCTGTGGCTCAATGGTGGTCCGGGATGTTCGTCCATGATTGGCTTGTTTGAAGGTGCAGACACCGAAGCCCTTTGTGGCCGGGACACGAGCTCATTGCCCTCTCGCAGAGAACGGTCCCTGTACAGTTGCTGACGACGGTGTAAACACCTTGTACAACCCGTACAGCTGGAACAACCACAGTAACAGTGCGTTCTGTCAACGCTTCGGTCCGACTCCACGCCATTTCCTGATTCCTTGCATGCAGTGATCTACATCGACCAACCTTTCGGCGCAGGTTTCTCGACAGGCTCAACGCAGGTCAACACCTCTGCCCAGGCCGCCCCATTCATATGGAAGGCGTTCCAGAAGTTTTATGAAGACGAACGATTTGAGTCCCTGAAAGGAAGAGAGTGGGTCCAAAACGCCATGTGCTTGAGACGGCCTCTGATAATCACACAGATTCATCATCGCGACGGAATCTTATGGAGCTCGTTTCGGCGCTGTCTTTGCGGAATACTTCCTAGACCAGAACGACAAGATTGACAGCGGTGAAATCAACGGAACAAGAATCGAGCTGTCGAAGCTGATTGTTAGCAAGTGAGTTCGTTCACGTCGTCGACTTCAAAAGCGAAATCTAATAAACCGGTGTGCAGTGGAAAGATCGATCCCTTGATTCAGTTCAAGAGTGTGATAGATTTTGCCCGTGATGCCCCGTCGTATGGAGCTCTTGCCAATAGCTCTGTGATTGATAAAGCAGAGAGGGCGTACAACAAGACCTGCGCTCCTGCCATCCAAGACTGCTATGACACCCTTGATTCCAAGACTTGTCGGGACGCCAATGTCAAATGTGTAATGCACATATCTCTACAGCCGAAATTGACTCTAATTCTCTTTCGCTAGACCCACCATGTTTTCCTTCCTCTCGTCGGAGATCGAGACCCGGATGATCTTCGTCAGAATTCGTCCAGCGGTGTCACCTTCCCGCCAGCCTTCTATGCCGACTTTATCCACAGCATGACAGTGAAAGAGTTGATTGGCGCGAGGACTGGAAAGAGCGCGACCTTCGATCAATGCGACGCAAGTACGCACTTCCGCTTCGCGGACTCCGGAGAGACAGGACACACTTTCATTCAACACCTTTCCAATATCGTTCAGGGAGGGCGAGTCAAGGTCTTGCTCTGGGTGAGTGGCAGCCTCCTGTGTTGAACAACCAGCTTACTCCCCTCCAGGGTGGAGACGCCGATATGAAGTCGGTTGCACACTGCGGTTCCGTTGTATGGTCACTGACGCGTTTGCAGAGCTGATTGGCTGGGCCTTCACGAAATCGTCGCCCAGATGGAATGGCCAGGACAAGACCAGTTCCCGGATTGGCCATTCTCGGACTTGGACCTCGACGGCGAGACCGTCGGCCAGTTCAAGGCCATCCCCGGTCAAAACCTCACTTTCGTGTTAGTGTATTACGCCACAAGACGAGATTTATCTGGTACTCATAACAATCCAGACGCGTGTTTCAAGCCGGCCATGCTATGCCTGCATTCCAACCCCACGTAGCGCAGGACGTATTTGCCAAGTTCATCACGGACACCGACCTCGGACCGACCGAAGTGACCTCCAATTTTACTCAGACTGGCAGTGACGCGCCAGCTTCGTCTGTCGTTATGACCTCGTACTATGCGGATGCCACTGATACTGTGTCATCGACTGCTAGTATTGATGCCTCTACTACTTCGTCTTCTCTCAGTATATCATCTGCTAGTCCCACCGCCAGCGGTATTGTAGCAGCACCAGCTTTGGCGGGGGCCATCAGTAGCAATTCTGCACAACCCCTTACAGGTTTATCGGGGACTGCATTTTTCTCGCTTTTGTTGCTTTTCTACTCTCTTTGTCTTCTCATTCGATAATCATAGACCTTTACATTAGCGGAATTTGGGTATACATAATAGAGTCAAGCTTTCTTGGTAAAGAATGTCGAGAGCTTCGACATTCCCTTGACGTTAACTTTTTTCAGCTTCTCGACGCCCTGAGAGCCTTTCGCGGCTTTGCGCTTTTTGTCAGAGGCAGTAGGAGCTTCAGACTTCTTGCCTTTTGGTATCGGCATCTGTGTTTCCTGATCGTGCAACTGGGCGAGATATGTTTCCAGCGCTGGAGATCTACCGAACCATAGCAATTAGTAATCACATCGCACGACAGCAAGAACGAGAAACTCACTCATAGCACGCCAACAGGCTACTCGCCAATTCCGGCACGAGATAATGAGAAACCAAGTTGCATGCAACTCGCAGACGGGCAGCTTCATCTTGTGGTCAGACTAGGTACTCGTCGTCTAAGCGGGACTGACCATTCAGTAGTTCCTCCTTGTCATCCTCAAAGAGGCCGTCTTTGGCAAGGTTGCGAGTTATCGAGCGTGAGATGTCCGTGATGGGTGCTTGGGATAAATGATCTACTTTTTGTCGGAGATATAAGAGGGTTTTTTCGGACGAATACCGGAAGACCGATATGCTAGAGGCAATATCTAAGAGAGGTCAGCAACCAAAGAATCAACGCGCTAAGGGAGCACCTTTGGTATCGCATATACGGTGCAAGGCAGACTCCGTGCATGGCATACTGAGGAATGTCGATACGTCGGTGTCCACGATATCAGCAGAGCCCTCAGCATCCTTCAAACGTGTAACACATTCTTCGAAGATATCCTCCGCAGTACGGAAGCTTCCCTATCATGGAATTGAGCTGTCGAGGCTCTTTGAGCAACACAATCGCGTACTGGTGCTATAAGTCCGAGGAGGGGTATCAACAGAAACGCAGGATCGATTGGCGTCATCACAAGCATCTTTCCGTCTGCAAGGGTGTTCTGAGTTTTCGTTCGGAGTAAGAAGAGAGCAATTCGGACCCTCGACAACTGTCTGATCGATGAACCACGAGCGTTTGTTGGGAGGCGAAACGGCCTGAACCTCTAGGACCTGCTCGAAGGAACCACTACTTCCGCGACCAAAATAGAACAAAGATGGGAGTCCTTGGGCTTAATTCAGAGCGGTCCAGAAGTTGACGCGTATTTCCTACCAGTCCTTGGATGTAGAAGCTTGACGAATCGCCACTGGTGACTAGCACCATTTTGCGCATCTTCAATTTGAGAGATACTTGACTGTAGAATGTCTGTACTTTCTGTTAGCATTGTGAAAACTCTGAAGTCGAAAGATATGACCTTCAGGAAGAACTCCTACTTTGATCTGCATGGTGAGAGTGAAAGCCTTCGCGTCGTGACACTGCAACTCGAGACACGTGGAGTGACGATCGCGTCTCAACACCCGAGGCCCGACGTTCCCGACGATGACGTATCCGACCTACCACCATGTCGGGCGAGTACCTCAGCTCGATAACGGAAAATGCCTCCCGCCTGGGCATGCGCTTGCAGGAGTCGTTCTCCGAGCACACACGCGATCTCGCCAGGAGCACATACCAGGATGCATCGGATGACAAGACCAAGAACATCCGCAAACAGCTCGATTCCAGCAGCGACCGCGACAAGCTCGTCGCCATGAAGTTGCTCATTGCTCTGACGTCGAAAGGGCGTAACATGTCCGACTACTTTGCACCCGTCGTGAAGAACGTTGCATCGAACAACCTGGAACTACGCAAGCTCGTCTACATCTTCCTCCTGCGGTACGCAGAGCAGGAGCCCGACCTGGCTTTACTATCCATCAACACGTTCCAAAAGGACCTGGCCGATCCAAACCCTCTCATACGCGCGATGGCCCTCCGTGTACTCAGCGGCATCAAGGTGCCAATGATTGCCAACATCGTCCTACTCGCTATCAAGAAGTGTGCCGCCGATCCCAGTCCGTATGTGCGCAAAGTCGCCGCTCTCGCGATACCCAAATGCTTCCAACTGGATCCCACACTGCAGGAGAGCTTGGTGGAGGTCATCGCACCTATGTGGAAGGATCGATCACCTCTCAGCATCGGAACCGTCGCTGTGGCCTTTGAGGCCGTTTGTCCGACCCGGCTGGATATCCTACATAAACCCTATCGACGGTTGTGCAAGGCTCTCATAGAGATAGATGAATGGGGACAGGTGGAACTCCTCAACCTACTCTTGCGATATGCACGTACCATGCTACCTAGACCCATGGAAGAGGAGGATATCGACAAGGATCTACATCTGCTCTTGACATCTGCCGAACCACTCTTTTCAAGCAGAAATCCAGCAGTGATCGTCGCGGCAGTACGAGTCATATACTACGCCGGGCCTCCATCTTACCATCCCAAAATTGTCGACCCCCTCCTTCGGATACTTCACCTCTCTCCTGAGGTAGAACGCATTGTACTTTCGTATATCCTAGCGTCCAACCCCACCCTCTTTTCAGCACACTATACCCAATTCTTGACCTCCTACGCTGACCTCCCGGACACCAGAGCTACCAAACTCCGCCTGCTCCTTGCCATTCTCAATCTCGACAACCACGCGGGCATTCTACGCGAGCTCGTAGATCAGGAAGCGGTATACGAGATTGGCCGTTGTGCTATGCGCGTACCGGAATGCGCGGAACAGTGTGTCAGCGCCTTGCTTGGGATGGTTGATCGCGGTAATGACCAGGCAGTCGTGGTGCTGAAGGACCTTGTTCCGGCTGCCACAGTTGAGCGACTCGCTGGTCGACTGGATGCCATCCTGGATCCCAATGCCAGAGCGACGGTGGTCTGGTTGGCGGGGCAATACGCTCAAGGCACGTCATCCGTCGACGGGCTTGCGATCTATGCTCCTGATGTTTTGAGGCGAATGGCGAAGAGCTTCAAAGAGGAGAAGCGAGTGGTCAAGCTGCAAGTATTGACGATGGCGGCGAAGCTGACTGTCCTGTCCACCGATAGCAGGATAGCTTCGTTGACCAAATATGTCTTGCAGATGGCAAGATATGATGTTGATTGGGATGTTAGGGATCGAGCTCGCGTTTTGACTGGTCTTCTGGCAGGCTTGGATCCAACTATGGATGAAGTGGAGCGTGAAGGTGTAGTGCTACGCCGTGAACAGGTCAGAATGGTCTTGTTCGAAGGGAAGAAGACTGTGGCTGAACCTGAAGAGACATGTGAGTCGCACGTCTTTCCTGCAACCTATAACTCACTGAGATTTTTTCTTGACAGTTGAGGCCACGATCGGCTGTTGGAGCGCGATTACGGGAAGA
Organism: Strobilurus luchuensis; assembly: GCA_019915105.1. Lineage (NCBI taxonomy): Eukaryota > Fungi > Basidiomycota > Agaricomycetes > Agaricales > Physalacriaceae > Strobilurus > Strobilurus luchuensis. Next base: position 1,940,331 of record JAHLMJ010000005.1, read on the forward strand.
CGGTCCATGAGCGAGCCAATTCTGCCGGACTGGTTGGAGCACGGTGTCGAGAGCGTTTTGAGAAATTCCGAGGATGATATCGTCGCTCGCCAACCGCCACCTCCGACATCCATATCAAGTGCTTCGTTCAGTCAACCGCGTGAGGTAGCCAGTGCTCCCCATAAATATGACCAGACGCCATCATGGAAGAAGAATCTGGAGCAGTTCTACGATGATGACGAGGAGGAAGAGGACTCTGAGGAAGAAGAAGAAGAGGATGATGATGAATCGGAAGATGGGAAGGGAGGAAGTGATCACCCTAGCCCCGGGGATGGGTCAGAAGAGGTAGAGGAATCTGATGATGATGAAGAGGAGAACGACGAAGAGGATATTTCAGAGGACAATATGAGACTTACACGTTAATTCAACGCTAATTTATTCCACGGTCGACCTGGAGGATGACGTACATGAACATTGCCAGTTGGCAGTTGCTAGGACCCCGGCATGCCGCCTGAGAGGTCCGGATTTTTTGTCGTACATTTTCGGTCAAATTATACCCTCAAGTCCGGTTTTTTGTCGGACATGTTGGATGAGAATCTGTGTGAGGTTCGGATTTGTGGTCGTACATAAAGTGCCCAGGTAGACCGAGGTTAGTCTGCGAAGTCGTACATTTTCAGCCCTCGGGTAGCTGAAATTGGTTCGAGCAGCCCATGATGGGCTCGTGTTGGCCACAATTCCACAGATTTAGTCCGGATCTGGCCAAACTTAGGTCCAGGTGCACTGAGGTACGGTCAAGAACTCATACATTTTCGGTCTGCCGAAGCAAGCCCTGGTTGAAAACTCGTACATTTTCGGTCGATGAACCTCTGACAGAAACACCCAAAATTGACCTATTCTTAACCGGACCTCGCAGGCGGCATGCCGGGGTCCTCAGTTGCTGGCCTTTGCACTTCAATTTCGGCAGTTTCCGCTTAGTTCCAGCCTTCCAAGTCCCGTCATCCCACCGACTCTTGGAGGTCAAAGGGCGTGTATACTGAGACGCTTCTTTTCTGACGAGAACCAGACAGATCCTGACAATCTGAGGCTGACTGATCGATTCAGAATGGTTACGAAGTTTTTCGTATGCGACGATTGCGTGATTATGCATCATCGACCAGATATATAGGGACCCGCTGAAAATGTACTGAGCTCGTCTTGTTTTGGTGCACCGACTCTACGCTCGCTCGTCATTATTCCAGTACCACCGCCATCTCAAAACAGAAAAAAGAAATGGCCAACGCTCCTCACGGCGGTGTTCTCAAAGTAGGTTATCATCATCATCATTCCATCTTCCACTGATTGACTTTTCAATGCAAGGATCTGGTGGCCCGCGATGCCCACATATCCCAACAACTCAAAGAGGAGGCCCAATCACTCCCTGACATCGTTCTGACAGAACGTCAACTCTGTGATCTCGAGCTCATTACCAATGGTGGATTCAGTCCTGTGGAAGGATTCATGAACGAAAAAGATTACACCAGGTCAGTTCCATGCATCCTCGCACCCGTTTCCCGATGCTCATTTCTTCCAGTGTCGTCGACACCCTCCGTCTCGCCGACGGTGCTCTTTTCCCCATTCCGATCACGTTAGATGTGTCCAAAAGCGATATCGAACGTCTGAACCTCGCCAGCGGTTCAAGAATCGCATTGCGCGACCCTCGTGACGATGAGGCCTTGGCTATCATTACCGGTGAGGCTCTTGATTTGGATCAATTGATATCCTGGCTCACAACACGACGCAGTGGAGGATATCTACAAGCCTGACCTTGTCAAGGAGGCGATACAAGTATTCGGAGCAGATGACCCCGCGCACCCCTCCGTATCCTACCTTCGTCGCCGTGTTCAAGACTACTATGTTGGCGGCAAGGTGCAAGCCATACAAGCACCTAACCACTTCGACTACGTTCCCCTCAGATGTACGCAACAGAACTCATCATATCGGCTCGAAACTCATTCATTGCAGATACCCCCGCTGAATTGCGCGCCCACTTCAAAAAACTCTCTTGGAGAAAAGTCGTCGCGTTCCAAACCAGGAATCCCATGCATCGTGCTCACCGAGAACTGACTGTCCGTGCGGCGCGTCAACGCCAAGCCAATGTGCTTATACATCCCGTGGTTGGATTGACCAAGCCTGGTGATGTCGACCACTACACTCGTGTACGTGTCTACGAAGCCATCATGGCCAAGTACCCTAACGGCATGGGTCATCTGGCTCTGCTGCCATTGGTGAGTACAAGCTTCGCTTTGACACGAACTCCACAAGCTAACAGACTTGGCTAGGCGATGCGCATGGCTGGACCTCGCGAAGCCGTTTGGCACGCTATCATACGCAAAAACTACGGCGCGACTCACTTCATTGTGGGACGCGACCACGCGGGTCCCGGCAAGAACTCTGCAGGCAAGGATTTCTACGGACCGTACGATGCGCAGGACCTTGTCACCCAGTATCACGATGAGCTCCAAATCGAGATGGTGCCCTTCCAGATGATGACTTATCTGCCATCCTCGGACGAGTACCAGCCCGTAGACGAGGTGCCAAAGGGAGTTCAGACCCTCGATATCTCGGGCACAGAACTTCGTCGTCGCCTGAAGACTGGTGCTCCCATTCCCGACTGGTTCAGTTACGAGTGAGCACAGTAGCATATCCATCTTGCGCTTTTTCTGATTGTCTCATAGCGCGGTGGTCAAGACCCTTCGTGAGAGCTACCCACCCCGTACCCAGCAGGGCTTCGTCCTATTCCTTTCCGGTCTGCACAACTCCGGGAAGGAGCAGATTGCCAAGGCACTCCAAGTCTCATTGAATGAGCAGGGTGGCCGTAGCGTTTCCCTCCTTCTCGGAGAGACTATCGGCGATGAAGGCAGTAAGTCATTGGCCTTCCTTCCCAGTTCCATGACTGACCAGTCATAACAGAATACGGATACACGCCGGAGGAACGTCACCAGAACACCCAAAACCTCGCATACGTTGCTGCTGAGCTCGCTCGCGCTGGCGCCGCTGTCATTGTCGCTCCCATCGCGCCTCAAGATCACACCAGGCAGGCTGCGAAGGACCTCATTTCTCACCAGGGAGGTGCCGGTGGCAACTTCTTCATGATCAACGTCACTACTCCTCTGGAGCACTGCGAGAAGACGGACCGACGTGGTATTTACGCAAAAGCACGTTCTGGCGAGATAACCGGACTCCCTGGCGTCGACCAGGAATTCGAAGCACCCTCATTCTCTGACCTGACTGCCGATGTTACCTCGCAGACAGTTCCCGAAATTGTTCACAGTAAGTGTACGCGCTACCCACCTGCACAGTATAACTGACCTGCCTTTGCCAGGCATCATACTGTTGCTGGAGACGAACGCCCTGCTATGAGTGCGTGTAGTGTAATTAGATGATATAGAGTTGTTGTAGTAGACTGGTCGTCATAAGTACCTGAATGTAATCTGTATTGCTATACATAATTTATAGACACGCCGCCACGCACCACTTCGAGCAAGCCTGAGCTGAAGCGCTGAAGCCTGAATTAATTGCCAGTCGGAACGTTGGCCTGGTCGTGATCAACTAATAGTGGGCGTTACATGGTGTCACGATTGTGACTGCAGCGTTGACGTGATCGCCATCAAAAAAATTCTACTTCGACTTCAACTTTCAAGGGCAGGGTAGCGAGCGGGACAACCTCACACTTGTATACTTATTACTATGGCATTTGGTGCGCCTCGTTGTCGATATTCTCTATCCAGGATCTGACATTGATTAGGCGCTCCTGGTGGACGAGGTGGATTTGGTGGTGGACGAGGCGGACGAGGCGGCGGATTTGGTGGTGGTGACCGTGGCGGACGAGGCGGCGGACGCGGCGGTGGACGAGGTGTGTTGCAATGCGCCATTTTTCTTTTTCTCAATACTGAACGTCGCCTTGCAGGTGGTCCCCGTGGAGGCGGAGTTGGCGGTCGTGGTGGTGGACGCGGTGCTCCTGGCGGTCGTGGTGGCGGTCGCGGTGCTCCTCGGGGCGGCCGTGGTGGCCGTGGAGGTGCCCGCGGTGGTGCGAACACCGTCCTGGAACCCCACAGACACGCCGGAGTCTTCATCGCCAAAGGCAAGGAGCATCTGCTCGTCACGAAAAACTTGGTCCCCGGCGAATCTGTCTACGGCGAGAAGAGGATATCCGTGGAAGGCGCTGTCGAGGGCACCAAGGTGGAATACCGTGTATGGAATCCTTTCCGTAGCAAGCTTGCAGCCGGTGTGCTCAGTGGATTGGACGAGATTTTTGTTGCTCCTGGCAAGAAGGTTCTGTATCTCGGTGCCGCTAGCGGAACCAGTGTCAGCCACGTCGCCGACATTGTTGGACCGGTAAGCAATTTTCAACAGCCCAGAAATCCGCGGTATTGATTTCAATTTTTTTAACAGGAAGGAGTCGTCTACGCCGTCGAGTTCTCATTACGCTCTGGTCGTGACTTGATTGGCATGGCCAAGAAGCGAACAAACGTTATCCGTAAGCTCGCAGCGCAGTCAGCCGTCTCGCCGTCTCATCTTTTCTCTGCTCTAGCCATCGTCGAAGACGCCCGTTTCCCTCAAAAATACCGCATGCTTGTCTCACAGGTCGATGTCATCTTTGCTGACGTCGCGCAACCTGATCAAGCGCGTATCGTTGCGCACAACGCTGAGCACTTCTTGAAGGTCGGCGGTCACGTCGTCATCTCAATAAAGGCCAGCTGTATCGACTCCACCGCCCCTCCCGACGTCGTTTTCGCGAACGAGGTTGCGATACTAAAGGCGTCAAAATTCAGGCCCTTGGAGCAGGTGCCCCTCGAGCCCTACGAGCGCGATCACGCCATGGTCTCTGCGGTTTACCAGCGTCACGCCGCACCAGCATGATGTAAGTTTCACTCTCGTCCTTCGGTGTCGACGACTTACAATCATCACAGCTGTCATCTCTGGGATATCAAGTTCAAAAGTATCTTGTGCGGCTACTCACGATTCTCTTCGCTATCACCTATTTAATTCCTACTTGTAGAATTGATGTATTCACTACCGACCGAAAGCATTTCCTAAAAGGTTCCGATGTGCAATCTAAGTGAATCACAGTTTACATGAGTTGCGGTATAGTCTCTACATCTTTTATTTACTTCGATAAACAATTCGCGCTCTTCTAGCTCTACTTGTTCTCGGCCTCCATCTTGTCAAAGTAGTGGACATTGTCACAAGCTCTGAGGCGAGCAGCGGCGCCTTCAGCAGTCAAATCCCTCTGAGCTTCACCCATAAGTTCGAAGCTGGATCTGGGTCAGACGCTGGCTAATATGCGGGACTTGCAACATACCCTACTAGGAACTTTCGAACAGTAGCACTGCGCAACAGAGGTGGCGAGAAGTGCAGGTGCAGGTGGGCTTCATCGAATTTATCTTCGCCCTCTGGGACCTCTGTGAGGGGTACAGGCCGTTGGTGCATACCCATAGAGTACGCGAAGGAGCACGAGAAGAGGTTGTCATATTTCTTGGTGGTGATGGCGATAGCGTCGGCCAACGCGGTCTTCTCGTCATCCGTCTGCTCTGCTATCGAAGGTATGTGCCGTTTGTAAGGGAGCACTGAGGGTGTACGGTGAGTGATGACGATTGTGAAGGCCAATGTGAGGACTTACACAGAACTTCAAATGGCCAGGTGGCCCACCAAGGGACAAGAACTACCCAGTGATCGTTCTTATAGACGACACGGCCAGTCTCGAGGTCTACGTTGACTTCTGCGTGCGCATACTCGCATAGCAAGCATGGCTTTCCTGGAGACAATACTGAGTTTCGCATTGGACTAGTCGCCTCTGAATTACGAACCATCGGCAGCTTTCGGCGCGTCCGACGTCGCAACATCTGTCGCAGAGTAACGCTTCAAGTTTTCGAGCTCGGTTGCAGGCAAAGTTGGAATGGCTGAAAGAGACCACACTTGTCCGTGTGGATGGGGATTGGAGCAGCCCATCATACTGCCTTTATTCTGGCAGGATGTCAGAGAGAGATACATAAAACACAAGCTCGAGAGCGTGTTACCTCGAAGATTTGGACGTATTTGATGTGCTCCTCGGCGCCTCGACGATGGTAGATCCTGATCCATTCCTCTACAATCTCCTTCAGCTTCGGAACCGACAGACGCGCCAAAGTAAGATCGTGTCTGCGATCAAAGATGATCACGTCGCATCCTCCTCCGACAGGCTCAGTCACCAGAAGCGGATGGGGCGGCGGTGGCGCAGTCGGAATCGGCCCAGGGAGGACGGCGGCAAAATCGTTCTCGAAGGCGAATACTTGCTCGTAGTCTGGGTTCTTTTCTCCGCCAATGCGAGAGTTTCCGGGACATAGATAGCATTTCGGATCATACTGAGGCAGATCCAAGACTTGGGGAGGCTCGACTTGGCCTTGCCATGGGCGCTTGATACGGTGAGGCGAGACCAGGATATACTCGTTAGTCAAGGGGTTCACTAGGGAGCGTTGTCAGGAAAGATCGCTGTAAGATGGCGACGATAACTTGCAGCGGCGATGAGGATGATCCGAAGGATTGAACTCGGTCATGGTGGTGCACGTTGAAAGTTGCGCGTGCATGTGGAATCGCTTGCTCTGAATTACCAAAATGGCCGCCGATCTAACTGATTGTGCCGGCCCAATGGTACACAGAGGCCCGGGCGAGAGCTGCCTTCCATATTGAACCCGATACACTAAGCGCGAAAGGAGACGCGCGAGCCTGCCGTCTCGCGGGCCAGATATTCGGACCGGCCCACGGACCGAGATACCGTACATAACTCATGGATTCACCACAACCATCGAAACGCCGTCGCGTTCAGCGGTCACCTTCTCCGCCAGTGTACAAGCTCGACGACGAGGATAATCAGGATTACAAGCCTTACGTTCCCGTTGCTCAGCGTCGGCAGGCCAAATTTGCCAAACTCGCTGCATTGGGCGCCTCCTCGGACAAGGATGACGCCAGAGTACAGCGAGAGCTGCAAGAACGCGAGGACGAGGCGAACGAGGAAGAGGCGCAAAAGGAGCGTCTCAGAAGAGAAAGGACACTGCTGATGGAGGCGCAGGATGTCCATTCGAAGAAGGCGGCTCAAGGTAATGTCCTCTTGGTTGCTCATGCATTGACTAACGGTGCCAGATGCAAAAAAGACTGAAGAAGAAAAGGCCCAAGAAGCTGACGACGAGATCTTCAACGCAATCAAGAGCCATAAGGTCCTCGCATCTGACAAGGAACTGGCCAAAGGTATCCAATATACAGAATCCCTAACAACAAGGTGTCTGGTCTGTCAACGCTTTCAGTATACTCCGCTTACTCTGATCGTCCAGTTGGAGACCGCCAAAGTTCGTTCGCGATCGCACACCAGAAGAAAACGAACGGATACGAGACAAATACCACATTCTCGCCGAAGGAGATGACATACCTCCTCCAATTGAACACTTTCAAGACATGAAGATCCCCGACCCAATAGTGCAATACCTCAAGTCAAAACGTATTGTGTCCCCGACTCCCATTCAGCTACAGGGCATTCCTGCTGCGTGAGTTTCGCGTCGTAGTCTCATTTTAGTATACTCACGTTGTCTAGCTTTTCAGGTAGAGACTTGATTGGTATCGCATTCACCGGGTCCGGGAAGACTCTCGCGTTCTGTCTACCGCTCATCATGCTTGCTCTCGAGGAGGAAATGAAGCTCCCATTCGTCCGCGGAGAAGGACCAGTCGGCGTCATACTCTGTCCATCACGCGAACTTGCCAACCAGACGTACGAAAACGTTCTGGCGTGGACCGCTGCTCTCCACAAGGATGGAAAATATCCCCAATTGAATACCCTCTTGTGCATTGGCGGTATCTCCATGAACGACCAGAGCCATGTCATGAGCAAGGGCATACACGTCGTCGTCGCAACGCCTGGTCGGCTCATGGACATGCTCGAGAAGAAGCGGTTCACTTTCAACAACTGCAAGTTCATGTGCATGGACGAGGCGGATCGAATGATTGATCTTGGGTTCGAGGACGACGTGCGGAACATCATGAGCTACTTCCATCGGCAGCGACAGACTCTACTCTTTTCCGCGACGATGCCTCGGAAGATTCAAGATTTCGCTCAGCAGTCCCTCGTCAAACCTGTACTGGTCAACGTGGGACGAGCTGGTGCAGCTAACTTGGACGTCTTGCAGGTCGTGGAGTACGTCAAACAGGAAGCCAAGATGGTCTACCTTTTGGAATGCTTGCAAAAAACTCCACCTCCGGTAATCATCTTTAGTGAGATCAAGAATGAAGTCGACGGTGAGCTATTTTTTCTTGGGCGCGTCTCTGCTTGGTACTCACGAACACTGCAGACATCCAAGAATATCTACTGCTGAAAGGTGTCGAAGCAGTGTCAATACATGGCTCGAAGTGTACGCTTGACCCTCATCCTGCTCCTGGCCAATCTGACTCGCGATCCCACAGCACAAGAAGAACGCCAATACGCCATAAAGTCGTTCAAATCCGGCGCCAAGGATGTGATGGTCGCTTCCGGCGTAGCCTCCAAGGGCCTTGACTTCAACGAAATCCAGCACGTCATAATCTTCTCTATGCCGAAAGAAATCGAGGACTACGTGCACCAAATCGGACGAACGGGACGTAGTGGGAAGACGGGAATTGCAACGACGTTCGTGAATATGAACACGCCTGAGCAGACGTTGTTGGACTTGAAGTATTTGCTGATGGAGGCGGGCCAAAAGTAGGCATCCAGTCTTCAGTCTAATACACGCCTGCTGATCAGTTGACGCATCAGAGTACCGCCGTTCCTGGCATCAATCGAGGATCCTCGCGATGCACAAGGGGGACGCGGTGGTTCCCTCAAGGGTTGTCCTGTTTGTGGAGGTATGAGTTCTCCTCAGTGTGCAGACATCTGGCTAATCATTTGCTCAAAAGGTCTCGGCCACGGCATATCCAACTGTCCGAAATTGGAAGAGACCCAGCGCAGACAGATGGCCTCGCACCGAACCGATGACGGCGGTGGAGGCGGTTACTGAGCGCTATCGAACGGTGCTGGGAATTGTCGCGTTTACCTGACCTCAACGCCTCGGACCTTCCCAGGCGAACGTTGCTATGCAAAGCGATACATATATCTTGAGCTATGCAAGAATAACGAAGATCCCTCTGTGTAGAGTGTACGCTCCACCCACTGAAAGCCAGGAACCTTCGTTCGGGATCCTCTGTCATGCGATGCACGAGCTGCATTGCCCTTGTTCATATTGTAAGGCGTGGCGAGAATACATGCTTCTTGTCCGACTGGGTGGCCGCTTCGAACTAGGCTAGGATGAATACATGGTCACTTCTTTCAGACACCAGCGAGGCGGTACAAATGGTTATCACAGAGTGAACATCCACGCAAACACAACCGCCACGATCTCCTACCGCCAAGTTATTCCGAATGAGATGACAATGCAAGCAAGGCATGACTGTGGCTGCCCTACAGTGCTTTCAGGCCGTATTGGCAGCGAGATGGTCGCAAGGACTGGCCGCCGTGCCCAACGCCCATAGTCGAACCCACCTGTACTGTCCGGATGTTTACCGCGGGAGACAGTCACGACAAATTATAAGGCATCACTGGGAGCTTCGAGCTCTCGAAGCATAGCGCGAGGAATTAGAAAGTTGTAACGAAGTACAGTAAGTATCAAAATGTACGTATAATATCAAGTTATGCAAGCAGTATGGAAGATAAGTGTACGTATATTATAAGCTATGCAAGAAGTACAGAAGACCATCTATGAAGTAGGACAATGAATGGCAAACGCTTCACCCACTGAAGGCCAAGGTGCCTTGGCCTCGTTCGGGATCTGACATACGATGCACGCGGACTGCGTCGCCCACAGTGATGTTGTTCATATCTTGAGGCGTAATAAGGACGTATTGTTTCTTATCAGATTGGGTGGCCGTTTCGATCTAAAGGGAGATGTCAACACCAGCAAAATGCAGTCGGCAGAGGGAATGCACCATCATCTTCATCGAGATACGTCGGTTGACGGCGTCCATGAACACATCGAATTCATCTGCAGAATTTGTGAGTATCGACTGCAAGAGACAATGTTCTCAATTACCCAGGCAGCGAAGAGGGCAGCCGATAGCTTCCCAAAGAGATAGAAGGAGACAGATAGTTGAAAACGACTTCTCGCCACCACTAAGGGAGCGAGGATCTTTATTTCTAGAGCCGCGTTGCCCTTGCGTGGCTGCAGCATCGTCCGTCTGCACTTTGAGCTTAAGCGTTTCCAGCTGGTGATTGAAGAGGACCTTTCCGTAGTAGCCACGATGCGAAAGGTTGAATTGGAACACAAGTTTGCATCGCAAGGCGATGTGACGGCGGAACTCCTGCCATCTTCCCCAGCGTTCCGACAGAGAGGCCGTGAGTAGCTGTGATATATAGACTTAGAATGAAAGAACGTCCACATCTTGAGCGAAAGTACCTTGTTCAACTTGACCATGTGGCGCCACTCGTGTTCAGCCTTTCTGAGGGTCTCTTGGGCTTTGTTGAGCTCGACGATCATTTCCTCGACAGTTGCGCCGTGCCTAGTGTTGGATGACCATGAGCTTGTGGTCGACCCGCACGGCGCATTGAACACGTACCTCTTTGCCCTTTCTTTCAATGCCGCTTGAGTGGAGTCCAGCAGTCGTTGGATGTCTTGGCTTCTGCGATTGGTTTCCAGTCGTGGACAAAACTCGAGCGCTTTTGTCGTCCATGACTGTCGCGGTTGTGAGGTCAGACATGTCACAAAACAGCACTCGGAAAACCACATACTTCATACTCTTCTTGCAACACAGCCGCCGCTACTTTCAGGGTATCCAGTCGCACCGTTTCCTCTTGCAATTTCTTTTGCATATACTCAAGCTCGTACTGGGCCTTGGTATGCTCGTCCGTTGCTCTCACAACACTGTCCTATGAGATGTAATGTCAGCATACGAACGCCTCGAAGGATTGGAACAGAAGCGGTCCACCTGAAGCTCCGCTTGACGATTCATAAAATCGCCAATTTGGCGTCTTATCTCGTCCATCTCAGCTTGGAGGGCTGTTTGCTTCTCTTCGATCTCGGTCTTACGATCGTTATGAGCGGTAAATTGGCGTTCAATGTTCTCCTTCTCCTCTTCCGCTTCCTGTGCAAGATGAGAAGGCGTTGACAATGTCTGCCACAAAGTATGACCTTCTTGGCTGCCTCCAAGCCGGCAACGTTCGCGGGCATATCTTCTTGAGCGGCATCTTCGATATGGCGTAATTGACTTTGTGCTTGATTGACGGCGATATGAGCTCGTTTCTCTTGGCCCTGGAGAAAATATCAGGATACTCATAGGATAAACAGTGCAGACGCACGCGTAGTGCCTCTCCCTCGTCTCGACAGTTCTTGTAGTTCGACTTCATGGTCCGGAGTTCAGCCATCAACGCCATGAGTGCTACCTCATCCTCTTTGAGCTGGTCACCAAAGTGTCTGTGCAGTCTTATAAGCCAATCGAGAGGTCAAACGTCAAAATTGCGCACTTTCGTTGAGCAGCAGAGTCACGTCCGGTCAAAAGCTGACTGGTATTGTCCTTTCGCCCTCTGGACAAAGGTGATGTCGATTCTCCTCCTTCCCTAGAAATATCAGATCAGCACTAGAGACATTCAGAGAGACAGGATCGCCGCACGGGAAACGTCTCAAAGAGAAGCCATCTGCCGTCCAACAGTTGCCTGCCCGACCATAGATACGCAGGACATCCTCGCCTTCGCGACGACTGCTAGCAAGCAAGATTCTCTCAATGTGTGCTTGATTGATGAGAATACGTGCTACGTATGGGTCCGATATCTGGTCAGACCTTGAGCGTTCGAAAAATGATCACGAAAAATGATCCTACCTCTAGCGCCCTCAATACAGTCAACATGTCGGCTGGCGGTTCTCCAGAAGAATAATCGAACATGTCGCGTTCGGCAATGATGATAAGGATGTTGTCGCTGGAGAACATTTGAGATGGGAGACGTTATTCTTCGACGAACGATACTCACTTTCCAGATGCTCTCAGCATGCTCTTCAAGACGTGAGAGTCACGGGCGTCAGTCACAGAGAAAGCAGTAAGCAGATGGGATAATTGTTTGCGAAGTAGTTCTCCCCACTGTTCCGGCTCTCTACACTTGACATTGACTCCGAGCGGGCCTAGGGGCAGCTCTCCTTGCCAGCGCTGGTTCTTAATGCGCTCGAGCAACTGAGGAATATTCCTTCCGTAGGCCACATACCGATCCCTATCTTGCTCATCAGCCTGGCGTATCATGTGCTGGTCATACGCGACTTTGTCGCGCGCAGCGCTCAGATCCCTTTCCTTTGCCTCGCCATCATTCTTCAAAGCTTGAGCTCGACTGTCAGCATCACGGAGTTTGCTGAGGATATCGGGAAGAGCGTCCTTGGCCTCCTTGAGTTTCCTATCGGCTTCTTCGACTTGGCGACGGGTTTCATCGCGCTTGGCTTGAGTGTCTGAAGTGAGTCTCTGAGTCTCGTAGTCGATCTGACGCTGTACCTCGGCAATGGTGACCTTTGCCGAGTGGAAGCTATCGGACATCGCTTTGCGTTCCGTCTAAAAGCATGCATAAGCTCAAATGTTATAGAATTGGCAAAAGCAGACCGACAGCCATCGAATTAAGGTCAAGACGGTTACTGCGTATCTTGTCATTGACTTCCTTCTTCCGAGCATTCAGATCCTCAAAATTGCCGAAATTGTTGTAAATCTGTTCGGCCTCAGTGACGGCCTGAGCGGTGTTACGGACAATTTCCTAAGAGATTTCAATAGCTGATGGGTGGCGTATTGAATTTTCATTACCTCGGAGGCTTGTAATCCCTCCTCAGCCTTCGGCAGGCGACGTTCCTGTTTCGCGACGTCATCTTGAGAAGTCTGCAGCTCACGTTCTTTCTGCATAACGTATGACCACGCCAACTCGTTCGTTAGATCCTCGGCCTTCTGTTTTTGATCCCTCGCCTTTTTGGCCTCATCATATCGGGTAAGTGCTTCGTTATAAGTGACACGGAGATCAGGCAATGCCTCCTTCTTCTGGATCAGCACCCTCGCAGTGTGCTCGTTGTTCTCGTGACAAATGTCATATTCGTTCGAGAGCTGAGAAAGCTGGGTTCCACGCAAGAAAAACTAGAATCATATAGTTCATGAGAGGGAGGCTAGACTAGTCGAGAGAATGATAACTTACCTTGTACTTCTCGGTCGGGAGTGAAGCACTGAGAAACTGTCGAGCAGCATCTAGGTGTAGTGTCAGCGCATCTCTCAGCCACGTTGCACATATACACACCTTGCGTGAGCACATTCATGGGATTGTCCACTTGTATATTCATATGGTCACATATGGCCGCTAATTCTTCCTTCTTGGTGCTGACCACTTTGCCGTCTCGGCTTTTGATCTTCCAGGAGGAGTTGCCCTCTTTCGTGAACCTCCGAGTGATGACAATGCTTTTGCCGTACTCTTTGGGCCTGAACGCTTCCTCGCCTTGGTTTTTGATTTGAATAGTGACCTCGGCGACTCTGACATGATTGTGTCATTAGCAGTAGCGACTGTTAGAAAGAAATACAAGCTTACGATTGACCCTCTCGTATAAATGACTTCAATCCATTGGCGCGTCCGGTGGAATTTGTCTTGCCGCCAAGGGCCACTGTGATAGCAGACAGGACAGCGCTTTTGCCACCTGCGACGCGACTGAGCACGATGGAACGTAACCGGGACAAAGCACTTACTGCCATTGTGACCTGTGGAGATAGCTAAGCTGCACGCAATAGTTACAGTGGAGATAGAGACGTACCTATGATAAAATTGACTTGAGGACCAAAGTTGAACGTGAGATACTTGTGACACATGAACTGGTGCATCTCAATGGACTCGATGATACCGTGGTCGGCGATGCCCTTGGTCAGACTTAGATGCGCAGACGCGTAGAGGACAAGAGACATACACCAGAAACGCCGCGGTTCGCTTGCATGGCAGCAAGGACCTCAGCAGTATGCTCCTCTTCAAACTTTGTGTCATCTTCGCTGTCCATGTCACTGTTGTCGTCAGAATCATTTCCATCTTTCACATTACGACGCGACTGAGTCTTGCTCTTGCCGTTGGCTCGCGCAGGATTTTGTGAGGCGTCGTCGGTACGGCTTCGTTTGCAGGCAGGAGAGGCCGCGTCCGAGCCCTCGTCGTCGCTGTCTGGCGTCGCACGACGTTTGGACATTATACGATATAATTTTTGAAACAAAAGACGCGTCGGACAAATTCTTCGAGTGGCATCCGTTTGTTCGTATTTAGACTGGTTTCAGGGGAGGGGTGACAGGGGTCCTAACCGCTTGCCCCCACTATCAAAATATTTTGATGGCCGACCTGCGCGCCGAACGTTCACGCAAAGCCCGCCAGCAGGATCGCGTCGTTCATCACTCTCCAACGTCGACGTCCTGCTGTCTTGCGGCATGCCCAGCAACGCAAGCCAAGTGTTGAATCGGAAGATGGTCGGAAATACATTAGAAAGCTCCTTCGGCCTCCCTCATGATTAAAGATTTACACGACTACATTATCGAGACCATTGCCAAAGCTGCAGCTGGAATACATGCTGTGTTGGCTGTACTTAGAGACAGGCGGCGGGAAGACGAGTGCCATGTGGGCTCTAATGAAGCTATGGGAGGAGCTCGAGCACTGGAAGAGCCGTGCTCATTCGAGGTGGAACTCACAGCCGGCCATCGGCTCCAGCGTCGGCCATCAGATTTTATTGATAAGGGGACCTGTCAGGTATGACCCCTCCCCCGAGTCCAGGCTCTATACAGCGAACGACTGTCTTCGCTACTAGAGCAGGGTTTCCAGGCTAGTTCGTATTAGCATTGAGGGTCGTCGTCACGTGGCGTGGCGCATAACACCGAAGACATGATTGAGAGCAGTAAGCAGGGATTACGCGGAACATTCGGTACATGTTGAGACCAAACCACTAATTACCAGTAACTTACCAGATGTTTGTTCCAACCGTTCCTTATTGTCAAATATGCAAAGTTAATGTAAATGGGTAGTATCATATCGCTTGCTCAGCGACGTTGAGAGCGGCCGTTGGGCGCCGAGACCATCTGGAGGATGGCATCTTTGGCGGAAACGATGTCACCCTCGGAGCCTGTGCATCATATGAGCTCTGGACTCAAGCAAAAGCGAGGAGGACTTACCAATGATGACAATCGTACTGTTCTCCCTGCTGACCGTGATGTCAGCGCCGGTCTCGTTACGAAGGCGAGAGACATTGGAGCCCTTCGAGCCAACGATACGAGGGAACATGGATCGGTCGGGAAGCGTCAAGAATCCGACAGATGTCATCTTTTCTGCAGAAGCGATGGCATCGCTAATGGCTTTGCGAGCCTTTTCAAGTCCAGCTTCATCGCGGGCCTTCAAGGTCCACACCGAAACACCTTCCTCAGCATCCTTGTAGTTGGGTGTGACCTCCCAGACTGCTTCAGTAGCCGCCTCCTCTTCATCAGCGTCAATGCGAGCAGAGGCAGCTGCTGGGTCGGTGGAAACAGGACGAGTAGGAACTGCAGACTGCTTGGGATGAACAGACTGGTCGACTTGAACACCGAAGGAGCGGAGGTTGCGGAAGAAGCTGCCTTGCTGGGAGATAACATGATGGTACTTGAGCGGTACGTCGACCTTGGCAGTGACGCCTTCAGGTGCAACAGGCTTGATCATACCCTAAAAACATGTAAGAACACGTAGGAACTTTGTTGAGCGGAGCGTACCTTGAGCTCTTCGACTGTCTTCTCACAAGCCGCGCGAGGCCCAGCAACCTTGACAAGGTTACCTTGATCGGCCTCGGCGAAATCGCCAGCATTTTCAGCCTCTCCGAATTGTCCATACGAGCGAGAACCAGGGAACTGAATCTGAACACCAAAGCGGTTCTGCAAGTCGTTCAAGTTCTGTCCACCACGGCCAATAAGGGCTCTGTGTTGTGGAGCAGGAATGTCGACGGCAAGAACGACACGATCACGCAATGTTGCCACCGCCTTCTCAAGTTCTGCCTTGACTTTCTGAACGAGCTTGGGCTCGCCGCGGAGACGAACTTCATCGGCGGCACCGGATTCACCTTGACGAGGGCTTGAGGCGGCACTTTAGTCAGTAAACGGCGACGAGACAGGAAAAAAGGACGACTGACAATCTGATAAGCCCAGCGAGAATCTTCGGGTCGGAAGGTCCGCCGCAACGAACAACGATATCCTTCAGACCTTGCCCTCCTGCACCAATGAGGGTGCGGTGGTACTTGTTCTCAATGGTCAAGGTAACGGTGGTTTCATCAGTGACCTGTTCGGAGATCACCAAGATGGCGGCCTTCGCTGCAGCGATGGCCTTCTTGGTACCGCGGACCGTGATGTTAGTGAGTGCCGCATCGTCCGAGGCCTTGTCGACATCAATCTGAGCATCGGTGTTGTCCTTGATCTCGTTGATAGAGGCTCCACCGCGTCCCAAAATCCTGGCGACGGATTTCGTGGGCACGGTGAACTTGACGACGTTGTTAGACTCCTTCTCGAACTCGACGGCCTGGAGGAGAGAAAGATCAACGTTGGGAGAATGGTAATTTTAGGCCATAACATAACTCGAGCAATTCGGACTTCGCGCCAGCGACGCCCTTCTTGCCGCCTTTGACGAGGACCTCGTCGGACTTGAGCTGCTCACGAGTCTTGGCCTCGCCAGTCTCAGACATTTGACGAGGGAAGGTAATCTTGACTGCGTATTTCTCTTCCAACCGGATGGCGTACTTTCCACTTTGACCAATCAACGAAGAATGATACTGGCTAGGGATCTTCAAGATTTCCGAGGTCTCGTCGGCCTGCGTTCGTGAGTACAGAAACTACGCATGAAGATAGATGACGCACCATCCTCTCAACCTGAGATAGAATACGCCTCTTGGCTTCCTCGACATTCTCTTTCCTGCCGGTGATCTTCAAAGAGGTGAGCCTACCTCCCAACATTGTGACTGATAACCACGTACAGTGACCTTAGACTTCTGGTGAACAGCCTTCTTCTTCTTGGCCTCTTTCTCCTTTTCGTCAATGTCGTCAGAAACGTCGACCTTGACTCCAAGTTGGTCACGGAGCTTGTTGACACCAGTTCCCTGAGCGCCAACGATGCGTCCAACGTATTCTCTCTCGATGTCGAAATCAGTAGACTGTGCGATGATGAGATATGGTCAAACAAGTAAGTGACAGCTACTCACGTGGCTGTTGTCGATCTCGTCGTTCTTTGCATCCTCAACAATCTTGCGGATTTCCTTGACAGCGCGGTCGACATCTGTGCTGGTACCTCGAACCAAAATAATATCCTCTCCGGCCGAATCATGGGCGTCGGCGCCAACCTTGATGGAGAGAGTCTTGTCCTCGCCGATGATTCTGCCAGCTGTCAGGATGACAGTCAACACAAACGATGAGCAACATACGCATTGAGAGTGGTGCCCGATTGACCGACGATGGCATCGTGCCAGCGCTTCTCAACCTCAATCTTCTCTGTCTTGACATCAGCAGCCTCCTTCGACAACTTCAAGAGTTCCTTGGAAACATCTTCCAGGTGCTTCTTCTTGTCGTCAGGAGCAGGGGAGGCGTTGGGCGAGAGAGGATCATAAACGAGAAGGACCGATGACTGTTCTAACTTCTCGTCTGGGAAGTAGACGGAGACGTTGTGAGCCTCGTGGAACTGCTTGATTCTAGGAGCGACGCGGTGAGAAAATGTATCGGGAACGACAAGGAAGAGGCGTACTTCTTCGCGTTCTTGCCCAACAGGACACGATGCAGGAGCCAATCAATACTAACCTCGGTCGTAGCACCAATGAGTTTGCCAAGTAGTTCGGACACCTGCCTTACCACACCATCGACAGCTGGCTTGTCGCCTACCAAGTCAATGGTGAGCGAGGAAAGAGTGGCAATCGAAGCAGGAGCGGGAGTGAACACTTGTACGCCAGAATTCTCGACCATGAGCTTCTTTGGCAAGTTGATACGCAACATATACGCAAGAAGTTGACGAGAGACAGCAATGGGACCAGGCAGAGGGAATTCGTGGATGTACTTGGAGTTGGCCTGGTTCATGACAGCAGAAAGACCAGCGGGAAGATCGTTCGGAAGACCCCACACGGCGACTTCATCAATGGGCTCATCGTGTCTGGGTACAATGACTGCACACTTGCTCGCGGTCAACACCTCCGTTGCGGCAGCACCAGTAAGAAGTCGGTGCTGGCGTTTGGGAAGGTTCATCTTCAAGGACGTAAGACCGGTTTGGAGAGACTCAATAGAACTCTTGACGTCTTCAATGACGCGAGATACGCCTTCCCTTTCTCCACTGGCAGTGAATTCAGCAGCGACAAGGGTCAGCTTGACCTCCGGACCGGCAACACTCTCAAAGTGCGCCTGCTTGCCTCTGATGAAGGGCAAGATGTGGGAAGGGATATCCTTGACGCGTTGAGTAGATTTCGAAGTCTTGGACGCAATGATCTGCTTCAGAAGGGCCTCGGCCTCATAGGCGAGCGGCTGGGGTCCGACAACAGTCACGGGTACAAGAATTTCGTCCTCTTCGTCATCATGGTGGGAAGACGCGTTTCCGTTGACGTGGCCGTTTCCATTCTGGATTGATTCTTTGCGAGGGATATCGATCTTCACATTGGTCTGGTCGCGAATCTGCTTGAGAGTTGCGCCTGGCGTATTGTCAACATAACGTCAAGGCAAGAAAGAAGGCACACATACCCTTGGGGCCAATGATGGTAGCAATGGTCGAAGCAGGTGCTTGCACAGTAACCGTGATCTGCAGGGAGGCGCGTTAGCTACAAGGCATTGCGAAATGTATAGAATGACCCACGATGGGACTCAACAGCGCCAGCAGGTTCCTTTTCGCCTTGTCCAGTTCCTTCTGCGAATCAGCCTTCATGTGGAAGGTGTACCGGGTCTTCTGGTTACCGGAGGCGTCAAGCTTGACCTTGTACTTGGCCATGACCTGTTTCATGACTTCGCCCAAGGACGTCGGCTTGCCATCCTTGCCGGCACTGGACAAGTCAATGACTGACAAGGTGAAGGAGTCGGTGAAGACGGGAGCCTTGTTGACTGGCTTGAGACGGGGCCCATTGGAGGCGCCCCATGCCGACTTCGGTGCGGAAGGAGCAGCAGCCGCGGGAGCAAGCGACGGGAACGCAGACTGCGAGTCGGTGTCCAAGTCCTTTACGGGGGGACTATGGGCCTGAGGGCGCGCCTTGACGGGAGTATCCGAGAGAGAGGGGAAAGGATCTGGCGTTCCTTCGAGCTCGTGTCTCCTCTACAGCACGCGGGTCAGCGGAATGCAGCGGCCTGAGATGGCAGGCTTACTTGGAGATCAGCTGCAGAGAGTGCCATGACGGGTGTCCGGGGAGCGAAAAGCCTTTGACGGGGAAAGACCTGGGCGACGAGCGTGAACTCAACCGCGAATAAAACCGGAAACGGTGGTGATGGTAGACGAGAAAGAGTGTAAAAAGTCACACGCCCGTGCCGACGTGTCGAAATTCAGGATTCCTCGCCGGGCATGGCCCTGCTTGTTTGTACACTTTTCGTACGTCCCATGTCGTTGGACCAACTTGAGGCTGCTTCGAGGTCAAATACCTCGAAATAAATGCAAGTTGTATTCCGTTCCGGGATACGCGCGCGCACGTTCCGCAGGAAAGATGGTATCATTTCAAGCCCGTTCGGTACAATGCTGTCCTGCGTACTTCCCTGAGGTTAGGCTGACCAGACCACACATACATTGGCTCCGTGAAACCAGTTCATCAAGTGCTTGTACAATGCAAACGGCGCGCCTGGTCTCGAGGCTCCTGGCTCAAATCGCGGCCACACGTGATCCAGAATATCTCCACGTCTGCGTTTGAGGCAGAAGCTCCAATCTCCTTTCCTTGCAACCACCATCTGCAGTCTCGTTGCTTCCAGCGCCGCCCCCTCCGTCATGCATTGCCGCCTAGTCCGGTATGCCATCATATTACAGGCATTGCTACCCCTTGTCCCGGCATCCCAGTCTCTCTTCTTCTCCAAGGGGCCTTCATCATTCGATTCCAAGGTGCAAAACGTACTAGAACATCAGACAGTGAAAGAGCCTTCCTGCGAGAAGCCTGTGGTCCGTCACTCAAAAATTATGATCGGCGTGGATTGCTAATCCGTTCGGACAGCCAACGGGCCCAATCGACACAACTACATGCGATTTCGAGACTGTGGACAGTATAAACGACGAGTTATACGCGAACCTCCATGAGCTGGTTACAACTCCCTTCTTCAAATTCTTCCAAGTACTCGCAACCACTAGACATTCCATTACTCATACTCATGCATTACTCAGGCCGACCTGTATCGCGAATGTCCCTTTTGGGACGATCATGGCTCATGCAGTGATCCGGGCTGCGCAATAACAAGTCTTGACGAGGTCCGTAGCAAGCATCCACGCGTCTCCATCCACCGCCACTGAGGCACCCCTCTAGAGTCAAGTCCCAGAACGATTCAGAGCCACGGCGCTGAGTAAAATTGGATCACCGGACGTACGGTCTTTCATCGCTAACGTGTCCATCGTCACTCATACCGAGCATTCAGCGACACGAACTACCGGGATGTTACTATAGAGACTCAGATTTCTGCTTCTTGGACGACAATTCAGGTGCTTGCAGAGTCTCATCAAGTGTCACGTTCCTCGTTACTGAAAACTATCTGTAGAGGGCGAATACTATGACCTCTCTGACATTCCCGAGCGTTACACCGGCTATTCTGGGAAGGACGCCCACGCCGTATGGAGCGCAATATATCGCGAGAATTGCTTCGGCCTGTCAGAGGCCAACCTTGTAGCCGGAAAGCAGGCTGCAGCTGCAATAGTACCCGATACTATTGCCTCTAATTCAGAACAGGACGACACGGAACAATGTCTGGAGAAACGTGTGTATTACAAGATAGTTTCCGGTAAGTTACATGCAGGCTCACTTCTTCCCAGCTGACCACCATCGACAGGTCTTCATGCGTCCATCTCAACACACATCTGCCTGGAATGGCTCAATCAAACGAGCGGTGAATGGCAGCCCAATCTCCAATGTTTTGTGAATCGCATTGCCGCACATCCGGAACGACTAGAGTATATCTATTTCAATACTGTTCTCATGCTTCGTGCTGTGTCCCGGTTGAGCCCTTACCTATCAGCCTATGACTACTGCTCCTCCGGAACGACTCAGGATGATCTGGACACCCGCGTCAAGCTCAATAAAGTCATTGATATAGCCCAGCATGCTGGTAAATTCGACGAAGGCGTTTTGTTCCGTGGTGATAATGCGAATGTGAGCGACGAAGTTCTTCATTCCGGCTGCTAATCTGACTCTTCCGACAGATCTTGAAAGAAGAGTTCAAGACACATTTCCGCAATGTCTCACGGATAATGGACTGTATCGGCTGCGACAAGTGTCGTCTGTGGGGCAAGGTTCAGACAACCGGCGTTGCGACAGCTTTGAAGATCTTATTCGAGTTGGATGAACGTGCACTAGAGTGAGCTCCTCTCTCCTCATACTTGCCTTCTTCTCGTTGCTGTTGCTGACTAAATTGCGAAGTCCGAATGCGAACGCTAACCTGCTGCAACGATCGGAAGTGGTCGCTCTTATAAATACCCTTCACCGGTTCAGCGAAAGCTTGAACGCAGTGAACACTTTCCGCCGCATGTGGTCAGAAAACGATGCCAAGGACGATATCATTTCGGAAGCGCACAGCACCGTGACAGGAACAAAGGCGAGTGGCCGGTGCCTCCCCATCATGCTGTATCTTCCTAACATCTCTGTTAGCCTGAAACATCACCGCGCGTGGGAGGTCGGGAGTACGAGGCCAAATGGAGGGAAACATGCGAACGAGTCATCAGGGTGTGTAGAGATAGCACGCTTGGCTGCATGGCACTTCTCGTGCGGGTCTGGGGTAAGGCCACAGGTGCATTGTCGTCGATATTATCTGGGTCGAGTAAGGCCAATGGCCCGTCGTACGTAGAGTTGTAAGAGAGACTGAAGTGAGTGGACGATGTAATAATACTAAATATATGAACCACAATTCTCGAGGTGCTCTAAACTGCTCGTCCAGTAGGCCATACTTATGTCACCATACATGAGTATTCCCGAAAACATCTAGCAAAGTACAAGGAGTGTAAGTAGCAAATCTCGATAAGTGTTTCCCAATAATGAATGTATATTATATAGAAGATTGCCAAAGATAGAATACAATGAGATATGCTGCAGATGTCTGGTATTACAAGGTGGTCCTCCACCGTCATGAGTTTGACGCGTCGGAACCTATCTGTAATAGTATGGGACTCAGTGACGATACAACCTCAACGTGGCTCGCTTTGGGATCCCATTTGGCTTTCCGCTTGCCCCAGCCGGCCCATCCTCGTATTCTGGTGGGCGATGTCGAGTCAAAGATATAGCTGCGTTCCTGATTCTCCCCGTAAGGATCCGAAGATGGGTCTTCCTTGCTTTCCTTGACATCTAGCGTAGCGAGTTTGGTCTGAACGTCGAATGTTCCGACGTATTTGGAGTCGAGGGTAACATTGGATGCAGCCAGGTTATTCTGAACGCGAAGATCCAAGGGTGCCGGCGGTGTGTTCGCATCGTGTGCTACATTTAGGGACAGAGGTCCGTTGAAGTTTTTCACGTTGCCGATAAAGTTGACAGGGTCTGAGAACCGGCTGGTCACTTGCAAGGTGACATTTGCGTCTATATCACTGTGCACGCGGTTTGTTCGAGGTTAATCTTGAGACGAAAAGCACACGACGTACCTGTTACCGGTGTCCATTGAGAAAAAAGTGGGGCCTCTTCGATCAGAACCCTGAACGATTGTGATATTCGCAGATATGGGACTGAGAAAACCGAGAGATGACATTGAGTATGAGCCAAACAGTGAGGGAGTACATACCCTTCCACGGTGTCAAGGACGAGACTTTCCGTTGCATTGAATGTGCCAGAGATACCGGCCAAAGCATTCTTGACTGAGATCTTGGGGGCCGAGATGAACTAGATAAAGAGCATGAGCACAAGTCCACCACATGTTGAGGAAGCGCTCACGTCGCATGAAATGTCCCTGGAAGCACCTTCGATGCTGACTTGCTTAAAGGTCATATTGCGACTTAGGTCACCAATTGCCTGGGAGAACAGTGGCAAGTATGTTGTCAAAGTGTCAAAGGAGAGCGGTGAGGTGGATCGCGGGAACAGCATGCTTATGTCCAGTGAAACAGAGTCCTTCTGCAGGTCTCCAGGAATCTGAGAAGGATCAGAACGCCATTTTTGACAATAAGTTCAACGGGAGCACATACATATAAAGTGAGGCCTCCGTCATTGCCTTTGTTTCCGAAGCACGCATATATGCTTTGGCGGAGATCGGAAGTAGTAGTGGATATTGAGACAGACATGGTGACGGTGGATATGGAGGGGTCGGAATTGATGTCGACCATTAGCTTGCCATTCACACCGACGGCGTTGTCGGCTTCATGTGAAGCATTGGATCGGATGTAGAGGGAGCCTTGCGGCTGGAAAGTGTGGGATACACTGCAAGAGCTATGAGAGGCCGTGTAAAACCAGTGCTGGGAACTCACCTGGCACTGAAGAAGGATTGTGAAGGAACATCATGATTGTCTTCCCATGCGATACACCCCTCTGATTCCATCATGAACACTTCTGCGCTAGTGTGCTTCTGACTATGGGAGGAGATGACCACATCTTCTCCTGGAGGCCACGTCGGAGGCCCACGATGCTGCCTGTTCAAGCGCTGCACCAGTAAGGGCAGCCCCACCGCGAGAGTCAGAAGGACGTATATGACGAGGGCGTAGAGTGTTGCACGCCAGAACCGGCGGTCTGCACGAGCCTGTGTCGGCTTCTGGGGGACGAGGCCATGCTGGGCCTGGGATGTTTCGTAGTCGGGGAGTGGAGAGAAAGAGCGCCCCGCCGCTCTATCGGGAATGCGCAATGTCGGGCCAGCGACGGGACGATCGAGCTTAGCCTGCTGATCAGCTGCGTCGAGGATAATCATAGCTCAGATGGGATCATGGACGGAAACCGCGACGACGGCCTAGAAAAGTAGGAGTGGGGAGGTGGGAAAGAGCAAGAGTGTGATGGAACAATGACTAAGAGTAACCGTCACACCCGCAGCGCTATTATTGGTGGCATTAACACAGGTTCATTCTTCAAGCCAGAGTTGAGCCGTCTTGCTCCCAAGGATGAAGCTCGGTACAAGCTACTGCTGACTACCTCTATCGAGTAACAGATCATTCCCCTTGTTCTTGTGTTTCCTCAGCTGCGTACTCCACGGCGTCCAACTCTGGCCATATTTCTGAAGCAGACGTGCGAGCTCTTCCCGCTGCTCTTTCTGCAGATACTGGTCAGCTGGGGGAAGACCATGTATCTGCACAACATACCAGATTCCAAGGCAACTCCCCGCCGTACACATCAGTGAACATCTCCCCAACTTCACAATAGGGCATAACCTCGGCCTTCTTGAACGCTTTCATAGCATCCGCCTTCAAACGAGTCTTCAATTCCTCCTCTGCAGTCCCGTCCCACCATCCTTGGGATTCCATGTATAATCTGAATCGAGAAATAGGATTGTCGATTCGTTTACGATCCTCGACTTCGGATCTCGCTCTGTACGCGAAAGAGTCGTCGGAAGTCGAATGATGACCGACTCTGCACCTCTGTTAGTGCAAATACAGTAGAGAAAGACCCTGAAGCACCTGTATGACATAGCCTCTATCAAGACAGCGCGACCTTGTTCGATGGCACGTCTACGAGCGTCTTTGACAGCAGTCAGCATGGCAAGGACATCGTTCCCGTCAACGCGAATGGTATCAATGCCATAGCCTGGACCGCGGCTGGCGATCCCGTCTCCATAAAACTGCTCCGTACTGGGAGTGCTTATCGCAAAACCGTTGTTTCGAGCAATAAACACGACCGGAGAGGGGATAGTCGATGCTAATAGAAGACCTGCATGGAAGTCTGGGGAACTAGCATCAAACTACTTGCAAGAAGAACGACTGCAAGAGAGAGAGAGTCACCTCCTTCGGACGCGGCACCTTCACCAAAGAAACATGCAGCAACAGATGAGGAGCGTTCGGGGGTTCGACGCAGGGCATATCCAACGCCGGCGGCCTGGGGTATCTGGGTCGCAAGTGGTGAGGATATGGTATGAAAGTGATGTGCAGGGGAACCAAAATGCTGCAGAAGCGTGAGTCAAGGTCAAGCGACTACCCGTTATTGACATACCACGGGCATCTGTCTGCCCTTTCCAGATGTATCGTCTTGAGTGCCAAAGCACTGGGCCATGACATTATCTAAACCAAAGCCACGCCATAGGAGCACGCCCATTTCCCGGTACTGACCTATGGGAAGTTCAGACGCGGTCAGGTTGGCAAAGATAGCACCTACCAAGAACTCTGACGACATATGCTGTTAGCGTGTATTTCTGTATCGGAGACCTAAAAAGCTCACTCATCGTCCGGGTTGAGGCCCGCTGCTGAACCAATTATCGTCGCCTCTTCGCCGTACTGTAATCTTTCATTGGGCTCTATGAGAATTGATGATACCGAAGAATGCGTACTGTTGTCATCTACTAATCATTGGCACCTTGTAATGCGAAGACGAAATGTTCAACACGTACATAGAACGAGATCTTCCCTTGGCGTTGGACATTATACAGGATGTTATCAAGCGTTGGCAAAAGCTGTACAAGACATCGGCTACAATACCAGAGCCTTCTTATGGGCTGTTACCTGCATATTCTCGTAGCTAACGGGAAGTGAGCAACAAACACTGGAGGAGGCCAGATGCGCTTACATCTTACGCGCCATTGTCTCTTCAATCTCCACAAGTGGTCAGACGTGAAACGGCCAATCAAAGAAATTGCCACACCATGAAAGGTTCAGCCCCGTCCACAATCTTACCTGTCCCATCCAGGACGCGGTATGTAGGAATTTGTTGACCCTCTGGGGTTACAGAGTTAAAGAACTTGAGTTCAGGTGTAATCGGAGACTGTGTATGGGGAAGACGTTCGGAAGCCTTTGTAGACATCTTTGCCGCGCGAAAGAGCGTACATCTTGTCAACGACGCGGCTGTCGTCGCTCGTAGCATGGTTCGCGTTGGTGGTCGATGGTTAAGATCCGTGAGAATGCGGGGTAACCGGCTCAAGCGGCGGCTGGTCCAGGTACGACGAATCCCTGCTGCTGACGTTTGGCTGACGTTGTGCCTCTATCATCATATGTAGGTGGATCCGGACCTGGCGACTGCTTCGTTCGAGCACTCGCGTCGCTTAACGACAAGATTGATTCGAATTGATGAATGGTCCGAGTCGTGTGCAGCCGGCACTCTCGCATTTACCACTGACCAGGGACAGACTTCTGATGGGCTTGTCGGCGTAATTATGTAGCTGGTTGCTTTCCTGCTTTCCTATCTGCTACCTCAACTCGTCCTTCTTTTTCGTCTTTCTTTTCTTTCCGCCTGTCCTGTGGATAGTCTACTGTGTAGACCGGCTGGGTCTTGCATGATCTAGCTGAGGCGCTCTTTTCAATTTCTTCACAGTTCATGGCTGGAACCGTGGTCGCGCTTCTCCTGGGCTTCCTTGCCTTAGGACAGCAGGCAGTCCTCGCCAAGAGTTTCACCTTCAAATTCAAGAACGTCACCCAATGCGAGCCGGTCTTCATCACCTTTGGAAATGTGGTTCCAGCAGACTCGATACCAGTTACCCTCACGCTCTTTCCTCTCGGCGCACCTCCTCTGACCATCCCCATCACCAATGCCGAAGTCAACTCAACCGGCGTACAAGTGACCTTCTTTCCCCTGAAGGCTGGAACTCAGTTCATCGCGTCTTTGGATGATGCTGCAGGAGACAACAGCGCCAAGGTTTCTGATTTATTCTCGGTCTTGAACTCTACGGACGAGTCCTGTCTACCCCAAACTCAGACCTCGGCTCCTCCGCTCTTCACTATTCCAGACTCTATAACCCAGTGCGAGGAATTCACGATCGGTTACAACACGTCCGCACCACCCACCGTTCGCTTACTGGAGCCCCGAGGCCAAGCCTTCAACTTGAATCTCACCTCTAGCGATACCAAGGCCCAAACCGCCACATATCTCATGAACTTTCCACGCCAGCATGATGTCGTCTTATCGCTGGATGGAGGAAATGGCAGGAATACGACGGATCTCTTGCACAGTAAGTTCTGTCAATACACGTCGACGCGACAGTGTTCTGATTGACACCAGTCGCTGGTGATGCTACCACTTCCACAGCGTGTTTTCAGAAGAGCGGCGGCGGCGGCAATGGCAACAACAACGCTTCTGACACGGTTGATCCAACGAACAAAGTATCCAAGTATGCCACCACTGGCCGCCCCTCATGACAAAGATCTAACATTCAATCCAGCAATACAATCATCGGTCTGAGCGTTGGCGGTGGCCTTGTAGTTCTGATCTCTCTATTCTTCCTTCTTTACGTCCTTCGGCAACGTCGACGCAAAATTAGCAGTGGAAACAGCGTTGTTGCCTTCGATCCAAATTATTTCAATCGCCAGCGTTCGCACGATTCTATGGAGAAGGCTTTCATGCAGGAAGGGTTCCAGCCTGTTGTCCCACCTTTTCCCATGCCCAAGCCAACCTACGCCGAAGGATATGTACAGGACCCTCTGTACACTAAGGCAGGATACTCCCCTTCGGAGGCGTCCTTCTCCAGAGGGAGCGTGTCGTCCTGGGGCGACGTTGTCAATCCCGTAACCAGGTCGGAGAGAATGTCGACCTCGACCAGACACCGGTCAACCATGCGCTCGGGCGTGGCGATAGACAATATCGAGGACATGCTCAACACGGCTGCGATCAAGAATCGCCTCAGTGCCCAGCGCACACCGGGGGCGCGCTCGTCGTTTGGGAACCTCATCTCCCCGAGGAGTCCTGGTGGAGAAGTGATGGACATACGAGGGGATGCCGCTTCCTGGATGGAATCGGGCTTTTCTCCGTCCGCCTTCGGTGCATCCTCCAAGAACTCTGCACGGTTATCTCATGCATCGTCCTCCGATTTCGGCACTGTCATTGACACGGGTGTACAAGCTCCTCCAAAGGCGGTCTCGGGACTACCATCGTCTCTAAGGCACCGGCTCAGCCGACCGGGGTCCCTTGGAGGAGATAGCGGTGTGGGCGGTTTTCCGCGCAATAATCTGACTGTTGGGAACGTGAGAGACACCGTGTCGAGTTGGGGGAACATAAGAGAGTAGATGGCACAGTACAACTTCGACTTTACCTGTATATATTTCTGCAACGATGCTCTCTTCTGTCAATTGCAAGTTCAATGAAGCAGATCGGTTTACATATAGCATAGTCAAGTAAAGACGCATACAAATTTTTCCTTCAATACATCAGACATCAAACAGAAAGATATACGGATAGAAGGCAAGTTTCTGAAGGTTGGGAGAGATATCGCAAAGGAAAATCGGCATGTATCATGACAAAAAGATGATCACAGTGGGTTTACATTTATAGAGGAGACAAAAGACAGAGAGGAAAAAAGGAGAAAATGAGGAGTGAAATGTGTTCGCCTTCAGAGAGCAACAATCCCTTGGGACGTATATGATAGTCCAGTCGATGGGTCGTAAGTCAACTGAGCGAAGAAGCCCTTCCCGCCGTCGATGTTCATGTTCCCCGGGACAGTCCAGCTCGATACATCGGTCCATTGCTCCGTCGTGGGCGTCAGTTCGTCCAGGGATGACATTTGAATCGTCTTATCGCCACCGGAGTCACCAGATGAAGACGATGAAGGCGAGTCCGACAATCCAGGTGTCGAAGGACTGATGTAAGGAACACCTGCGCTCTAAAAACGGACCATTATCAGCATACACGATCCAAAATCCGCCAAAGAAGCTTACCTGGAAGCTATTGTAGCAAGACTGTGGAAGAGTACTGGGCATCCACTCGCTCTGCAATTCGGTACCCATGACGATGACTTGAGGAGTCTGCCCCGGAGGACGGACGTCCGGCGGGGTGAGAGCATTCGGAAGCGTCGAGCATCGACGCAGGGGGCGAGCATCACTCGGCTCTGCACTGACAAGGAATGTTCCTTGAGCGGCCAGATTGCTATCGCTGCGGGACCGAACGATCCCGCGCGACGAAGCGGTTGCCGCCGTAGAATCAGCGACAGGAGCCTTTCCAACCCACAGCCGCCAGCCGAGAGCATCGCCAAGGGCGCGCTCACATCGACTAATCTCCCTGGCAGAGAGACCGGACAACTTTGCCCAGGCGCGATTAGAATAACTCTTGTCCTGCATGAACTTCGATGCAAGGATGAGCGAAGCAAGGAATGCCCGTCTTGGGCAAAGGAGAGGGGAGGGAAGGGGCGGGAGTGGGGGCAAACAGATGCCGGCCTTCTTCGAGGGATGATCCTCGACGGTCGCCGTCAAAGCGGTTGCAGTGGCTTGAGAGCCAGTGTTGTGAAGATTGTATTCCATACCCAGGTTGGCTTCAGCCATGAAGTCCTCCGGAGTACCCATGACGATTCTGTCACCCAATTCCGGCTCGCCTCTGACGCCTTGGCCATCCTTCTCGGCAGTTACCAAGTTGGCAACTCCGGGGCGGATGGCCTCGAGGTAGCATAGGGCGGTCTGGAGAACGCTCCCGGTAGTCTTGGAGCGTTTGAGGACTTCTTGGACGAAGGCGCGCATCGGTACGAGGCTCTTTCGGCACTCGGGAGCTTGTTCGATCTGGATTTGGCCGTATGTGTGTACAGGTGACACAACAGCGTGGGAGGAAGGAGGGGATTGGTATTGATGGGACGGAGTTGTCGGGGAAGGCAACTGAGAGTTCCTTCCGTTGATGAAGCATGTTTGGGCAGCGATAGACGTATGGACCATAGAAACAGTAAGATCGCTGCATAGAGAGGCACTCGCTGACGAGCGAGTGGTCGTGAAAAGCTCTGGGATATCGTGTGGATGCCATATGTCTCCGAGTACTTTGACAGCTTGATCTGTACAGCGGGTGATGTAAGTTCTAAATGGGACGTAGTGCGCCGAAGGGAGTCGAACTAACCGACTAGGCCGAGGGCATATTTCGTCTTGTTGTTGTCGCGGGGAATGGAGGATAAGGACGGCTGGGATTGCTGCTGGACGGGAGGGGCATGGCGAACACGTTCAAGGTCAGAAACTGATTGGGGAGGGGAGGACGAGGCAGATGAGGTGGGCGTGTTCAGATAAGTCGGAGGCGAGACGGTCGAGTTGCTGGAAAGAATAATAGACGAGGTGGAAGCATATGGCTGCCAGCGGACCCTGGTACGAGTGGCAGCAGGTGGTGCCCGGTGGGCGAATGACTGAAGGGAGTGCATATAGTGCCAAAGAGGAAGAAAGAGATAGAGAAAACAGTTTGGGTGGTGTGTTGAGTTGGGAGTGTAATGTAGTGGAGAATATGGGGAGTTCAGCAGAGCATAGAATACACATTAGTGGGGGTGGTAGAGTTGGTTTCAAAAATGACAGTAATCGGGGCGGAGCTGGTGGAGGAGAGGCGGGAGGCGGCGGCGGGGCGGGTCTGGCGGTTCGGGTGGGGGTATCGAATTTGGCGTGGGTCGCACATTGTGGGCGTGGGGGTCGCGGATGTCCTGTCGCTGCTGGACTAGGACGATCCAGGGGCAAAGCCTTGTCGACGAGCGATAAGACCTTGCAGTTGAGAGCTGTGCGGAAGACTGGTCAAGAGCTTTGAGGCGAGGTGCAGAGTGGCGATATATGCGGCGGTTGTGGGAGGACAAGTGAATCAGAACCAGCGCTATGTACCGCCACGCCTGACTGCCTTAGCTAATCGTGACCACGGAGTCATATACTGCACTGACTCGGAGCCCGCGCAACGACTCAACTGCTCCTGATGTTTTATTTTTGCCACATTCGGCCGATGGCAAGTGCTTCGTATCACAGCAATCTGCCCATCTTTTCTGCATTTTGGGCCGTGCTACTGCTTTCTACAAGTGAACGAATCCTCCTTCGACCGGAGCCTGTCCGGAGCTCGGCCAACCTGGAGTGGCCATCGGAATGAGTCACCGGACACGAGGTCTAGCTTGTGGGCGTCCATACAGACGCCACTGGGCGGTTTCACCCGCTGTCATCTTGCGAATCCAGGCGTCAGATTGACGAGTCGACTACGCGCTCGAACTTCGAAGCCGTACTTATGTGGGACATCTGCCCCTGTTGTCATTGATTGAAGACTGCCCCGGCACTTAAGTGACTGCCGCCTCAGCTCGGCCCTGCTCAGACTCGGCGACGCTCGTTCCCCATCTGTATTCCCAGGCTTTCAGACTGTCCAGTTCTGCGCATTGCAGTGGTCGACTTCGTCAATCCGTCATTCCGTCGGGACCCGGGGGCGGTGATACACTTTGACTCACTCCATCACAGATCGATGTTCGGTTCCCACAACATAGCGCCATCAAAAATATCGGACCTCTTTGGGAAATCAGTTAGCAGGAGTGATTCAGCCATGGGCTGATGGTCTCACCGGTCTTCACATACGTGTTTGCAATTGAAACATAAGGATGAGTCTATGTTCAGAGCTTTCTGGTAATATGAGGTAAATAATCAAACCGTAAGTGTCATTGGTCGTGTCCGCCGCGTGAAAGATTGAAGTTCCCTCGCCAGGTGTCATGTTGAGTCTCTGAGTTTGTTGTGTATTGTGGCAGCGGTCCTCTATATGGTCTACTCAATATGTGGGTGCTCACACATCGTGATAAATACTTCGAAGTTCGAACTGAAATCGACTCTAGAACACGATAATTCAGAACTGTAAGTTCACAGTCATGCAGCGCGTCTATACGCTATGTTTCCGAGTCCCGACGACGCCCGTACCGCGTCCGTCTTTCACGCTGGTGAATCAGGAATCCGTGCAGCGCATTCCCATCCCGTGCGATACTCTCTTTCCAAGTCACCATTCCGTCACTGGCAGGAGCATCCATTCATCCCGTGAAGCCCATATATCCCACACAGGCGTCTTTATCCCGTACTTCTCAATCTCGTGTCTACATGTGCACATGTGCATGTACATCTTGAAGCGCGTCCGTGCGCCATTGCATCCCGTGTCTGACCTCATCCTATCCGTATGGCACTACATTTGCTTGGGATCCTTTGGGTCCTACTAGAGCCCACTGGACTAA
Source organism: Strobilurus luchuensis (assembly GCA_019915105.1). Lineage (NCBI taxonomy): Eukaryota > Fungi > Basidiomycota > Agaricomycetes > Agaricales > Physalacriaceae > Strobilurus > Strobilurus luchuensis. Next base: position 1,972,494 of record JAHLMJ010000005.1, read on the forward strand.
GTAATCAACACCACCAAGTAACGAAAGCCGACGGAATGGGTGACGGTTGCCAAGGCGACTGAAGACCGGAGATCATCGATATCCTCGGGATCATTGGCAGCGTTTGTCTTTTGGTCTCAATCTTGTTTCCTCGCCTCGGGAACAGACTCTCTGCCACAGTGTATGTCATAGATCTTGACACTCAAAGCTGTCAGGACGCAGCTAGGTAAGTATGTACGCTCACAAGCTTCAAAATAAGTTACACGAATCTCATACCCCCACGTTGCTTGATCAACTTGAACTTGTGGAGATTCGTGGTGTAGGGTAATTATTGCCGCGCTCCGCTCTGGCGATCTGTCACAGGTTCGGATCTGTAACAAAAGTACAAATTCTCCTGTCTCCTAGCTTGTCCGTTCGCCATTCTCATCATGCGCGTTGTTTTCGTTCTCCTCGCCGTTCTTTCCTCGTCGCTCCTTACCACAGCTCACACTACTCATGGCGACTCGCCAGCCGTCCGGCGCGACCGGCATGCTATGCATAGTCGCAACCTCGATTCGAGGTCTCTAGACAAACGGCGCTGCCCAGCCCGTACCAACAAGGTAAACACTTTCGTTCCAGTCTGCGAAACATACCTTGAGATGTTTTTGTCAGTATGCATCGTCATCCTCGGTCCCTACTTCGACCGCGGCTGCATCAGCCTCACCTTCCCCTGTAGTCGACGCCGTCAGCACCCAAGCGAGCAGCAAGGACACTGGCAGCAAGAAGGGCGGCAGCAAGAAGGGCGGCAGCAAGGACACGGGCAGCAAGGATCAGGGCAGCAGCGACGCAGACAACAACGACGCCAGCAGCTCGGGCATCTTCAAGGGCTCTGGCAGTTGCGGCAGCTCCGGGGCCACGCAGGATACCACAGCTACCTCCGGGCCCATGGGGTCAATTGACTTCTTCAACTGCGGGATCGACGGTGACGGATGGGCGCCGCCAGACATCTACCTATCCGACTTGAAAGTTGTACCCCTGACTAAGGCTATTCAAGCCGATGACAGTCCTTTCAAAGCTTGTGCCGATTATGTGGACCTTTTCGAGAAGTACGGTGAGTCCCAACGCCAACCTATGCCTGATGAATTGTTCAATTGCTAATTGTCTTCAGCTAACATGCACAACATCCCACCCATCATGATGGCGTCGTTCGCGCTGCAAGAGGAAAGCGAATTTCATTAACGCTGTGTATCCAAGACTAATTGAGCATTCCTGAACAGTCTTCTTGTAACCCGGCAACTACTGGGGGCGCAGGTGAAGCCGGATTGATGCAGTTGACCAAGGACAAATGCTATGATGCTCCAGGCGGGAACTGCTATGATCCTGTTCGTCAACCACAGTGATATGCTCACCATTCTGACAACTGAATGTTTCACAGGACTTCAATATCATGCGGGCCACTGAATACTTCGCTAAGATGGTGAATAACCATGGCGGCTCTGTCCTGGGTCCCATAGGGCAGTACAACGGCTGGTACAAGGGAATGACCTATGTATGTTGGGCAATTTTTTCATTCAAACTTGGAAACTCACCTGTCTCAAGAACGACGCTACGGCCGCTCGCTGGACCTCTTGCTGCAGGTGTCAGAACAACCTTGACTAGTACGTTTTCACATCGTGACTCATGAGTGAAAACAGACTGATCCTTTGTTCAGTCTTCAACAGTTCCTCAACGGGTGGATGCAGAACAAGAACGCCTACAAAGACAATCTTGGGAAGTACTTCAATCTCAACGCCTGCTGAAGGAGCATTGTGCCACAGACTTGATACACACTACATACCCTATACCATCAGAGAGAGTGCTCCATTATCATCTAGCTTAGCAACTATATTGTTCATCGTTGGTTCATCGATTGTGATTTCGATCGGCAGTAGTAACCGGGGTTTTCCTTTAATCTACTATGAGCGACGCCGAGACAACTGTGTCTGGACAATCTTCGCCTGTCCCTTCTGCCTCCACCCCGGCATCTTCGGTGCCCTCGCCGCAAATATCTGCTCTGAAGCTCAGCGACGAGGAGATCTCCGATGCGGACAGGGCTCGTGCGGCGGAGCTGAAGGCACAGGCCAACAAAGCATTCACAAGTCGGTCCCCGTCCTTTGCCTTGCGCTGCCCAGCCTCATCGTGTATCTCCTGGATAAAAAGGCCACGACTTCCATGGCGCGGCAAACCTGTACGGCGACGCCATCGAGAAGAACCCACGCGATGCGACTTTGTGGTGCAATCGCGCGTACGCCCGTATGAAGCTAGAGGAGTTCGGGTATGCGCTTGCCGATGCCAGTGAGTCTTGCGCGGCTCGCTTCTCGCAATGCGCTGATTGCCTATCTCACCACACAGCCGAGGCAATCAAGGTCGATCCAAAATACGCCAAAGCTTACTACAGGTATTTATCGCGCAACCTGGGATGACGCGCTGGCCAACGGACTTTCTACCCCAGGCGGGCTACGTGCTATCTCCAGATCCTCAAACCGCAATCTGCCGTCGCCGACTTCAAGAGAGTACTCGCTATAGAGCCCAAAAATGACCTCGTCCGCAGTCAAATGACTGCCACGCAGAAACTCATCCGGAGGATCGAGTTTGAGAAGGTGCATATTGGGTAGTTCTCTCTCTGGGACTCGTTGGTGACATTCGCGTTCCAGGCTATCGAGGTGGAGGGCGAGAAAGATCCAGTCGAGCGGTGTAACGAGATCATTGCGGAGGGTGCGTTCGTGATGGAAAACATATCCGAATTGACCATGAAGCTCACACCACACGTAGGTGGATGCGATGTCGATGCATCTTATAGCGGCCCCAAACTGACACTGAACGATGAAAAATATGGCATCACGAAAGAGTTCGTCGACGACATGATTGAGTGGTTCAAGGATGGCAAAATGCTACCCAAACGATACGTTTGGGAGATAGTTCTCGGAGCCTACAATCATTTCAATCGGGAGGAGAGTCTAGTTGAAGTCGAGCTCGAGGACGGCGTCACATGTGATGTTATCGGCGATGTCCACGGTAAGGCTTTGTGCGTGCATGTCTCGACCACGCTGACACCGCCTTCCCGTCCTCTAGGTCAATTTTATGACATGCTGCACTTGTACGGAATGACAGGAAAGCCGTCAGAGAAGCATTACCTTCTCATGAATGGAGATCTCGTCGACCGAGGCTCTTGGTCTATCGAGGTGATCTTGACTGCTTTCGCGTACAAGTGTAAGCCTGAACTGCTCTTGTGGACCGTCTATGGGCTGATGCTCGTTGCAGGGCTATACCCCAAGTATATGTACATCAACCGCGGCAACCATGAAGCAAAGGATATGAATAGAACGTACGGCTTCGAGGGTGAGGCCAAAAGCAAGCATGGCGAGCAATCATACAAGGTAGCGACTGCTGTTAGATAAGAGGCTTCGTTACTCATATCCTCTTCTAGCTGTTCGCCCATGTTTTCACTGCATGTGAGACACTAGTCTTCTGTCATTATAGCTAACCTAATGCGGTGTAGTACCACTCGCCACTCTAATTAGCGCCACCAAGCCACCTGCCACTAAGGGCAAGGCCATACTCTCACCTCAGGGTCTGAAGCGGTACTTTGTTGTCCACGGAGGCTTGTTCAGCAAAGACGACGTTACGCTGGATGACATTCGGAAGATTGAACGTATCGGTAGACAGCCGGGCCAAGAGGGATTGATGTGTGAGTAGCTTCATTCTTGTACCGCGTCGATGTTGACATTTGTCTGCAGGTGAAGTAAGAAAACTCATCAGGATTATTTCATCGTTCTCAATAACTGTCCTATATAGTTGTTATGGACTGATCCTCAACTCGCTCCGGGTCGGGGACCAAGTAAAAGGGTACGAGCTATAAGGACATTGAGAACGTGACTGACCGATTTATCCAGGGCGTTGGCATCGCATTTGGGCCAGATGTCACGAAAAGCTGGTGTACTCTGAATGGTGTTAGTGGCATCATTCGCAGCCACGAAGTTCGACAAGGTAACAGCATCGCATCTTACTGCACTGCGAAGGGAATACTGACCGCCGAGTGACATCCAGATGGATATGAGATCGAACATGATGGACTGTGCACGACGGTGATTGGAGCTTGGGCCGATATATTCGTGCATGACTGATATGTGCTAGGTCTTTTCGGCCCCGAACTACGTCGACCAAGCCGGGAACAAGGGTGCCTTTGTGAGCTGACATTCGATTGTTCCATGTGCTCGCAGTTGACTCGTTCTACTATCAGATCCGCATCGACTCTACAGGAACTCAGAAATACTTCCAGTTCGATGCTAGCCCACATCCGGCCATGAAGCCCATGGCGTATGTACAGGGCGGCCTCGGTAGCTTGATGATGTGATAGGACATGTACAGGACATGTATAATGTACATTTGCGCTGCTCATTCACAGCTGGCGTGAGTAATCTACAGTAATAGTAACATCGGTTCATAAATACACCACCAAGGATCAAGAAAACACAGTAAGTACAACCAGCCCTACGTCTACGTCTTTCGTCTCTTCGCAGGTTTCTTGGACTTCGCGGACTCCTTTTTCGACACGTCCAAGCCCCGTTTCTGTCCTGGAGATTAGATCGCAGCTGTCATGATGACAGGACAACAGGCTTACCTTGCCCTTTGGCGCTGCTGCCAAGGCTTCTTGTTCGGCCTCTTTCTCCAGCATAGCCAAAAGCGTATGACATCGCCTTTGCAGTTCCTGTGGCGATCTGCTCTTGAGGAACCAATCGAACCGGAATACCGGGAACTCGGAGACGTCCCTCTTGATTTTCTCGTAGACGTCTTCTGTTCTCATGCCATAGTGGTTCAACCTGCAGAGGAGATAACGATCCTCCTCTTCGTTGAAGACCTTGGTTTTGGTCGCCGGATAGTTGAGCTCCAGTTCTTGCATGGGAAATGCGACGGAGTTGACTTTCGCCTTCAGGATGGTCTCCAGAGCGTCAAGCTTGTCACGCCTGGCTTCTCCTTCTGCAATTCTCGTCTCGACGCGCGAGTACTCTGTTGGGTGATCATCAGATAATTAGGACCATATGTTGCACTTGGCACTCACCCGCTAGAGTCTTCCACTTCTTTTCGAAGACTTTATAGTACCTGGCGATTTCATCTGTAGTCTTGTCTTGGACATCCAAGGCATAGACCGTAGGGTCCTGTCCCCTACATCACAGGTCAATCGGGATGTCCGAAACAAGGCATTTCGAGTCACCATCCATAATTTTCCAAGGACTTGATAAACTGTTGGAACTCTCTGCGGCCCCAGTCCGGGAAACCTTGTGAGATGTAGACGTCCTTCTGCGCAATCTCCTCTTCGGTCAGCGGCTCGGCTGACCAACGGTAAGTTTGCGGTGCTTGCTTCATTCAATGTAACGGTACCTTCATCGATTACGGATTGAGCAGCTAGACGCTCCTGCTCCAACTTCTCCGGAGTATCTTCAGGTCGGTTTGACTCACGAGCAGTGGCAAGAATGCCATTGACTTTCTATGCATCGGGTCAAAGATGGTACCCTCGTAAACAAAGAACCCTACCTTGTGATAGTTCAATTCACGCTCTTGTAGGGCCGCCAGCTGTGGCGGATAAAACTGGAAATCATGACTGCGTATGGCATGAGTACAGGAAGGCGTAAGTGATGAACATCACCAACATGACAATCTGCTTGGGTGCCTTCGGAAGCTTTGGCCCTTTGTCGGGTTTTGCTGGCCCAGCACGAGCATCTTTAGAGGACGCATTGAATCCATAATTAGTTTTACGCTCTCGTTTAGTGAGCGCGTTAAGCAAATCCAATCCCAAGTTTTGCCGTTGCTGGACCTAGAGTAAATAAACGATCGGAGACTGAGTAGGGGTAAACTTACTCCTGCCCTAAAATCTTCGCCCTCCCATTGTTGGACAGAGGCTTCAGACTTGAAGTTGCTCAAGTCCTCAAGATTGAGAGCCTCGTACTTGCTATTGAGCTCCATGGTGCGCTCTTCTCCGCGCTGGATGATCTCTTCGATGTCATCATTGAATAATCCCCTACCGGAGGTTAGCGAACGCTTTCGACACGCTCTCTTCGCTTGACTCACTCGTCCGCAGAAGAGTTGATGATCTTGTCGGCACCATGGGTAATCATTTCGAGGAGCTCGTCCTTGTTAGCCGCTTGAAGGTCGTCAGTACTTCATCCGATGAACGTTGAAGGGGTTTGACCTTTAGCTTGTTGCGTTCGTCCTTGTTGGATGACCAGCTGATCGAGTCGAAGCTTCTGAGCAGCACGTTCAAGCATACGTTCCTCGACGCTACCCTCAGTGATGAAGCGGAAAACATAGACTTGTTTCGTTTGTCCTATTCTGTGGGCGCGATCCATGGCCTGCAGGTCAGCTTGTGGATTCCTAAGATGTTACGCGCGTCAGAAGCTTCCAGGCAGCACAACACACAAACAGCCTACCAGTCACTGTCGTATAGCACGACGATATCGGCTGTCGTCAGATTGATTCCAAGACCGCCAGCTCGAGTAGTCAGAAGAAAAATGAACTTTTCGCTTCCTGGCTTGTTGTACTCGTCGATGGCCGTCGTGCGGTCCTCGTGTGCAGTGTTTCCATCGATTCGGCAATACTCTACGTTCAATGAGTGCAGGCAAGCAGATGTTAAACGGCCCATGCATACCGTACTTGCGGAAGTGACAGTAGTCTTCCAGGATATCGAGTACACGACTCATCTGACTGAATATGAGAACTCTGGAACCCTTCGCCTTCATGGATTTGAGAAGTTTGTCGAGAATGATCATCTTCCCAGCGTTGTCGACGAGATGCTCATCGGTGGTATAAGGTGGTCCTGGTTCCTAGCGGTGCTATTAGAGATTGAAAACGCGGAAGGGCGACAACAAGCTTACTGCACCATCGAACAAGTAAGGATGACATGTAACTTTTCGAAGCTTGACCATAGTCAACACTCATCCCAGACCGAGTCAAAGATCCCACCTGCATGACCATGTTCATCAACCTAGTCTTTCCTTCTTTCTTTCCCGTCAGCCCTGAAGCGCGTTTAGAAGTGAATTCTTGTCCAGAAGCGTCACCATACCATTGACAGCATCGATATCCTTCTCAAGAATCGATCTGTACCACTTCCGTTGCATATCTGTAAGCCCGACATAGATGTTGATTTCCTTCTCTGTTAAAACAATTAGTGCAGTCGCCAGTGTCTCGTTGGGGTACGACGTACTGGGCAGCAAGCTTTTCTCCACATCCGCCTTGACGCGACGCAGGAGGAAAGGCCGCAAAATCTTGTGAAGGGCCTCGACGACCTTCTTGCTCTTTTCCTCTTCTTCCTCCGTGCTGCTGGCATCCTTGTGGAGAAAGCTGTCGAGATCGGAGTATTCGATGAAGATTTCGGGGCAAATGAAGTTCAACAACGCGAACAGCTCCTTCAAGTTGTTTTGCAGAGGTGTGCCGGTGATCAGCAGACGACCTCGCGAGATGAAAGACCGAACAATCTGTGAGAGGATAGAATCGACGTTCTTTATCCTGTGGGCTTCGTCAATGACGATATACTCAAAGGAGAACTTCTTCAAGGCGGATTTCTCAATGAGGCATATCTCGTAAGACGTGACGCAAACTTCGAAGTCTTGTGGCATCAGTCTGTTGGCAATGATGTCGGCGCGTTCCTCCTTTGTGCCAGTCAAAACAACAACGTTGACGTCTGGGGTCCACCTCTCGAACTCGCGTTGCCAGTTTTGCAAGGTTGACTTGGGGACAACAACAAGATGAGGCCCAACAATTCCACGGTGGTGCTTCAAGTACGCAAGGAAGGATATTGTTTGGAGAGTTTTTCCCAAACCCTAGGGACAGTCCTTGAGCCCGCATCCCACACCAACGAGATTCACAAACCATTTCGTCTGCAAGGATACCGTTGAGTCCATTATGATGTAGGGAGACCATCCAGTTCAGTCCCTGCAACTGATACGCCCGCATTGTCGCGGTAACAACTGCAATATCTAGTGAGATCGCGAGTCCGGTGAGATCGCGAACAGGCCACACTCACAAGCTGGGGACTCCTCGAACACAAATGGTTGATCATTTCCTTCAGCGGCAGCTTCGCCGTCCTTCAAGAGTTCTTCATCCTCTTCCTTCTCCGACCGACGGTGGCGCGTATTATCGTCAGTTCTGGCCAAGAGAACGCTGGTCAGATCTGCGGTCGTCAGAGAAAAAAGAGAAGTGTGAACACGAACCCAGCCTTTTTGCGACCGCGACCTTTGGGTTTGGGTTGAGCATCTATCATCGCCGCATATTCGGGATCTCGCGCTTTCTGCGTTCAATTAGATGATGGAACGCATCAACGCGGGTGAAACACTTGCCCTGATGTCGACAAAGTGTTTGAACAATTCCGTCTGACCAAGGAGATACGAATATCTCTTTACCGCGTCGGACAGCTGATTGTGGAGGTGAGCGTGGCGCGCGTCGTTGAAGGGCCAGACGCACCTTCGCCTTGTCCATTTCCTGCCGCTGAGCATGGAGTTTCCCCTCAGCGTCTTTCTTCTTCTGCTTCTTGTCTTTCTTCGCGCCCGCCGCTGATGTGGTCGGCTCCTGCTAACAAGAAGTAAGCGCGGTACGCGAAGTAGTTTCCATGGACGGACACGTTCGTCTTCGGACTCGCGCGCGTCGTAATCGTCATCGCCGGCACCTTCTACGGATTCGCTGGGCTGTGCAGAGTGAGTTGAGGGTTACCCTTGAACTTCGAATTCTTACCTGGCGCGAAATCACATTGCTCGGCACAACGTCGCTCAGGACGTCGTCCTCCATGTTGACGTCGGCGGGGAGGTCCTGCGGAACAATCAATTTAGCCGGCGACGCGGTCGGCGACGGCGACGCACCGTCATAGGTACACAGTGACCAGGTGGTGGTCGAAGCTAGAGCGTGGGTTGGCGTGAGAGACTTCGGTGATCGGGTTTTGCCCTATACCTTCATGGACAAAACTAAGTCTCGCCTCGCCGCCGCCAGCCTGGCCGGATTCTTTGACAACGACGACGACGAACAGCCTGCGTTTCCAGTGCGGCCCATATCATGCATTCACCTCTGATTCTCAGTCATAACTATACAACAGCCCAAGACTGTCGACGATGCAAAAATGAATCACTATACAGCTGGCGTGGTCAGGAAGTCGCGGCGCGAGAAAGAGCAAGAGGCTGCCGAGGCAAAGAAGCGCGAGGAGGAGACAGAGGCGGCCAAAGCATACGCGGAATTCATCGACGCATTCGAGGGCGATGGACGTAAATCGGGATCGACCTTCGTCAAGGCAGGAACTTCTGCTCAGGCGGGCCCAAGCTCGTCGTCGTCATCTGCCATGATGGGTGGTGCGAGAGAATTCATGAGACGAGTGCGCTTTCCCCCAATTCTGTGGTCGTTTGAGGCATACTTACGTCCATGACAGTCACCTTCTCCGTCGATGCCGTCCGTTAGACCGAAGGGGAAAAGAGCCATGGACTCGTTTTTGGAGGAAATCAAACGGTGCGCATCCATCTTTACGCCGAAGCACGTTGCACTCATAGTATTTCCACAACAGCGAACAGGCAGTCCGCGAAGCCAAATTCTCTCGACAAGGTACTATTTCACGCCTCTATATCTGAATATGTCTCAACACTTCGTCTCTAGCTAAAGGACCCGGAACATCTGTAACAGCACTAGCTGGTGGGACTTCATTCCACATCACAATGTTACATACTCAACCATCCAGCTTACGACGGACAAAGTGGGAGTCGAGACCGTGGAGATGCCCAGGTAGCCCACCTTCCTATCTCAAGCAGCAAAGCTCTCTCAATCCTGACCTACCCACAGACATCCAACGTCTTCGTAGCGAATTTGCCCACACATGTAACTGAACAGAGTTTGGGCATGTTCTTCGCAAAAATGGGTCCCGTAGGATCGGTCGGTGGTTTCTGTGATTTTGTACTCGTAAGCTTACAAACTTCAGGTCAAAATAATGTGGCCACGGTCAGATGGGACAGCTGGACCCGGAGCAGATATGGCCGCCTCCAGGCGCGTGAAGAATACAGGTCTCAGCGGGTTCGTCTCCTTTATGCGTCGTGAGGATGCAGAAGACGCGCTTCGCGAATTGGATGGCTTTGAGTGGGGAGGCACTATCCTGCGTGTTGGATGGAGCAAGGCAGTACCGGTTGCGGCGCGCCCGATGTATGGTGAGAACATGTCCTTAATCTCATCCCTCACAGTGCTCATGCAGTCGTCACATAAAGTGTCAAATCTCCCAAAGACCAAATCTAGAGGACGGTCGCGAGATAGAACAAACTATAACAAGTCTAGCAGTCCGTCATGGAGCAGAAGCCGTTCCAGATCACCAAAGCGACAAAGACGCGATTACTCTCGTAGTCGGTCTTATTCGCGTTCCCGAAGCCCAGATCTGGATCCTTCCAACGACGCTGGTCTAGTGACTGATGGCTTCATTCGAGCGGTAGCAGCACAAGTGAAGGCTCAAGATGAAGGCTACGAAGCCAACTTGAAGGAGCGAGAAAAGAACAATCCGAAATATGGATTCCTCCATCCTGATGTAAGTTGTCTCGTCTAGGTTTCCGGATTTCTCTTACGCAAACCCCAGAATCGTCGGCACCATGTGTACCGCAAATGGCTACGAGACAGACGAGCGGCGTCCCCAGAATTCGATGACGAGGTATGTGTTGCACTAGTGTCCAGCACTGACTCATCTCACTGTCCTCGCAAGGGTTATAATTCTATATATTCGACGGACTCTGCGGAGGAGTCCGAACGTGAGCACGGCTCAAAAACCGTCCTTGGAAAATATGCTCGAAAACGATTCGAAGCTATGCTGCGTGCTCTCTCTGGTAAGAGAGGCGACGTCGCAAGGTGTATGGTTTTCAGTCTTGAGCATGCTGAGGCTGCTCATGAGGTATGTATATCCCTCGCTACTACTAGTCTCACCCTCATCGTTGTATAGGTAGCTGATATCATCATCTCATCTCTCTTGGTCGATGCAACGCCCGTACCTCGCAAGGTCGCGAGGTTGCACCTCATTTGTGACATTCTGCACAATTCTGCATCATCAGTCCCTAGTGCATGGAAATTCCGGCAAGAGTTTCAATCTCGACTCGGGATCGTGTTTGACCATCTTGCGAACATTTACCACTCCTTTCCGGGAAGGATAACCGCGGAAACTTTCAAGAAACAGATCGTCGCTGTCGTTGACATATGGGATGATTGGATCGTGTTTCCGGGGGAGTTCCTGGCTGAGCTCCGTTCGCGGCTGGAGGGGAAAGCCGCTATAACGACATCGGATGCTCCCGAAAGGCCCGAAGAGGTCAAGACTTCATCTAACAAGTTCAAGACCGTCACTTCCACAAACGATATAACCGATTCTAATCAACCAGAGGAGGATGTCATTGATGGTCTTCCGATCGAAGACCTTGACGGTGAACCTCTCAACGATGGTGATGGTGCTCACATCGACGATGTTGATGGTCAACCGATGGACGACGATATAGATGGCGAGGCAATGATGGATCTGGACGGCGAGCCTATGGAAGATGTTGACGGAGAGCCTATGGAAGACGTTGACGGAGAGCCGATGGGAGACGTGGACGGCGATTTGCTCAATGGGGAGCCTTTGGACGCTCATGTTGATGGTGCACCCATGGGCTGAGATTCAGAAATTGTCGCCGGGCCATCTCCACTCGCATGCGGGCACTGTGAACCAAATTCCAGAGTCGTAACACAATGTACAATTTACATATCCGTCTTTGCTTACAATATCATATGGTCTACTCGTTGAAGAATTCCAGAGGTGTGTCGAGAGTCTGGATGGCATCCCAAGTAGTTGGCTGTCCATCCGCTTTCTTGTGACCCTCGTCGGTGAACAGGGAATGGAACTTGACATCTTCCACGCCTCTGTTGGGAGGGTCATGGATTCTGCCCCGAAAGGTCAAAGACTTGCATCTAGCTAGAGGAAAGGTCCACACCTGACGTGAATATAACCATCCTCGAGGGCGGGAATGCGCAGCTTGCCCAAGATGATTGTCCCATACGAAGTGGGAGCACTGCGAACAAGCACAAGGTCTTCCTACCAAGAGGGATTAGTCGGGATTTGTGCTGGCGCATTCACCACGTACCTCAAGATTGAACCCGACAAGCTCGTCGTCGGAAAGGCCGCTGACTTTGCGCCACATCTTGGGTTCGTGCTGATCCCAATGGCGGCGCGATTTGAGGATCTCAAACTTGATTTGGCCTAGGACGTGCCCAAATGCTTCGAAGGAATTCTCCAGAGGTTTGTGTGGCGCATTGAAATTCAGCTCTTCGCCTGAGGCTGCTACGATGTCAGTCAAAGCACCTGTTATAACGGGTGAAGCATACCCATGGTGGGGTGCTGGTGGTGAGATATCTTGGGACCGGAATCACGTAAGTGACATTGCCTATCGATAGCCGGACTGCCGGCCCGAGCAGATCTCGCACGAGCTCAAGCTGAGCTCAAGTGAACTTGGTCTCCTCTCCCAGTTCTGATAGTAAGAAGCAACACCGGAAAGTCTGACTTTTTTGCCAGACAGGATCAGAGAGCCTGCTCCGTACGCAATTTGCTCTCTCATAATAATTGGGTTATTCCATATGACAAGATGGACCTAACAACGCTCCCCTCCCACTGACGAACCATTGGATCGCTGATTTCGCCTAATATTTTCCAAACCATTCCCGCGGAGCCCGGGACGTACGTAGTCGCCTGCGATCTCACTCTCCCTCTTTGCCAATGGCAGCTGAAAATTGCGTTGACATTCATTCACGTCGCAGAGCGGAACGCCGTTCAGCCTCAACATTCCTCCACCAGAACTCAGTGTGTGACCGTTCGCCAACAATGCGTCTCTGTGCGAAATCTTGATCAACGCAAATGATGGTACCAACATCGCATTTGGAAGCCTGCTGAAGCACTTTTACAATGTGTGGACATATTGGAGGGCAAAGATTGGGATTCGCTCCTGCATTATCTAAGATTACAGTATGTACATCGAAGTTATAACAATCTGTGGTGTACCGAATCAAAAGCAAATTCGCGCACAATTCTACTGACAGGTGCGAGATTTTTTGGAAGGGTTACTACAATAAGTGCACAGCGGTATTAGATACAAAGCAAGCGATCCAGGAGTCCAAGAGCTTGCTCATTGATAGCGGTGATCTGGCGCTCCAACGATACCTCTTTCTTGCAAGACAGAATAATGCTCGAATGGGAATCAGCTACAGCCTAGTCCATTGATGACCAACTCACATAAGGCTGTTCGACTTGGGGCAAGAGGCCTGAGGAATTCCAGTAGTCATGATGACCCATGCCGCGCATACCAGTGACCATCGGTCGATGTAGGGTGGCTAGGGAGTGGTCATGCTGATGGCTGTACGATGAATCGTAACGGTTGGAGGTATATGTGTTCATTTCCGGCATTGCGTGAATCGAATTGACGGGATCGGAATGGGCGCCGTGGGTGTACGGAGGACGCGACCTATGCTCATCAACAACCGTTTGACTAGTTGCGATTCAGAAACGCACATTTGGCGGCGATTGTCTAAGTCCTGAGGGACTGGAGGCAATTGATAATATGGGTCTCTGAGAATCAGCAGGTCAGAGCAAAGTTGTAGAGACAATAAGACAAAGAAGCGTACGTATTGCGGCGCGAAGCAAGGGGCGGTAGGTGTTCAACACGGGAATCGTAATGACGCGATAAAGCTACTTGAGGCGGCGGAGAGGCATGGCGCAACGAAGGGCTCGACTCGTCTGATACTGAGGAGCACGCAGTGGATGGTATGTCGTCCGTGGACTCGCTCCGTTGTTGGTGCGACCTTCGCCTAACAGGCGTGCCCTCTGGCCATGTACACTGCGTGGATTTGAGGCGGTGAGTTTTTTGGAGAGGGGACGGCAAACCTCGCGTGCTGTCGTGGTACAACGTTGACAATCTGGTTTACCTTCGTCGCACTGCGCGGAGAAACATGAGCTGGGGGAATATTTGAAGATGCATCTTTGCAGACCTTGATCTTTTTCTGACGACAGGTCAGGCAACCCGTCTTGCTCCTTGTGTACTTTGGACGTTTGCGTTGGGGAGCTGGGTCCTGACGCGGAATGGAAGGCTCGAGCTGGACATGCTCAGTGTATAAGTGGCCATGGTCATGACTGTGCGCTGAAGGCGGCGGGGCAGCGAGGTATTGTGGCGGCGGATGGTATTGACCTTGAGACGAGCTGGCACAGAGGTCAACATGGGCCAGGCGAGGATCAAGGTAAAGCACGAACTAAGACATAACGTCGGCTATAGAGTTGAGAAGATGGGGAACGGTAGGATTTCCTCGGCTGCATCGTCTAACTTATAACTGTTTTCAAGTAGCAAACCTAAATTGAACCGAGGCCGCCCTGGTATGACATGGCAAGGGTGATCTTCAATATCAGATCTAAGGGTCGTAAGTAGTGTGGCCACGGAAGCAAAATAACAGACATACGAATGGAAACAATATATCATTGCCCAGCCTACTGGGACGGACGATGTAGAGCGTGTTGGTGGCGCGCAGCAAGTGTAATAAAGTACAGGGAAAACATAAGATAGCACCACCACCTCGTTGCACTGGTGACCGATTCAACCATTGAAGCTATATCAAGGCAGATCAAGGCCAGTTCACTGCCAGTTCTGCTTTGATGTTGCGTATTTGGGCTTCCGGCGGCTTGACCCGATCAACAACATGCCTTTGTTTCATCCTTCCTGAATCATCTTTCGGTCTGTGGACTACTGACAGCGACTCTCTTGTCTCTTCTTTTGTTCTGTCTTTTGTTCTGATTTTTGTTGATTTTCTGGCCGTACGAGACCAAAAACTCACATATTCTGATATGCAGGGTTATAACTCCGCGCGTTCCCGCGGTCCATCTTCAGTTCTTGGTCTTGCCCGGACAGCAACCTCATTCTGTGCACTCCGTGGAACTCTTTCTCTGGCTCATGAAACCCATATCTTTGTCATCAAAACTGCTATCCCACACACCGAAACAACGTGTATAACCTCTGCGATCTAACAGGACGACGTAAATATACGACAGCTCAGCACTCAGTCTGTCAGCGCCTGTTGGCCTTGTGTGCAACGGAGACATCTTTACGATTACAGCTTTCTTACTGGCGTGTTCTGCACCAGTCGTGCCCTGGCTTGTGGCTACCCCGAGCACAATCACCCAAATACCGAGGCAACTCCACGGAGGACAACTATATGTGTTTCTACACAGGTATATAACCGCGGGTCATTTGAAGCATAGTAGTCCGAGGACACAGTACACAATCACCGCCACTTCCCTCCATTCAACACAGACAGAAGGGTAGAGCGCCATCGCCGTACGGCCAATCACGAAGCTGCTAGGAACGCAAGAGCGGAGGAAAAACATCGATTTTGCACCCTTGCCTTACGTTACACACACACCGTCATGTGTTGTCTGACTTATTGTGATCAGATTCCTTGTGAAGGTTTTCTCTAATATCTCCAGGAGTCGAGGCCCTCTAGTGTGGCCTAATGTCACTGTGAACGAAGGCGGACGATGTAGATCCACAGCCCCTGCAATATCTGATGGCCGGTCAGAACTAGTGTAGGTGTCAGACCGTTACACCTCCTAATGGTGATACTACTGCACCTGTTAAACCAAGCTGGCCGATCAGAATTCCTTTGCGAACAGCTGTTGTGGCGTATTTTATAATGTGGGTCCGTCCTGTGCACTGTTGCGCGACTGATGGAATCGACAGGCTTCCGCTTCCGTTCGGTCGTTTGATTCAGGCCAGACGTAGGCTCTTGGTAAGGATTGGATGGGGCTGACAAACATCATCTTGCGCAGACTTGCGGGGTTCGTACACCTATGTCCGAGGAGGGAAACGCTGGTCCGCTGACAGCAACTGAAGTCTCACCCGTCACTTGACAAGGAACCACAAGGAACCCAGACCAGGTAAAAATCATCTCTAATTCTAAGCCATTGCATTCTACATCAGCCTCGTGCCGGTCTTGTGAAGAATATCGAGCAACAGGTCATAATTGAATGTCGGGTGCTGTAGCGAAAGCTGATGCGACGGGGTTCGTGTGTGTGTTGAACTCCAATGGCTATAGGATGTCCGCGAGCGGGTACATCGGGGACATGAAGGGTACGCACTTCGCTCCAACTGCCGTACGAAGCGAACAAACTTGAATGATCACACCATCTATTAGGGTCAGTTCTTGCAGTCCTGAGATGAGGACTAAGTGTAAATCTCGCATCACTTGTCCAGCTTTTCCATAGCCTTGGTCCGAACTTGTCTTCTTTGACCGGGGAACAGGGGACCTCAGGTCTGGTTCGACAGTGTCGCGGAGTTGGCGGCTTGTCGGCGCCACTCAATCTTTGATCCTAGACGCTCGGCAATTGTCAGGATCTGTCGATGCTCGCTTGCATCGCTTCATCGTAGGCCATCTCGCTAAAGCACTTCCATAATGAAAAGCCAACAATCGCTTGCCTCCACAGTATGAGTTGGAAGTCCGCCCCGAGGTCGTGGCCACGAGATCGCAACCCGCATTTGGCGAATTGTTCGAATTGGTTCGCGGAACATCCATCTTTGAAGGAGCAATCTGACGACCTGATTGACAAGAACCATACTTAGATATGTCTTTCCGAATGACAACGACAACCCGCACTAGCCGCGATGCTTGAGAGGAGTGACGCGGTAAATTGACAAGCAGCATGTTTTAATAGGGGATCGGAATTCACAACCACACCACTTTCTGGCCATGTACGGCGATTGCTCCTTTGCCGGTCCTTGCATCTTCGACCGCCGGTCTCGCAGCAGGCACCATCATGCACCATCTACTATTGTGCCCTGACGTACACGAGCGTACACTTCCAGGTTGGGCTCTGGCACCTCGTCCACACCTTCTGTTACTCTGGAGGATCTGCGACGACTGTGGGGCCCGGCCTTATGCTCGAGCGACGAGCAAATGATAGGACGCCGTGACGAACCTTCTACTCTTTAACCCTACCAAATGCAGTTCGTTAGAGCGGATCCTAGCAACATGACTGTGTTACCCACTCAATCAGATCTGGGCAACCAATGCTCTTGAAATTTGCAGATTGCATACCGGGGTTCTCGGTATATTGATCCTGTGCTCAGTACAACACTTCACTGCCAGCTCACTGGCAAAGCAGACGGATTGTGACATATGCCACGCGTCGACTACCTGTTTCGATCCTCAAGACGGATCTTCTCAGAGATCCCTAGTGAAGGCCTGTGCAATACAGAATAAATGTTCCATTGCTGCATAGACAGAAATGGTTATAGAAGTCCGGTCAACGCATGGGACGGGCTCGGCCCACATCTTCGCGTTCGCCGAATGTGGGTGTGCACGAATTAGCACAGAACTTCTCTCATCATCTTTGCAATAATACAACGCAGCAACGAACGACCCGGAGCCGAAATTGCCCGTAGATCCTTCGCCGCGCCTGTCCTACTAGGATACACAACGCCGATGTGGGACACGACTAACTGTCCTCCATAGCCTAGCACTATTGCACGAAGAGCGGGCATCCTCCGATCAATACCCACCCGAACTCGATGTAGAAAATTGGAGGCATACTGTACGAAGCGCAAGTCACTGGTCAGAGGCTGTAGTCACATTGGATTGGGAGATATTCGAGCGGTCTGTTGTGTATACGTATGACTATTTTGGATCTAGAGCAGTCCGACGATGGGGAAAAACAATGACACGAAGGAAGGAAAAGCACTATCGTCTTACAGTGGATATGTAGATGTACACAGTCATATAGAACCCTTGTGGCAGCGTTGAACGGAACCTAAAGACAAAGAGGTTGAGCAGAAAAGATTACAGGTAAATGAATGCAGCGCAAAATGATCGACATTTGACAATGACAACGAAAAACTAGGAATCGAAAGCAGTACTAAGATGATATAACACTCTGGCGAACGCGTATCAGAAAAGACTGCGCTTTGGGATCAGAGATGGACTTCTCACAAGGTCCGTGATTATGTTGGTATACCAGGAGGTGCATCGAAAGCACGCGGAGAGTTGCCGGATGAATCAGTGTGTTGGCTAGAGGACGGTCGGGAAGTCGTGTTTCCATTTCTGCTTCTTCATCAATACGTAGCCGCAGTTGACTGAAGAAAAGATGTGACTGACTGATCTCTCGACCGCCGAGTTGATTTTGGCCATCCCCACACTTCACGTATCCATCGCGCCATGTGCACTTCCTTCTTCATCACGTCGACGATCCAAGGGTGTAGTAGCATATCCTGAGGCCGCGGTCGAGCCTTTGAATCGACAATCAAACTGAAATCAGATCAGAGGGATGATCAGGTTGAAAGTTGTCTGATGCCTCACGTCTGTCGAATGAAATCTTTCATGTCATCACTCCACTCTACGCCGCCCTCGTCTTCAAGACGCGGAGGCTACATGAAACCCCGATCAGTCGTGCAGGAGGCGAGAAGCAGATCTTCACGTACCTCCCCAGCGGTAATATACATCATGAGTTCAATCGGCGGAAGATCATTGGGAAACGGGAATCGGTTTTGAACCAGCTCTAATAGAGAGATGCCGGTCGACCAGACATCAGAGCGAATAGTATACTCATGGCCACATATCCGCTCAGGCTAAGATGAAAGTAAGTCGGACAGTCGAAGAGTCTCAAATGCCGACAAACATACTGCCATATAGAAACTTGTTCCGGTGAACGTTCCAGCAAGAGAGTTCACCAACTCGCCCGACACGCCAAAGTCACATAGCTTGACAATGCCCTCGCGAGAGAGAAGGATATTGGAGGGCTTGATGTCGCGATGTATCGTCTTTTTGGTGTGAAGGTATGCTAATCCTTGAAGAACCTGGATAAAGTTTGAGACCAGAACTTTGCGGCCAGCCAAATGAACGCACGCCCTCTGCGATCCGGCCTGCAATCTTTTCGCCGACGACAGCACCTCGTTCTTTGATGCGCTTTCCGACCGCCTCGAGACTGCCGCCCTCGCAGATCTCCATGAGGATCTTCACTTCGCTAGATGAAGGAGACATGTAGGCGCCATAGAAGATGATTATGTTGATATGCTCTGTGGAAGAGATGATAGACAGTTCACGCAGAAGCTGCTTCATGGGTGCTTCTCTGGTGGTGATGGTCTTGCGGGCCATGACCTTGCCGTTGCGCTTGTCTCTGACCTTGTGGACTGCGCCGCCTGCGCCCTCACCAAGCCGTCCGATCTCCTCGAGGTCGTCGTCGGTGTACTGCATGGCAGGTGATTTGTGGACGGTGTGGATGACGCCGACGTCATCGTCGGGCGCTGACCGGATCTGCAGATCGCCCAGAAGCTCGCGGACTTCATCGATGGGCTGGGAGGGTTTCTGGGTGAGAGCAGGGCGGGTTGTGTCGAGGGATGGATGGATGGTTGTCATGTCGTCGCCGTCTTTGGATGCCGTGTTGATTGAAAGACGGGGGCCGCCGCCATAGTAGTCGAATACAGGAGAGTCGCCCGAGGTGTTGTCAGAGGGATTGGGGGCGGGGATTGAGACGTGGATCACAGGTTTTGGAGAGGCAGTCTTGGATGGAATGAGGAGCGGCGGGGGAGACAGCGTTGGCTTGCCTTTCCGATGGATTTGCAGAGGACTCGTCTCAGGCAGATTGATGAGAGGTGGCGCTGGCGATGCCGAGCGTATGCTCCGTGGCCCCATAGGCCGTGCGGGCGCCTGCATACTCGCTGTTGATGCCCACAAGTTACAAGCCCTAACCCTACGCCTGGTGAGCTACTTGACACTTGTTTTGCAAGGCCGTTACTCGCGGACTACCGGTCAGTCAATGAGTTGGGCGTCTGACAGGCGTGATATATGCACGAGCACTACGAGAGGTTTCAATCGAGGTGGAAGAGCGCAAGATGTTGATGCAAGCAAGTAGATCGGTGGTTGTTGAAGCCGCCATGTCTTTGAAGCGACGCTCAGAAGGCTGACAACTGAATTCTCTGGAAAAGATGATCAACGAGACTAGCTGCGAGGGTTAGAATACAGTGCTAGAGCTGCCGTAGTAACTACCAGAAGTCGCTCAGAAGCAAGCTCAAGGTAAGTAGCTGAGATCTCCCGCAAATTGGAATCAAGACTCGGAGGAGATCTGACCTTCTTATCCCCAGACTCGGGGGAGGCATATTGACAATCTCTTGCAGTCCCCCAAGACGATAGATGTATCTTTATCTTGCGTTAGGTACTACAACAACTTGGATAACGGTTGTCGATGAGCGTCCTACATGCAGCTAGCTATGGGACCCGTTCGAATGAATTGCATGCCAGTGTGTAGAGTCTCACGGGCAGATATACTTGGAGGTAAGACGATGTGGCCATGTGCTGACGGACCAGTCAGTATTTCCATAATACGGACTGATATGAGACAGAAGCTCCGTAGAGAGACGGTCCTTCTGATCTTACAGGTCCGAGTCCAAATGCACATCTCTGCCGAGTGAACTAGCGGTGCTAACGTGGTGCTTCAAAGACTCTCATGGATCAACATACAAGACATGCCGCCATGAAAAAATCTATCTTTTCCGGCATCGACTGTAGAACAAGGGATAGGTATTGAACTGTGAACACGGATCTGGCCGCTGCATCAGTGAATTCCCGAAAGTCTGTGTGAGTATGACGGGTCTGACAAAGTCTGGGAAGTATGGGGCTTTCTCCCAGACTCTCTCAGACTCGTCGACAATCC
Source organism: Strobilurus luchuensis (assembly GCA_019915105.1). Taxonomy (NCBI): domain Eukaryota; kingdom Fungi; phylum Basidiomycota; class Agaricomycetes; order Agaricales; family Physalacriaceae; genus Strobilurus; species Strobilurus luchuensis. Next base: position 1,993,189 of record JAHLMJ010000005.1, read on the forward strand.
CATACTAGTAGGAGCTACATACTACTTGTACTTTCATGTCAGTGCCCCCAGTGCCTCCCGCAGTACAAGTGTCATATTTAACAGTGAATATACCAACAAAATCTACGAGATATGGTTACTGAACTTGTACGCTGTGGAAAGCTGCTCAGCACTACCAAGCGAGAGAAGCGCCCGCTTCCTGTGACTTCTACGCGCCACGAGTACTTGACGAAGGGTCTCCTTGCACTCATCGTCATACGCTGCCGATACACGTTAGTTTGGCAAGATAGGTAGATGATCGGTCTTACGTTGGGGTGAGTTCTTTCGAGCAACTAATACATCACTCATGTGGAGGAAGTATTTTTTGATATAGGTGGGATTGTGATATAGCGGAGGAGGTGCACCAGTAGTGCGAGAAATTGCGACGTCAGCCTCGTAGTTCTCCTCTTCTGTTGTCTCTCCTCCATGCTCATCATCGGAGTCCGAGAGTTCGGCACAGATCCTGTGTCTTAGAGTGGGAGTGGACATATTGAATGGGATGCGAGTGCGCTTCCGACGTGGTGGTGTTTTTTCTGGAGACGGAGATCGGTCCTGACAGCGAGGTGATGTATGGAAAGAACATGGGGTTGATGCAGGTGATGTCTCGGATGAATCGTCAGGCTTGTCAGTGGTTGTCGATGCAAAATACTGTTCAAAGCAAATCAGGACTCTGGTTTGACTGCTGAATCCTGGTTACACACCTGCGAGTGCTCTATTCTGTCAGTCCTAGTCGATGTAGCTTTCGATGTTGGAGTGCCTGGGAGCACATTGTCCATGGGCATGCCAACAAGGAGGTGGTTGACAGAGAGAGGCAGAAGACGATCGATATCGTAAAACGGCAATGCCAGTCGTGGCGCGACATCAGCGCCTACAGTGCTTCTACAAGCATGAAAATAGTGTAATGGTCTAACTAGGGCTGTGTTTATAAATATTTGAACAGTTGTAAACCGTTTATAAAACCTACCAGTCAAAAGTGGTGTTTCAAACCCTGTTTATAAACCAGCCGGCCGAGATGCCCGAGCCATGTCTGTGCGGCTGAAATTTTGTGCTTGCGGCTCTGCAAGGTCAAGTTTCTGCCTTATCATTGATTACATTGCATCCCTACTGCAACCAACGAGACTTTGACAGTAATATCTCCCCTCAACTACACCAATAGCAACTTATCCCAATGTGGAAATCTATGTCATCAACATGAATATTGTTCAATAAATGTGCCACATAAGTAGTGACATAGTCCTCAGAGAAACCTAACAAATAATCATTCACAAGACTCAGACAGCAGTCAATTTGTGTGAGAAAGTGTTCTGAGACTCAGATTTTTACTACCAAGTAGCATAATTGGAAACATTGAAAACATGGGTATTTGGAGCTCAGGCTGTTTATAATGTTTTAAACACCCCTGTTTAAAACCCTGTTTCAAAACATGGCATAGTAAACATAGCCCTAGGTCTAACGTTCCTTCCGGCTGTGTACAATGCTGAAGCGCGATTCCATGAGTCTAGAGTTCAAGTCCTGCTAACACCAAATATTAACCGAGCTTCCCATATACTGACTCTCGCTGGGTATCCTTAGTGCTTTTTCTTGGAGTACTCAGATATTTTGACTACAGATAATCTTATCACAGCTAGCTCGTTTTACTCAGGCTGTCACCAGTTTCTTATTGTTCGTCAATTCAGTAGATGATACAACAATCAGATAATTTCATTCATATGATGATCAGCGTACTTATTTACATAGAATGCTCGGAAAATGTCCAGTGTATGATAGAATTTTAGCTTACGAGGGATAGGATCAGCTCCAAAAACAGGAAGAACATGAGCGCCACGCATAAGAGAGTCAAGATGTATCACAGACAAAACAGGCTGCCTACCAGGATATCGGTCGGGCTTCACAATCCACAACCCCGTCCGAGAATCAGGCCGCCGATTGTGCTTCGTGAACCATTGGACAAGAGCACATGGAAACGTACGAGACCCATATGTGAACGAGAATAAGAGGTTGATCCGAACGACGTCCATACCGGCAAAGCCAGGCAGCTCGGAGTCCGTCACGATAAGAGCGCAGTCGCGGCGGGGATGCCCGTGCCAAGAGGGTGTACAGCGAATCCGTTCTCGCTTCATTCCTCGTATACCCGAGATATCACTCGGTGCGAAAAAATAGGCAGTGGCGGAATGGTAGACATAGATTTTGGAGAGAATAGCGGGACAGGCGGTGATGTCGATATCTTCGGAGAGAGGATCGTCATCCTTACGCAACTGATCATAGAGAAAGCGGCGTGTGAGTTCGACGAGGTTGGCACACCCAATCTTTGTCGCCAGATCAGGCAGCCATCGCGGATAGTCCTTGGCTGGTTCTATGGACCAATGGTCAGAGGACGACTACCACAATTGATGTTGTAACTCACCAGACGTGGCAGCCATCACAACATCCGCTATGACTCGATCATCAACTGCCCCATCGTCAGCCTCCTCGATATCAAACGGATCCGGCGGTGGAGGGTGTCCCGGCTCAGCCAGACCAAGGGAGGCGAGCTCCATGCGAAGAGCATTGAGCTTATCGAGACGTTGATTCGTCAAGAGCATCTGCCCAAGTGCCTTGTACTTGCTGGAGCGTCGCCAAGGCTTCTTGACAGCTGTTATATGTCGCGACTCCGTGATTGACGAGCATAGGCCATTCGGGGCCCCAAAGTCCATGATATGACGCCGATAGTGAACTAGAGAGTGTTGGCGTGGAAGAGATATAGAGTTGCGCACTCCGGTCTGCAGCCGAACACCTGTCTCAACAAAAACCTGCCGAAGTTGCTGGAAACAGCCGAGAGAAGCATCGACTTGATCCAGCGAGTCCTCGTCAAAGTCATTGCGTCGAATCAAATAACAGAAGTCCATAAATTGCGACAAGCACTGAACCATCTTATCGGGAAGATAGTCAGCAGCTGCAGTGAGGAAAATCTGCCTCATTGTCAGTATATCGACTCGATTGGAAAGAGATGGCGAACCTTCATCAAAGCCTTGGAATCATTGCCCGTCCACTGCTTGAAGCGACGTCCATGCGGAAAGCGCCGTAGACCCGGAAATTCTGGTGTTACAGCGAGTCTGCCATAGTTCCTGTCAGCGTCACAGTGATAGTTCACGGAGGTGAAAAGCTTACCTGCGATCGATGTCATTCATGATCTTCTGTGCCTCGGTATCGCCATGAGTGAGCTCCAGATATTCCCAAACCCAGTCAACAAGATGATCCTTGAAGGTTCCTTTGATGACCTGATGCAGGATATCCGATGTGATGATCTCGTGTATATCGGCTCGCGGAAAGTCCCAGGTGAATGGCTAGCAGATTGTTAGCTCAGCTCGAGGAAGCAGAGTATACTGTAATACATACACGGACAGTCTCATCAATACCATAGTTGTCCCACAAAGCCTTTCCGTGTCCACCCCATTCGTCGAGTAAGACCTGAGTCAGTTCCTGAGTGCGGCAACCAGCAGTATCCGTATCGTTAAGATTCCCGGATGGAGCAGTGCATCTTATACAGAGTCAGTCTTGATCGTGAAAGAGACAATGGTATACATACTTTGCACACCAGCCTGACACAATGCCTGCGAGGTAGACCTGTTCAGGGTAGTCGGCAATATAGGCACCAAAGTCGAATACGATTCGACGGTAGTGGCCATCGGGACAAAGGCGAACAACGGGAGTCGTGAACGCAGGCTTGAGACTCCCAAAAATCCTGCTGAGGGATTCATGAAACAATCGCTTCTTGAAGGTTCGGAAATCCTCGCTAGCATCGTCTCGGCGGTCACCTTGTGTGTATGAGTATCTTGCTGATTGATGCAAAGAGTCTGAGTGTCGTACCTTTAGGAATGGCCAGAAAGCCGATGGGAACAACACCATTACGGTGTGCTCGACGTGCACCATTGTGGATATTGCCGATACTAAGATAGACCGGCCAGTACTCGACATTGCCTGTGGCAACAGACACGGTAGTTTTATCGCTTCCCACAATGACATATACTGTCATTGCGCCTTCCGTAGAGTTGTCGGCCATATAGATTTGGTCCTGTGAGAATGTCAGGATCGAGGCACGAACAGATGATATGTACTTACCGCATGTCTCCACGCAAAATTGCCAGACATGAAGTCTGACCAGCGGCGCTTCCCATTGGGCCCGACCTCGATATAAGGTGCCGGATCGAATGAATCGGCGAAGTCAGGATTTGCAAGGATATTGCTGATAACGACGTCGGGGTCGCGGAACCATATCTCATGGGTCTGATGTTGCCAGTCCGGAGCACTGTCAGGGAGACCAGGACGTGGCTCGCTTCGAAAGCATTTCCAGGGAGCACTGCCGTAGGGGATTCTATCGATTGCGGAGTAAACAGCTTTGGGGTCAGGGAAGGGCGCCTTGTCTCCGTGCTTCTCCATGGCGAGGTCAAAGATCTCCAGGAGCTCCTTGATCTTGGACTCGGAGAGCTCGGCCTTTCGGAAGACGTAGTCTGCCAGTCTGAACTGGACCTCGTCGTCAAAGGGCTCGTATGGGTTGTCGAAAATGACACGAGGGGGCGGAGGTGTACCAGCGGGAAGATTGACACCATTGATATCGCATGGAATGCCTATAGGCGCTCTCCTTAGCAACAGTCAGAAAGTACATGAAAAAGAACTCGCCTGTGAGATGAGGATGGTAGGTACAGCCTTTTCTTGGGCTATTCGCATTCTTTGGCACAGGATTGGGTGGCAGCAGAGATGGGAACGACGGAGAGGAAGGATAATGATGGTCTGGAAAGTGATCACTCTCGCTGCCAGCAAAAGGTCCCGAGGACGACGGGGGAGAGGAAGGAGGATTATTCGGGGCTTGCGTGGGTTGACGGATTCGATAGTGCATTGTGTTGACATGTTGCGTCTGGCCCGAGAGGTTTTTGGAACGATGAGGACAATGCGGGCATTGGTACGGATGGGTCCTGCGATACGTCGATGTGTTCATGGTGATAGTATAAGAGAAACAGAATCGGGTGACAAATCAGTAGACGGTGAAACGTGGCCCATCGATCATGACAAAAAAACTTGGTTTGCTTCTTGCGACACCAATTCCCTCGATGCAGCTCCGCAACAAGCCAAAATCTGACGAGCCTGTCCAGCATCCCCAAGCTCAAGGCCGCGATAAAACCTCCAAGAACAAGGGGGCTGCAAAGAAGGAGACACAGTTGGCGAGAAAAAAAGAGGACGAAAAGCGACGTGCAAGTCGCATTGCAGCTGTAGAGGACAAGCTAGCAAAGCAGGACAGACAGGTCAGTTCTTCTGTCTCGGAGATGAAGATTCACTTACTCGCTGATACAGGCATCGACCCTCACCCCTTCTGCTATCCTCAAGCGCAGTGAGGCTGCACGGGCGAAACCCTCGCCTACTCCAACTCAGGCTGTCCGGGCTCCATTAGTGCCGCCTCTCAAGGCTGTGACACCAATAGTCCCTCTGTTGCCAAGGCAGATACCAGACAGCTTTGACCAAGGACAGCAAGAGACGTTACAGGAAGATCGCCCGACTCTGCAAGCCGACAAGGTTAGCATCTGCTCTAAGGCTCCAACCGTTTGTTTACTGTTTGTACTGACACCCAAAACAAACGGAAACGGTTTGCAAACAGTTTATAAAGTGTTTTCAGACTGTTTGGAACAGTTAAATCACGTGTATCTAGTATTATACTGTACTTAAGTATGCGACACATCCTCGCCCTCGACAGTGGTCATAACACAATAAATGTCGTCGTCAGGGCATGCCAGGGGAACAGTCTCTGGAAGCTTAGCAGCAAAATGGGAGAAATTGGTTATGAGGGTGCGAATGGTGTTGAGAGTAACAGGAGACAAGAATCTGCGAAATTGGGCAGAGAGAAGGGAAACCCGCGCCTGAGCAGCCTAGCCTCTTAAGTACAGGACTTGCATGGCCATTGTTGCTCATAATTGGACTCCAAAGAGACTTAGCCACTCTGAAGAGCTCGGTGATGCACGAAAATGGTAAAAATGAGTGCCATTGTTGTGATGGAAGCGAGAGAAAAAGTGGCGACTATACGGCCGCGGCGGCCCCGATGCAATGATTGCAATCACTTCCGGTCTAGCCTGGAAACCCAGCTCTAGTAGCGAAGACAGTCGTTCGCTGTATAGAGCCTGGACTTGGGGGAGGGGTCTTACCTGACGCATCCCCTTATCAATATTCTTTGATGGCCGACACCCAAGCCGATGCGTAATGTTACAGTTTTCGCGGTTCTTTACAAGATATACCAGCTGGGGAGAAGTTTTCAGATGTATTTCCGACCATCTTCTGAGTCAATACTTAACTTGCGATGCTCGTGCATGCCGCGGGACAGCAGGACGTCGACGTTTGAGAGTGATCAATAGCGACGCTCGGGCTAGCGGGTGATCGGCAAACGTTCGGCGCAGCCGTCGGACATCAAAATATTTTGATAGTGGGATCCAGCGGGTAGGGTTTGAAGGTCCGGTCCGGTCCGGTCTTTTGACCTCTGAGGTCATGGACTGGGACCGGACCGGTCCAGCAAATTACCAAATTTGGCTGGACTGAGGGCAAAAACCGGTCCTAACCAGTCCGGTCCGCGGTCCTGAACCGGTCCAGGACCGGTCCAAACCATCACCAGCTCAAAATTATATTTTCGCAAATTTTTCGGTAAGTTTACCATATTACAAGTTTGCCATGTATGTCAGACAGTATATAACAGTTAAGTTTATGATTACTTAGGACTTCATAATGTATTCTAGTCATTATAAGATGAGATCTTTGATTATGAGAGAAGAAATAGAGCTAAGTTTGATATATAAGTATATAAGCCAAGGTAAGTTTACCATGAAACTGCATAAGCGGAGGTAAGTTTGCCATAAAAACTTGAATAATCACTATTTTAGAGAACATTTAACTGGTTCTAATTAGACCCTGAGTAGACCGGTTCAAACCGGTCCTGGACCAGTCTTTATCGGTCCTAAAAGTTTTAGGATCAGCATAGGACCTAGGACCAGGACCGGTCCAAATCATGGACCGGTCCTTTTTGGACTGGTCATGTGACCGGTCCAGTCCGGTCCAGTCCACCGGTCTTTACCGGTCCTAAGGACCGGACCTTCAAACCCTACCAGCGGGTACGACCCCTCCCCTGATACCAGTCTACTTCCGGTCCGTCCCAAACGGGATTACCACGTGCAGCCAAACTGTTTACCGTTTATCTACTGTGTTTTTACTGTGTACCGCTACGACCAAAATCAAACGCACAATCAAACGGTAATAACCGTTTGAAAACTGTTTTAAACATAAAAGGTTGGAGCCTTAATCTGCTCATATAATCACCAAGTGTAAAAGCCATCTACCTTCATGCCCAGATATCTGACAATGTCTTCCGAGATGAAGACGAAGAGCGAGCCCCGTCACGTACAAGTACGCCGCCACCAGTTCAATGGTCTTTTCCTGGCCGTCTTCCTCGGTCTCCCAATCGGAATCGCAAAGCACCATCGCGTGATCGCTCCCTCTCGCCACTGCAAAAACCACTCTTTGACAATATTGAGCCTGGTGATGATGGGTCCAGCAGCTCCGAGGACGATACAAGCGACAAAGAAGAGGCCAACGTGAGTGCAGAATTCGATACACAGTCCGGACAGTTTGCTGGGGGGGTTCGGGGGGATGAGGGTGACCTTGGGATCGCCACACACGAGCGAGAGGACGACGAAATCTTGGACGAGCAAACAAGGCAGACAGATCACATGGACACACGTCGCCTCCGTATGCAAAAGAAGGACGCGAACAAGGATAGACGGGTTTCAGATACCGAGTCCTTTTCTCCTTCGCAAATTGATACACAGGATACGGTCGCCATTGATGTCGACTTGGACTCTGATGGCGAGGAGAAAAGTATGGAGGAGATTGCGCTGGAGTTGAAGATGGCGAAGATGCGACGCAAGCAGGAAAAGTCCGGAACAAAGGTTGGAAGCTTGAGCAAAGCTAGCATAGCAATAAAGGTCAGTCTTCGAGCCCCAGTTCATAGTGACTGACATGTACGCACAATCAGAGTAAGCTGTCTCGGGATAAGCACAACATCCGCAAGCAAGTCACTGCTGCTCGCTCGGAGCCCACTCTCCCGCCTGTTGCCTTGAAGTCCCATCGCAGGATTCCTACTACATCATCCAAACGCAAGGCAGACAATGAGACGAGCAAGGAAATGGACACTGGAGATGGGTAAGACGTCTTCAATTATTGATCTAGCCAGGCACTCACAGATCCAAGTGTTAAGCGCATGCGTGTGGCTGGTATAGGTGGCCTGACACCCAACTGGAGGTCGTTGATGATGGGGTCGTCGTCGTCGCCGGCTATGAAGGAGGAAAAGAAGGAGACCAAGCGAGGGCCGCGTGTCAAGGTCCGTATTATTACGTCGTGTGAACTGATTAACTGAATTGACCTCTTGCCAGCAAGCAATCAATGCGGCGTCAAGCACGGATGTCAAAATCGAATTCAAGGACGTCGATGTCGATGACACTATCAAAAAACCTCGAGGCAAGACGACCTACAAGCTCACCGATCTCGTATTTCCAAACTACAAGTCAGACATACGGATCTTCAAAGACTCTTTCCTCATTGGTATGTACGACTGGGCGGGCTCAATTGACATTGCACAGCCCTTTGCTACCACATCGCATCCGAAGATGGATGAAGCTATTGAAGTAGTCTGGAATGCCTGCTTCAAGAAGCTTACTCCTGCTGGAGACGATGGCAAGCCTCGCTTCAAGCAGCCTGCAGTGACTGGAATAGTGAGTCGTCAATACCAATGTTGTTTGCTTGCATGTTTGATTTTGGACACGGCAGGTCAACGTCTATCTACGATCCTTACGCAGTGATATCGCCAAGCTGGCCCGAGCCTGTATGGACGCCGCCGCTCAAACTCAATTCGAAACCCCAGACGAGCTCGCCACCTACATCGAATACCAGCTCCAAGGCGATAACTTTCTTTATGCTGACCCGGATGCCCTGGACCCGGTATACAATCCAAGATTCATCCTAGCTTGGTATACTGACAAGTCTCTGTCACTATAGGCAGAAGTGGGAGCGTTCATGTCTACGGAAATTCTCGAACTTCTGGCGTGGTATCTGCAGCGTATCAAGGACTCCCCGCATAGCTTTGGAATGCCGTATGCAGGTCTGGCGCTTTGTGCTGCGGCAGTACGTTACATCCCATCGTCTCAGCTTCCTGCTTGTCTAATGATTTATATCGTTAGCGCATGCACAGTCTTTACTTATGGAAGAATGGCCAACGAGCTTCAGCTGAGGAGACAAACACGTCGCGCAACAACAGCAACAGCTTTGCGGATGTGCCGTGGGGTGGAGTTGCGGCTGGATACTTTGCGCAGCTCTCTGAAGGCCTGACGGATGAAAAATGGATCGAGATCATCTCGGCCGCGGGACCGTATATGGCGACAGCTCAGAAGGGCAAGGGTAGAGCAACTAGGACGTCGTTGCAGGCTAATGAGGACAGCGACGAGGGCGAGGGCGATCTGTTCACATCACGTCCAAAAGTGCGCTTGTGAAACACCGGCAAGGTACGTGCTCAGCCATAGTAGATCATACGTCTAATTCATTCTTCCTCAGGCAGCCGTGGATCGTTCCGACTGTACTCTCCAAGACAGGACAGGCCGTCTGCCAGTCACCGGGCACTGTCTAACGCACCCCCAATCCTCTATCCCATCGGGCCGCAACACTCAACAGCTTGAGGCTGAGGCTGCCAATCCGATCTCCGAGTCGCCACTGCGAGCGCCGAGTCCTACCACCCTTCCCATAAAAAGTACCCTATCTGCATTCTCCTCTCCTTACCGTACTATTACTACTACCTCGCTCGCTGCATCCCAATTCAATATGTCAATTTTGCTGCCATTCGGTCTGATATAAGGATGATAAGGGTCTGGCTACCGTCTGAGTAGGGTACGAGCCGAGTCTGGGGCAGGTATGAGACAAGTCTGGGGCAGGTATGAGACGAGGTATAGAGTCAGACCTCAGCTGTATTTTCAGGAGGCTCGGGTCTGTGGTCAGACCCGAGCATATGGGTCTGACGGGTCTGTCACAGACTCCTCAGACTTTCCGGAATTCACTGATGTGGAACTCGGAGTCTGAAGATCTTGAGGACTGCTTACTACGGCCTAGGAACGTGAGATCTCTGACACATCCTAATATTAGCATGAGAGAGCAGTCCTTTGCGGCTACAACGCTGCCCACTTCGTGAACCTTTGTCGGGCATTTGCGCAATACAGTTACTAAGGTCGAGGTTGAAGCTCAAGTACGATACGGAATACTCCGTGATGCTAGTGCCTGCCGAAGAGCGGCTGAGATCGATTCCGCTATACCGCGCCACTTCAGCAGCGTTACGCCCATAGCAGTCTACCTCTGGAATGGCGGACGTAGAGCAACGGCAAAGCCCTTCTGAGCCACTCATGGAGCTCACATCTGACCTCCCTTTCAGGAGACCTATCGCCGAGCTTGTACCTGTTTGGTATGAACGTCAGTGGCCCTTGCCAGCGCCCGTTCATTGTAACCGCCAATGATGAATAGCTCGGACACAGCGTCCACCGCCTCCTCAGAATCGTTGATGGCGTCGCCCAGAGCGCGCCGTCCACGACCTCCTTCTCTGCGCATGGACCACGCAGGGTGAGTCCTCCTGTCCTTATCACACAATCCCGAGTCTGATGATACCTTACAATTGTAGGGTAGCTCCGGAGAATCTCATAGGGAAAACGTTGAAGAATATACGACGCTCCCCGACGCATCCAGCTTTGACTCTTGATTTCACCGACTCCACAACATATCAGATACTAGTCGACGGCTACAACCCTCTCTATCCTGGTATCCCCAAAGAACTAGAGTTTGATGCTCTCTTCCACGATATTCTTGCAGAGGGCGCTATTCTCGACCTCACAGTCATCGACTGTGCACTCATCACTCTCTCCGATCGTGCCTTCGAGCGGAGGCAAAAGTCCGACGGCGATCGTGTAACTTCAGAAGATCTACGGTGGGATCAAGATCACCTCGCTCTTGCCTTGAAATTTTCGGATTCCCCGCGCTGGCACTGTGTATGGGCAATGCTCGAGGATCGCGACGAGACAGAGGGCGTCTGCGTGTTCCGGAGTTATGAGGATGTTTACCTGCAGTCGTTACAACGCTCGCCTCGCAAAGCGAAGCACTTCAGAACGCCGAGTTCCTCTCCCAAAAAGCAGCGAATCCCACACCCCTGGTCTTGATTTGTGAGTCATTCGTCATAGAGTCTGCACCATCCCTAATCAGTACTGCCAGTCTTGTCTCGAGCTCATCAGCATCACATATCCAAAGACGCTTCAATAGTCTGCGCTGCATGTCTATCACCATCTGCTTTCGACAATGCTTTCTTGTATACTTACTCACCACTGTACCGTCACCCAATGTTCCTACTTATGTGTACTGCTATCGCTACCATCCATTGTTGTTGTAAAACTGTCAATCCAGGAGACGGGAAAGATCTGACAATGTCGCAAGACAGGATGAGGTCCAGGATCCGTAGAGCATCGAGTCACAGCGGGAGAAGACGAATCTACTGACAAGGTCATCTGGGAGACTAGTGGCCGACATCTTGTTGACTTGAATGAATGATTTGGTTGAAGCGGCGTATGATCGCATGCGCCGCACGTATCAACCTACACGGTTTCTCGCGGGCGGCGGCGTCTCACATCGGCGGTGGACGGAGAGGATGGGTCTTCATAGAGGGCTTTCATGAACCCTTGCAGGTATAGTCATGCCTATTTCAAGTGCTTGAGCTCTCTTCCTTGTATCATTGATTCAGGGCATGGTGGGATATGCCAGCACTCCCTCATCGTCATTGGTCAAACTGACAAAGTGCAAGTCAACTATTTTCAACTCGACGGTACGGCATCCGTCATCATTCAAGTGTTGACGTTGAATGTTTAGGACGCGTCGCGTACCCCAGACCGAGGTCTAGGATAACAAGTTCGAACCTTAGATGCGATTGAGCGCGATAGGGATGCGATGCGGGCGCTCCATCTCTGCCAGCGACCCCATTTCTTTGAGGAGAAACGGAACCGTGTGTCCGGCTGCGTGTCCTTGCGTATGTGACAGGTTTCCTCGTGGCTTGTCTTGCTCTTTTGGCTTCGCGGGAGCTGCAGGGTAGGACTGGCCGTTAGCCCGCAAGAGTGTCTGTCAACATCAGGATTCTGTCGACTGCACGGTCACTCGGACGTCAAGACGGGATAATGACAAAGAATGACATGCCAATTACCTTGCTATTAGGCTTTGAGCAACATGCGCCCGGTCACACCTGGAGCTATAATTTACATATCGACAACGTGTACGGCTTGGAAGATCGTTTAGACAACTTCAGTCGCCGGTCGTATCTGCCTTGCCAGTGTCAAGGGCCTCTTATCGTGTCATATCACCATTCTCGTTTGGTACGAACACAGTCGCCATCTAGACTTGTCGTGAATGTTTGATCGTTTTCGATAACGATGCCTTCCAGCGCGTGAACATCATCCTGTATCCGTCTAAACAGTGTGAGTATGAATTGAATTTGGAAGCATTGCCCATCCTACGTACGCGTGTGTATTGATTTTCCCAGTCCTCAATGCAACCGCAACCTGAAACCCAGTCGCATCGCCCGGGCCAACATCACGGGATTGATGATATCGATGGGAAACTACTAGAGCAGTTTGCATGTCAAGTACATTCATATCTCTCCATTCTCCAAGCGTTTTCCGGACGTCCATGATGGGCAAATGGGGAAGCGATGATATCATAGCCTATGCGTGTCAATGCATGCACTGGGCATCCTTGGACACACAGGACTTCCATACATGCCGCTAAGAGACCAGAGCGCGCAAGATTTACAGCTTACCCAGTGCTGAGCCTTGACATAACGCAACGGTGCTGGTCCGAACAAGGCTGATGAATTCAACAGGGAACCGGCCACGTTATTTCTGCGACGTTGACGAATGATGAAGTGCGAGAAAAGTGCGGGATTTTCGGAAGTAACCAGGAGAGGCCAGTAGAGCAGATACCAACCATCAGCGCTCACTGCTCAGCATTCTGCACCCTTCAACAACGTGTGATGTCAGGAGAGATTTCTGGAGGAATCGGAGCCAGTGTAATTGCAAGGTTAGACGCATTAGCGATCGATTAGACCCGGTCGTGCGCTGTGATAACGATTCGCAATTGTCAGCCCGTGTTTTGGAAGGAACTGGACTCATCGCGGAGGCCGTATGTGAAATGTCCAGACGAGATAGGACCGCGAGCATCCCGAAAAAAACATAGGCCGTGTGACTTGATACGAAACGCGAAATGACTATCACACAAACGAAACAGCAAGTAGCGTAAGTTTCCTGGCTCCGAGGATGTGTAGACCGACATCCCTGAGAGCGTGCACCAAAGGCGCCCCTGCGGTCTTTCTATCGGCCATACAATGATGAATGAAGTCGGAGAAGCAACCGTATGTCGTACTCCTGGAAGCTACAATGTTCAGCCTCTCAGATCTCAGGCATCAACGGGGTGAGTTATATACGGGTATATCGATGCTCACCTCAACAAGTGGAGCGGAAACCAGAACTAGTACTTTGAAAGAACTCAAAAGAACCGGCGCCGACGATGAAGCGGCGTTTTTGGCAGAAATCGATGTCATATGTCCAGTTGTAGTTCCGTCCTGGCAGCTGGAATACAAGCGCCTTGGATGAGGCCATTAGAGTGACATACATCATCCGTGATCGCGGGGTCTCAAAGCAGCACCGGCAGTGAACGGCATCCCATCTTGTTCTTTCTCCATGACCACGAATTCGCGCGTCTCATTCGCCTCACTGACCCCGAACAACCTGGGGACTGTACGGAAGCTTAACTCCGTCATCTTTCCAATCAAGTACTCGGAAAAGTTCTATCAGGATATATTAAATCCCGAGTTGGAAGAGTTTTGTAAACTTGGTTAGTTTCGCTAGCGCAGGTACTTACGGATATATTGACGCGCCCTTATATTCAGTCTATTACAATGATGTGCCAGGTAGGTTTGATGCGCTCCTGTGGCCGGCGGACGCCTAACGGCGCCCTGCAGTCGGAACAATATGTTGTCGCCTCGAAACCAAAGATGATCAAACGAATCTATATCTCATGACAATGGGAGTACTTGCGGTCAGTTCTCGTGTCGATTTAGATTCCAGCAGTCATGGATCCCGATTGGTATAGCCTTATCGTTCAAGGACCCTGGGATCTCAAAGCCTTGAACTCATTCTTGCCGCCGCGTCGACCTACATCAAGGCCAAGATAAACAAAATCTATTTGCATGTTCAGGTGTCCAACACCGGGGCCAAGCAGTTTTACGAACGCCACGGCTTCAAGGAAGTCGGCGTCAACGAAAATTACTACAAGAAAATATCTCCTCACGACGCTTGGGTCCTGGAGAAGACGTTCTAGCCGGTACGTCGTCTGTCGTGTGCATAGTGTAGATTGATTAATATTACATTGAAGGTGGACATTGGTGTATCACAAACGTTAGGCGATTAATACAGTTATAGAACCTTCTGCTGATAACTTATGCGGAGGTAGATGTGCTGTTCGACGCGTAATACGCGGTCCACGCGTTGATAGCTTTTGCGACGCTAAAGTAGGAAAGATGAAGAAATTATGATCGCGCCCACAAGTCACCCTAAATGTCCAAGAAATCTCAAGTCAAACTGTCATCGAAAGTTCCGCATTTCTTCACCAACTGTGAAGCTTGTCAGGAGTCCACTGATGTTGGAAATGGATGAGACGCGCACCTGATGGCGCTTGAGCGCGTCTTTTCTGGTGAATGTTTTTCCACATCCGCCATTACAGGTGTAGGGCTTCGAGCCCGAGTGTGTCTTTTCGTGCCGCTTCAAGTCGTGCTGGCGATGAAAAGACAACGGGCATGTGTCACAGGTAAAAGCTCGAGGTAGTGAGCCCCCATAATCCGACGAATACGTTGGGGAGGACGACAACGGCATCTGCGCATACGGCGAAATCATTGCCTGCTCTTGGGAGTTACTGTACCCGTGTGTGGGAGAGTAAGGCTGGGAGTATTGAGAGTAGGTGGGGGAAGATGGATGGTAGGGCGATGTTCCCCGTGGCGCGTAGGCGTGCGCTTCGGACCCCATAGGCGAGTGTGGGGACACCGGCGATCGTCCGTGATGATAGTCATATGAGCTGCGCCCGATGTGTGTCGGCAGCGGCGCAGAGTGATCATGTCCGTGCGGATGGCCCTTCGAAGTGCCCGGGTGCATGTGCGAGTAGGGGGCACTCGAAGAGGGATACCGTCCTTCAGAAGACGTGTAAGAAGGATCCGGCGCGCGACCATTGTGGTAGACATGTTGCGTATAAGGATACGAGGAGGAAGAGTAAGAGGCGGCATTATTGGAGGTATACGACTGTCCAGGTCTAGGGTCCGTCATGTTAGCGGCGAACTGTCCGCGAGGATAGGGATAATCGGACATGGTAGCTGACGGGAAGGAAGTGTAGTGAGCTCGTCAATGGCTGATATAACTGTTTATGGGTCCAGAAGTATGCAATGGACAAGATAGGAAAGAACGACACCAGACATGACACCGAACTACTGGCTGACGACAGTTCATATTCGATAATGCCAAGTTGAAGGTCCATTGATTTGTGCCTGATAATTAGTTTGATTGGAAAAACATTCCAAAAGTGCAACGAATTCCGCGCGTTGGCCGGCATGCTAAAGAAAGTTAGCGTCAGGCCTTGGTTGCAGAAATCGCGATCTAGTCGACAGGTGTTATCTAAGGAGGAGTCTGAGATCAGAGGTCAAAGGAACCATCCGGAATCTGAGATCGTTAGAGTTATCAAAGGGCTGACAGCGCAGTGCCTTGCTAGCCGGGTATGTACCCTGTGTTTGTTTTCGATGGCAGCAGTTCCAAACCCAGCTAGTCCGAATTGAACCTGTTACTTGCGTGTGACGGGTCATTGAGTTGACAGACGAATAGAGTAACCTCGAAAAGACGATAGTTTCAGGACGGAAGTGTGGCAAGCACAAGACTTTGGATCTACAGTATCAAACGGGGATTGAAGGGGACTGGCACAAAGAGGAATAATTGTCACTTACCTGACAACCCCTCGAATCATCTCCCTCATGATGAGCATATCACATGTTCTCTCGAGGGCGAATGGACATTGACGGCAAGGCTAGCAACCGCCCATGCTGCGCGTTCTAAGTCAGTGCTAAGACTTGCTGTACGCTAAGCAGCTGTGATTTAGCCGTAAGCCTCAGGTGTCGGCATCGTTGAGACATTGCGTCGACGGTCCGTAATTGAGACAAGTACCATCCATGGCTGAGCTCCGGCATGCAATGGTCTTTAATCTCCAAGCGAATTGGTCGAGGTAAAGATGTAAGTGGTTGAAAAGAAGCAGCGCCACACAGACGCCATTTGCCGCCGGCAGTTCTGACAACATGATAGTCGAGTACGTCACGACTTGCTCTGTTACCTCCATGAGTAAACACGCATCCTCTTCAACGCCATCTCCGAATAAAAGACGGCGCACAGATGATTCACAGGCCAGCCTTGAGTCCTTCTTTGGCCCGCGGAAAAACGCCAAATCAAAGAGCTCATCTTCGCCAAAAACCACTCCGAAAAAGGCAAAAACGCAACCACCTAAAGAACCGGTCATAATCGATGTCGACCTCTTGGACTCGGACACGGACGTGACTCAATCCCATTTGCCAATTTCTCCGAACCCTGCGTCTTCGCGTTCTCAATTACAGAAGAATCCACCCGTGACACCCTCCACTTGCTCTACTTCGTCCAATCCCAACTTCATCGGTCTCCGTGGCGTAGTCTCTTCAGCGACCACCCCTCCATACGAGTCCTTGGTGCAGGATGTGGCCAGCTTCAACGCGGATCCTTCTTCATTCCTACGGGACAAAAATAGTGTCGACTTCTCATTCCTTGCCCAGACGCTGGCCGAGATACGCCAGACTCGTTCTCGCAATGCTATCATCAATGGCTTGACCAACTTTTTCCGAATCGTGGCTGCCCATCATCCCCAGTCCTTGACTCCGTCGGTATATCTTCTCTCCAATACTCTTGCGCCGCCATTCAGACAAGTTGAATTGGGCTTGGGACCTTCTGCTCTGTCTCAGTCAATACAGCAGGTCTCAGGTCTCACATCGGCCGCCCTGCGAAAACTTTATACGAAGTTCGGCGATGCGGGGGATGTTGCCTTTGTGGCCAAGTCCAACGTACGGACTCTCATGCCGCACGCCGTTCTTACGGTCTCGGGCGTCTACCGTACATTGTTACAGATTGCTGAATGTAAAGGTCAGGGAGCGTCCAAGAGTAGACAGAAACTCGTTGAGAAGCTGTTGGTCTCAGCTCAAGGAGAAGAGACTCGATTTCTCGTGCGCATCCTCTCCCAGAATCTGCGAGTAGGCGCCGTCAGGACGTCAATTCTTACCGCAATTGCACGCGCTTCGGTGCTCGCACCTCCTACACATATGTCCTGCTCCTCTTCGTCGGACATGGATTGGTATGCATCAAGCTCGCTCATACACGATGCCCAGAATGACCGCGATGGCGCTCGAGGGGGTCTGACTGATCGGTTCAAAAAGGCTGACAGTCTATTACGGCGTACATTCGCCATTCATCCAGACTACGAACATGTCATCTCCGCACTCATGACAGTTGGATTTCCTGGACTGTCGGAGAGTGTCCCTTTGACCGTTGGTAAGCGCGTGTCGCCATCATTCCTCAGCTTTCTCAACATTTGCTTGATAGGTATTCCCCTTCAACCGACCCTCGGAACTCCCGTCCGCTCTCTCGTAGAGATCTACGAACGATTCGGTGATCTTGAATTCAGCGCAGAGCTGAAATACGATGGCCAACGTGCCCAAATACATGCACGGAAAGAAGGAGATCGGCTTGATGTAGGCATATTCTCGCGGCATCTGGAAGACATGACTAGCAAGGTATGGCGTACATCTCCTTGCGTAACATGTGTCATCTAAGATGTACCAAGTATCCTGATGTTGTGGCGACTATGAAGCATCTCTTCGACGCATCAAAATTAGAATCCGTCATTCTCGATTCTGAAATAGTGGCGATCGATCCCAACACTGGGGCTTTGAAGAGTTTCCAAGACTTGTCGGGACGAGCTCGCAAAAACGTCAATGTGGAGGATATTGACATCCCCGTCTCGGTCTTTGCCTTCGACATCATGTATTTCAATGGGGCCGTAAGTGCTATATCTCAGTCCCGAGCGACACTCTGAATTTAGTGAGCAGGTCCTTCTAGACGATGACTTCAGGACGAGACGTGAGTTGCTTTCCCAGCACTTTCAGTCTCGCCCCCCTACCAAAGAGTACTCTGGGTTTGCACACGTCACAAGGTGCGACAGCTCTGAAGGCTCTGCGGAAATGGAGGCGTTCTGGAGCTCTGCCGTGAAAGGTCAGAGTGAGGGTCTGATAGTCAAGGTGAACGCCAAGCCTGCCTTCCGTCGGTGCAAGCACTGATGCGAGAGAAAGTTACTGGATAGCGGCAACGATCCAGAGTCCTCTTCGTCGTCAAAAAAATTGCTGGCGAAGTATACCATCGACCAACGGACGTTTTCGTGGCTCAAACTGAAGAAGGATTATGTGAGCACTCTGGGCGATACACTTGACGTGATACCTATCGGAGCATGGCACGGCAATGGACGGAAGGCGCAGTGGTGGAGTCCCATCCTTCTTGGACTATGGAACCCCGAAACAGGTCGCCCTGTCGCTCTTTGCAAGTGCATGTCGGGTATGTATGCCTCCGTCGCCTGATGTTACATACGCCTGACCTCTCGTTTAAGGCTTTTCTGATACGTTCTATAAGGTTGTTATCAGCATTTGTTTTTGACTTCATCGCTCATTCATCTACCGCTAGGATCTTATCAAGAGATATTCCCTAGACGACCCCGATAATTGCTCCCGAAAATCAGTCTGGGACTGTGACGTTGGAGGTATGAAACCTCCCTCCAGCCCCTCTCATTTAATCGATTGTCAGGGTTCCGCCCGCAGGTCTACTTCAGACCTCAAGAGGTCTGGGAAATACGGGGCGCGGAGTAAGTCTTTGCGTGAATTGCTGTCCCCACATTCGTGCTGACTTGGTTTGGAGCATAACGATTAGTCCTGTCTCTGTCGCGGCTCGAGGCTTCATCTCAGGCTCTGAGAAGGGCCTCAGTGTCCGGTTTCCGCGGTTCTTGAACGTCCGCACCGACAAGTCCATTCAGCAGGCCAACGACCCGGAATTCCTCTATGGCATCTATCGTAATCAGCCAGGCATCTCAAACAGCTTGGATGGCAATGACGAACTTGAAGATGAACTCGGAGATCCTGACCTCAGCGAGTCTGGCGATAGCGAGTCCGACACTTCCCTCTAATCATCTGGCACGATTATCATGCAAGCAGCACTTAGCACACAGCTGGCACTCTTTTCAGAAAACACCTCAACCAGCCTTGTGCAGCTCAAGACAAAGTTCAAGTACTATCACACGTTACCTTATAGTTTACCTACATGCAATCCAGGCTGTAGATAACAGGTAGATAAGATACCAGAATCTCCGATAAGCAGGCTGATCAAAGAATGATCTACGGTATGTCACTGTCAGTGTGTCACCGTACTTCCACCATCATGAATCGCTTTCTATGCGGTTTTGTCTCCTTGATCTGCCTGTGGAACCCTTACTACGCAGCCTGTCGCGAGACGGTCGAAGATGCGGGCAAGCTTCCGTTCCTGCAAAGCTTATAGGTACTGACTGCTGACACGTACAGCTGTCATAGCTCGTACGCTTGTTGATTTGTCCGCAACCTCTGTGGCGACGATGGCGACGGTCTTTCCTGCAGATGATCCCGTGCACCCAGGTCGCTCAAACTATCCAAAACTTGAATAGAACATTCGTGACTCACCCCGTTGCTGAAGGGTACCCATTCTCACTGCAAGAGTATTATGCGAGGTGAGTGCCAATACATGTGCCCACATTTGATCTCGTTCTTAAACTTGGAATACAAAGCTGTCTACAGAACGGCTCGCTATCACTTCTTTTCCTACCGATATCTCAACACAGCAAGAATATTCTGGCGTCGAGATCTCATGTCGTTTCGATATCAATCACTTCCACAACCCCGGCTGCTAACCTGCCTCGGGTGGCGTTGTTGGGAGACATTACCATCTTCGACGGGTCCAGTCAGATGCTTGATCTGCCAGAGATTAAAGAATGCTACCTAGCAACGCATCCGGATGCGAAGAGATGGCTTCCGGATGATGACAATGGAGCGCACCTCGTGAGCAGCTAATGCTATAATATTTCGCATGTATCCCTCACTTTCCAAAGTCTTACTGGGCTCGCTTCGATCCACAGGTACGTTTCCATCTTGTCATTCTCCAGGATCACCCTGATCCTGCAACAGAGCGTCTACTTTGTAGGAGGATTTGGCGGGTAAGTTGGTGGTGATGTAGTGAAAGTGAAGATGACTGATCAGCGGCAGCCGTCATTACATCGGGTACATTCCCGTTTCCTTATATCAATCTGCATTACCCAAAGCGTCCTCTCTGACGCTCCAGAATGAGGAAGGATCTGGGAACGTTGAGGATTGGCGCCTTGAGTGAGATCGTGAAGTCTCCCGACTGCACGGTCTTGATGGTAGCCCAACTAGCGTTGATATTCTGTGAATTTGTCGTCTGCTACATATATCTGCGATATTTGCTCGGTCAATCGAACATTGAGGCTGGTCTCTGCAAAGTCATTAACTACTTGGTAGATCAAACGGCGAACACGTTCCAATCGTTTCATGGTCTGAGCAATCCAGTAGGCCATATACCGGTGCACGCAGCGACAAGTCGGCGAACCGAGGCTGAACGGACGCAAATCTTGCAATTCGATAGTGATCGAACCTTGGTGCTTACCTTATGTACCTTACCTGATTTTACGTATTGCCACGATCAACAGTTTCTCCAAACTCTCATGTTTCGTGGCCTTGCTCGAGCTGGGAGAAGACTGTATAGCATGCCTACGACTTCTCCAGGGCCCATAGAGGCGTCAATGAGAGAGAAAGTATGTTTGCCTTCTATCATTCACTCAAATGGCCAACAAATGGCATTGAAACAGTTAACATCTCTCTTGCAACCATCATCGTTGGTTATCCGCAATGATTCTTGGCAGCACCGTCACCATGCCGCTATGCGTGATCATAGTGCAGTCGACGGTGTAATGGAGACCCGTATGTCCTTCTGACTCCTCCAAACCACTGACAAGCAACTTCATGAACATAGATTTTACCATCGAAGTGGTTTCAGATGCCTTCAGCGGGAAGGTAGCAGTATCCTCCTCTTGCTCAAGTCAAAGCGCTAATCACTTGCCCAAGCCAACAATGCAGCGCCATCGTATGATCTATTCTGCTCTTTCCTCGGAATTGTCAGCTGGGTTGCACTCAATTAGCTTGAAAACCAAGACGTCCTCAGAAGTAGCACTGGCTTCGTCCAGCTCCTGAGCTATACTGTACAAAATAGACATCACGCTGATGTTCCTGAAGAGATCTACCAGTCTTGAATCATACTGAGACTCCTCTACTGCGTGTCGGAACGAGACCTGAAACACACCCCACGTGCTGAAGGCGTTGGCTGTCCGGAGCGCGAACCGATGCGCATTCAGTCTTTCTCATGATATGACGGACCTTTTGACAATCACACAGGCGCGAGCAGCAAAAGATCAATCGCTATTCCGACCGACCTCAATGCGCATCAGCTTTTTGACTGTCTCTGTGTTCGAGGCTGACTCAGAGGCGGTGCCTTCACTCCAATCACTCCATCTGGCGACTGCGAACCCAGAAAAACCGGCCTGAATGTCAGGGACCTCCCCATCAATTCCTTATAAGCGAGAAACGCGAAACCTTTCGACGCCCTCCTTATTCTTCCCTCATTGTTCGTCGGTCGCGGCAGTTCTTTTCAGCATGCTTCCCTTCGCTGGAAACACAGGGAGCTCAGGCAATTCACGAATCACTCTTCCTCCGATTCGAGATCTGTTTGCAGGTAGAAATTTGTCCCCTCTGCATTCGAATTTATGTATAATGTGAATATTGTTAGCTGAACTGTCGCGCCCGCTCAGAGATGGCCACGAGTCACCCTCGATGGCTCTTGCACGTCTTACGATGAAGGATCAGGGAGGGGAACACACTAGTCGCCAAGAACTGGTTCCAGGTGGGAGTCATCGCGCTAAGGTTAGATTTGATTGGGCTTTGTGTGGTCCAAAGGAATCAGTGACAAATCTGGCGTCAGGAAGCTGGTTCAGCTCCCATATGGCGTGACTCCATATTCTCCGTGTCGGTACCAGAGACCACAAGTACTGGTGCCCTAGATCATGTACCACTGGAGTCTGCCCACCGCTCCAGAGATGCATTCGTATCACCCCAATCACGCTTTGGACGAAGTAATTGGGGTCTCTCTTCTGACATGGGAACTCCAGGAGTATCTTACAAGGTCGAGCGGCGGTCGACACATCCTGATGTTTCATTCATCATTCCCCACGACAGGCGCCGTTCTTTGGACGTGGAGACTCTACCGGGAAGGTCTTCCAGAAGTAGGAATGACCGTCATTTGCCTCAGGCAATAACAACGAATCTGGAATCTCGTCGCAGAACAGACGAGGATGACGATCCAACGCCGGTCGCACGACCCAGAGGCAACCGCCCCCCGTTCGAACATAGATCGCTCCCAGATGTCAAAAAGGCAATCGAGAACGCTGCCTCACCTTCTGTATTCAAGTATGAATGTCCATACTGTGGAAAAGGGTTCAATCGTCCTAGTAGTCTCAAGGTGCTGTTACCGAATTTTTGGTGGTCGGAGCGGAAGTCTGACGTTCAACATCCACCAGATTCACATCAATAGTCATACAGGAGAAAAGCGTGAGTCTCTCGCTGTCCAAAGCTCGTCTTCCCGTGGCTGATATTGACTCAGCATTCGCTTGCACTTTCGACGGGTGTGGCCGGAGTTTTAGTGTGGTGATTATAATCAATCTCTTTGTTAGCATCGCCAGGCTTACCCATTCTCTCGTTGAGCTATCAAATATGCGCCGGCATATGCGCGTTCACACTCCGGGCACAAGTCAGCCAGAAAGCTCTAGTGACGAAGGAAGCGAGATTCCATTCACTCCCCCTCGTTCAGCATCATCACAGTCCTCCATGGGCTCCATTCAGCGTCGAGGTAGCATCACCTCTTCTGTGGGCTCCGCGAGCTCTCGTCACAGTCGCAGTCTCTCTTGCGACGTCGACGACGCCGGCGAGGACATCATTGACGCTGCTTCAGAGAAGCGGCACCGTTATCGCCATCAACCTTATTGAGGCTTGATCCTCTCTCATGAATCAGATACTTATTTATACGCATTGACTTGCACTTGCTCCACATAATTTATTGTCCGCCACATCTGTACATCCATAAGCAGAGCTTATCATTATTGTTATATATATCGTTATTTATATACAGCCTCTTGAGAGACTACAGTACATTTCGCGGAGAACAAAACAAACAGAACTATAAATATGCAATGAATTTAGATGCTTGACTCGGAACGGCGGGCAGCACAGAAAACTCGTTAGTAAATGGTCATGATCATTAGTGTCTCTTGCTGGGTTCGTTACATGGAGATGGCGCGTCCTTTGCCGATCTCATGACTGCTTCGGACGGTCGAGCGGCCTCTGACAGTCTCTTCATGACCGTAGGTATCGGGCTCTGGGTCAAATGCCTTAGCTGCCCTGACGTAGCTGATCGCTCGGGGGCTCTTGTGGGTGAAGCCTGCAAATGCAAGAGCTTTGCGGACGTCCAAGATCTCCGCCCCGTGCTTCTCATCGCGTAAAAGTGGATCGCGAGTTGCGTCCGCAGGTGCACGATTTGCGGGTTCAAGAGGCTGGATTCGTGTTAGGATACGAGAAAGAAAGTTGACATGATCCCTGACCTCCGCAGGAATATCCTCGTCAAAGTGGCGTGTATCTTCAGGGTGACGGAGTTCGGGATGATAGGGAGGCTCATAGCGATGTATGTTCAACCAATCAACGCCTCTGAACCAAGGATGAGCCTATCGATGGCAATGAGCGGCGTTCAAGTTCAAGTCACGTCAGATGAATGCGTAAAGTACCTTGATATGATCCGCTCCATCAATGTTTCCAGAGCTGCCAGGGACGACGAAACCACTCTTCCTCGCCTGGACGATCAACGAGTTTGGTCTCGAGACCGACGCGGGGCTCTGAGATCCAAGTCGATCTTCAGGCTCGCAAAGTAGCTGTGCGATCAGATCCACTCCTTCGCGCGAAACGCGAGGGCGGGAGGGAAACCGAAGACTATGTTTCCAGTTCAAAATCTGCTGTCGGGTGGCATGGCGCTGGCGCGAACTGTTTGTACATGCAAGACATGTATGTAGGGATTGACTTACCGTTTTCTCCATGAATGGAGGGCGCCTGGTCGATAATCAGAACGAGTCTGTGAAAGGATTGAAGTTGACTTACCCATAGAGACATTCATACATGATTACACCCAGACTCCACCAGTCGCACGAGTATGTATATCCGTGTCCGCGGATGACTTCAGGTGACACTGAAACCCGTATCAGTAAGATGTCTTGCCTGATTATGCGAGTAAACTTACTGTAGGAGTTGGTGCCACAGCTGTCGGGCATGAAGGTAAGTAAGAGGACTGTGCATAGACGTATGAAACCTACACTGAGTAGGCAAGCTGGGAGGGTGATTAGAAAGGCGAGGAGCCAAGATGAACCACAAACTTTTCTGCGATTCTTTTCCCTCCAGGTAAAGATTCCGCCCTCGCCTTCGCCGCCCATGATCATCTCTACGTCTCGGCGATTCATGCGTTTCGTCTTCCGTCCGTCCGCTATGCCGTTACTGTCCTCCAGATCGATACCGTGTTTATGAAGCAGATGCAAGCGCTGCTGTTCGTAGTCTAGACTGACATTGAGCGAAGCTCGGACACAGAGACAGAAACATACATGAGGTATCGTGCGCCCAATGAAGATCGGTTCTGTGCATCGTTCAGTCATAAGTACGTCGCAATCAATTCGAAACTTTACGCTAGGCCAAAGTCGCTGAGTTTGATGTGCCCATCCGGGTCAAAGAGGAAATTCTAGAGATCTCCTTAATGAAGATCAGAGGAGAGACATGATGCGCACGTCAGGTTTGATGTCACGATGAATGAACCCATGCTTATGGCAGGATTCGATGGCCAGAATCATCTTGAATTGAGTGTAATCGTCAGCAGTAGGCGGATATCGCAGACAAAAACTCACTTCGGCAATATAGAACTTAGTGAAGTCCTCCTCAAAAACGTCACGCTCAATGAGAAGGTTGAGGAGGTCTCCGCCACCCATGTACTCGAGAACCTGACAACGAGGCTCAGTACATGTTCAAGCATCGACGATACGACGGACACTGACCAAATAAAGATTGTCGCGATCTTGAAAACTATAATGAAGTCTGACGATCCATTCCGCACCCCCCGGAGACGCGACCATGGAAGCAGACTTCAAGATGTCTCGCTCAGCACGAACATGACCCTCCTGGCCCTTGCGTAACATGTCGGTCTTTCGTAGCTTGGGCGAAGTCAGCTGTCTGGCCGGTCAATGATGGGAGCGCCCGGGCCGTTACCTGCTTCATGGCATAAAGTTGGCCAGTCGAACGTTCTTTAACGAGAGAAACGACACCAAACGCGCCTGGGAAACGTCGGCGTCAACATTTGAGCTGGACTGGAACCGGGCTAAAATACCGTGTCCAATCGTCTTGAGTTTCTTGAAGGCGGTAACGTCCACTTTGCGCCGCTTATCACGAAGATACTCTGTTTCATTCTGACGCCAGCGAGCGCGAAGATTCTCTCTCTGGGAATTGCTGAGTTGCATTTCTGCCATGTCACGCTCCATAGCTAGGCGTCTCTGTTCTCGGGACGGTGTGTGGCGAAACAATGGGAAGTATAGATTCTCGAAGTAGATCCTGGCGGATACAGCCTTCTCGAGGGTGGCGAGGGATGGAGTAATGGCTTTCTTCGGTGCTTGTGGAGGAGGAGTTTCATCATGAGAAGCGTCGTGTTCATCGTGTTCTTCTGGGTGGGGTACGAGCCCACCTCCCCACCGTAAAGTGGAGGTGCCTGGCCGTCCAACGGGCAGCCCGTCGACTAGTGTGGGTGCGGTGGAGAAATTTTCACGCGCCGCAGTGGTCAGGGTGGAGGAGGTGACCGTGGTTGCGCTAATGCCGTTCACCACACGGAGGGGGCCAAGGGTTCCAGCATCGATGATCCTGCTGCTCAGCGATGGGCTCGCGGTCTCGACGGGAAGCTGACGGGCTTGATTATTGTAGCGAACGCGGTTCTTTATAGGGTTTGCCCAGCGGGGATCTGGAGTAGTAGCATTAGAGACTGATCAGAGCGTCTGGGCTCAAGGGCTGACCTCCCAGTTTTCCTAGGCCGTCAGGACCCCACCGAGTGAGTAAAGCCTCGGCTTGATCCGCGTACGACGCGTGTACCAGATGACTGGGGGACATGTTATGTTAGTTTTGGAGGCGGCCTTCATGATGTACAAGTCTGCGACATACACGAAACCAGTCGGTTTTGAAACCATATCCTTGCTGATCCTACGCCCCTTCCTGCCTACGGGAGACGACGGTGGGCTCTGTGCAGCCACATTGATCGGGGAAGGACCAGCAGCGATCTGTTCGTAGCGCGGGCCCGCGACAACGGTGTCAGGGGATTGAGTGGTACCAGTCCATTGCTGTAAGAGACGAGACGGCGAAGCTGGGGTGGGTATCATCGAAAGAAGATCATAGAAGCCTTTGTGAAGTAATGTTCCGCCTGGCAGAGTAGTGGTGGGCTGGCTGTATACATCAGGACTGGGATAGTAAGGGTAATAGGGGTTTGTAGGCGAATACATGTCCGATGGTCGTGAAAGGGTATATTGGCTGTACGGGTATCCCGTGGGCGGCGCAGGAGGCGTAGGAAGCGGCCTGCGAGAGCCCATCGCAGACCAGAGACGGGCAGCAGACAATGCAGAGCAAACAGCAGAGAGAGTCGACTGTGACGTCGAGTACGGTGACTTGGTCCCATCATTCCTGATATGGAAAGACCCGAAGACTCCCACCGTGAGTTGTTCGCAGACACACCTCGTTTCACTGTCAGAGTGGCGGCGAGATTCGCAACCGATCATGTCTTCCCTGCAACATGCACGTCTGTCTGCCTCCGGCTAGGACGACGTGATGATGATCGCTGCGTCCAACATAGACGCAGTTACATCATGCGGCAGACGCGTATCCTGTTTTAAGCTTCGCCCGTCCTCTTCTCGTTCATTTGTCTGCAACGCGTACTAGCCCCGATCATTCGGATGACTCACAGGTAGCGCAGAGTCACAGCACTCTAAAAAACAATGGGCGCTATCACGGCACTGGCATGCCACACAAGAATAATTGTACGTACGCGGTGACTTTTTACGCGGGCCACAACTGGACAGATGGGAGCTGATAGAGCCGCTGGGAACTGATCCAGCAGATAGAATATTGATGATTGCTCCGCTTCCTCTTCAGCCGCCGGACGGGGTCGTTTCATTTCACGTCTGTGACATACGTACCCACGAATCTGGCCATGCTGCTTCGGTGTTACTAGTAGTCCACGGCGTCCCGTTTAGAGCTCCGTCTTATCCTCCGCAACCTTGTCCTCTGTTGCGCTTCTTCCAGTCAGTTTGAGGGTCTCTGCTGCTGCAAAGTGCCCGCCCTCTACATCGTTTTCACCGCCAGTTTCCTTACCTCCTCGAGCCTGGATCTGCGCCGCCCAACAACTCGTGGCCTCTCCACGCCCTTGCCCAACTACGCTCCGCCTCGTGGACTCCGCCTTGCTTTCCATGCCTTCCTCGTTGCCCGACTGTTCCTGATCTTTCTATCGCATCGCCTCTTGCTCTCCGCCACAGCGTCGCCTGCGCACATCAGGCGTGTTCCTTCATATATAACTCGGCGTCATTTCCTCCTTGCCCACAGTCATATCATCGCTTTTCCGTTCTTCTAGAATATCTTCTTCATTTCTCGCCGTATGTCGAATTCCAGAGACTACCCAAGTCTTGGAAGGTCCAAGAGTCCCGCGGTCGACCCGCAAGCAAGCGGTTTTTTCCCAACTGGTCAGGGTGGGCGCACTATACTACCTCCAATTTCTTCTTCATTTCCAACCTCACGTCCCACAGGTCCGTGTCACTGTATATTCGTATAGTCGTTTCGTTTGCTCATTTTCATCAGTGCCGGTGTACCCTCATTATTCGCAACAACGTTCAAGCCCCGGGCGGTTGGACTATGAGTCCCAGTACAGTACTCAATGGCATCAAAGCGGGCCCGGTGCGTGCTTCTCCCATGTCCTATTCAGACACTGTATTCAAGTTCGAACTTCTCTCGTAGGCTACGATTACTACCCTGGCCAGGACGTCCGTTATACAGGCTCTGGCTACTCGATGTATTCATCACATGCGCCAGGCGACTCCAGGAAGCTCCCTCCTCTGAGTACGACTCCCAACGGCAGTCGAGATGATCGATGGGGGACGCCTTATGCGACGACCTCTATGGCCAGCGGCCACCATATTAGGTCCCCGACAGCGTCATATCCTGCCTCATACCACTCCTATTCATCGTCCGCGAACCCGTATGGTTATGGTATGGGCCCGTCTGACGCCACAATGCCCATGTCGTCGCATGGTCACCACCTGCCCGGTCCTGATGGTCGTTCGTCCTCTCCGTATCCGCCCCACATTCCACCTTCATATACCCCTCCTCCCATTTCGCCTACGTCAGGGCCAGAGGATTCCCCAACCATTAAGAAGAAGAGAAAGCGCGCCGACGCTGCTCAGCTCAAGATATTGAACGAGACTTACGCCCGGACGGCTTTTCCATCTACGGAAGAGCGGCTTCAATTGGCGAAAACTTTGGACATGTCAGCGCGCTCTGTACAGATATGGTGAGTAACTCAGTTGTTGGTCTATTGCTGGTACGAAGTCATGCATGGGCAGGTTTCAGAACAAGCGACAGTCGATGAGACAGACTCGACAGTCGGCATCCAGCACGCACCAGAACTTTGCCCTGAGTGGGGATCCTGGCGATGATCTGCCGGGTATGTCGTCGGGCTATACAAGCTCTCCCTACATTCCACGCGCATCCCCCGAGGCGCATCCGTCGAGCTCGTCGCATCGTCGTCCTCGTAGCCAGGAGGCTGCCGCAGACAGGCAGTGGCCCCGAGGGTACTGAATCTCCCTATGACTGGACATCTTCCAAAACGGCTTCCAATGCTTCATCACCAGTCATGCTTAAGTTATCGCACGCATGCACGGACTGTATATATACTTGCTCATTATTTATGCCACTATACGATACATATATACCACTATGGTTATTACCCAGATATTTAAATAGCCCTTCTCTGACCTACATAAGTATGTATGCATGCTGGACCCATCTGTACGCGATACCCATACCTTAGCCTAGACGATAATATGCAAAGGAACGCGATGTTTGAAACTTGATTACATGTGGATGAAACTACCTCTAATGGATAACACGCTGTACATAGAACCACGAAAAAAACCTAATGTAGGACTTGTATATCGCCTAGTCACTGTCAGTGTCCTCGGGTTTAGGCCCTCCATGCGTAAGCCAGTGAAGCTTCCTCAGCCGCCTTCTCTCCTCCTGTGCCTTCATCTGGTTGCGAGTAGGTTTTTTCTTTTTCTTGGAGGGGCCGGGCGAAGAACCAGCGTCTTCCGCCCCGCTGCCAGCTGGTGTTCCAGCATTTGAACCAGCTGGCGTTTGTAGCCTGGATCGCGCAGGCGTGCTGGTTCCACTGCCCTTCTTGTCTAAGAAGGCATCCTCGACAATGGCAGCCTTCCCCTGCTGGGTCATGCGGCCAGCGTCGACATTCCATATCTCAGGACCTGAGAAAGACATGATGAGTTTGACATACAAACAATCGTACCGTAAACGACTCACATAAGGCAGACACAAACTCATTGTTGTGGGAGATGATGACCTTCGCATCAACATTAAAAGACAATAGAAATCAGCATACTAATCAACTTACGACGGCACCTGCCCATTCTTTGATAGCAACAGCGAGACCCCCAAGGGCTTCTCGGTCTAAGAAATTGCTAGGCTCATCCAACACACATATCTGGAGAACATGAGTAAGTCGCACAACATCCACGATGAGATGCATACCTGGGGGTTGTTCCATAGACACGCGGCGATGACCAGCTTGATTTTCTGACCTGTCCGCAATTTAGACGGCTTATAGCACGATGAGATGAATGCGTACCTCCAGAAAGACCGGAGATTTCGTTATACTGCGCAATGTCGCCATCCAGGCCGATATCTTCCAGATGTTTGCGGACGAGATGAGCGGATGTGTCACGGGTACCAGCACCCTCGCGCGATGACTCAAGGTCATCAAATTGCTGTACAAGCTTCGTGAAACCCTTCGCCATCAGATCGTCCCGCGGAACCCAAGTGTTATATCTGTGATCCAATCCGCGCCACTTAACCTCGTACTGGAAGGTTTTCTTGAGTTTTTGGCGACCCATGACCATCTGTTATGAAGGTGAGCAAACTGTTACAGCATCTTCGATGATAGCGAACCTCGAGTTTGCGCCTAGAGCCGTCCTTGCCAACCCATTCAGTGTCAAGAGCCTTCTTCTCCTCGTCCGTCAGTACACGAGTGGTCTTCTCGAGAAGTTCACCTAAGAATTGTTGGCCTCAACTACTCAGATATAACAAGATACAGGACTAACGATCGTGTCCGTCCTGGAATCGCCATTGGATGTAGCCAATGGGAGTTTTCTCTAGATGGCGTTCTACGGACAGACAATCAGATCACAAGGGAAGGGGACAAGTCAGATAGATACGTACCGATGTGATGGGTAGCATGTTGTGACACGTAGCCAACGCGAAGTGCAGGATGTTTGTAAACCTGCCCTTCCTGAGGAACAGTCTCGCCCTAAATGAACCTATCAATTTCCGGTCGATCAAGTTCAAATGAAACACCCCACCGTCAAAAGCTTGATTAAGGTCGACTTTCCGGCACCATTGGGCCCAATGATACCCACGCGACTGACATGAATTAAGAAAGGGAATGAAGCGAGATGTAGAAGATCTCACCTAGAGAGGGAGAGCGCACAGCTCACGTTGTAAAGAGAGGGTACACTTCTTCCGGGGTATGTAAATGTACAATTCGTCATCTTCAGGATGGCACGCGTATTGCTGCGTACACCCATCAAAGAGCCAGGAGGGGGGAAGGAAAATTTGACGGAAGTAGCGGCCAGGGTATAGTAGGACTTCGCCTCTGGGTGGCGCTCAACAAACGTGGAGAGGTTGCCTGGGTAGAATACAAGCTAAGAATATATCATCAATGTGACGAATGGAAATGAAATGCTCGATTGACAGACTTTCTTGGTCTCGTAATGGATGATATCGGTGGTCACATTGTCGAGGAAACTACAGACTTCGTCAGGACGAGACTCGGAAGGGTGAGATGCCAAGGACGAACCCTGAGTCGTGACTGACGATAAGACAGGTCACTCTGTCGTGGGCGATAAGGTATTTCTCCAACCACTGCACGGAAGCACGATCCAACTTGAGATAGCGTGAGTGCGCGAGAGAAGTTGAGTGGGGCGGAACGTACGTGATTGGTCGGCTCATCGAGCAAGAGGAGATCAGCATTGTACAGCATGGCACGCGCAAGTTCAAGCTTCATCTTCCATCCTCCAGATAGACCAGCTACGGTATCAGCTTGACGAGCATCGTCAAAGCCGACTTCTATAAGTTGGTCACGGATCTTTGAACGAGGCGTATCGGCCAACGCCTTGTCTGCGGGGATGTCAGCAAGCCATCAAGAGCAGCAGTAACTTTGTGTAGACTTGCCTGCGGCAATGAAGTCGAGGACGGATAAAGAACCGTCTTCACCCTGGAGCGAATGCTCTACCATAACGCATCTAAGCTGATCCTGGGGCGGGAAGTTCTCGACCTTTCCGTCACGTAGTTGACGCATGAGGGTAGACTTTCCAGATCCGTTGGTACCCAAGATACCATAACGGCGTCCACGCACGAGACGGAGAGTAGTATGCGACAACAAGAGCAGTGCACCGTATGCCAACGAGAAAAGAGTGTCACACAAGACTTCGCCTTCATCAGCTCCGTTCTGTACAACTGCATACTTGGCCTGTTCAATGGCATAGTAGTGGCCCGAAACAGCTTCGGTGAAAGATGTCGCTTGGGCCTCGTCAGCCCATGGAATTAGATAAGCACGGACACAGCGATTCCAGGCCACACTGTCCTTGAACCTGCGCTCGTTGACAAGGTCCGCGACCATGGAAGAGACAAAGTCAAGGGAAAGGCCAAGCAATGAGTACATGGGTGCGTGTGGGCCATTGGGAGAGGAGCCTGGCCCGCGTAATGATTCGGGAAGGAAAGTGAGGAGAGTTGCCAGAGCATCCTTGGTTTGGCCTTCAATATCGCGATGGGTGGTGGGGGGTCCTTCAGTTGATGCGCCGGATTTAAGGAGAGTCTGCAGGGCAGATTCACCGAAAGCACGAACTTCGGGGAAGGCAGCGCCCGTGGCGATCTTTTGTGTGCCTTCAACAAGGGGACTGAGATAGACAGCAGCGACTTGAGGATCACGGACGAGCTTGACCAGATTGTCAATGACCACCACAGTCCTTCGCTGAACCTCCATGCTTCTATCATTGAGAGCACGAATCAACAGAGGTACCAGGACAGCGAGAGCGGGAGCAGTGACTTCAGCGACGAAAGTAGTGGATGATAGAGCCTTGATGCATGCCGGTACGGAGTCGGGGGTTGACATGCATTTGACAAGTACGGGAATATGAGGGGCGAGATCAGCATTGGCAAGAGTAGTGCACAGCGCCGTTGCACACTTGACTGCAGCAGATGAAACCTTGGAAAATGTTATTATGAGCGATTGGCCGACACGGACTAGACACGGACCTCGCTCTTGGTATCGTGCATGGCATGTTCGACCTTGGGGAGTATGTTCACGAGCTCGGCAGCAACGGCATCACGCGCTGGCGCCACAAACGTGCGAAGAGCATCCAAGACGCCCACTTTGGTCCGCCATTTACCATTCTCCAGAATGGGTTCAAGGGCAGCGAAGACGATCCGGACACCTTCGGGAGGGAAGAGTTTCAGGATAGCCTTTGCAGCGGCGGCAGCAGCAGCCCGGACTACATCGCCTTTATCCATGTAGAGATCGAAGATGACAGGTAATGATGGGAGGAGAATGGGGCCGACCGGGGGACCAAGGATGGTGGCCAGGGATTGGAAGGCAATCGGGGCGGATTCTCTTTCGAAGCCCGATTTTTTGTTGGTTGCAAATGAATGCAAAGTCTTAA
This sequence comes from Strobilurus luchuensis, assembly GCA_019915105.1. NCBI lineage: Eukaryota > Fungi > Basidiomycota > Agaricomycetes > Agaricales > Physalacriaceae > Strobilurus > Strobilurus luchuensis. The sequence continues at coordinate 2,026,636 of JAHLMJ010000005.1, forward strand.
GTAGACCATAGTCTCTGGAGAGACGATAAAGATATGGGCATTGTAACAGAGGAAAACGCACTCTAAGGATTGAAGGCCGTTCTTGGCCACTTCTCTGGCGATTCTATCAGCAGCACCCTTGGCATCTGAGCAGACGATTAGTGGGAGGTGATATATGTATGAAGTAGGGGACCAACCAGGAGCCGTGGGGGCAGATCGCAGGTTATCTATTAGCGATGTGAAGGGCGTTTCGACCGCGGTGGACATGGCTACTGGAGACATAAACGTGGGGCGGATCCGTGGAGTTTGAGATAGAGCTGGAGATTACAAGATACAAGACGAGAATTACAAGTCGTTAGGCAAGTCTATGGGATCCGGGAAGGTGTCGTCCTCGCAGTGCCGTCGGAACCGACGACGGTGTACAGGCGTACAGATGGCTGTACGGAGGAGAAAAGTGTGAGGCAGCCATAAAAAAAACTTTCCAGGATCCCTGCAGAAACATCTGAGCCACGTGCATGCCGGGCGCCCTGAGTCCCCCCGGCCTGATCGAAATCGATCAAATCAGCGAGCTCGTGTATTCGAGCATTGCGCACAGCGAGTCTCATCCTGATTACATTACTTTCATATTGAGGCAAATAGATCGTCATCTGGGTAGTCTACCTTGTCGTACAGCCGCAACGTCTCGTTCCAGTCTCTCTTCCTCCTCCGTATAATCGAGAAGTACCTCGCCCCGCTGTCCCAGTTGCCTCGAACACGCCCTTTCTCTGGGCCGCCCTTCTGGGTAAAATAGAGCTCTGGATCTGCTGGCAGTTCTAGCCGCAGAGCAAAATTCATGACCCTACTATGCAAGTTGGCTCTGTCCTCGTACAACTTCTTGAGAGCGGGACGCCCAATCTTCAGCATTCGATAGAGGGCCGTCCAGGCACGGAACGAAGAGATAGCATCTTCGAGCCATCGGAGCGTGATCCACATAAGCAGAGGAACAGCCCAGACGGTTATGAAGGCGATGGGATACGTGCACGCAACCGCTCCAAACCAAACCAAAAGGCCCGAAGCAAGGCCGTATATGAGTTTATACTGAGCTATCTCGTCCCAGGTATCGAAGATGGGACCCGTTTTCTTGAAGTTGTGAACCGCGTAGAAGGTGGTGGCAAATATCGGCACCCAAAGGCAAAGTCCAGGAGTAGAAATGGTCATTAGGATCAAGAACCAGGATAGACGAATTGTCATTCGGTAGAGGGTCTTGCGTCGAGATATGGGACGTCTTATGCGATCGTCCTTGATACCATACGCAGACAGCTGGTCTTGATAGACCTGTAAGAGGTGAATATCAGCGATTATGCACCGTCAAGCTCTCTTACGTTGAGATCTTCTAAAAGCTGTTTGGCTTCAATCGCAGCATGGACTTCAGCATCGTCGGTTTCGTCTTCCGAGACCTCCGTGACAACATTTTGAACGGCTTTGAAAGCCTCCAGAAATGCACGCGTCATTCGTACGTGGTCTCCCAGTGACATTCTCGTTCCCAAAGGTGAGTACATCCGGGCGGCTAACTTGCTGATCCTAAGAAGACTCCAAGAAGGAGAGTCGTATGTGCCAGAGCTAATTTGTCTGTGCATATTGGCTGTTACGGAGCGTATGTTCTTGAAATCCACGGGTTCCAGTAATTCAGGATTGTCCTACGATGTTACATGAGTATGTGTGAGAGCTGACACGAAGGTAGCTGGTGATTACCTTGGGAGAGTACCGTAATGGAGGATGGAACGTGACAAGAACATCAGACCTAAAATGTTGACGATGCCTAGTAGACATGTGGAGATTAGGATCGCGCACTTGACGCATAGAGGGACTGCTTACATGTAGGTTATGGAACAATTCTGGATGTATATCTCAAACTCTTCATCGTCGCGATGTTTGTTCAAGACGTCCGAGGCAAGACGAGCAACTGAAGAAGCATGTCAGAGGACGAAAGCGATACAACCTCGGACAGACGTACCGCCTGTCTTGAGTGGGGCAATGCTCGGATGATACCTGTACAGAGACAGTATCAGTCTCAATGGGGCCTGGGTATGAATCACAAGTACCTGCTCGCTCCTTCGGGAAACAGGCAAACGGCGTCTCCGATACCCAGGGCCTGCGTGGGGAATGGTACTACTCTCAGATACGTGGGCGACGAATGCTGGAAGAACGTACGTCGACGAGTTTAGCCATTACTTGTGTGTTGTCAACGGTTCCATCCGGATAGTCTCGCCTCCTTTGCAAGGGTACGGTTCCCGCGGATTCTATAAGCCAGCTCGTGAATGTCCGTCGACCAAATTGAGTAGCCTTGGCGGTAAGGCGAAGCATATTCCTCCTGCTCTTTGGTACAGACGCCACGAGAAGTCTGTTTGAATGAGATGAATTGGCGCCGGAGGCAGGGGACGCGCGACTTGCAATGCATCTGTAAGGGAATTGGTGTGGTTTGCACACACAATGCTACGTTGAATGAGTGATCACCAGAAACAAGTATGTAGCATGAGTGGACCTACCACGCCTTGCCTGTCTGAGGAATAAGATGTGCATTCTCCACGACAATGTTGCCGTAGAACGTCTCAAGCACGAATCGGAATAGTAGCCTACGTACATACAGTCGAGTCAGTATATAGACAACCGTGAAGTGTGAGGTCTGACCGAATAAAAAAGTAGGACCATGATTCTGGGGTAGACATGAGCCGTAGCGAGCTTCTAGTGCATACCAGTCGGGTTTGTTGGCACGTCGTGGTGTGGGTGCAAGTAGATGCCGTCAGTGTCACCACTCACCGGCAATTCGGACCGATCCCCGTCATGAAAAAAGTTGGCACGCGGTCTGCTCGCACTCAATTATTAGCTTCATCATGGAACGGGCTCTCGAAAAAATACGGCCGCACACGCTCTCGTCTCTGCCGCATCAGAAGACGCCGGCCACTCTTCTCGTCGCCCTTGAATCGACATTATCAGAGCAAAAGGCCGACCCCACGCCGACAGCATACTTTGCAGTACTGCTTACTACTTTGGAGGGCACATTGCAGAAAAAAGATGCTGGAATGGAGGATGGAGACATCCTACCGGGCGTGTTATACCTTTTGGCGCTGGTCATCCCATTCGTCCCCCAGGCAGTCATCCAAGCCAATCTATCTACGATTCTGACCTTGACGAGTCCGCTATTCCCTGCCTTACATTCTCATGCACCTCCCCTCCGATCCCAGCTCACCATCTACTACTCCGTCTTCCTTGCCTTGGATCGCTCACAGGTCGAATCACAGGGCGTCCGACAGGCATTTGCAACGATAATGCAGCTATGTCTCGATCCTCGGCCCAAAGTCCGCAAGCGTGCGGCTGACTTGGTGAAGGATGTCCTCGCATCACCTCCGGCTCCGCTACAACACCATCCATACGCCGATCGCGTGGCCGAGTGGGTGAACAACGCTCTGATCGAAGTTAGCCAAGGACCCATCGCACGCGGCAAACAGGCCAAGTCTTCCACAAATGGAGACCATGCTATTCACCTTCTTGCTTTCCTGCGCCCCATTCTGGGCTTTATTCCTCGTCTAGTAAGTGCTCGTCATTTCACACATCGTTTGTCAATTGACTTTACTAGTCTCTAGTCGCGATATGCACTCTACTTCTGTCATTACCTCGATTGGGAAATTCATACCTTTCGCAATCCGCGTACTCCATCCTGTCTGATCTATGTTCATTGGAAGACGAAGACGATGCTCAACCGACAGCCGACGCCATTCCCGAAATCATTAAAGCCATCCTCTCCTTCCCTCCTGCTCGATCAGACGCATCACTGTCATGCTCATGGATCCATTTGATTGGAACTTCCATGGTGGCGTATCGCTCCATATGCACAGGCGACTGGTCCTCCGAGGTTGGAAAGGCTTGGAAGACGGTCTGGGTATTCCTCGAGTCGAAGGAGGCCTCCGTTCGCAAAGAAGCTGCCCACACACTCAGTGTATTGTCAAGCTGCTTCAACGCAGAGATGGTGCAGCGCGCGGTATCTGACGAGCAGTCGACAGTGGGGAAAATCATATCACAAAGCACACAGGCTCTCGATGCATTGGCATACGCCAGATGCATACCTGAGACCTTGTCGATAATCTCTGCATTGATAACCAATGTTGCTACCATCGACTTGACGGCCACAGAGAAACTCTTCTCCCCCGTCATTCAACGCGTCGGACATCTACGCACGGAGAAAACTTTCGAGCAGAAAGAAGACGCCGACGTCACGCTCGCAGCAGCAATGCAGACTCTTGGTCCCGAGATCCTGTTGAAGCTTCTACCTTTGAATTTGGAACCCAAAGATAGGTTGGTGTTCTGTTCATGCCGGTAATACCAAGACGCTGAAAAGGCTTATAGGGCAGCTGGTCAAGAACCCCGTGCATACCTACTACCTTTACTCGCCCACCCACATCCTTCTCCATTGGGACACTTTGTGTCCTATTTTGTGCCGTTGAGTGAAAGGATGTTTGATCTACAACAGAAGGCAGAGATTGAAGGTCGCCAGTCAGAGGGCAAGGTTTGGGATGTTCTCGTTGGGCAGACATGGAGCGGGTTCTTTGCGTATTGCTATGGGACTCCGGACTTGGACAAGGTATTGGTTCGTGCCGTCGCCATAAACTCAAGGTCTCACAATCTTTCCAGGCGCTCACCAAGGAATTCTCGCAATTGATATCGCAGCTGCTGTACAGCCACCCGACACTACGGCCTGCCATCGTGAAGGGTTTGAAGGCCATTGTTGAATCCAACGTGGCCATCGTGGAGGGGAAGGCGACAATCAATCCTAGTCGGATTTCGGTTGAACACGCTCAACGCAACATTGACTTCTTGCGCACACAGACCGAGAGTTGGCTCTCTGTCTTCTTCAATGTCTTCGGGAGTGTCAACAGGGACAGCCGCAACACAATAGGCGACCTTATCGCTGCCTGGGTGTCCATTGCGGGTGATGTGGTGAGTTGAATCGCTCCTCACACTAAACGACTGGCTGATCATAGTGCAAAAAGAACGTCTCCAAGGCGTATCACAAAGTTGTCGGTCTTTTCAACCAAGCGGCTGGTCAGGAAGGGACCATGGTCGTTACGACTTTGGATCTTCTTATCATCCTCCTGCCTTACATTTCTCCTGCGGATTCACAAAATCTGTTCCAGCTTTGTTTGTCCCAGACTGTTCTGTGTTCCAAGGACAACGGTGTGCAGAAGCGGGCTTACAAGATCCTTGGTCGCCTCACGGAAGGTGACAAGGCATCGGTAGACTCCGCCGCCGTCATCCAACAGCTCGCCGATTGGTCGGATAGCCTCCTACCTGCTGCAAAGAAGGCAAGATTCTTACTATCTGTTCTCTTCGAGTACCTCTGACATTGTGTAGGATCGCTGCATGCTTCTGACGGCGTTAGTTTCCAAGCTGGGGCCCTCCGCTTTACATTTGATTCCAGTTCTCATACCCGAAGCTGTTTTGGGCACCAAAGAGACTGCTGATAAAGCTAGAAGTGCGGCGTTCGATCTTGTCCTGGCAATGGGGCAGAAGATGGCCCAGGGTGGTGTCGTCAATCGAGAGATGATTGACGGTATGGAGGAAGAGCATGCTCAAACAGGTACACCTAGTGACACAAAGGTTCAAACCCATGACTGACCGGTTCCTCAAGCCACTGCCAGTATCGAGGAGTTCATGATGATGATGGCCGGTGGTCTCGCTGGTGCATCGCCGCATATGATCAGTGCAACCGTCACTGCCATTTCTCGACTCGTTTTCGAGTTCAAAAGTAGCTCTACTCGTCTTACACCTCTACACTCAACTAACAATTCTTGAAGATGACATATCCTCCCAAATGCACACGGAGATATTCACGACCCTCCTCGTCTTTTTGACTTCCGCCAACCGCGAAATCGTCAAGTCCATTCTAGGCTTCATCAAACTCGCCATCCACTCCCTCCCCGTCGACATCATCCGCCCACATCTCGGCGAACTCGTCCCTGCGCTTCTGGGGTGGTCGCACGATCACAAGAACCATTTCAAGGCAAAGGTCAGGCATATCTTCGAGCGTATGCTGAGGAGGTTCACCTGGGACGAGGTGTACTCGTGTGCGGGTGAAGAGGAGGCTGCGAAGGTGCTGGTGAACATCAAAAAGCGCAAGGAGCGCGCTAAGAGGAAGAAAGCCAACAGGGAGGAGGAGAGTGATGATGAGGTGGGTGTCCAAATTTATCTCTGTCTAGAGACGCACTCACCTTCTTAAGGCTCCGACGACAAAAGCCAAGACCGGCGATGCCTTTGAGGATGTGTTGTATGGTAGCGAGAGTGAGCTGGACGACAGCGATGACGAGGATCATCAGCAACCCAAGTCCAAGGCCTCAAATCAGCGCAAGTTCGAAGGCGCTCGCCTCCGCGTGGACAATGACGACCCCATGGATCTGCTGCACGGTGCAGCCACCCAAGTCACTAGTGCGTCCTTCCCTTCGGTAGCCATGATCTCTCCTGACGCCTTCAACACCAGCCTCGTCAAATAACCGGCGTCGTAAGCCCGGTCAAGACGCATCGAAATTCAAGACCGACGATGACACCGGCAAAATGATCATTGATGATGAAGACGCTGAAGCCGATGCGGAAGACGGCGCAGCCGCGATGGATGTGGCAGGTACAGCGTACAAAGAAACTCTGACGTCCGTGGATGGCTTCAAACGGGGTCCCAATGGCCGAATCAAGTTCAACAAAGACACCAAAAAGCGGCGACGCGAGGAAGCGATGGACGAGGACGTTGAGATGGCCGAGGAGCCCACAACAAAAGCCCACAAGCCTAAACGTCGGAGCGATGTAAAGCTCGGACACGAGTTCAAGGCTAAGGTGTGTAAACTCGTTGTTCGGAAGTGGCTGTTTATTGACTCCGTATGCAGAAAGCAGGAGGAGATATCAAGAAGGGTGGCGTGGATCCTTACGCATACCTCACCCTCTCACAAGCATCGAAACGCGGCGGGCGGAAGGGCGTAGCTGGCAAGCGATGATCTTTGTGTTTATCTCGTGTAGCAGGAGTAGTACACTTTTGCATTATAGATTTCCATGCTCTCATCCATACAACGTTTGGTCGTGTGGCGTACCAAACAACCCAGGAGTCCAGCTGCTAGGCTGTTTCCATTCCCTAATTAGACCGTGAAATTTGCCCACTTGCGCAACGACGCTGGCAAACATCTGGGCGTCCGCCTTGTTGTCTCCCTCTAACACGAACTGGAGCAGAGACACTGTAGGTATCGACCAGGTTGATGGTAAGGAGGTGAGGATGCGCCTAGTCAAGCCTCCACCAGGGATGAAGGGTATCGAGGACTCTGCCTGCGCTTGTATGAACTGGGGAACAGGAGAGAGGTATGGGGGTATGGGCAGCTCTGCCAGGCCAGGAAACTGAGGACAATCGGAGGGAGAGATTTGGTGGAATGGTGTCCTGGATGACACTCAGCCAGAGGGCTATCAAGTCAAAAATGGCTGTACGCACATCATCTGGGAGTCGGTACGATTGGAAAGATCGACTCCCGACATGAAGGTGACTGTTGTAAATCCAGATGCTTGTATGAAAGCCAGCAGCTCATCCACAAATTCCTGTTTACGCGACTGGGGCAAAAGTTGCAGGAGTCCTGTACGGCATTCAGCAGCGACTTCTCACCTTTAGTGTCGGAGACCGCTGCTGCATCACGATGAGGTCAACCTCGTCGCTGCCGTACACTGCGCGCCGAGCTCAATACTAGGTCTGTTCACCCTCTGAAGAGAGTTTGACATACATTCACAAGGAGTACTGAGTCCAAGTTCATCACCTTCCCTTCCACCTATCATAGGCACGAAATATCCGGGATCGAAAGTGCCTATGTGTTGCAGCGACAAGGATGCGATGAGCAGATCGGCAGCGAGTTGAGAGACATTTGCTGCGGAAACTATGGGCTGGTTGGAGCTTAGCCGACGAGTGCAAGATGTTATTCAGGTAAAACTGACCAAAACCAAGGGTTTCCCGAGAGAAACTAGCTTGAGCGGATGATAGAACATGGAAGTAAGCAGCAAGTGACGCACGCGTCTACACATGATGGCTTGATCGGCGATCAGTTTGGAATATACATCAAATTTTATCTGTTCATCTACTTAACATCCATCCATCATGGACTCACCCCGCTCTTCGTCGTCCAGTCGCTCCGCATCCCCGCTCTGCCTCGAGGCCGACACGCTCGCTTTGCTCGACTCATTTCTTTCCGCCAAAGCAGACGAGGAGCAGCGTTTCAGCGAGCTAAAGGTCCAGCTGGGCCTGGCTGACAACGACGATGAAGAGTCGGACAAACCCATGATGAGCGTCGACGAATACCGACAGGCCTTTGGCGAAGACTGGCAGCTCAGTCAGTTCTGGTGAGTGCGAACGGCTCCCCTCGCGGACATATCCCCTCACTAGTCTGGCCGACCACTGGACGCCAAAAGTATCCACATTTATCGTCGTCGTGCTGACCTCGTTGCATGCAGGTATTCTACTCCGTTCGCGACGCGCTTTGCCAAATGCCTTCGCTCACTTTGTGACGAGTCCTCTTCCATCGCTTTTCTGTGTTGTCCCACTGTCTTTGTTGCATTTCAACATGCCAACCCGCTCAAAGGGGCTCATCTGCTGGAAGTCGACCAGCGCTTTGCTATCCTCGCACCGAAGCAGTATTGCTACTATGACTTAGACGAGCCAGAGACGGTCCCGCCGGCTTTGAAGGGAACAATAGACATCGCTGTGATTGACCCGCCATTCCTCAACGAGGTATGACCCCTCTTCGCGAAACTTTTATTCGTATCTCATTTCATCTCGCCTGAAAGGTTACAAACCAAAATCTGACCCAAACTCTGCGACAAATCCTACATCCGAAATCCAAAGTTATTCTTGTGACATCGACATCCGTGGAGCCAGTGTTGCAAAAAGTGTACGCAGAACCTCCGTTGGGACCGCTGAGGCGGATGGCCTTCCGACCAGAACACTACCGAGGACAGCTACAGAATGACTTTGCCGTTTGGGGCTCGTGGGAGGGGGCGGAGAAGGTTGGGTTGCCAGTAGAATAGACGGCTTCCTTTCATTAGATAGACGCCGGATGGCACCCATATAGAACGCACCTGGCACGGGACAACGTCATTTGCGGACCGCAGGAGCCCAGTGCGGGTTGCGGAGAGGAACATGTACAGTGCGAGGTAAACAGCCTGCTGGCAGCAAAAATGATGTCCATTATCGAGAAGCTAGTAGCGCAAATATAATCCTAAAATCGAGACAGTAACAACGTAATAAGTACAACTGTAGGACTGTCATGAGACGGATGCAAAACACAGAAGTTCGAACAAGCCAAGACGCACCATGCATTCGTCAGTCTGTACACCCTAGGAACCTGCCTCCTTCTCTATCAGCTCATTAGTTGGCAACAACGGCCGTGTGACGGGGGAATCATTGGGAGTATAGAATCGCTCCTGGTTCACGGTTTGATTAGAGTCGTTGTTCTGCGTAGGCACTCCCCCGTTCCCCTGCTTGCCAGAATGATGGCGATGGAAGCCAGGCGGGTGAAAGTGCGGCAGCTTGTCTTCCTTCGGCGAGTCCTTGTGTTTGTCCGGGAACGCATGCTCGCCCGCCTGTCGCTGGCCAAAGAGCACAGCGGGATCCGGGGGAATGACAACGGGCTCAGCTGGCTTTGCGGTAGGCTTGGGCGGCTTAGGCTTCTTCCTCCCTGCCTCGACAGCGCGCTTGCGGTTCTTGCGCTTGGATCGTTTGATGAAGTAGACGGTGAAGCCGATGAAGTATCCAATGGCCATTATGCTGCCACAGACAATCCCGGCTATCATGGGCGTCTTTGCCTTCTTCCTGCAATGATGTTAATGGCGTCTTGGACGTGTGCGGTGCAGCATACCCATGAAGAGACGCTTCGCCAGTCGCTGTTTCCGTGCGCAGCTCAAACGTTTGTGTCGGGCCTAAGTATGAGGTTTATCCGCCATGCACAATCCAAAGTCAGGAAGGCTTGCCATAGCTGCTGGCGACAGGAATCAAGGGCATTTTTCTCGCAGACGACGAGGAGACGGGGGAGTTGTGGTTCAGGCAGAGTGTCCCAGAGTAACTTATGTGGATGTCATCAAGCAAGTGAATGAACGTCTATATTTGGCGCCGCAATAGTTTGGCGGCAATAGAGTTCTGAGTACGTGACTACATACATCCCGGCTCTTCTCCGTCTCCAGCCGCCTCGAGCCACCCTTGTCTTTTGGCTGCCCCAAGCGACCGGAACTGATATAGCAATCATTCAGTCACAGTATGCACCGACACTCGCAGGCTGCACACATTCAGCAGACGTTTCTCGACGAAATGTATCAAGACTTACCGCGACATCTCTCGCATATCGATACAGAACACCACGTTTCACATTCAGTTGCCCCTTGTCCGATGCCTCCCACTGCTTCCTGCGACGGTCCTGCTCATCTTGGTCCACCAACCACTCAATAGTCCGCGCTTCCGAATCAATAATGATACGATCTCCGTCTTCCACTAATGCAATTGGACCACCCAGACGAGCCTCCGGTACGACATGGCCAATGATGAATCCGCGACTAGCACCTGGTAACCTTCAGTATACCTGCAGTCACGCCTGTCGCTCGCCAGACGTACCCGAGAACCTTCCATCGGTGATCAGAGCGGTACTGTTGCTCAAGCCTGCGCCGGCAATGGCTCCAGTGGGTCCTACATATGTCAAAGTCGTCAATTATGTGTCTCATCAGGAATGCATGCAGTACCTAACATCTGGCGGAAATTGCATATGGGTCAATCATCTCAATCACGGCAACACAAATGAACCTTACTTCTGGCATTCTAAAGAGGCGAAGGAGAGGGTATGAGCGGGAAGGTAGGGAGAGGGATGGTGTACTTGCCCAGGCGCGCCCTTTGGTCCCTGATACCGGAATATTAAAACCATTCCAGCCTTGATTTCGCCTGCCTCTAGTGCTGGGAAGAATCCATCGAGACTTGCTCGTAGGTGCGTTAAGTGTTCCTTGACGCGTGCAGAGTAGCGTACCTGTCGAAGCATTTCGCAGTTCCCTAGAACAACTGTAAGTATCTCCCATGACTCGCGGAATGGACTCTCGTCCTTACCTCGAACTTCAAGCCCTCTTTCCCTGTCAGCTTCGCCACCGCTGATTCCGGAGCCAGATTTCCACGCAGGATAGTCAAGTGTCCTGTCTTCTTGATAGGTTTATCCAGTTGGCGGATAACAGCCTGATTCTCGAACGAGAGCTCCTCCACATCCTCGAGATTCTGGGCCAGCGTTTTTCCAGTGACCGTTAGTTGCGACCCGTCGATGAGATCTGTATGGTTGAGAAGGTACTTCAGTATGGCGGGGATGCCTCCGACTTTGTGTACGTCTTCCATATAGTATTTTCCCGAAGGTCTAAAGGCTGTTGAGTCTCATGTCAGATGGCGAAATGGATTTCACTCGCTTGAGATCAGCAAGCATAGGTGTACGGTCGGCGACCGTCTGGAAATCGTCCACACTCAGCTGCGATGCAAGTCAATTCGGTGGAGCTGGGGGCTGTATCACGAAGGAAGTATACCTCGATATTTGCTGATCTTGCCATAGCCAACAAATGCAGCACCTAGCTCACCGGTAAGCAATCAAACATTTGCCTTTGCTATGAACACACCGCATTAGTAGATCCACCAACGATGTTGATGACAGCGATGGCGTTCAGGAAGGACTGGCGAGTCAAGATATCACTGAAGAATCCAGGTTCAGTGAAATTTCCAGTCAGTCAAAGAGGCGAATTCCCACCTCGGCTTAATGTCCTTCTCCAGCAATTTCTTCAGGTACTTGGCGGCATTGTGGCACTCTCTGGCTTTCTCTGAAACGAACCCTGTTCAGTCCTATTGCGCGACGATGGATGTCCGGCCACCTACCTGTGTATTCTGCGGGAGTGCTGGAAGAGTACGGCAGAGACATTCCCAGCACCTCAAGAGCCGTGCTCATCGTGTTAGCAGTGAACATACCCCCACACGCGCCCGCGCCCGGGCAGGCATGCCGTACGACATCGAACCGCTCTTCCTCGCTGATCTTCCCTACGCTATAGGCGCCTAACAACGATAAGATTTTGAGGACCACGACCTATCGCCATTTATAGTAAAAGGAGCTCACCGTAAGACTCGAACGCGTCCCCGATGTTCACAGTCCCTACCTTCTGATAACCCATGCTCGGACAATCTGCCTCGTACTTAGCCATTGGCGGACATCTCCAGTAAGAAATTCCTCACCGACGTGACGCCTGCCAGGCTGGATTGTACCACCATACACGATGATGGTGGGTCTGTTATGGCGAGCGGCAGCCATGAAACAGCCAGGCATGTTCTTGTCGCATCCTGGGATGGATATGTTCGCGTCGTAGTGCTGGGCCATAGTAACGGCTTCGATGGAATCCGCGATGATGTCGCGACTAGGTAAACTACAATTCGAGCGGCTCAGTCGTGTGCGCGCTCAAGATGAAGCAACACATACGAATATCGCATGCCTATCGGGTACGACAATTAGCAGATTGTTCGGCTTCATGTAGGCGGTAGAGCGTACCGTCTCCTCCCATAGTAATAGCATCGCTTCACAGGTCTGTGAGAATCGTGTTGAATTCCCATGCAAGCACATGAGTGACACACCTGACTCCGATGGTGTTGAAGATCAGTCCGACAAGCCCAGCCTCTTCGCACCCCTCCTTGACGTGTTTCGCGAGCGTGAGCAGATGCGAGTTGCATGGATTTCCTGCGTCGCATATCAGTAGATTGATCATTTCCAGTAGTACATGCGTTCATGACGTACCCTCCCACCATATCGGCGAGATCCCAACCTGTATTGCAAACACTCGTATCGATAGAGAATTCGGCCAGTCCCAAGACGAACCTGAGCCTTCTCCATGTCATCCTCCTTCAATCCAACCGCGTACACTGTTCAGAATCGAAATCCAATCCCCAATACGTTCAAAAAGGTGCTATTAGTGCTCACACATCGCCTGCGCGCCGCCGCGAGCCTGGATCACGCAGATGAGCTAGGAACTTCCAGCGCACAACATGTTGACCTTGTTCTGAGTGATTTGACACGAGATCTTATTCAGCTTGACCGACTCAACGCTCGAGGGCGAGGAGATCGAATGTCTATATCGCGTCCGAGTCATTCAAGATCGCGTGCCACACTTCGAGTTGGGACGTACATTTGGACATCGGGTGAGGACATCGTGGAAGGGTAAGAAATCGGATTAACGTTGACGGCTCACTGCGTAGCCACCTAAATACTCTGGGAGTTCGCACATCGAACCCGATGACTCTCGTTCTCGTGACAGCATCTGTCGTGTGGGGGACCAATCGCAGTGGCTCAATTTCGTGTTACTCTACTGATCACAGAAGAGGGTAATTACATCCTCCAAGAGTCTTCACACCACTAAAAGTCGAAACCGTCCCGGCGAAATGTGTCCAAGCTGACACCAGGTTTGGCACGATCGGCAAGGTCGTCGCGTTTCTACGATGACTGGTCAACTAAAAGAGAAAGAGAGAATCAGAAGAAGTACATACCATCGCGAAAAACGTTCGCCGCAAAGTGGACCACAGCTGATCGCTGGTGTTGTTACTGCCCTGTCCTCCATTCACATCCTGCATCGATAGGGCACTTAGGAAATGTTCGGCCGCTTCCTGATGTGCGCCGATGTTCAGGCCTGGAAGGACGAAGTCAGCTACGCCATACAATCTACGCATGCACAGAGTACACTTACACGCCACTCCAACGTTATAGATAGCTCGCGTGTACGTAGGCCGTAACTGCAGAGCTTCCCTATACGCTCCCAACGCCTCCTCCGGCTTGCTTCCATTGGACAGCGACGAGCCCAGACGATTCCAGAGCAAATAATCCTGCGGCCGAACGGAGAGCGCACTGGAGAAGCAGTCCTGGGCACGCTCGTACTCACTGTTGGAATACGAAAGAACCCCAAGAGCGATCTGGACATCGGGATCCAAGATTCCCTGGCTATGCTGCTGGCGGGCAAGGCTCATGAAGACCTCAGATATCTTGCTGTTGGAGTCCCAGGACATGTGACGCGTGGATTGTAGGGTTTCTGGTGGGATGGGATGAGCGGGGTAGCGCGCCTGGAGCCACCGCAGAAGCATCGTGTGTGCCGCGCGCTCGAACGATTCGTTTGTAAACGATATCGCGAGAGACTAGCAGATGTGTTAGTTGAATTGACAACGAAAAGATGCGTGTTCTTACCAGCATGCCATCCCCAGAGTGGCCGTCGGCCTCTGCCAGTCGCACACCTTCCATTAGAGCACGCATGCCAAGCGTTTCACGTTCGTCCATATTCCGGGTTTCGCCAAGCAGGATCCAAGCCTCGTATCCACCTTTTCCGAGCTCTCCTTGCTGAATAGCTGCCTCGAGTAACAACGCCGCCTCTGTTAATGACCCATTGTTGTCCAGTAGCGCTTTGGCTTCGGTCAGATGAGAACCGGTTGGCGCCGTAAGATATTTGTTGTCTTTTTCTAATCACTGACAGTTGGTAAGGAGGAAGTGGGAGGCATGTTGAATGCTTACCGAAACCATAGCTATCAAGTATGGGCAGTCCTTCGCTGTCAAATTTGATGGATGCTTCGTCGCTACGATCTAAGGCTTCAGCTCGCTGCCACGCATTTGACATTGACGACTGGAAGTCATAATCCGAGTCAACGTCGCGATTGGTGTTCATCAGGTTATTGAACTCGGCCTCCCACTTGGCAAGATCCTCCTGTGGCGGTGGATTGTCAGAGTTTTGCAGCGTGTCCCAGACGCTGATGACTGTCAATCGAGCGTACGGATGACAGCAATGCACAGACTCACGGCTTGAACTCTGAATTCGTAGTTTCTTCGATTGTTGCTCCCTCCATTGCCTCGCTCAGGCTGGCAACATTATCGTCATCAACTTCAACAATATGTGCACTCGATGAAGACTCCTCGGTATACTGTGCGAACGCAGCCTCAAAGTCGGCCTCTCTGTTTTTCCCTTTGCCTTTGTCTTGCGACGCAAGCGGCATGTAGCCCGAAGCTAGCCCGCCGTACATACTCATGCCCGGATTCATCATTCCGTAAGACATTGAAGAGTTGTACACAGGCATTTGTTGGGCGACTGTAGTCACATTTGAGACTGCCGCTGATGAATACAGACATAAGGACATACATGAAGAGGTGGGGGTATTCAGTTGGGGGACGGTGGACTGTGGGGGCGGAGCGAAACTGGATGCGCCGAATTCAGATGACCAAGAGGATGCGAGTTGGCTCTGCTGAGATTGATGATTTTGGAACGAGAGCATTCGCTGTTGCTGTTCCACCACCCATGCCTCGTTGATTTCAGGACCTGCGCCAGGTAAGCGGGGGGTGGATAGTCCTGCCCGCAAAGCGGGCGCGTTGCCGTTTGCTTCAAAGAACTGTCGGGCGAGTGCGAGGTCCTGTTCGCTTGCTACGGCCGTCGACGATGAGGGGAGGAAATTGAGCTGATGAAAGTGGTCGTCAGAGGAAAGTAGATGACTGGTCGCTGCTTGGACTAACTCGGGAGGAGGATGGGCCTGCTAAGCGATCCTGCAAGGTGAACAAAAGTCAGAGGCAGCCCCAAGAGATGAGAAAGTATCCCGCACCTGTTGTAGACTACGGTCTCCGTCGGTGTGTTTGAGCACCTGCGACAGCGGGTTGGATCCGACCGCGCATTCCGATCCAGAAACAAGGCTTTGGAAGGACATGGTGAAGGCTTGTTCGTCGACTCAAGATGGGTGATGAAGGCAAAGCTGCAAGGTGTGGGGTTGGCATAGCCGACGGCCTCAGCCAGAATCACGTTCCAATTTGAGCCCGGCTTCGGACGAATCGGAGCGGAAATTTCAGCGGCTTGTCCTCTGCCATCATCATCTGCGCGACATACACCACTTGTTTTAACCATGCTCCGTCAGTCGGCAGTCCGCGTCGGGCGCCAGTTCTCTCGCTCATACGCGTCGCCCGCCTCTCCCCATGCCCTCGTCATTCTCGAGCATCGGCAGGGCGTGCTTGACTCCGCCTGCCTCTCCGCTCTCACCGCCGCCACACAACTGGGCGGGAAGGTTACGGGACTCGTCATCTCAGGTCCGGACAGTGCGACAGCCGCTGTCGACAGTGCCAAAAAGTACGCCTCACTTCCACCAAATCAGCTTGCATTTTGACGGCGATACCCAGGCTGAAGGGTCTTGACAATCTTCTGCATTCCACTTCGGAGCTCTACGCCTCTCCAGTAGTGGAGACTGTCTCTCCTCTTCTCAGCAAAGTTCTCTCCGATAAATCCTACACCCACGTCGTGTCCGCGACTTCCTCTTTCGCCAAGTCCCTTCTCCCTCGTGTCGCGGCACAACTTGACGTTCCTGCCGTCTCAGATATAACATCCCTCGAGCACGATTCCGCTTCCAATGCGACCACCTTCACTCGCCCCATCTACGCTGGCAACGCCATCGCCACCGTCAAGGCACCCTCCTCCATACCTGTCAAGTTCTTCACCGTCCGACACACCTCTTTCGCCGCTGCGTCCTCCTCCGACGCCGCTTCAATATCAGTAGAAGCCGTAGACCCTGTCGATGTTGCCGATTCTCCTACTGAGCACCTCGACACTAGCCTCACAAAGTCCGATCGTCCAGAGCTCGGGACAGCCAGCCGCATCATATCTGGAGGACGTCCTCTCAAGAATGCTGAGACATTTGAAGCGACCCTCTACCCCTTGGCTGATGTTCTGGGAGCCGCTGTCGGCGCTTCCCGTGCAGCCGTTGACGCTGGCTATGCAGACAACTCGTTACAAGTCGGCCAAACTGGAAAGGTCGTCGCTCCCGAACTCTACATGGCCTTTGGTATCTCCGGTGCCATCCAGCATCTTGCAGGCATGAAGGACTCGAAGCTCATAGTAGCCGTCAACAAGGTCCGTGGCATTCACAGTCACTGGCTATCACTTACATCCCTTCTAGGACGCCGATGCGCCCATCTTCCAGGTTGCGGATGTTGGCTTGGTCGGTGATCTGTACGAGGTCATCCCGGAGCTAGTAGAGAAACTCAAGAACTGAATGTATATATCGTGGTAGTATTTCAACGCGCGCTGTACGTTCTCCTTTGGTGACCCTCTTTTGATGGAGTCCTGCTGCTAGTCCTAGTCTTTCACTGGCATACGCCTCACTCTAATCCGACTTGGACTTGTACTTACTTTCGGAGATCTGCGAGCTTGATCAACACGGCATGCGCGATAGGCAGCCTGAGATATTCGCAGGCTGCTGCCCATGACGGCTACCAACGGCATTCCTAGAACGAATACAATATCCTAAAGTTCGTCCGGCACAGACCCCTTGAGGTGACCTAATACGAAATGAAGGGACGCTGTGGGATGCACCTCTGAGTCCCGCAACTGAATTCTTCATATCAGCACGGTGACAGTACAGTAACTTCACTGTCCGGGCCCAGGGGTCCCTGGGGGCCAGCGGTTGACGTTGTTCTGTTCGCACCCGAGCCCAAATAAAGAGAGAGGGAAGGACTTGTCCCGGGGGTTGGGGGTGGAACCCGGACCGAGCTCCTTGAACGTACGGAAGGTTGGGGAACCTGAAGTGGCAAATGTAAAAACTGAGTTTGTAAGTCGGATGGACATGCATGGCTAGGTGTTGACGAAGGAAACCTCTTAGCTCGTCAACTCTGCCAGTGGGCACTCCACTATTTGCGACCGCTGCTATCATATGTCGAAGGTACGGTTGTATTTGAGAATGGCCGCAGTTCCCAGCTGCAGCACACAGTTCTGTCGACTCATTGTATGGATTGCGCGCTTTGAGTGACCCCGTACCATCATTTAGCTTGATGAGCACCCCAGAGCTTTGGATTCGGTGCCGCTCAATGGGCACTGATCTCCGTAAAGGTTAAGAGCTCTCGTTGAGGGAGTCATGGGATCGTGATAGTATAACGCCTAGACTTACGTGGTCCCGCCACTGCAATACGTTTAGATGCGGCTACTAAGAACATCGTCAGTAGAGGTTTTCTTCTTCTTCGACTCAGATTCAAACGCGCCGCCACCTCTTTTGCCACATAAGACCCTTGCGTTGAGCAGAGCCAGTATCTTTCTCTCAGAGTAAGAGGGATCAGAAAATTCAGTTCATCGTCAATAGAGCAATATTCAGTCAATACTTATATACACATCAATATGGTTTACCACCCCTCAACATCTTCTGGCATCCACCCATAGTAGTTTCGCAATTTCTTGCTGAACTCTTTGAGCATCTTGGTGTGGATGAACGAGTCTGGGTGCGCTGTAAGACTGTTAATATTGATGTCAAGATGCAAAGCGGTACGTGCTTACGCTTATGGAAGTGGATGGACTTGAAAGAGAGTGGAAAGCACATTTCAGCGCAATGCCCAGAAGGAAAACATATAGACATACCCTGTCGTTGTCACTTGGCGGGTCAAAGCGTACGCTAGAGCCTGCCGTGCTAGGAACGTAAACGAAGCCGATATCCTTCATGACCTTGATTGAATAGATGTGAGTCTGGGAAGAAATTCTCATCGACCGCCAAACGCCCTACCTTCACGAACGTATCCCACTTCATACCAGCGCTTCCCTTGGTAACATCCTCCGAAGTGTTCAAAATCTGGTGCAAGCACTGCTTCGTCTTCTTGTTCATAGACTGGAACCACGAGCGCTTCGTCGACCTGGACTCGGGCTGCGCCTTCTCCTTACCGATACCAAGCCGTTCAAGGACACCAGTGCTGGTGAAAATCGATGCCGCGCCAGAACGCGACTTGACTTTCTGTTTGACCTCGATGTTAGCCGCGTACGCACGTCCAGATTGTGGTGTCGTTTGCTCCACAGGCGGAATGGACGTGAACAGTGGATTGGACACAGGAGTGGGCTTCGGTGGGGCCTTGACGGGCGCCTTCTTCGGCGGTGGTGAGGTCGGTGCAGCAGCAGGTGCGGGTGTCGGTTCTGGAGTAGGCGAAGCAGGCTCGGCCGTGGTCTCTCCAGCAGCAGCAGGCTTCTTCTTCTTCTTGGGCTTCTTCTTCTTCTTCTTGCTGGGCCCAGCTCCAACGTCGTCCTCGTCTTCGACATCCTCCACTGTAGTCTTCGTGCTCTTGGGTTGTGAGGCTGGAGTTGCTGCTGAAGCCAAGATCACTGAGTGGTCATTCATATGAAGAGAAGATCACGAACGTTTGGGAGCCTGGCCTGCGGGGGTTTTCTTGGTAAAAGGCTTAGCAACGCGCGCACGGGAGGAAAGCCTCGGGTTCTTAGTGACAAAGCGTCCTGTTGAAAGGCCTGCGTTAGAGGTACGATAATGGTGCCCCAAGCATTGAACGTACCACGTAGGGATCCAAGCGCCTTCAAGAAGAAATTGCCTTTCGCCCTCTCCTCCAAGCCCTCCAGCGGATCCAGATTGGGAGTATTAGTCGAACCCAGCCAGTCAGCCTCCATGGCAGTCTCCATTGCCTCTCTATACATACCACGCATCTCGTCCTCTTCGTCCGTATCGTAGTCGCTCTCATCATCATCTTCGTCTTCTTCGTCGTCGGATGGTGTGAATTCGGAGCCAGATTCATCGGACTCGGAGACGTCTTGAAGGGCAGGCATGGAGCTGTCGGAGTCGTAGCCATCGGTGATTGCCAAAGGTTTCCTCCTGACTTTGCCAGGCAGTTTGCGTGGGCCATCGTCGTCCTCGTCGTCTGATTCTAAGTCAGAATCGATATCCTTCGCACGACGTGGTACGAGAGCGTAAGACCAAGTAGCCACCGGCTTGAGCGCTTCGGTCAGCTGCCAGAGTGCATCAGGCTCCCTGTTGCAAACGCTCATGTAGTTCTGGAAGTAAAGTACCGAGTTAGCGACACAGCAGCCGTGTTCGATGATACTCACCAGCTTGACTTGCTTCCACACATTATCGAGCGCGGTGCGGTTGGTCACCTTGGACAAGGGAGTGACGAAGCGCTCAAGCTTTTCAGATAGGTCCGCGGCTTTATATGACATGATCTCGGCATTCTCCCACTGAGAATAAGCTTTAGGCATTGTGCGAGGCGTCGCTTTGTACTCTTCCGTGTGAGGACCCAGCAAGGGGCTCTCAATCATATCCTGAAGCTGGACAGCGACCTAGTGAACGATGACACCCTGTATGAAAAGTGAGAAAATGTTCCAACTCACTGACAAGTCACCAACCGCGTCCCACATAGACTGCGGGAAGCGTTTGGCCTCCTTTGGAGCCTCTTCAACAGCATCATGGAGGATTTCATAGAGAATGACTTTGGGATATGGTGCTTTCGGGAAACAAAGCTCAATGATGATGGAATCCAAGAACGATTTGCACGCCTCTCGCAACGCGTTATGGTCAAAGGTAACCTCTTCAGAGTTATCTGAATCGCTTGGCTTGAAGTAGCGCGAATAATGAGCTGGACAGAGTTAGGGACGCGTTTGACAGGATGGGGATGGGATGTCAGTCTTACGTGAAGTGGTGGCAAGAGTGGCAAATTTGTTTTGGCAGAGGTTGACCAAGATATTCACCATGTCGTAGAGGACGAGATAACGGGAGCGGAAATCGGCGTCTTGGATCTGTTCCCTCACATCCTTGTCGCGCAGACCGAGAGCTTGCAACTCGAAAATGTTGTCTGCTACGATTTTCCACCCAGAGGCAAGTAAATATGCATTATGTATTCTTTGATAACAGGGTTCTAGTGATGGACTTTGCTGAACAAGGAAGGAAAGGGCACACCTTGCTGCTATGGTGGAGGCAATGAAGGCGGGATCGCGCATATCTTCCTCGCTCTTGTTCTTGGTTTTTGTGCGTGCCTTGAGTTCTTCCTCGATCAGACCTTGGAAAAGCTCATGATCCCTGAGATTGGTGATATCGTCGAGATAGCCTGGGCGGGGGCGCTCAGTGTGACTTGGCGACGGATGGATCGTGAAAATGCGTACTGCTGAACTGGGACTCCGCGATCTTGAGACACTGTTCCAGCGAGAAAGGCGTCGCCACTACCCCCTGGGCGCGCTTTACCATGTCCTCTGCAGAGAGACCGGTATGAGAAAACAGTCCTAAGATGCGGTATGCACTGTCAACTTACCAGCCAAGAGATCAAGCTTTTCTCTGCCAGATAGCCTGGTCACCGCAACCATCTCTCCGGTGCCTTGGGCGCCATGCTTTCCGTTGCGGAGGACGAGGGCGCGGGTGGTGGTAGGTCGTTCGATCCTGTTTCCCTCCGCATCGCGCCTGCCAGAACGCTTCTCTGCAACGTCCCGCGGACCAAGAGTGATGAGATCCTTCGAGTTGGATGCTTTCGCAGGTGGTTTCGTTGGCGGTTTGGCCTTGGATTTGGGTGGCATTGTTGAGTGGCGGAGGAAGAGATTGATAAATACAATAGATAGACTTCACCTCAATTGCTATATTTGGCCCTGTTAGGCACGCGCCACCTCATGTCTAGCGACGGCCGATGGTCTTTTTCCTTGTCTTACTCACAATGAGACACCTTTGTGCGACACTCTTTGGCGAGTCCTTGGTGCGCACAAACTACTGTTTTGGCTACCATCAGTCGGTGATGGGCGGCTGGCGGTTGGCAGATGCAAGGATGCTTTCAATCAATTGATGGTCTCCGCCCATGCCCTTGCAATCGTCATGAAACGGCCAGCTCGGGCCCAACAAAGCTTTGATTATTCCAGGAGCCAGCAGGATGGTTCGCTTGATGGTGGATGCCATCAGCCCAGTTGAACTCCGCTTTGGGCCAGCGGTCGTAGTAGTGGCGTTGCTCTCACCTTGTTCCCTCACTTCCACCAAGTCACCACCTTTTCTGTCTTTTCTCTTCAGAGCTGCGCTCTTTTCTTGCTCGTTCATTTCATTTCGCTGCATTCCCCTATTCTTTTCACTCGAAGCCAGCCTTCCCGACGCTCTAGCTTCACCTGAAACCGCTTGAGCAGAGCTCGTATCAGCAACACCTCTTCGAATCACCGCACATCTGCACCATGGGCAATCTCGTTTGGCACGACCTCGCTCGCTTCATCTCCATCACGGCCAGCCTTTGTCAGTCATCTCCAGCGTCGTTATGTGGCCCGAAGTATCTCACGTTCATCAGACGGCATTTGGTCTGCGTTCCATGGCCTGTTCTTCCGCAAATTCTTTTGGGACTTTGTCGGTGGAACTATCAGAGACCCGGGAGGCTTGCAGTGCGTATCCTCTTCGCTGGCCTACCGCGTACTCAGTGTCTATAGGCCTACCCCTGGTGCTGCTGTATTCATCACGCTTATCGTCAAGGCCCCCATCATCCAGATCTTAACCATGCCAGTCGCCATTATGATTATTCTGCTGGAGTATCCACTCCCTCAATTGAAGGCCATGGCCATACATCGAAGTTTCGTGTTGCGGATCGTGTTGTTATTCTTCCAGGCTTTCTTGACTATTCTCTTCTACCAGGTAAAGCATCTGATATCACCCGTTCAAACAGCGCTCATCATATCTCAGGGCACTAACTCGGCGATTTGGTCGCTCATTGCTATATTCTGTTACACTCGCGCTACGTTGCTTGGAGAAGTGATGGAGGAAGCTAAAGCTAACAGAGGGAAGAGTGGGCAGGCTTGATCTTGGATCGCTGCCCCACTGTGAGAGTTTTCAATCGATGTGGGGACAGCAATTGGAACGCTGGTCGGTCTTTCATATCATCTCAATCTTTTTACACTTGTATCGAAATCTATGTCTTGTGTAACTTGCTTTCACTTTGCTCCGGACTCATCATCCCAGTTACTCCAATTTGAGCGCCCATGCACTCACCACACGCCACTCAAGAATCCTTTGCGTTCGTCATATGAGGTAGTGCAAAAGCACTCTCCAGGCGATACATCGCCAGCTGAACAATTGCTGTTGAACGGAATGACAATGATGATCGACCATGATGCATGATGGCTCGGGAAGAGTGAACCCAAACGAAACCTTGTGCCAATGGGGTCTTGAGAGTTCGCGAGATACCACTCAATTTCGCGACAACGTCAATGGATGTACACCTTTGAACACGAGAACCTACAAGGAGAACGCCGGCTTTCCAGGACACGTCAAGGAAGATGCTCTTCGAGAGTCAAGTCCGACCTCCTCGACATCAAAGGCGCAAAATCAATCAGCATGAAGACACCTGCTTCAGCAGGAAAGAACATGAGCCATTGTCAAACCAGAATGAGATAGTCGAAGAAGCAGAACGAACGCGAGCTTGTGACAGTCACACCATCCACAGTATAAACAGGACCGATGATAATGCCTATAAGAGGTTAGACGGGAAAATGCGGACAGAGGGGCCCTTGATCCCGAACAGCCATGTGGCTGCTTCGAGTCAAGCGGCGGGCTCGCAGACCTTGCTCTGGCGAGCCCCGTAGTTCATTAAAATGATTAATCTACGCCTTAAAAGTAATCTAAGACGGTCGCAAGACCTTTCTGCTCCCTTGCGAGCAGCACGCCCCCACAGGCAAGTGATGTAGCCTTCGAGCTACCGGCACAAAGAGCCGTCGCCCTCGTGCGTCCCGGTGCTACACACACCATGAGCCCTCGAGCTCTCTCAGAGCCCTCGAGCTCTCTCAGGGCCCTCGCGCCCACAAAAGTTGATAAAGCTCCCATATTGCGCCTATCGAGACCAGTCGCCCCACGACAACAGGTCTCACAAGCGACACGTGTCGAACCACGTGGCCCCCTGACAACACGTTGCCACCGTCGCGACAGCTCTCTTCTCCGCCCCATGAGCACCCGCATCTGGCCTCTGTCCACAAGCCCACCACCACATCCGCTCGATTGGGAGGACGACTACGTCGACCCGCCCACCTGGGACGACTATGTACCACCCGACTACGTGCCGGCAGACATCCGGCGAGCGCAGGCAAACCTGAATACAGACCGACCCACCACCCCCGACCCAGAAGAATGGGAACTTCTTCTCAGCCACGATAACCACCACACGCCGCCCGTCCCCTGGGATGACATAATGGTCGAGGAGGACCCCGAAGAGGCTTTCCAAAGGTGTGCTACAAAGCGCCCAACAACAAGCCAAAACCTGACTACTACCAGACTACACGAAGACTGCATTCCACCACAGCAACCTCCCTCCCAACCACAATCAACACCCGCGCGGCATGTCCTCTCGGACGTGCCAATATCAGCGCTGCAAGTCCACCCCGACGCGCCCCCACTCTACGAAGACCAGGCCCACATCACAATCCCCGAGGACGTCTTATGGGTGGCTTTGGCGGCTCTCGTTGCCGCCAACAACAAGGGCCGTAATATTAGTCAACTCGTCGATAACGCAATCTATACCCTAGGCAAATGGTTAATCCCAGAAACGCCCCCCTCGTATCCCACTAGTTATTAATGAAATCTATATCATAGTCACCCCGAGAAGCCACAATATAGAACTGGCCGCACCGCCCGTACAGAGACGCAAAATATGCCACATTACCGGCGCAAACACTGCACGTTTACATCTATTGGTCCCCTCCCACCCGAGGTGCTCCACCAACCAGGGGTCGTGGCCGAGGAGGACGTGGTTCTGGAGGTGTGCGAGGTCGCGGTCGTACAGCACCTTATCAAAAATCAGCCTAACCACCTACTTTTCAAAACACATATTGCCTAGTTAGAACCACCCATAGTTTAATTAAACCAACCCCACTCATCTCACTACTCAATAGACTTTTGGATTTGTGTCTATTGAGTATACATCAGTCAATGGCCCAAATACACTGACTCGCAAGAGGACAGGAAAGCCGGAGACACAAGTCCAAAAAACGGCGACCTATTTAGGTCACGGGAAGTGCCGTGCTGCAGCCCAGCAAAGTCTTTGACATATTCCCTTGTGCTAGCCCAAAGGACTAGCCCTTCCCAGATGTGCGGTTGAGCATCTGGTCGTCTGTAACTACAACCCCTGCTTCTTTCTCTTCCTCTTCTTCCTCCCCTTCGGTGCATTATACTGGTAACGGTTCGTGGATCTCTAGCTCAGGAGGAGCTGGTGCTTCGCCTGCCACCACCAGTTCCGAGGACAGAGCTAGAGATTGGAGCGGCAGGCCCTCTTCATCACATCGGAATCACACTACCGAGATCCAGTCTGAGCCTTCAGGTTTGGGCGAGATATTGGGAGTGTCGAGTCAGATGTCCACCGATGACTCAGAGGGTCTGGAACGTAGCAATACGGCTGGACCCTCCGTTTCATCATTCAATGAGCCCTCGCGCTCATCTATGCAGCCCTCGTGCTCATCTATGCAGCCCTCGCGCTCACCTATGCAGCCCTCGCGCTCCTCTATACAGCCCTCGCGCTCCTCTATACAGCCCTCGCGCTCCTCTACACAGCCCTCGCGCTCTTCTACACAGCCATCACGCT
Source organism: Strobilurus luchuensis (assembly GCA_019915105.1). Lineage (NCBI taxonomy): Eukaryota > Fungi > Basidiomycota > Agaricomycetes > Agaricales > Physalacriaceae > Strobilurus > Strobilurus luchuensis. The sequence goes on from JAHLMJ010000005.1 coordinate 2,051,991, forward strand.
CATACACACGTGTCCAGAACAATGGAACAAATACTCTCTTAGGTATAGAACCTGATAACATCCAGTCATGGAGAACTAAACGTCGAGAGCGCTTCAACAAGAACTTACAAACACCAATCAAGAAAACCACAAGAGCAAATATGACCCTAGGTGCTTTGAACATCAATGGCCAAGGCCACGCCTCACTAAGACACCCCAATAATCGTTGGAACCAAATTCCATGGTTGATGACCTCAAAGAAACTAGGTATCCTGCTAGTCGGGGAAGCACATCTCACCCAAACTGATACCGACGACTTGAATGAAAGATATAGAGACAACATCAAGATAATTAACTCTCCACATCCAGTAGCTCAGAATGCTAACTCAACAGCAGGTGTTGCTTTCGTGATTAATAAGAAAACTATGAATACAGAAAATATTAAAGTGAACTATCTCATTCCCGGAAGGGCAATCCTCCTACAAATCCCCTGGCACAATAAGTATGTTATAACAATTCTTGGTATATATGCACCAGCTGGAGATTCAACGGATAAAAAAGCTTTTTGGAAAAAATTACGAAAACTATGGATTGACAACAACTTGCCCATTCCCGACTTTATGCTGGGCGATATGAATATTACCGAAGAGCCCATTGATAGACTTCCTATTCCAGACAAACCTGACAATGCTATCAATAGTTTTCTCGACTTTAAATCCTTATTACAATTAAGCGACGGCTGGCGTAAAACATATCCCAGCAATAAAGAGTATACTTTCTTGCAGAAAGGATCCGGGCACCGATCTCGAATAGATCGCATATATGTCGGCCCCGAAGCTGCAGACCAAACATACCATTGGAAAATTCAAGATTGTGATATTGAATCTGACCATACTTTGGTAACTGTAGAGTATCGTATACATAATGCACCACATATTGGACGTGGGCGGTGGTCAATGCCTTTATATATTCTCCAAGATGAGATGTTCTTAATAGCCGTCGATGAACGAGGTAAAAGACTTGTGAAAGATATTGCACTACTGGAAAATCGCTCAGACGAAACAAATATTCAACTTCTCTGGGCTGCCTTCAAAAAGGACATTATTGAGCTAGCACGTGAAAGATGTAAGATGCTGGGCTCACTTCTTCAAAAGGAAGAGCGAGAATTATTGGAAAAAAGAACGATCATACTTAATGACCAACTGCTACCAGATGCGGAAAAAATGTCCGCAACAAATGACCTAGATGAACAACTGTCTGAAAAGAAAAAAATAAGACAACAACGACAACGTTCAGTACGAATTGCCACACAACAACTCACACGAGAAACAATGACTAAGGAATGGACAAGACTGGGAAAATCTAAGAAAACTAGAGATCTCATACCTCCACTGAGGTCAACAAAGGATGGAGCTACGACTTATATAGTGAAATCAAATGAAATGGCAGAATATAGCCGAGACTACCATGCTGGAACTCAAACAATTGACCCAATGGATGAAGCGGAGGAAGAAAACGCATACAAGGAGGTCCTAAATAACATCAAAGCTCATCTAACAGCTGAAAACCAGGCCACAATGCTAGCAAAGATAATTGAAGATGAGATAATCGAAACCCTGAAGAAAACAAAGAACGGACAGGCTCCAGGCTTAGACGGAATACCTTATGAACTATGGAAACTACTACACGAAAAGTACATGCACTCTAAGGAAACGGATAAGGCCACCTTTAACGTTATAGGGACAATGACCAAAGTATTCCAAGATATTCAAGAGTTCGGAGTAGCAAAAAGAACAGGATTCACTGATGGCTGGATGTGTCCAATCTATAAGAAAAAAGAAAGAGACTTGATTGAAAATTATCGTCCTATAACTTGTCTCAACACAGACTATAAACTATATACAAAGAACATAACAGAAAGACTCGCCACTTTTATCGGAAACATAATACACACAGATCAAGCAGGCTTTATGAGAGGAAGGTCTATCCACGATCAGACTCAACTCTTAAACCAAATCATTCAATTAGCAGAAATCACTGAAGACAACGGACTTATAATTGCACTTGACCAGGAAAAAGCATACGACCGTCTATCACATGATTACTTATGGAAAGTCTTGGCTGCATTCCAGTTTCCAGAAGCATTTATACAAAATATGAAAGCACTGTATAAAGATGCTTCAACTATTGTAATAGTGAATGGTGAAATGAGTTCACCTTATCAAGTAACAAGAGGTGTACGACAAGGAGACCCATTGTCATGCCTACTTTTCAACTTAGCTATCGAGCCGCTTGCAGCTATGCTTCGTAACTTGCAGCTTAAAGGAATTCAAATTCCTAACTTAACGGAAAGACTTATAACATCATTATTTGCCGACGATACTACGGTATATTTGAGTGAGAAGGATAAATTCTCCGACTTAGAAACCATCCTCAATACTTGGTGTAAAACATCCAAAGCAAAATTTAATATTCCAAAAACAGAAATCATACCAATTGGCCAGAAAGATTTCCGACTGAAATTCTTGGAGACACGTCAATTGAATGATGAGGATATTCAAATTCCAGATAATATACATATTGCGGCTGAAGGCGATACTATCAGAATCATTGGAACCTTCATAGGAAACAACATTAACAATGCTGAACCATGGACTCCTATTATTGAGAAAATTGAGACGCAACTAGAAATATGGTCCAAATCGCATCCTACCATTAAAGGAAAGAGACTCATCATTCAAATGGAAGTAGCGGGACGTACACAATTCTTAACAAAAGCACAAGGAATGCCCAAACATATTGAAAAACACTTGATTAAAGTAATTCGGAAATTTATTTGGAACAGCCCAAGATCACCTCCGATTAGCATGGAGATTCTATATCAACCTTTCGAGAAAGGTGGCATTAAATTACTTGACTTAGAAGCACGAAATGAAGCAATACGAGTGTCGGACTTAGTTGCATACACAAAACCTAATAAAGAGCGAGCCAAATGGACGTATGCTCTTGATGCTACTTTGAGCCATTGTGCCACAACAAGTGATGGTCTGGTAGCTCCGGAGAACCGGGTCAATCTTTTACATCAGACTTGGAAAGTCAATTCAAGACATCCAAAACTCTCTCAAGCAAATAAAGATCTTGTTCAAACAGCAAAAAAATATAATGTACGCCTTGAATCCACACATCCGTCCTACGACTTGAGTGCGGAAATACCCTTCTGGGGACATCCTCATACCAAAGATAAAAAGACTCGGAGGAACTTCAATACTGAGAACTGTCTCAGACACAATCACTCAATTATTACAACGGGTGAAGCTAGAACCTTTGCCCACAGACACTTAGGCACTCCCCGTCACAAACAGATTAAGACCTGTAAATGTGTCGCATGTAAAACATGCAAAGAAAATAACTGTGCCAATCCAAGTCTGTGTTTATCATATACTCTTAAAAAGCTGAACGAGATCACAACACGATATAACACTGAACATATTGACGATAATCCTTCTTCAGAAACAGAAGAGGAAAGCTCTATCACTAGAGTGCCAAAAGTCACATCAGATAAAAATCTACATGAAGCATTACGTATATTCGATCATCCGATTAATCATGCTGATGATATCAAAACTAATACTTCTAATAACGAAGAAGAAGATGTAGAAGCCTTTATTATGACAAAAAATATTTTAAGACGATCAGACGACGAGCCGACAGCAGCAGGTTGTGTATACTTTGGGTCAGAACACCCCAACAACTATAGTTTTCGCATAGAAGGAACACAAACAACAGCGGAGATTTTTGCCTCATTATACGCTATAGACGTCACTCCTCAAAATGCTAATATAACTCTAAGCTTAAACAATAAAGCTCTTCCCAGAACACTTACTAAATATAGAAAGGATCTCGAAGACAAGGCCTGGCTACACTATAAAGATAAGGAATGGATCCAGCCACTTCTATCAACTGTAAGCGAACGTAATGGCTTAGTACAATATCATACAACAAAGAATCTTCCGCACTCTGAAGAAATAACACAACTCATAGAAAATGCAATGGAAGCAGACAACATTGTTCAATTTGACGAGTCAATCTTGGAGGGACGTTCATATATCTTAACAGGCGCACGTTTGTGTACACTCTCCCAAGCAGATGCATACAATTTAATCCGAGCAATCAAAGCTCCACCAAAAAGAAAAAGGACCAACGCAAGTATTGCAATGACCTCGTGGGCTATCTTAGAGAACTCCGGAATATTCCCCAATGAAAAGAACGTATGGATGGCCTTAAACAAAAAAGAAATACGTAAACCAATACAGGCCTTCCTTTGGAAATTAATGCACGGAGCCCATCGTGTCGGTTCCTTCTGGAATAACATTCCTAATTATGAAATACGTGGAACATGCTCATTATGTAATGCGTTGGACAGTATGGAACATATCTTAAATGAATGTATAGCTCCAGAACGCAAAATAATTTGGAAACTAGCACAGAATCTTTGGGAACGCAAATGCAAAGTTCCCTTCTATGATAATTACAAAACAGCCCTAACAGCAGCTTCCGTTGATATTGAAAGCAAGCACAAGCTATCTAAGGGGCATAACCGCGCATATCGCATAATTATAACCGAAGCTCTATATCTGATTTGGGTTCTCCGCTGCGATAGAGTTATTGAAAAAGGAAATGACCCACGCCAACCTTTCACTGAAGCGGAGGTGACAAACCGATGGAATACAATGATTGAGAGTAGATTCCGCACTGACCGCATCCTCACGAATACAAAGTGTTATGGTAAAAGAGCTTTGAAGGCAAAGGTAGTGCTAGACACTTGGAAAGACCTGATCTACTCTAAGACTGGAGCACTAATTCCTAAGAATTGGATTACAACAGCCGGGGTTTTAGTGGGTAACGGGCCAAATGGGTAGTGGCCTGAGTCCCACACTACTGAGAAGTGTGCATAAAGCATTTCCTCGGAGTGGCTTCTTCTTCCAACGTGGGGTGAAACTCCCTGCTCCAACGCTTTCCCTATCTAGTAGATTAACTTTGTTAACAGGCTATTTAGAGCACCACTAAAAAAAAAAAAAAAAAGGAAAATGCGGACAAATTTTGGCCAAATCTGAGAGATTTTTGGACCCAAATCAACCGGAAAGGTCTGAGTCGTTTGCCGCAATGGTCAGAAACCGTGGGAACTTCCACGGGCCGGGGTAAATTTGTCCGCATTTCCCGTCTAACCTCTGGTAGGCATTATCATCGGTCCTGTATAAACTTCGTCTCAATGTGAGTAAAATACAAACGTATCCAGTGATCCTCGAGATGCGCTGGCAGATGGTAGAAGCGTGGACAGAGAATGTCAAGGATTAGTCAAGCCTCCCAATACAAAATGGCCTTTACAATAGCTGATCCCAGCTTAAAGTAAAAGCCGGCGCAATGTCGAAACATTCTGACAGCGTTTCGCACAGTGGCGTGTCGACGTCAATTTAGCTTCGTGTAACGAAGACTGTAAGTGGAGGAGGAAGCACATAGCGGTATTCATTTGAGCCCTTGATGTGGTCAAGGTGAGAACTCGAGATCGGAGTCTCGGCCCGACTCACTTTTCTGACTCGCATGCTTCGGTGTCACTTTCGTTTTCCTGCACGGCTATCTTGTCCATCTCAGACTCGTCAAATCAAACACATCCATCGCACTGAATCCGACATGTCCGTCGTCAACAAGACGGCCCATCCCTTCGAGAAAGGCCGCCTGGAAGCGTTGCTGAGCAGGCGATTCTTCTATGCGCCTGCCTTCGAGATCTATGGCGGTGCGTGTCACCCATGTTGACGATGATCTCGGTTCACAGTGGTCGTAGGTGTCGCCGGACTGTACGACTATGGCCCATCTGGCTCATCGCTGCAGGCCAACATCATCTCGGAATGGCGAAAACACTTCATTGTCGAGGAATCTATGCTCGAGCTCGACACCACCATCATGACTCCCGCGCCCGTCTTTGAGGCGTCTGGTCACGTCGCGCGATTTGCGGATTGGATGGTGAAGGACACGAAGACCGGCGACGTGTTGCGTGCCGATCATCTCGTCAAGAACGTCCTCTCCCAACGCCTAGCCGACGACGAAGAAGTCCGGACTGGTGCCAACAAGCCCGTCGACGCGGCAGCCGCAAAGAAGAAGAAGAAAGACAAGACCCCGCCAAAGGTCGCGTTGGAGCCCGAAGTTGCGAAAGAGTACAACACCATCTTGGCGCAGGTCGGTTGACTTGTCTTCTAAACATTCCCGACCTGATAAATACTCGAACGTTCAGCTGGACAACTTCTCTGGTCCCGAGCTTGGCGAACTTTGCAAGAAGCACAAGATCACCAATCCTGACACTGATAATGAAGTTGGCGAGCCCCAGCAATTCAACCTCATGTTCGCGAGCAGCATCGGGCCTACTGGTCAGCATCCTGGGTATGTCATTTTCCCTCCCGTATCTCATCTCCCTCGTTGAAACACCTCCCTAGTTACCTTCGCCCCGAAACAGCGCAAGGCCACTTCCTGAACTTCTCACGTCTTCTGGACTTCAACAACGGTCGCGTTCCATTCGCCTCAGCTCAGGTCGGCAGGTCCTTCCGAAATGAGATCTCACCTCGCGCGGGTCTCCTACGCGTCCGAGAATTCACTATGGCTGAGATCGAACATTTCGTTGATCCCCTCGACAAGAGCCACAATCGCTTCAAGGATGTCCGAGACGTTTCCTTGGATCTTCTCGATCGTCATGTCCAAGTAGCTGGCAGCGTCGAGACCACCAGAATGACGATTGGCGAGGCGGTCGACAAGGGCGTCGTTGCCAACGAAACACTCGGCTACTTCATGGTCCGCATCTACCAGTATCTCCTCAAAATAGGCATCAACCCAGCGCGTCTGAGGTTCCGCCAACATATGGCCAATGAGATGGCGCACTATGCTACTGACTGCTGGGACGCCGAGATTCACAACTCGTATGGCTGGACGGAATGTGTAGGCTGCGCTGATCGCGCGGCGTACGACTTGACGGTGCACTCCAAGAGGACTGGGCATCCTCTCATTGTGCGTGAGTATCTGAAGGAGCCAATAGTGACGGAGAAAATGGTCGGCGAGCTCAACAAGAAAATTGTTGGCAAGGCTTTCAAGCAAGATGCTGCAATTCTCACGAAGCACATTGAATCTCTTGGTGAGGAGGACCTGTTGAAGTACAAGGAGGAGCTTGCAAAAGGGCAAGTGATCTATCGCATCTGTGTCTTCCGCATAATAATTTTTGCGCTAGGTCCATCAAGGTCGAAGTACCGGAAGGAAAGACCTTTGAACTTACGTCGGAGCATCTTACGATAGATCGCAAAACCCTCAAGCAGACGAGTAAATAATGTTTCTCTCTTTTCGCTATCTTGGTTTGACTTTCTACCAAAGTCCGTGAGTTCACCCCCAACGTCATTGAGCCCTCTTTCGGTCTCGGACGCATTCTATATTGTCTTTTGGAACACAATTTCTGGAGCAGAGAGCAGGATGTTGAGCGTGGTGTATGTATTGCATGCTCTCCGGAAGTGCAGTCGCTGAAGAATCTACAGGTTCTGTCGCTGCCCGCCGTCGTAGCGCCTACCAAGGTCCTCATCGTTCCTCTCAGTGCAAGAGATGAATTTGACCCCCTTGTTGCTGAAATATGTAAGTAGCTTCCCATTGTCTAGTGACCACCATCGATTGATTGTCCCGAATAGCCTCCAAACTACGCAAAGCCGGCATATTCTCCCGCGTGGACGATTCCAATACGTCCATTGGTAAAAGATACGCGCGCAACGATGAGTTGGGCACGCCTTATGGTATCACCATTGACTTCGCCAGTACGTAACATTTTGAGAGCTGGACACTGTTTGCTAACGAAACCTCGAATTCAGCGGTTGGAAAGAGGACTGTGACTCTGCGGTGAGTTTGTTCTCTGATTTGTGCCAACTTTGTCGACTGACACGTTTTCAGTGAACGAGACACCATGGACCAAAGAATCTCATCCATTGAGGAGGTGATCGCAACGGTGACGGATTTATGTGAGGGAACCATTGACTGGCCTCAAGCATGCGAGCGGCTGCCCGCGTACGATGGTGTGCAGGCAATCGATTAGATTTAGGATGTAGGCGAGAGTGGTGAATTTTGTAAAGTTGCCTAGTTGTACAAGCCATCTTTGGGCACCCCAAATACCAGACTAGAGCTACATTCCCCAGGTTTCGCTGAAAGCGTCGGCCCGAACTCCGAACACTTCTCTCTCCCACTGTCATGTTGGCCCACGAAATAATCACGAAGATTCCCGCTCAGTTCGACGCTGCCCTAGAATCAGGCGATCTCCTCTTCTTCCCTTCTACAGTTGATCATCACACCGAGGACGGAATCGAGGTGCGCACCTCACGTCGCGATCCTCATCACGCATCTCTCAACCGGCCTTGCATTCGCGTCAGTACGAGATAAGGCTTTGTCCGGCCCTCCAGAAGAAGTCTGCACAGCCTACCAAGAAACCGACAGAGAAGCCAGCCGACGCTCCGGATCCGTTCAGTCCACCGTATAACCCCAAGCTTTTCGTTGGCTATCTGAGAGGGCCTGATACAGAGGAGGAATATGTCATTCTGGTTCGTTTTGTCCGTTCAAGCAATGCCAGAACGTTCCACAAGCGTATCGATAGATGAACAAATACTCGGTCGTCCGCGATCACTTTCTCGTTGTGACGAAAGGTGCTTGTCCTCATGGCCTCTATGTATCGCTACTAAGCTCTTCTGTATCAAGAATTCCAGTCCCAAACCATGCCACTGACTCCCGATGACCTTGTGAACACCTATGCGCTCATCTCTGCTGCTGACAAGGCCCGTAAAACCATGTTCGCGTTCTATAACTGTGAGAGCATCATCATATGAATACTTCCCAGTGGCTAGGTCTGATTGCTCGTAGGTGGTGACCTCAGCGGTGCTAGCCAAGCACATAAACATCTGCAGATAATAGCCATCGAGGATGATGCGGGACCGCCTATAGAGAAACTGGCAGGCTCAGTTCAGCTAGAAATTCCTGGCAAGTCCACTCCTCCCAACATGACCGCGCGTTCTCTAAAACTTTGAGCAACTATAGACAAACCTTTCACGATCTCCAGCCTACCCTACGCAAACCACGTATACCGCTTTCCCCGCAGATTCTCGTCCCTCCCAGCTGACAAGATCGAGGACGAACTGTCGAAGGCCTTCATGTCTTTACTCGACTTAGCTATATCCACTATTAGACACGACCCAGACTATCCCGCTGGGCGGCCTTCCTTCAACTTCATCCTGACGATGGAACACATGTATGTGGTTCCGCGGAAAGAGGAGACATATGTATTGTCCAAAACTGGTGACAAGTTGAGCGTCAATTCGCTGGGTTTTGCGGGGATGCTTTTGGTCAAGAGTGACGCTGAGATGGCGGCGGTTAAAGCGGAGGGGCTCGGGAAGATACTTCGCGGTGTTGGACTGGAGAGCATACACGATATACAGGTAGAAGGCACCGCGTTAGAAGTACCCAGTATGGAGTAATCGTCGTGAACCGAGAGCTCACTAGTCTGACATATAGAGGCTACATTTGTCGCACTTTGTAGCTCACGTACGACCGCTGTACTTCGTAAAACATATGTGGTCGATGAATGAGAACAAATCAGACTCTGCCTGAGAAGATGGTTGACTGATGACACTTTAGGATGAGGTCACAGAGAAACGGACTTAGCGGACTTGGCTAAGATATTTTCTCTGTTGCTTGCCATCACATCCAGAAGAGAAAGCTCTGCTCAGCACTTCATCTGCAAGTTTGCCCAATCTTGTCGATTTATGGTGTTCACTTACTCTGCTCACAGATTCATGGCAAAGCACGGTCGCAAGCGACAGAAAACATCGAAAGAGGAAGTCGAGTCCAGAGGTCCAAATCCATTATTGGACGACGCCAGCAAAGATGACGAAGAGCGCAGACTCGAAAGTCTATTGTTTGGAACTCCTTATGTTCCTCAAGGCTCCAAGAACGTCATAGAGATAGACGATGATGAAGACGAGGCAGGGAAAGAATTGCAGAACCTTAATGATGCGGATGTGCGCCTACTTTTTGATGTCAACCTGTGCATTCATGTTGAGCATATGTCTAGCTGTTCTTTGTCGACGACGGCGGACTTCCGACTGTTTCTCCTCAAGTGGATGAGGAGGACGAGGAGGACGATTCGGATGATGAAAAAGACGAGAATGAGAGCGACGAGGACGAGGACGACAGTTCGGATGAAGAGGAAAACGAAACCCTTCCAATACAACCCACAAAAGCGCCAGCGTGGACGGACCCATCTGATCCACCGCTCGTATCGCTGGAAAGCAATCAGCTACGAAAACTGCGCGATGCACCTTCTGAGACTGTTCTCTCTGGGCGGGAATACGAATCACGACTCCGGCGACAATTCGAACGTATAAATCCTGCACCGGCATGGGCGCGGAAACGGCGGCGCGAAGAGGACGAGGACGAGGATGGTATTGACCACTTGCTGACATCGACAACCGGTATCTTGTCTCAAAGAAAGGCTCCTACGCTTCCTTCTGGCACTATCGCCATCGAACGGTTACGCGACGCGAACCAGTCAGCGCAGAAATCCAACTCTGGCGATGTGAAATCTATCGCATTCCATCCTAGTGACCGCGTCCCAGTCCTCGCCGTTGGTACTGGTGATCGACGGGTTCGGTTGTACAACGTACGCAGCATCCAGCTACTCGTGAACATTCTTTGTGCTGACTTTTTCTCACCAGATCGACGGCCATACATCTCCCCTCCTACAAACTCTTCACGTCCCCGCACTCCCCCTCACATCAGTATCTTTCCACCCCTCAGGCTCGCATCTTCTTCTCACTGGAACGCGGCCTACCTACTCAATCTTCGACCTACAATCTGGCCAAGTGATCAATCAGACCGGTCTCTGGGGCTCTCGCTTTTCCTCAGCAAACAAAGACAAGCCAGAGAACATGCACCTTACGAGCTTCAGCCCAGGAGGCGGCCTGCTGGCTGTGGCTGGACGAATGGGCAACTTACATCTTGTCGACTGGCAAAGTGGTGGTGGACAGGTTGTTGGCACCATGAAATGTCCTGGTACCGGCGGTGGCGGGGTGAAATCTTTGTGGTGGGCCGATGATAGCACGCTCGCAACACTTACCGCAGACGCCGAGGTCTTCTTGTGGGACGTGGGTCAGAGGAGATGTATCCGGCGATGGAAAGATGAAGGTGGTTTTCGAGGGACCGGAAGGACGATGGCTGGCTCCGCTAATTGGCTTGCTATCGGCTCGAACACAGGTCTGGTGAATGTATATCAATCAGATGCATTCGCCAAGGATCTGGATTCACAACCGAAGACGAAGAAGACCTTGGGAAATTTGACCACCGCGATATCATCCATGACATTCAATCATGACGCACAGCTCATGGCCGTCGCAAGCAAGGATAAGAAGGACGCAATGAAACTGGTAATTGACTTTGGTTGGCTCGATATAACTTTGCTAATCATGTCATACAGATTCATTATCCCTCACTAACGGCCTTTGCGAACTGGCCAACATCAAGTACGCCCGTCGGCCATGTTACGACGATGGGCTTTTCTCCCAAAAGTGATTATCTGGCCATCGGAAACACACGAGGGAGGGTGCTTTTGTATCACCTGAAGGATTACGGGGTGCGGACATTGTGAACATTACTAAGTACAGATCTAGCAAAAGTACGGTACAAAAATTTGGTTTATTGCATTTTTCAAGTTACTGGCCTTGCGTCTTGTCCGGCATTGGACGAGAGGTCGTTGAATATGTGAAAAGTAACGTAACAAACCACATGTATGCCAAGCGTGAAGGACGTACTAAGTGAAACTACAAAAGAGTATGATACACAAGCGTGGCAGCGTGAGCGTGAAGACACTACACAGAACAAAGATGTATGTACCCAGGTGCAAGGATATCAACAGGCATAATTCACGCATTTAGAAAGAACAGAGATGGTAGACTACGAAGATCAAAGCTATAAGGCCGGCGTTGGGGGCATTGAACTGGCTGGGAGCGGCATCCACGAGTGGTGTCGCCTCACCAATGGTGTAGTTGAGGCAATTGAGCAGTGTCGTATCGACATATGATGGTATCGGCGTGTTCGTTGATCCATCGGCCTCAAAATCCGCGCTGTTGTTGTATCCATTGAGCGACAGAGCCACGCTGCTGGCCCTATAATATTGGACAGACGACTCAGGCGGTGGGCTACTTGAGTCCGACGCGTTGTAGGCGATGGGTGCCCCCGACATCTTCGAAGTGTCCAGATCAGAAGAGGAGCAATTGGTCTTGAGATCCGTCAGCAGGGAGGCGACGGTGCTGTTGTCTGCGATCACGTAGAATGTCGTGTTCCCAGAGGTCGAGGGAAGCGCGCCGTAAGTCATGACACCTCCAGGCCGGCTCGAGTTGTTGGGCTCGCCGTACTATGACAATGATGTTCGTGATTAGAGAGTTGCTGAGTTATTGTGGAGAGAATGAAATATTACCTCGTGAGAATGCATGTAGGCACCGCTACCAAGGCCGACGCCGCCAAACGCGAGGGGCCAAAAGAAAAAGGGGAAGTTGCGGCCCGCGACGCCGCGCCCAGTGACACCAGGGTAGCCACTACCATAGACACTGTATAAGGTGGGGCGGTTAGGACGCGATTCGGGACGGTGACGGTTGCGCTTGCCTCGTTCCGTATACTTGGCTCCGAGTACCGCCACCTTGCGTACGGCCAGCGAACAGACTGCCAGATGGTATCGTTACGGCCTTTCCTCCACCGTTACCATATGTTGATGCCTTCTTCGTACTCGACGACGACGTAGATATTGACGAGGTGCGCCTCGAGCCTGAGAGAGTTCGGGTTAGATTACGATATTGGGTCACAGACGAGATGTTTACCAGATCCTGCTGAGCTACCGCCAGAGGAACTTGAACTGGAGCCCGAACTCCCCTTGGATCCACTGGAGCCTGAAGTGCCTCCACCGCCTTTGCCGCCACCACCTTTACGGCGTTCAAGTTGTGATCTTTTTGCTGATCTGTGCGAAAGGAAGGGAACGAACATGTTCCAATTGAAGGCTAGGAGGTCGTGGTCGCGGTATAAGAGGAACGAGCTGAGCACAGCCTTGCGCCCATCAAAATTATTATGAACGCGTCACGCGTCATTGCAGGTATTTGTTATTCGTCAAACCTCCAGCGCTCAGCCTGAGCCTGAGCAGACATCGCACTGACAAACACTTGCATCACCGAGCTATATTTCCAGTTGTAGCCTTGCCAAGTCCTTGAAAGGGACGGTACTGCACCTTACTAAACACGGCCGGTCTTCCGTGGCTTCACTATCGCGAGATAGCAAAGTGCGATGAGAGTCAATATGGATGCCAGAAGTTAGAACGGCAGTGCAGAGTCGAGATTGCGTTCAATACACGTGAAAGCTGTAGTAAAGCCGACACTGAATCGAGGGAGCCCGGAGAAGAACGTGATACGAATCTGAAGATAGCGAATTGCAATACGAAGGACAGCCTCCAGTCCATAGCACAAGGTCTTTGACGTCCATCAAAGAGCGAGGAATGTACATAGAGATGACACCTGTATGTGACCTTGCAGCGCCTTTGCGCCGGACTGCTGGATGCACCTAGATTGTGGTCATCCAGTGCAGTGAGCTGATGTCCAGAGCCCTGATCAGTTTGTCGTCAATAAGCCTGTATGAACGTCCACAGGAGGAGTAGGAGTCCAAGACATGTCGCCGAAAAAGTGGTAGAGCAGACGTCAGAGTATTGTAGATGCGAACCGCAGAGAGAGGGAGAGACGATGGTGGAAGGTAAGACAGTGAGATACAGCTGCGCGCCTGCGGAAGACAGGTAAGCCCTGAGCCAGCGATCGCGTTTGTCCATCAACCACCATCTGCGCGATGCAGGCCACCTTGGATGCCTCAGCGCTGAAGCGTACGCGTCTTTGCACTCTTGCTTGCTCTCAGTCATCATTATCCAGCGTTCACCAAGGCTCTTACCTGCATCGCGCGCTACGGCGACGAGCTGACGCTGCATGCAACCCAACAGACCTTGGCTCTCTCCGCAACCAATTCATCCAAATCGGCATATGCGCGCTTCAAATATGACAAAACCTTCTTCCAGAAATATACAGTGGAGCAGCAGGGAGAAGACGAAGAGGTGACGGGCCAATTGCTCGTCAAGGTGCGTCCGACACCCAGAAACTCTTTTGACGCGTCACCCTAATTCAATCAAGTCACTTTTGTCAATTCTGAGGCACAGAGCAGTCGACAAAACGGTAGAAAAGTGCGATTTGTCGATAATCGAAGGCGGGGGTGACGACGACACGGAACACGACCGATTGGAAAGCAGGCTTGTGGTCGTGCTTCATTGCAAACATGGTACGTCGTATATGTGCTTCAATGTGACCCCCTTCACAAATATCGTCTAGGTGTTGTCAAAACGCATCGCCTGCTTCTATCCACGCCCAACTCTCTTCTGGCCCCCGGCGTGCCTGACACATCCACAGAGTCCTTCCTCACTGTTGGTCCAAGAGCAATCAAGGACATGGTCGAGCACTTTCCACTAGCAAAGGGAAACAAAGCAGATTCTCAGCTCATCTGGAATTTTGGAGAACACGACGTTGAGGTGAAGACCTTGGAATCGTCCATTGATTCGAAGGGTAAGTCAGATTCTGCATTCATGTACCATTGCCGATTAAGACAAAATCCAGGCAAGTCCCAGCTGGCCACCGAATTGACTATCAGCGCTGAGGAGTTCGACGTTTACAACCTGTATGCCGCTCCAACCGTTATTGCCTTCCACTTGGGCGAATTTAACGTGACTAATGTAGCATTTCCGCAATCCTCAGCTAACAGCATTTACAGGCCACTATCGCGTTTACCGACGCGATAGGCGTGACGATGGATCTTCGCTTCACAGACCCGGCCGCTCCACTCTTCATTGATGTGGAATCTGACGACTGTCAGGCACTGTTCGTGATATCAACGAGTCAAGTCCAAAATGCGGGCAACGCTGCGCCACAAGTCATCCTCAGCAACAACAAGAGGAAACGGACTCGCGAAGAAGAAGACGATGGCAGCTCAAGCCAAAATGCTGTCAGGGAGACACCTCGTCCCAAAAAGCCCATGAAGGCTGCCCATCCCACGCCGCAGACTTCGATGAATCCCCGATACGATACCCCACCTCAGGCAAACTCTCGCCAAGAAAGCGCTATACCCCCCTCAATTCATCCGCCATCATTCCGCGACGCGGAGTCAATGCCACCACCTTCGATGCCGCCACCTTCGATGCTGCCACCTTCCGCGCATACAGACCCGCGACAGCGACAGGAGGACGAGCCCATGCTCCCGTCTAGCTCTGCTCCTCGCCTTAACCCTGTTCCGCTCTTCTTTCCTAGCGCATCCCAACAGAGCAATCATCCAGACTTGGATGACATGACTGCGGAAGACTTGGAGATGTTCCTTGATCCCGATGCAGATATTGACGAGGATGAAGCCATGGAGGATACGTTCTCACACCGCGACACTCCTCAAGGCGAGGGCATAATTGACGACTTCGATGATATCAGTCTGGAGCCCACCCAGACGCGGCAGCTAGACGATTCCAAGGTGGGTTTAGCTCCCTTGATTCATATTGAACATTGAACAATCTTCTCATAGACATTCCATCCCTTGTTCGACGACTGACAGACTCAGACAGAGCGGCTGATTATCAAGGCATCTCGAGATCCCTACAATGTCTTTCTATTGATATTGCAATTGCTTCCTACGTACTCATACAATGCACAACTGGAATGTTAACGAATGAAACAAAAGGATAGCAGTCTGTGTATACAAAAATGTCAATTACTGAAAGCAAGAGGTAGATTTCCCTTCTATTCCGAATAAAGTTAGAATATATAATTAATGCATCACCGTGCAAGAGTTCCGAGGCCTAGGTTCGCATACCAGTCCTCAGAGGCATAACGATACCGCGCAAAGCCGCCAAGGCAAAGCGCATGCCATTATTGCAGGCCCAGATAAGAGAAACTATTGATAGAGACATGTTAAGTTATGAAAATTGATGATTGACTGAACACTCACTGATTAAAATAGGAAGCCAGAATAGCATCAGCATTCGGTCCTCTGAGAAACAAAGTCAATCATAGAGCATGAGGAAAGGTACGACAACTTACGTTTCCTGTGAGTTTTCGGTTGGTATGTGTATGCATTGAGTTCTTGTTCAGTAACCGATGTGGCGCTGTAATTGAAACGGCGCGTCCGAGTGAGCTCCACCGAGTTCGACTTCCCTGACGGACCGGCTTCCGACTGTGCGCGAGGAGTGTACTCCGGCGGGGGCTCGATGTCCGACTCCTTCATTGTGACCCCGTTGGCTAGCAGCCATCGTTCCCAGGCAGCACGCAGCTCGAGGCCAGTGAACATGCCCTTCGCTTGGCCTTCAGAGTCGTCAAAATTATTGCCACCACCAAGGAACCCGGGAAGGGCAGGCATCATAGGGACAACGACAGGGAAAACCGGAATCTGAGGTAGAGCGCCCCACGACACGGCAGGCATGCCCTTGATATAGGGAAGCTGTATCTGGGGTAGATGCGGCGAACCGGGTAGCTGAGCCAGTGTCCTCTGTATCAGTTCCGTAAAGGAGGGAGGCTGTTTGCTATCCAAAGCTGCGAATCTCTTGTCGGAGGACGGTGTTGCTGGACGGGACTTCTCGCGACGCGACGACTCCGAAAAACGGGCCCTCCTGCGGTTGAGACCTCGAAGACTTGGTTTACGGACAACAACGGCCTCATCCTCGCAATCGCCCCACTCGGCCTCTTCATCCTCATCTGATGCATCATAATAGCCAGTAGAGGGTGACTGGAGTCCGTCGAATAGACCACGGGAGTCCATCTCCTGAGCAGTTTTGCCAGACGCGTTGACAATCTCCAAATCTGCACCAGAGTTGACTAAGCAACGGACGGCTTCCGCATTACCACTGAGGGCAGCGAAGTGAAGTGGTGTGAAGCCATTGCGGTCACGAGCATCGCAATCCGCACCGTGGCTCAGAAGGAAGCGCACAAGGGATGGGAATCCAAGGAAGCAAGCCAGATGGAGGAGGGTCTGACCACTCGAAGTGGCATGCGACATCGCTTCGGCAGTGGAGGTGGCAGCCGAATTCGACTCGACAGGGGTGTCCATAATAGACAGACAGTCAACGATGAGGCTCTCAAAGTCCTCTGTTTCCCCACCGCGGCGGTACAGCAGCGGCCTGAAGTCACGAGTAGTCTGAGAAGACAACTGCATGGCATTCGGTGCAGCTGCAGAGCCATTCGAGTCCGACTCTCCGGCATTACCCACGATGCGCATCGCGACACTCTTCGCCTCTTCAATTTTGCCTGTCATCTTCAAGCCAACAACTTGGAGTGCAAGTTCCATCCTGACAGATAATCAATAAGCATCTCGGTGAGGGACGGTCAAGTGTGCTTACAATGCCCGATCCGACTCGTCCGAGTACGTGAACAACGGCGGGGGCAAACCATTGTGCTCCTCAACTTTTGGGAAACCATCAATCCAGACGGAGACCACACCAGGAGATGCTCTTGGGGGCAAGACGCAGACTAAAGTATTGTCGCTCCATCTCTGAGTTGAGCTCGAGGCGACATCACCGAAGATGCAGTTCAACGTCATGGCCGGGTGAAAGTTGGCACCGAGGATTGTCACTTCGATGCCTCCATGAGTGGGACCGCAATTGGGCACTAGCCGATGAATGGTAGGCATAGGTGGGGGAACGGGTTGGGAAGTAAGGTTTGTGTCGAAAAATAAGAAAGGTAAAGGATTGGGATGCGAAGACATCATAACGGCTGGAGAGAGTGGGACGGCGTCGGGCGAAGGCGCAGAAAAATCACTATCGGTGGTGACGCCAGTCATCGAAACATCCATGCTATGCTCGCCCGGTGTCATGAGACCATCGGGGGAAGATTCCGACTCGAAGGAAGAGTACTGTAGTGATGGCGGATGCGAAGGTATAGCTGAATCCAAAGCTATGAATGAGGAAGGGGTCGGAGAACGAGTGGAGGGAAGTGTCGCATGTGAAGGCGATGGCGAAGGCTCGCTTGAGGCTGGTGTACCTGGCAACCTGCTTGGCTTCGAGGATGGGTCATACGGCTTGCTACGCTTTTTACCAGCCACACCGGAAAGCGTATCCTTCTTGCGCTTTGACGGAGCCCTGCTGTCCGTTGATGCTTCCCCACGTGTCGCAGCAAATTGTGCCCATTCAAAGTCTCGAGTTGAAAAGTTGGAGGCCGCCAGGTCATTGCTCTTCGTCGTGGAAGTTTTATGGTCGTCGGTGATCATTATTGGACGCGAAGAGCCAGCTCCAACGATGCGGCCGGTGTGGTCCATCATGGTGAAGTGTACATGAAAGCCAACCTTTTCGCGATGATGACGGCAATAGCATGTTATCCTCAGAGGCAAGACTACAGAGCCTGTCGAGAAGTCGACTACTTCGGAGCAGTTGAACTGGATGATGCTGCTGGTGTCCTCGCGCTGAGAGGATTTCGACGACTTTTTGGTCGGGTCGTCACCAGAGTCCGAATCGGAACGCGCCGGACGAACACGAGCTGCGAGTTTCTTGGCCACCCTTTTAGCCTGACGATGTCAAACATCAGGAGGGAAAGGGAACACGAGAGACAGAAAGTACCTCGCGAGCTCGACAGCTAGAGCAGCTAAGGACTGGGTTGTGCGGTGGTGACGCGCATGTAACGCTGACACTTAAGTGCAAGACGTCCAGGGGATCTGGGTCTTGAGAAGCCATCAGTTCGCACATACGAACCCGTGATGTAAAGAAGAGACGCACCTATCTTGCCTTGCTTTCGTGTCCTCCGCTTCGTCGCCGTGCCGGGAGGTAACTTCAGCCATTTCCAGGAGCCAACGCGGTCGTATTTGTAGGGATCCGAGGAAGCGCTCGGATCGGCTAGGTCAACAGTGACGCGGACTTGAGTTTCGACACGGGACTTGGTGCCGCCTTCAGGGATACTCGGGAACAAAATCGGAAGACTATGAACGATGAGCTAAGGATTGAATGCAGCGGTTCTTTCACGTACTTGACGCAAGATTCCCTGGGAGGATGAACAACCTTATGGTTCATTGTGAGAAGGTCCTGTCTTCGAGGAATTGAGGCAGGCGGTGGTATGGGTTTGGTCACGGGCCCAGCACCATTTCCCATGGCGAGAAATGAGGAGTTTGAATGGAACGTGGAGGGCGTTTGTGGTGCGGGAGTGGAAGAGTCGGCCAGCGAGTTGTTGGTGGACGACATCGGCGATAGCAAAGCAAAGGGTGATTCTAGGCTGACCGCAGGCGAGCTGGCGGGCATGTTAGACATTGTAGTGCACGATGCAAAAAGCGTACACGTACTCGTCGTATGCGTGCCGTTCAATTAGGTCATCCAGCTGGAGCATGGCATCGTCTTCGAGTTTCGCGGGATTGAACAGAGATTCTGTGTTCCAAGCAGACTGAAGATAGGCGGATTTGTCGTGTTCTGGTGTGTACCAGGAGGCGATGTCCATGTCCGGCTGCGCAGGATCAAACGAGTCAGACGACTCTGGCGTACGGGGTGACGGTGAACGCGAGCCTGTGGCCGTCGTGGACGACGACGAGGACATGTTGAACGTTGGGAGTAAGGAGGAATGCAAAGCGTCAACAGGGTAACTCGGGTTTCAATTTGTGCAGTTCCCATGCAGGGATATCCCAAAAGGGGGGTCGAGGATTCGGCTGGCCCCCGGACACCCCGTTCTGTCATCACATAACTGAAGCCTTCAATTGTCAATTGATAGCTCTTGAGTTGGTGCGAATTCAATGCGGGCGTCTTTCTCGCCTCTGATGGAATATATGCGAGCCTGCAGTCTATCCAGCCTCTGAGAAACGATAAGACCGGCTGCACTCGGACTTGTTATCTCCCCCGTCGAGATTACGACGCGAATTACTTGGTACGTCAATCCTGACCAGGCTGACCTCTTTCGATGTTAGATTCGTCGAAGCTGGTCTCATATCGATACCAAGAATAGTCCGAGGTCGATAAATGTCAGCCCGAACTGTGACCTGAAGCGGCCTTCCAGGTTGGCGCAATGATCGCGAAACGGTTACTCTTGCCTAGGGTGGACGACGGAACGGTGTGGGTAGGCGACTCCGGTCCCTTCTAATCTTTAAATCATGATGGCATCCTTCACAAGTTGAGTAACGCCAGATCCCTGGTCATCGGCGAATGGGCGATAGAACCGTTTCCGGCGGACTTTTGGGTGGACTCAGGCAACGCCGATGATACGAATCCACTTGTGAAGCATGTAGATAGTCTATCAGTGACACCAGAATAGAAAACACAACCTTTACAATCCGTCCGTCGTTGAAGATTGGACTTGTACGCGCTCGCCAAGACGCCACGAGTCCTGAGTTCAGAATGCCGGCTGATGCCGGTGACTTATTATAAACTTGAGGTCCTGGTTAGGGTTTCTTTCGGGATCCTAGACTTCTCGATGCTCTTCATTTACCTCCATGTCCATTTCTGCTAGACCCGTTGGTTTCCTCCAACGGCGTCGCTGGCGTGGACCGCGTCTGTCCTTGCGCCTCACCTTTATGCCCTCTCCCCATCTACGCCATGGCAGCACCAATACATCACCATCCCTGGAGCAAACTCGGGCTCTCCTGCCCAGAATACTCCCTGAACCTGGAAACCAACTCGGGAATACAACGCCTGAACGGAGATTAGACTTCTGGAACAAAGTACTTTCTGGCTCTTCGCAGCCAAAAGAACTTGTCTTGAATAGTCAGTGTATGATTTCTCAGCTCTATCGTCATTCAATTGACGCATTCGTAGTTCTTCCTGTCGACCATTGGTCACCGTCTCGAGAGCTGGTAACCGCTCTTCTCCGGGACGTCTTCACGTCAGACGCGTCTATCGACGACCAAATTACTGCTAGATGGACACAGACGTCGGACGGAGTGCAGTTGATCATTCGGTACGCAGTCGCGCTTCTGTCATATCAAATAAGGTCCAAACTTCCTTACTTATATGTAGGAAGGACGCGGAGGCTCTCGACGATTCGTCCGGAACGTTTCGATGCTCCTCTTCATTTCTGCAGCAATTTCCTGTACCTGTCCGCATCGGAGAATTTTCCCCCACTCCCAGCTCTCCAGATTCGCACTCATTCCTAAAAGATGCTACAAATCTTCGAGCATACCTAGAGGCCGATATCCCCCTCATCATATGTAACCCTACCACAACATCCCTTGCCGAGGTATTCCAAGCACTCTCAGCTCTTAAAAACCCCAACACAATCGTCCTGATTGCGCATACGTCTACCGTGGAGCAGATGGAAACTCTCCGAGCGCGTTACGCTGACCTGGCGGAAAACCTGACTGTACTATTTGTGGACCCTCATCGTGCACTTACAGCGCTTGATGCTTTGAAGGATAACTCCGAATCTTCTCTCTCCATACAGCGTTACCAGGATGGTTTCATTGAATCCGGCATCGCATCAATATCCCGAGTGATAGAGAATAACATCAGCGCCACAGGGAAAACCAAGTCGGAAGACATTCTGCTATCTCTCAAAACGCAAAGCCAGGAGGGTCGTGTTCATTCGGCGGCCAGCGTTGCACGACAACAGCTGAGGGATGATCAGCTTGAATGTGATCAGACGTATCTACAGGTCAGTACGCTGCGAGACGAAGTAGAACGTCAGAGGCATACATTGCACAATCCCCACGAGGCGTACACATCACACGATGAATTGGCGACTCGCGCTCGGAGGACCATCGCAGCGGACATGGATGCATTAAGTCTTTGGAAAATGCTGACGCGCATTGATGGGATTACCATGCGGGTCTCTAAAGCTGTTGCGAATTCTTTTCTAGACCTTCAGAAACAGGTCAGTCCACATCCTTTCTAGTGTCACTGAGCGATTTTCCTTACTCCGGCCTTGTTCAGCTCATATACGAGGCAGGACGGCTTTCTCACCTCCAGGAAAAATACGCCTCCTCAACGGTTTCACTGATACGACACGTCCCTCATTCGTTTCGTTCCCCCGTCCTCGCAAACGAGGTGGAGCAGATAATGTCCTCGCCACGGTATCCGGTGGGGCCATCTGCCCTTCTGGGCCCGCTCCTGACCAGAAGAGATCAGATAATTGAGTATCCTACCGCACGGCTGCACGTCGCCGCTCAGCGCTCGGTGATTGGGCTCAGTGGATCGGGGATAGCCGGTTTGACACTGGGTTGGGCGGGGTGGGTTCAGTCGATGAGCGGCCAGGCCCTATTCTCGTTCCTGCATGCCGATGCTTCGACGCTCATGGGCGCTGGGGGCCTTGTTGCAGTGCTGGGTCTGAGATGGGCCATCGGATATTGGGAACGCTCGAAGAGGCAGTGGTGGAAGGACTGGCAGCGAATCTACGACGGCCTCGAGCGCGATCTAACAGTATGTTGTTTCCATCTAAGGAAGAGTCATGATTGAACTGAGCGCATATTTAGAAATCTACACAAGACATTGTGGATCACCAGGTCCTGCTTGTCGCTGACAAAAGCTGTTCTACACTGCTCACTGCAATTGAGCAGAGGAGCCAGCAAATTGCAGAGCTATCTGAAGAGGTATCCGCACTTGAACGTTAGCCTCTTGAGGAACACGATACATCTCACAGGGGTTGATATTACAACTGTGCATTCATCTCTATCCGGTGGATGTAACATGGATCTTTGGTATGGTGTTACTCCGATGTGCACTTGTCGTCGATGGTGCCGTTGGTCTTTCGTCGTCACTATCATCTCCAATACCAAAAAGCTCTTCCCTTGAGTCCCATATCTCGGTAGGTCTGGGTGTTTTACCTTTAGAGGTGTAATGTGTTGGAAGGAGTTGTGTCCCTTGGTCTTCATCATCCTCATCAGAGCCTGTTTCGGCAATTGGGAGATACAGTCGGGCAATCTGTTGGAGATAAATCAATCAACACCTGGATCCAAGAAACCCAGTGTACCTCCCGTCTTTGACGGTGATACTTTTCGAGGTGAAAAGCAATGTATAGTCCGACGGATGAACCGAGGAGATTGGCCTGGATGAGCTTAGCGTCGCACACAATAACACTCAGACAATACAATGAAACTGACAAAGATGTCGCCAATCTGAAACTCCTTGTACTGTCGGAATATTAGGAAGTAATTATGACGCGAAACAAAGCGGCGACGAACGGGTAACATGGCTTGAACGAACTCGCTAAGGATCCCGCCACAGAAAAAGCATATTGCGGCCGTGAATATGAGGCCAGAGTGCCGCCAGAACCATATGCGCCTTGCATCTCTGATGTAGCGCGGACAGTTGTGAGCGGA
The DNA here is from genome assembly GCA_019915105.1 of Strobilurus luchuensis. NCBI lineage: Eukaryota > Fungi > Basidiomycota > Agaricomycetes > Agaricales > Physalacriaceae > Strobilurus > Strobilurus luchuensis. The sequence goes on from JAHLMJ010000005.1 coordinate 2,075,352, forward strand.
GCAGAAGTCGAATGGGGTGAAGTCACGCACTCATCCACGTCAAATATGAAGTAGAACACGCCGGTCGCTAAAGAGAAGCACAAGAAGTGTAGAATCTTGTCATTCAACGGCAGAGACCTCGAGAAATTGGTGAATCCCAGCAACGCAAGCGAAATCATGATTATGAAGGTGAACAAGCAGAAGTACTGGCACGGCTTCAGAACATGTCCAGAGCAATGACAGAAAGGCGTACGGGCCGCAGTCGCAGAGGCAGGTCGTATTTCGGAATGGGGAAGCGGTGGGATTTCATGATACTCTTGAGCATTTTGGTGAGCCATTTCGAGGATGAGCCAGCCATCGTGGAAGCCGGGTGCAAGGTTACGCTGCTGTGCCGTGTGCGTCCCAGCTAGTCTCGTTATACCATCCGTTTAGCGGACCCTACCCTAAAAGGGAACCCTTCCGTAAACGTCTGGGAGCCAATGCGGCAAATAACCGTGATGCTGTCTTCGGGATTTTCCGGAGTCACCATCACTTTACTCGCAAGTCTCGAGGGTGTTGCGCTCACGATGTTGCTTGACTTTGCATGGAGAGTAGCCTTGAAGTGTACTGTCAGATTGATATCATGAGCTTTCATAGTAGGAGAAGAATAAAATCGAGTACAATTGAGCTGTCTCATTTGGCAGAGCATCACTGTCATTCCCCTTTGGGCGTTGAGCTTGGTAACATCACGGATGCTCAGCGAGAGCCTCCCAAGGTCTCCAACTATGTATTTTTCATAGAATTCAAGATCCATACAGCTCATAGTAGGGTATAATGGCTAATCATCACACTAAGTATGAGGAATATACCTTCTACGTATCTCACAGCGTTGGCTAGAAGTGACTGTGACCCCGGGAAAATCCCGAAGACAGCATCACGGTTATTTGCCGCATTGGCTCCCAGACGTTTACGGAAGGGTTCCCTTTTAGGGTAGGGTCCGCTAAACGGATGGTATAACGAGACTACGTCCCAGCCACTCAACAGACGTCAACAAATGCTTTCTACGTCCACCACATCGACGTCGACATTTCTCCTGCAAAAATACTCACGCTCTTACCCCAATAATGGCGCGGAATGGCAGCATTACACGAATCCGACTATTCAGCTGAGCGTCGATGCAAAAAACGCGTCGAATGGAGAGCTGGAATCGGTGAGGCTACGCATCATCTGGACTATGGACAATGGCGACGGCATGAATATGACTCAAGTATCATTCGTACGTTGAATGACTTCCTGTCTCTCTATTCCCTTCTTGCCTTCTTGAACGTTATAACAGGAAGACCTGGAGCTACTATCGTTCGCATCACTCCCTCTGCACAAGCCCCAGAAGCCCAATCAAGGCTTGCCTCTGAAGGCCGTTTATCGGGACACAGTTGTAGGAATTCGATACCTCCATCCTCGCGAGTTTACGGCGAGTCCAGTCAGTCTATGGAGACGTTCCTGACGGTAGCTCTGGGCTAATCACGAATAGATCTATCGGCGCTTCCAGATGACTTTCACCTCTGCGGTCGCGGCGAGCCAATTCATCACTGCTGTCCAGAACGTCTGCCCCTGCAAGCTCAATGGAACCGCTCCTGATCCGACGCCTCCGCCTTCTCTGTCAACGCAACAAAGCTTTGCCATTCATACAGAACAGCAACAACGCCTGCAGTCAATGCCATCTATGATACCCGAAACGCAATTGTCTTCATATCCTCGACCTATGCCTGCTAGATTCCCTGCCGTCAATGCGCCTCCCAATCATTGGGACACCCTAATGAGGAGTCAAAGCATTCGGACCACATCCCCTGCTCTCCCTCTCCATGATCAATCATCAAGTCAAGATATCAGCCAACGACACGTATTTTCTTCGTCCCCAGCTCTTGCCAGTCAAAGTTCTGTCTTCTTCGATCCCAGCCAGCCCTCTTTCCGTGCTCCAGAACTTCCCGCAGGTCTTGTGATGCCATTTCCTTCTGGAGTCAGGCACCCTCAGGTTGTTCCCTCTCATACCCCAGAACTTGCTCCCGCCTCGCAACTTCCTCCGGACGGCCCTCTACGCCCAGCTTTTCTTGCGCCAGAACTTCCTGCAGCCTCTGTACCGCCTTCCAGTAACAAAGTGCCTCTAAAAGACTTGACGATGCCCGAAATGTACAAACTTTCGCCGGCAGAACTTCAATCCTACGCCGAAGATATCGTTCAAGAAGAGGGTTTCTCCAAGCTTGTCAGTCATCCATACGCGCTACCAGGGGTCGTTCACTAAAAGCATCTACCAGCTGATCGCGCTTTCAACATCAGTGATCATGAAGAAGAGGGTGGCTCAACTGAGCTGATCCACGCCACACCACTGATTGTATCTCCAAGCTATCCGTTTCATCGTCGACTCTTGCTTGATAGATGGACCAGAAACGCGAGTCCCAGATTGATACCTACCGCTACCCGTGGCACTAACCCGAAATATACTTGATATGCTTTACCTCGGTGATGGCCATTGCGCTCTGAAAACCCAGGTGGCAAGGGGAATGTTTGTGAGTGTTCAGGGTACCTGAATGTCCTTGTATTTCCTCGAAGGGTGTTCTGCGCCGGGGTCTAGTCAACCTCAAGAGTTCATCAGAGGCGCATGGTCCTTGCGGTCTTTCTACCTCGCGTCGGTCCACACAGGGCAAAGTTTGCGCCCGGACTCATGATGGAGCCGGTTTGCTCTGGCCGTTTGTTAGAACTGGGGCGACTGCCGCACCCGTTGTGAAAGGATGAATGCGCTCCATCGACACTGCGTAAGGAAGGTGCAGCCTGGACCTGATGTATCGGGATTTCCTGAACTTGAATCCCTGTTCATCTTCTGATTTGTTTCCAACTCTGAGGAATGGCAGAAGCAATGGACGACCATCGGGTCGTCGTAGCTGTGGCAGCTGCTTCACACTATGAGCATCAATACTTCGAGCTCTCAAAGCGCCTCGCCTGCCTACCAGATGCTGGGCTTTTGGAGTAAAATTACGCAGAGGGAGCTGGACGTCTTGTCTTGCTTGTCCCATCCCGATGCAATTCTACAAACACGCAGCGCAGTCTAGAAAGTCTGCGCTCAATCAAAGTAGTCCTCTGAGACCGTCAGAAGGTGCTTCGTAAAGAGTATGGCTGGCCATCGGCCATCCGAGTCTTTTAAGGTTCTTACCACACGAAGTTCTCCCCTCTTGTTACTCTATACTTCGGAAGATGCTGCATAGCGGAGAAGAGCTCATAGGAGGCGAGCCTAAAGATACTATATATGTACACGCACAATCAGATCAAGCAGCGGTGATCAAGTACGCCACAGTATCGTGAGCCGCGACACTGACAGAGAAATTCGCGGTCCTGGCGTAAGTGCCAGACAAATCACTCTGCGCCCACATGTCGTGGATCTTCCAATTACTCGAAGACCCCAATCCAGGAATATTGGACAATGTGACGGTCTTTGTCGCTGTGCTTCCAGACGTGTTGATGACGAAGAAATGGATGCCCTTTGACGATGCGCCAGCGTAATATTCGGGCGGCGATGTCGTTGGGGCTGAACTGTATGGCGTGAATGGCGCGGCGGGCGTGCCGATGGTCGCGTCTTGGTGGAAGGCAAGTAATTCGGCATTCGTGAGGATCGCGATTTGTGTAGAGTTGAGAAGGGAGAGCTAGGTATCGATGTGATGAGACATTGGCTATCGTGCTGAAAGAGTACATACATCTGTGCCAATCAGAATGGGGCTCTTCAGGAAAACCCATGCAGCGAAGTGTGTGCGCTGTTCTTGGATGGTGAGATTACCATTACCTGGCGAACGACGGTCAGACCGCAATCAGAGGTAGGGGAAATGATTGATGCCAACCGATTTCCATCATATCCATGTCATTATGCGCATAGAAATTGATAGCGGACAGGTATGCGACATTAGTGGTTATGATGGATGTAATATAGGACCATGTCGCGCTGAGTTTGGTGTTAGTATAAAGTTGAGAAGACAATGGAAGCCAGAAGGTGCCAACCTTGAGTCACCGGACATCCTCCACGAATGTCCCACCCGCGCTCCCCAAGTCCAGACCTGGTAATTTCCCCAGAGGCACAAGTTGTATTGAATGGGTCGTGACTGTTTTGCCAAAGCACCGCTGAAAAGAGTCAAACCTGGCTGATAGGGAATGAACTGTAGACTGACCCCATCTGTCGATATCGTACGGCCGAATTGGAGTTGCTGGGCATCATTAAAGCCCAGGACTACGTATGCTTACTTCGAAACATCACTCACTACCAATCATTATTTTGAGGGGTCCCTGTGTCACTCCAATTGCTGGGAATGTTGCAGTTATCTAACACGAGAATCAGCTGGGCTCGTCGGACAGGAGGGAAGCGAATGACCGTATTTCAGATAATCTATCCCCCAAGCTGCGAAGGTTGATGCGTCGAGAGTTTCTGTACCAAGCGAGCCTGGAAAGCCGGAACAGGTTTGAGTCCCCGCGTCACTTCGGATTCCATGAGCATAAGACTAGGCCTAGCAGAACCGAAGATTCTCCTACCCGTATATCCCAATCTTGAGACCGAGGGCATGAACTTGTGTCGCAACGCTACTGATGCCGTTTGGGAATTTGCTGGGATCAGGAACGATAGTTCCCGTGCTTGAGTTACGGGAGGTCAGAGACCAGCAGTCCTGTAAGCCAAAGAATTGGTCAAGGTAGCTTTCATTTAGTCAGAATCTGCATACGTCGATGTTGATGTATTGGTAGCCCGCGGTCTTCAAGCCTAGAGACACGAACGCGTTGGCCGCCGCCAAGACCTTGGCCTCATTGATGGCTGGGGAGGAGATCAGACGAGACCTCAAAGACGAACTGATCGCTATGCACCGCAGCCGTACGCGTTCCAAGTGTTCCAGCTTGTATTTCATTATTAGATTTGTCGATGCATAGGAACATCGCTAAGCAAGCTCACCCCAGAGCAGGAGTCTTACCGGTGTCAGACGAAGGAGGATTAGTCGGCGCGGTGCCAGCAATGCCGGTGACTGTAGCAGTAGCAGACGTCGTAGTAGTAGACTTGCTGGTGGTCGTTGTAGAGCCAGTAGTAGCAGAGCTAGTGGTTGTAGACGCTCCTGAGGTGCTTGCCTGTAGGCACTGATAATAGTAATCATTCAGATAAGTGCAGACCCAGCTGTCACACGCGTTCTCAACCTGAAGAGTTTTCATAGTATAGGCAGGATGAGCTTACCCTGCCGTACATGTAGTACTTCCAGTCCAACCGATACCGCCGCATTGACCGTAAGGGCTAGACTGAGCAGAGACATAGCCGCACAAGACAGCAACCAAAGATAGATAGCACCAGAGCATAGAAGCGGGACGCCAATTGTGGGCCGTAGCAGGCCGTTTTGAGGTGGGCAAAACATCGGAATGTGTAGGCACGCAAGGCAAGTGGCGAACACAGTTAAAGGACCATTATCGGTGCAGCTTCCGCGTACCTCAGTCATAAGGGCGTTCAGCAGACAGCTGACCGTCACATGCAACACGGATTCACGGTTAGATGTTGAACGCGCCGGTATCAGGTTAGCCTGGAAGTGCCTGAGAGTTGGGCTTCATGCCAAGTGAATTGATTACTCCGTATAGCGAATCAGAGGTTAGATTACTCGGATCAGTCAATAGGCCACAACAACGCGTCTTTCTGTCCGACCATGATTGGCCCCCGCGCTATGGACTCACGCCCCAATCTCGCTGCCCTCGACCGCAGAAAGTCAACGAAGCACCTTATATCTCGCTACGAATCTATGGCTTCTCAACCAGCAGCACCCCCAAGATCGCAACCCAATTTCAACACAGCAGAACTTTCGCCTCCTCCCGCCCTTCCTTACTTCACATCCAAGAAAGACAAATCCTCTGTCCGGCAATCGTTCAGGAATCTTATGGGGATATTCAAGAAAGGCGATTCGAAATTCAAGCTCAACCAAGTATTCTCTGGGAAACGAGCACCATCGTCCTACGGCGAGAACTCTTTGCGCTCGCGCACCACCGCTTCGGCAGCGCAAGTCGGTATGAGTGGGACCGTTCTCTACATGGCGAGGGTCTCCGACGGTGTCTCTATGAACTCTATTCTTCCTGTCTGGACGACCTCTACTGCGTCTTTGGCCATGCCTCATCTCGTTATTTCTTCTGTCTCGATTAATGGACACCCAAATACCCAAATGATATCTCTGCAAGATGTATCTGACGTTCGCTCTCTCACTTCGCACGAATTCGACTCCGAGGAATTAGCACTCTTGCCCAAGGACTATGAGCTAGAAGACCTGAGGTTTTTTGAAATTCTGATGGACGGTAAACCAAGAGAGCGATTCGCCGTAACGTCGCTACATGAACGTGCAGATTGGGTCAGCTCGATATGGTTCGTCGGGAATGTCAGATTCTAGTTGCTCTTGCACTTGCTGACCACTGGTAGGGACGCCGTTCTGTCTTGCCGAGGCACGAGAAAAGGGTCACTGCAAGTCCTTGAACAAGAACAACGACCAGAAACACCAACATCCCAAATCAGCAATCGCTCCCTTCCTACCATTCCCTCCGATGTTCACGACGGTCTGCCAACTCCTTGGGACGCCAGTGCGATTGCCATGGATGAAGTTCTTCCAACTCCTGTACCCCAGCCCGCCCAGCCTTTCGATGCAGAACCTAGCTCTACCACGATTCGAGAAACTTATCTGCAGACGCGTTCCCTGCTTAATCCGCATAAACCCTTGCCGGTTCTCTCTACGAGTCCGACGCCAAAAGATACTAGTACTTGGTCGGCGACTGGATCGATTGTGGACGCTTACGGCGACGCGTTAGTCGACCCGGAAAGACATGGGAGGAACGATGAACCGTTTTCGAAGGAATTGGCGAATCTGCAGGCTAGCTTGAAAGACCTGGAACAAGGGATTACCTCTGCCATGACAAAGATGGATCGAGGTATCGTTTCCGTCAACTCGCGAATGGATCGTACCGAGGTTCTCCTGGAGGAAGTCTCCCAGACCGTGTCCAGTCTCGCAAAGATGCCGCCGCAGATTCAGACGACCCTTGAGGCTACACAACCCGCTTTGGATCCATCTCACATCGATCACATTGCGAACTCTGTGCAAACGTTGCAGATTCTTTCCCGAGAGCTACGGGACATCATGGAAGGCTTGGAAGAGAAAAGGGAAGCACGCCCGGTTTCGGGAGATCAGTCACCTCTTGCAACTGGACAAAGGGCATCGGCTCCTGCGCCTGTCCAACCACAGCTTGATCTAGGACATTTGATGGCAAAACTGGACACAGTTGAGGGGCAGGTTGCAAACAATGATACTGGGGTGCGCACTCATTGACAGTGTCAACCCTTTCTTATAGAGTCCCAGATGCAGGAGATCATGGCGATGTTGAGAGACGAGATCGAGCAACGCGGTCTGCAAAGTCAACAACAGACCGACAGTGTCCGATATCTGAACGAACTAAACTCGGTCTGTATTGGGAGTCGACTTCTCGCCATACATGCATTGACCATCTGTCCGACAGTGGCTGGAATCGTTCGTCAATAGTGGCGCATCGCAAATTCAGGTCATGCACGGCTCCGTTGAGCAGATACGCAATATACTAGGGTGCGATCCTCCAGAGGGCGCCTCCATCGTTGCATTGCTTTCAGATGTCAAGAATAGCCTCGATGCCTTGAGGGCATCGAATGGCGACAATGCGAATGCAAGCAGGACGTTGTGTGGGTGTGATTTGTTTTGCTGTGAAGCCGTGTGTTGTTGACGCCTTGATAGCGCCCGAATATATGACAGAATTGTTGACACGACAATACCAGAGTCAAGAAGCTCTCTTCAAAGGATTAACGGCGGGTAAGTGTTTTGAGGGACCTTGTCAAGAAATTTCCGCTGACAGCGTCCAGAGCTCATCAGCGAGATTAGAGGGGAGAGGATTCGCTTTGTGGATGCCATGAAGGAGGCGACGGAAATCAACGTACAATGTGAGTGGAACCTGTAGACATCTGTGTTGTGATGCTGAGCCCATTCGATCGCCCAGCTCATGTGGAAGAGTTCAAAAGGGAACTGAAGCGGGAGGTTCATGGCATGACCAAGGAAGTGGGACGTCTATACAAAGAGCGGCAGACGATGGAAAATCAGATCGCAGAGCTTTTCGCATTCTATTCCAAGCAGAAGCAAGGGATCATCGTGAGTTCTTGTGAAATTTGCAAGTCATATATCTGACTCCGAGAATTACAGCCTTTCGCGACGGCTGCACTGCCGTATCAAGGGCAGCAACAGCAGCAGATGCTTCCCAATATGCAACAGCGCGGTAACGACGGTCGAGCTCTTCCAAGTCCTCAGTCCAGACGGCCAGGCTATTGAGACGAGGTATTGATGTCAATGCCATGCTTACCACGTTCATATATTACGCTGTCTGTCGTGCGATGAGGAATAAGGATCTATGTTGATGCCGTGGTGGTTATCCAGAGTGATTTACTTGGAAAGAGCGTATTGCAGTGCTTGGTACACCTCGGTTTCAATTTCTGCTTCCATTTTGTCTTCTTCCGAGCCGTTACCCGCTAGCACTTTCTCCGCCTCCGCAAGGTTGGCGCGGATAGTCTGTGTAGAGCTAAGCAAAGGCTACCGGAGTCAATGAGATGAAGGCGTACCTCTGGCGCAAAGTCCTCCAAGGGTGCAGCCTCAATGGCGTTGATTGTCAGCTTGTTGTTCGGGTGCACGGTCGCAAATCCGCCAGAAACTGCCAATAATGAGGCTTTGTTTCTACAAAAGGCGTGATTACGCACCAAACCACTTCTTGGGGGCTTCTCCGCTGGCCTCAATGACCTCGACGACTCCGGGGCGTAAAGGTTCGATTGAAGGAACGTGGTCGGCGAGGATACCCATGTCACCGGTGGCGGCAGAGATGTTGACCTGGACAACGTCCGCGGACGTGAAAATCGCCTGGCTGGAGGTTGGCGGACGGACGGCGACGACGGAAGGAAAATACCTGGTGGGGCAGGACCAGCGAGAGTTTCAGCTTTTCTGCGGCAACAGCATATCCACGCCTGGACCCAGAAAACGATGAGGGGGCGCGTCGAGCGACAGAGGCAAGGAAACGCAGAGACGCCATGATGACCGACTTTAGAGAGCTCGGTTGAATACGGGGCTTGGCCTTTTCGGTAATAGCCGCCGCTTGCCGATACCGGCAAGCCAGCAACCAGCTGTGAGTCTGACCTGAGTCTGACCTGCGTGAAATTCACCAGAACTGAGGAACACTGTTACACAGACAAGTATTGTACATGATCTATAGTTTAGTCGAATTAAGATTATTCTTCTTTGTTATAGCCCGATATCACCCTTGTCTTTCTCAGTACCCATATAATCTCCAGGCAAAAGGTCTGGCGCCCTCCGCACACCTCTCTCGCTGAACAAGCGTCAGAGGAGACACTAACAGATGTGTAATCTATACTTACATTTCATCCACGGCTTTCAGAAGGTCGTAGTTGATCTCAGCATTGACCACCGAGTCACGAGCGTATGCTGGATGAGAGCGAACATAATTTCTTATCCAGGTGGCGGGAGTCAACAGAGACCCTGCGAGAGAGTCAGCAAGCCGAATCGTCTCGAAATTGCACTTGTATACCGTCAGAACGCTTCCTGATCAGGTCGAGGTATTTGTTGATTTTGACCAACGCGTCCGGCTCGACATCTAGGGTATTTAGATACTCGTTTATCAAGCCCAGCATCCCGGGGAACAGCTCTCCCTAGAGATTGTCAGTGACGGTCTGGTCAAGCTCGTAAAAACATTTACATCACCGTTCATTATCTCGTTCATCGTCATCTCAGCGTATTCCCTATCCACAGGTTCGGTGAAAACAGCGTTTTCCGGTGCCGGTGCTGTCGGGAAGCAGTTTCGCAATTTCTTTTCCCTACGAGGTGCATCTCCTTCAGCTGAGCAACAGGACGACGCCACACTCGATGCTCGGCTTGACCCTTCCCTGAAAACATTCTTTCGGAAGAAGAACTTCTGAGAATTGGACGCGTCTCTGAGCTGGGCTCTCGACATGTTCTCGTCGACCTGGCCAAGAATGTGAGCCCCACAAACTTGTCAAAGTTGAGTCTTACTTTGGAAATAGGTAGATAGAAGTTCAGGTTGAAGCTGAGAATGGCCCGCGACAAAAGAACCACGAATGCAGCATAGGCGGCATTCTCAAAGTCTGTCATCTGCACCTCCATACTTCGGAATTCCACACGCCACCCTATCGGAGAATTTGGTGGAGGAGGCTTGAATCGTAGAGTTTGCCAGTTGGTGGATTGTATGTTCTGCATGATGCTCATGAGTAAAACGCCCGATAATAATCCGTCCAAGGCACTGACCTCAAAGTGGTCGCTGCTGACAGAGTCGTCCTGATCAATGGTCTCCGAAAACACTACCAGCGGGTCACGGATGAATAAATGGGAGATATGCTTCGAGAGAAGATCGTCAATCCCTATGCCGAATGAGAAGACTGTTCGCATCAATGGTGTTGTAACTGACCATTCTCCTTGAGGCGGTCGAATATTTCCTGGTCGTATGGAACGTAAGTGTCGTTATATTCAGGCCGATTCGCCCAATCATTGGCGATGTACAGATCAACGCTATCATAGCGAGATTTGGGGATCCTGTAGCGATCGTTCTTTAATGGCTATACATGCGTTAGATCGAAGTGAGAGAGTTAAACTCATACTCAGACCTTCAAGCCCCGTTCCTCCTCCGTACGGTCGTCCACGCTGCCAGCAATAACGTTCCATCGACAGTCCACATCAGCAAGGTATCCACGCCATATAGGACTGGCAGCGGTCAGCGCCAACTACCTCCACGATCAGGGAAAATTCAATTCATTCTCTGGAAACCACTGCGTACCAATATGGGTCCAAGAGGTATGAGCGCGTCGTACATGCGTCTTGCTTCATTGACGTTGCACGCTTGAAACGTCAATTGAAGGCAGGAACAACCCATTCCAAAACCCATCGCGTCGAGGTAGATGTGATCTGGAAGTGCAGCTCCATTCTTCGCTTCTGGATCGTGGTTTCAGACAAGACGCGTTCACGGACATGAGAAGACATACCGCTGTCTTCTGCGTAGATGGTCCGGTCCCAGGGGATGGTGGGGTCAATGAAGGGTTTGGGAGTCAATTCATCGACGAATATTGGAAGGTTGATTGCCACTTTAGAGCCTCTCCGCGTACGGATGTTTGCCGTGAGGGTGCTGTATATATGAAATGAGAGGCAGCATGGTGCTGGAACAAGTTTACTCACGGGAAACGAACGTGAGGATTGGTGATTTCCTCAGGAAGGAACAGACTGTGACTCGAGACCGCGCCGTTGGGATCAAAGTAGGGTTCGGTGAATTGACCTGGCACGCCAAGGCGGGGATAGGATGTGAATGTGAGAGGTATTTCGTTCTGCTTCAGATGTTGACGGGCAAGACAGCGTCTGAGATGAGTCGGCCTCTCATATGGCGTCGGAATGCTACTGCACGCACCGGTACCGCATATTACTCTCTACAGAGATGAGATCTGATATAGAGCCAGTGTAAGGAGATCCGGGAGTGGATTCCAGCATGAACCTGCCATATTCCGGATGAAATGTAGGTACAGGAACTCTACACGAGAATTGAGCGAGACCATCGATTCAAATCAATCATCACTGACTTTTCGTGGCAGTCCGAGCTTATGTCTTCGACTATCGATCCCAATTTTTGTAGAATTTCCGTTTGGCGAAGAGAAAGTTTCGCGTTCTTCTGGTCATTGTCGAAGGAGATCACCATATACTCAATCTAGTAATCCGCTTTAGATAGAAAAGAATGGAACGATGCGAGCGAGACCGACCTCATCCCCCCAGAGCAATTCATCACCGTGACGGTCCTTGAGCCGGTTCCATATGTGCAGAAACTGTGTGATTCCGTGGTATCGAACGTGATCGGCGTACTTTTTCGCCTCTTCCCATGGCAGTGGTGTACCGAGAAACAAGAGGCCCATCAGTAGCTGTTCAGAGGAATAGGGAGAGTCTCAAGATAGAGCCCTCTTCAAGGCGCCAAATTAGATAGGCGAGGACAATGTGGTTGCCGGCCAAGCGCTTTGTCAGATCGGCGAACGATTGCGCGATATTTGTAAGGTGCTGACAGAGATTTCTACTTCCGTCGATAACGACTTCGTACCTCGAGCCGATGAACAAGTTGATGCAATGCAGGTCAATCGTGTGGGTATGCATCCGAGTACGTTCTACGGTTACGCTACACACCTCACTCACCAAAGAGATCCGGTTCATTAGACTAGGATTGAAACTACGTCATGCAGGAGAATGCGTTGACCGCCCTATCAGCGGCTCAATTATCCGTTGGCACCGTTCGTAGCCCATTTCAAGCACATCTTTAGAGCGAGCAGTACATGTCGGAGAGAGCGGGTCCAGGCTTCCTCTTGATTGAATTGCAACTTGACCGAGACATCGCCTATGCGATCCTTAGCTACTCTGATAACGATTACAGTCAGCGCCGGATAGTATAAATGTTTGCCCGTGGCTTACTGATGCGGAAACTCTACAGTTGGGTCCTGCGACTTGATGTAGTCCATGAGCTGCTTTAGACACTCTATGAAAGCCACCATGGCAATATCGAATCGTCGATTGTGCAGCAGTCTGCCAAAGTGCATGTCGCCCGAACCATATAACTCGTATTGTGACTTGTCGCCAGAGGTCTTCTCTATTCTCGAAAAGGAACCCATTGGTACCAGGCGGTAACTAGCGCTCATCAGTCAGTAGATGAGAAGACTAGAGTGCTAAGGAAAGCGACATACTTCTCGAAGGTGTAATCTAGTTTGCGAGCGATGGTGTACATCAACAGCAGGGTTTGACCCCAGGCAGCGTTGATTTCCGCCCACTCCACCTGCGATAGCTTCAGCAGAGTTCTGATGTCAGAACGTTAGCACTCACAGGTACACCTGGCACTCTTCCAAGACGTAGGCCATTGATGGTACCAAAAACCCCATCGTGACCGATACAGAATGCATCATTATAGACGTTGGTGCGCTCTAGCTTCTCAAGTGTAGCCGAATCCGTCGCATAAGCCGCGCGGAGAGTAGCGAGCTGAATCGACTGTTGATCCAAGGCTAGAAGTTGCTCGTTGTGGGCGCGCCAGAAGCTACAAGAATTAGGCGACCCGCTGACCACAAGTGTGAAGAGCTCACTCGTTCTCCTCCTGCTCCAGGGCTTTCTCCTCAAGCCCCAGCACATGCAGTTCATGATCTAATTGTTCACGCTCGCGTTCTGCCTCCAATAGCTGCTCGACTGCCAATCGCTCCTCAACTTTGAGCTTCTCGATCTTCTTCTCTGCCTCCTCCTTGGCCATGACGCTTTGACTATCCCGTTCACGTTCCTTCCGTAGCTCCTTATCAAATGCGATATACCCATCCCGCTCTTTCTTGGCTTCGTCGAGTTGACGTTGAAGATGCGTTAGCAGAATTTGGGTACATTCCGCACATAGAGGATGATCGATCTCCGACCGAGAAGATAATGTATTGAATAGCCGTGCAGTGGACCGAAGATGATGAGATAAAGGAGATGGGTTGGGATGGTCGACAACCGTAGGTTCTGGCGCGGGAGATTCGGACTGTTTCCGATTCCGTGTCATTAGACCTCTCTTCGGCTGTTGCGTGGAAGGTGTCTGCGTTGGAATGTTCCGAATCATACTGTCCTGGAGAAGAACAAAGGACTCGTGTGGCGCCATAGGCTGCTTGCCTTGGGCACGCGGTGAGAGCGTCGACGACGCGGTACTTGTTTTAGATCGCATCCAGGCGGACTTGACGGTCGAATCTGCAGGTAGAAGCTCCAGTTTTTCGGTCTCCGAGGCGTTTCTGGCATGAGAAGAGGACTGTATTGGCGGAGGCGCAGACGATACAACCATATCGTATGCTGAGGGAGCCAGATCCACCAGAGAAGCGTCCAACTGGAGCATTAATGCTCAGCGCTGTCAGTGAAGACCTTGATGTCAAACGCACCTGCAGCGGCTCCTTGCATTGCTGGCATATTAGGCCACCAGAACTCATGGCGACGCGTACTTGCCCTCTGCCGCTGATGGTTTACACGTTTCGGCGTTGTGGAACGAGTACAAGGCGAGGCCGGGTGTATGGCATTTGCCGACGGAATTTAGCGCAGGCAGGCCGGATATGACGTCGCTCACTCTGCTTTGCTTTCAAACGTCAACGTTACCCAGACGTTACCCGTACAGTCGACCGATACGGGGCTGATTCAGACTAAAGCTGACTGTGATTACTGGCCGAATGGGTGTCTCTGTCTTCTCTCTGTGTCTGGACCACTGTCCAACGCTGTCCCTGGTGCAAAACAATGTTCGGCGTCTTGAGATGCTGCCTACATCAAGCAACTGTTCATTTACGATTACCCCGGCATCTAGTAGCAAATCCTTGAAACGCCCTAGCCGCATCGACTGTCGGGTTCAGTGTCAGTCACCCAGGGTTGCTTCTTTCATTAACGTACGTGCGGGATCCTCTTTTACTCCGTCTGGCAGACTTTGCGTTCGGACCCTTATAAATATGCGGTCAGTTGACTGAATCGGTCAACGCTGTGGGGAAGACTCAAAAACCCCAATACTCTCCGCTCTTACTCTCCAGTGCCTAACCAACAAAACACCCAATTTCAACTCCAGCAAGTACTCCATTCTCCAATTTCTCACGGACGCGTCAATTAACTCTGTTCTGTTTAGAGAATGCGTAGCCAGATGTTCGCCTTCATCATTGGTATCGACAGATACAAGTCTGGCTCTATCTGGGACCTTAACTCTTGTGTTTCCGACGCAAAGAGGATGAGTCGATGGTTGACCAACGACCTTGGCATTCCCAAATCACACGTCCGTGTGCTCCTCGACGAGGAAGCCACCCTCCAGAACATACAGACAGCCTTTTTGGAGCATCTGGTGCACAACAAGGCCATCCAGAAGGGCGATGCGATTCTCGTCTACTTCGCAGGACATGGTAGCCTCGTCAAAACACCTCCCGGCTGGTATAATGACACAGAGGTTCATGGGCATGACGCCCAGGTGTTGTGTCCGTATGACCATGATACTAAAACGTCTCGTGGAAGGGTTGCAGGCCTGTCAGACCGTTCGTTGATGGCTCTTTTGCGAGAGCTATACCGCGTCAAGGGTGACAACATAACTCTCATCATCGATGCTTCGTTTTCTCCTTCGTCCAATAAACGCGACCGTCGCAATATTCGCTGGACTGCCACGCGGAAAGCTACTCCAGACGACCTCGGAGCTTGCCTGTGGAAACGTGCCGGCACATTTGAATCCTCCTCTCACGAACCTGCGGGTTTCTTCAATACGCTGATAACGACACATCTACTTGTCGCCGCTTGCGGCGAGAACGAGACCGCCGCAGAGGGTAAAGATGGTGGAAGGTTCACGTCGGCACTCCTGTTTGCTCTCAAAACTATGCCATTGCCCAGGATCTCTTACGACCAACTTCTCGAAAACATCGCCTACAAAGTTGGCGACGATCAGCATCCAGAGTGTCTTGGGGACGCCTCTCGTCTCGTCTTTGACTCTGCTCCCTTCGTCCCCAACTCCGCCTTTCATCCGGTCAGCATCTACGACGAAATGCGCTTTCGTGTGGAAGCCGGATCTCAACATGGCCTTGAGAAGGGTCGCGCTCTCTCTATTCATTCCCATAATTACGCAAGCCAGAAAAATCCTCCCATCGGCAGCTTCGTCATTAGAGAGGTCCACCCCACCTTCTCTTTCGTGCATCGCAAATCTTCCAGCTCGGACCAGCCTCTTCCTCCTGATTGCTGGGTTTTGGTGAAACCCGCCAGTACACTGTCTATTCATACACAGTCCTGGGCCCAGAAGTTATCTGCCGCATTGAAGCCGCTTAAAATAGCGCTTCACCTGTCAGGACGACCCGATACTGCGACGACTGTATTCACGGAAAAGGGCATATCAGCGGAGCCCGGGGCAATGGATGTTCGGGATGACCGACAGTCATTGGCTCTTTAACGTTGACCTATCACATCGTTTTTTTCAATGTATTTAACCCTCGGTTCCGGAGTTTGTAATATTCCTATCTATACACGCTTTATACACGCAGAGTTCTTGATGTACTATACGCCACACATGATTATCATTACTTACATAATTTATTTTTGCCGCTGAGTCACGAGGTTGCCTCTTGACTGTGTCTTTGATCTCAACTTCCACGACACCTAAATCAACCTTGATTGCTCGTTATGTCCACATCCCTATTCAAGACGTCACACACAACGAGCTCATGAGCAGGGCACCTGATTCTTCCAATGACCCCGACAGCTTGGTACGCCGTCTGGCTGGTCCGTCTACCGGTAAAGCGGGGTGAGTAGGCGCGTGATGATTTATGAGCCCCGCGCTCAAACGCCTTGTCCAATATTTCCAGACTTGCCAAAGACCAGACAGAGATAAATCGGGTTATCGCCGAGGCGTCAAAAGGCTCCAAGTTCTACGAAGTACGCGGCAGCATGTCAGCAAACCGGATCGCCGCTCACCTTTGGTTCAGAACGAGAAACGAAAGGATCAGGACTTGACGCAGAGGATTGAGAAGATACTCAAGCTCCGTGAAGAACTTACTCGGGGCGTGGATCTGCGTAAGTGATGCGGTGCCGGTGCAACATTGCAACTCGCGACTCATCGTCACGCAGGGAAGATTGAACAAGGCCTCGAACAGTTTGTGCGTGATGTACACTGAAATAGACAGTCCCACTCAGCGTCATACAGCTGGCCGATCTCGAGGAACAGCGCGACCTTTCCCAGGTCGTCGTTCACGTAGATATGGACGCATTTTATGCTGTCAGTCATTCACGTTCGCATCACATACACCCTCGAGTCCTTAATTTCACCGTCCAGAGCGTTGAACTTCTTTTTGATCCTAGTCTTAAGGGCAAACCATTCGGTGTACGATGATTTGATGATTCCACGGAACCATGTACCTCTCACGTTCATTTTTAGGTCGGACATGGCGTTCTCACCACGGCCTCCTATGAGGCTCGGAAATTCGGTGTTCGCTCGGGCATGCCAGGCAAGTGAACTCAATCTCTAATCATTAAGCCCTCTCACATCTGACAGGATTCATCGCAAAGAAATTATGTCCTGACCTCATCCTCATCAAGAATAATTTTGGGCGGTACAGTGAAATGTCCCAGAAGGTCATGGAGATATTCAGACGATACGACACTAACATGTGTATGGCGGGATGCGACGAAGGCTACTTGAAGTAAGTCAGGAGCCAATCCGACGACGGGTACTGACCGCTTTGCAGTATAACATCATATTGTGCAGAACATGATCTGACAGCCGACGCATGTGTCGAAGAAATACGCAAGACGGTCTCAGAAGAGACCAAATTGACTGTCAGTGCTGGAATCGCACCAAACAAGGTAATCTGACTTGCTGATGTCTCGTTGCTTGAATAGTCTTGAACTGACACGGCACTTACATAGATGTTGGCCAAAGTAAACCCTCAGCAATCTGTCGTTGACTTCATGACTAACAACTCTGGCGTCTAGATATGCTCTGATAAGGCACGTCACATATCCGTCGCAGACTGTCTCTCACAATTATGATAATGCAGAACAAACCGAATGGACAGTTCCATCTGCCATTTCAAAGTGGAGATATTGTAGCCTTCATGCACGACCTCTCCATACGCAAGGTGCCTGGTATTGGCAGAGTGAACGAAAGGCTGTTGGATTCGATTGGGATCAAGGTACGCCAACCGGCATGCATAGTAGACACAGCTCTCACCTCTAGGCTCAGACCTGTGGTGATATCTTTACCCAGCGCGCGGTGCTGTCACTTATGGACAAGCAATTCGGTCTACATTTCCTACTTCGGACTTATTTGGGCATCGCATCTAATGTCGTCCATCCCACTCAGCGAGACGAACGGAAAAGTATCGGTTCGGAGAGGTTGGTGTTGTTACACTTCTCTGGTGACCCACAATTGACATCCAAGTCTTCAGGACATTCAACCCAATCGAGGACAAGAATAAACTTATTGAGAAGCTTGAGGAGATATCAGCTGAGCTCGAAGACGATATGGCTAGGAATGGATGGGCAGGAAAGACTATTACACTGAAGTTCAAACTGGATACCTACCAAGGTGCGACGATACGCTCACTACACAGTCGAGCTTCCTTATTTCTCTTTAGTGTTCACCAGAACCAAATCTTGTGACCGGTGGATAACGAAAAAAGAAGACTTATTCAAGGTGTGTGCAGTCTGCCGGGTGCGCGCTCGTTCTAATCACCGTGTATAGATTGGGAAAGATCTCCTCATGCCCGAGTTTCCTTTGAAGTTACGGCTTATTGGTCTACGTGTGACGAAGCTGAAGGACCTGCGTGCTGGCGAATCAACGTCCGGCATAAAGCGCGTGAGTATTGCCGCTAGTACCTCAATCAGACTGGCTCAATTGACCTCGCGCCCAGTTTTTCGAACCAGTCAAAGACGACCAGCCGCAGA
Source organism: Strobilurus luchuensis (assembly GCA_019915105.1). NCBI lineage: Eukaryota > Fungi > Basidiomycota > Agaricomycetes > Agaricales > Physalacriaceae > Strobilurus > Strobilurus luchuensis. Next base: position 2,093,849 of record JAHLMJ010000005.1, read on the forward strand.
GCAAACGGCAGAAGCTCGAGGAACCCGCCGACTGGGAGGAAGCTATGCCCGGATTCCTTGAAGAGGAGGATGCCGACATCGTAGATATTGAAACCCCGGTGGAAGACGTCCTTCCTTCGGTATCGCGTCCACCGGTTTCAGAGCCTGCACGTTCTAGTCAGACGGCCGTTAAGGTTTCTGTCAAACCGCGCAGCTCCGTACATCCCCGAAAGGCGGATCCTGTCGTCACCAAAACCTCGCAGGACTGTCCCATATGTGGCAAGACACTGTTGACCGACAATCAAGGTCTGAATGACCATATAGATTTCTGTCTTAGTCGAGGAGTGATACTACAGGCGCAATCGGAAGCGAGTGTGGGACAATCCAGCTTGAAGAAGGGAAAGCAGAAGCGGAAGGGATCTTGATCCATGTACAACAGCTTATGGTTTCTTTCTGCCTATTATCTTTATGCTTTTTACAATCTAGTTTTACCTCTGTGCTCCCTGAAAGATGCCTGTACTCCATTCCCTTGTTGTATGTCTCTCATACACAGTTCGTCTATCTGCCTCCCTTGAAGAGCAAGTTCTGCGACTTTTGTCTCCAATTCGCGTGGTACGCAGACGACACCGTCTCTATCGCCGACGATCCAATCTCCCGGGTTCACTGTCACCGATGGGAAATCGTCTCCAGCGGATATAGTGAGGGGCACGTCGATGGTAGACGGACGCGTGAAGGGCGACTGACCCAGCGTGGAGTGACCTCTAGAGAACACCGGGAAGTTGAGGTTGGCGTGTTCTGCGAGATCTCTACAGCGCCCAGAGATGACTACACCAGAAGCCGAACGCGCTTGCGCGCCAGCAGTCATGAGGCCACCCCATACTGCGTTCTTGATGTCTATTCTTCACGGTCAGATGAGCGTCTATAGATGCTGGAGCTGAGAAGCACGAACTTGGTGGGGCAGAGATGAAGATGACGGAGGATGGACGAGCGGAGTCTACGAAGTGGGTGGACAGCTTGGGGGCCGTCTCATCTGACGCTAGAACCATCTGGACGGTGTATGCGGGGCCGCAGACGGTAGTGTCTGCTGGTAGGGAGGAGATAAGGTTGATGTCGGGAATGTAGCCACCGTGAGGAGAGCCGAGCTTGATGAGCGCGTCTGAGAGCTCGCAGGTCGAGAAGGCAGCAAGGGCAGATGCCATGGTGGGAATGAAAGTACAAGCTAAGTCTGTGGTACAATCACAAGTGTACTTGGACTGATGCGTCATCCATCAACATGCGGAGAGGCGGTGCGGACCAGCGGCGACCCGTTCAACAAGTTGGTGGCAGGTATGGATACTCATAGCTACTTACTCGCACATGTCAGTGTTTTCAATGTTACGATGACAGTCGTCCTGCACAGTCTGTCGGTATTCTGGGACTGTACGCCACGTAGCGCACGCTTAACAACTGCTTCCCGTTTGAAGATCGACCAAGATCAACGTAAAACGCACCTGTCTGTGATAACCTCTCCGTTCATTGATCCCACTCGGCGATCAGATACGCCATAAGTAAACTGCTCGTTCCACAGGTCTCCAAAGGCCGCTTCGAGCTTCACATCTTCGAATTATCTGTTGCCTGAACCTGGCGTTCACTCAACGGAATCAAGTTGGAGTGTCGCCGAGGATTAGATCTTATCTTATCAATAAGCACTTGGCCCACAACCATCATGACGGCGAGATCCCCTCCCGCACGGCCTCACATTGGCATCCGACCATCCAACCATTTCTCGTCGCTCGACTGGGGCGAAGACGATGCCTGGGACAGCGGCTCCGACTCGGAATCCCCCCGACAAACCTCAGCACCGCGCCCAGTGCCAAAGCCAGTGCAAAATAGCAACTCCTCTTCCTCAACGCTGGCCTTTTCTTATACCCACGTATCGGCACCAAATCCAAGTTCATATCCACCACGCAAGGAGTATACGCCGCCACAAAAGTCGGGCTGGACGATGGTCAGAACAGGGCTCAATGACGAGGTCGAACAGGGCAATCCGGATGACAGCTTTGACGACATCGCAGCCAACGATGCGCAGCCAGACGCTGATCTTGACGGCGACATGATCCTGGGCGAGCTGGAGTATGACACGTCTGCTGTCGAAGCAGCCACGGCGCCAAACACAAAGTTGAAAGAGCCCACCAAGTCCACAATCCGAGACGATGTGGATGATGTTGTAAATGGTATTGCTTCCCTTGCCCCGACCTACTTGATTGAGACCAGCCTCGCAGATCCCCTCCGTGGCATACATCACCGTGCACGCAAGCAGAATCGCTCTTCATCAGCTCAACGCTCTCCCAATGGCGCTTCACACGGCGACGACGACAAATCCGAGAAGCTCATGCGCGAAAAGTCGATAAAAAGCAACCGCAGGCATAAATTCGTCGACTGTCTCTCCAATCAAGACGTGAATATCAGTGCGCCAATCTTTCAATACACGTCTGGCCAGTATTGATCCTTGCTACAGCGGAACTTCGAAAACTTTCCTGGGCAGGAATTCCTGATGATCTCCGGCCCATGGCATGGCAGCTTCTCCTTGTGAGCGCCACCTTTCTACGGCACCTCATTCGCTTCATTGCTTATATCTCGTACAGGGCTATCTACCCCTACCTACCCCCCTCCGCACGACAACACTAGCACGGAAGCGCCAAGAGTATCTATCCCTCGTCGAAGTTGCATTTGCTCGGGACCGGGAGGGACTGGACCAGCAAATATGGCACCAAATAGAAATCGACGTTCCGCGGACGCGACCTGGCGTCAGACTATGGATGCATGCTGCGACGCAGAGGGTACGTGATCCGCTCTCTCCACCGCTACACCACTCTGACCCGCCACAGAGTCTGGAGCGGATCCTGTATGTCTGGGCAATACGGCATCCAGCAAGCGGATATGTCCAGGGCATCAACGACCTCGTTACGCCATTCTTCCAAGTGTTCCTATCTTCATACATCGGTACGTATATAGACCAGCACGTCCGAATAACGCTCATCGTCGTTAGACTCGAACCCAGAGGATTTCGATCCAGGCCTCCTTCCGAAGCATGTTCTCGATGCTGTGGAAGCGGATTCATTCTGGTGTCTCTCGAGATTACTTGATGGAATACAGGACAACTACATATTCGCGCAACCTGGCATCCAACGTAGCGTACGAAGGATGGCGGAATTGGTTGCTCGGATCGATGGTACGACTCCCTTTCCCACCACCGTGGTCTCGTCTTGACTGTTCCTAGCTCCCCTGTCGACTCATCTGGAAAGCCAGAACGTTGAATTTATGCAATTTGCCTTCCGGTGGATGAACTGTCTTCTCATGCGGGAGATCAGTGTCCAGAATACCATACGGATGTGGGATACCTACTTGGTGCGATCATTTTTCAAACGTTTTTGGCTAGGCTTACCAGAATCTTTCTCAAAGGCTGAAGGTCCAGATGCGTTCTCACAGTTCCATCTTTACGTGTGTTCCGCATTTCTCGTCAAATGGAGCGACAAGCTCCGGCAGATGGACTTTCAGGTACGTTCACATCATGTTGTGGTCTGCCACATTCTGACGATCTCTTGTTGCAGGGAATCATCATGTTCCTACAATCACTTCCGACGCAAGAATGGGGCGACCATGAGATTGAGATGCTCCTCAGCGAAGCCTTCGTGCTCAATTCAATATGGCACAACGCGCAAAGTCACTTCTCTGGCAAATAACCTCTGTGTATAAAATGTATCAAATCGGATGGATTGTACTTGCTTCTCGGAGGATTAACGACGTTGCTGATGAGACAGCGGCAAGGTTCCGTGGGACTATGCCATAGCGAATCGTAACACTGGTAGATTGCTGGAAATGGCTGCACTACCTATATACAGCTGCAAAGCTCATAACACTCTGCGCTACGCGTCTTCAGCCTTGGTAGCAGCTATCTCGCGTTCCAACGCGCTTTTCAACTCCGCAGTCTGTTCCTCAGACTTGGTTCGTAAGAGGTAGGATACTGCCGCCCCATGCTCGTCATGACCGACGAAAGAAACCGACTTCTTGTTTGGGGAGTTGGCAGTCAGACCGGAATACAGACTGAAGTTCTGAATACAAAGTCAGAAGTGCGAAATGATACAAAGAACGGGATGACGACTCACTATGTGGATCTTGCCCGATGAGCTATTTCTCAGCAGCATGCGGCGCGCGTCAGTCTCTTTGTGTTTCTTCAGTCGAAGTACACCTATGGGACTTCAGTGAATGTGTCAGATGAATTGAAGAAACACACGCACCAACTCCCAGTTCCATCCAATTGCTCTTCCCCTCACCATCCTTATTCAGTCTGAACGCCTTCAGTTTGAGAGAGAACGTGGTATCTTCATCTTGTTCGCCCTCTCCTTCCTCGTCATGCGCACCGGTCCCGACCATCCCCGCGAGACCCTCTGACGACCCCTCGGAGGCAAGAGTATCTTGTGATGACGGTCCCTCAGACTCTTTGCCAGCCTCCTCTGCTGGCTTCGCAGTACCGGTGGCACCGAACCCGAACCCAAACCCGACTGCACTGCCTGATCCAGCCGGCTTGCCGAAGCCGCCAAACCCACTTAGAGGGCCCTTGCCGGCGGGAGGCGTCGTGAAAAAGCTGGAGGATGGGGTGCTGGAGACGGCGGGAGGCGCGTCTGTCGCTTTGGATGCTTCGCTTGACTCAGTGGCAGGCGCGCCAAAAGAGAACGCTGACTTGGCAGCGGAGGGAGGAGCCCCAAATGGTGAGGGCGTAGGTGTACTAGGTTTCACTCCAAAGGGCGAAGCCGTGGAGGTAGAGGCAGAACCAGCTCCGAAGGGCGATCCCAGACCCCCGCCGAACGGAGACGCTGAAGCAGCGGGCACGGCAGAGAAAGGAGAGCTCGATGGCGCCGCGGCAGTGGTAGTTGGGACAAAGAAGCTGTTGGAGGCTTTGACCTCTGATCCTGTCGGTGGTGAGGGGAACCTGAAGACTTTGGAAGCCTCACCCAATGGTGCGGAAGTTGAGGTGGGGAATGAGAATTTGGTGGATGCAGCAGAGGGCTCAGCAATAGCATTCGAAGAAGATGAGCCCAATGATGCCGGCGTGAGATTCGCGCCAAATCCTTTCGAGAATGAAGGCGCCGCTGGTTTAGGCGCGGCGGCCGCTTCTGCAGTGCTTCGTTCAGCTTCTATGGCGAGGGCGTACTTTTTGTATAGCGCTAGTTGATCTGCTAAATTCAGAAATGGGTCGTCCTCCAAAACTTCAGCCATCTGCTTCATGAAGCTTCGGTTCAGACTGCGCATGTTCAATAGATATGTCCGGGACGCCTGATTCGGTCCTGAAGGTGGGGGATTGGGGGTAAAGGTAGATGTCGAGGCAGACTGGAGAATCGATCCTATGGTCTGCGCCGTCTTTGTCGCGGTAGGAGTAAAGACATTTGGTGGCGTCGATGGTGCAGGTTGAGAAGCTGGCACAGATCCATATGAGCTCTGTGGTGTGGGGGTCTGGGGCGGAGTGAAGGAGAATTTGCCCTTGTCGCCGAAGCCGTTGAAGCCACCGAACTTCGATACAGACTAGAGGAATACGATCAACTCTGGGACGTGTTGGAATGGACAGGTGGCTACCTCGCTGGTCGACGGAATTGGCGCCGGGCTTGCACCACCAAGTTTCTTTGGCAGAGCTCTTATTCTATTGTGAATGTAAGCTTTGTCTATCTTTGATAATTGAGGTCACTCACTTCCTGGTCGCTAGTGTCTCGGCGTCCGCCTTCTTGAAGCCCTTGCCGATCTCTTCCTGCGGTCATTGATCAATAAAGAATAGAGATAGGACGGCTACATGAAATTGACTTACCACTTCTTCTTCATCGTCGTCCCCTTTCGCTAGTTGTCTGTCTGCAACTCGTTTCATAACGCGACGCGACAAGGTTGAGATCAAGAACAAAATGCGTGGCCAAACATTGAACTCGGACCCGGTGCCGAAGCTGTGCCGCCTCGCTCGTAGCACGCTGTTCCAATTTTATTATTCCACAACTTGTTCCGATCCTTTGGGTCTCGTGAAGACGTGCACCCAGGCAATCATTGTCGCCGCGCCTCAAAGTCATCGGTCAAGGCGTCTCTCTGGCCTCGGCAACGCTTTGGAGAGGAAGCCTGGCGTGGACCATGGGCCAGTTTCTACCAGCTAATTCCCATGACCATCCTCCACCATCTGGAAGTGAAAATACAGTCCGGACCGTGGTCGGGTGGTTCATCCGGTCATGATCCATGCGGATCTCGGGTACACTTAAAACCATCGTCACCTCGTCCATCGCATCAGCTTGATCATGGCCGCCCAAGAACCAGTCCCAGTTTATACTGAACTCAACGATCTCTATGGCAGTCTCGGAACCACAGTGAACCACGCAGCACGGTGGAACAATCTCGCAGAAGAATTCGAGAAACGGTTTGGCCACAAGCCAGCCTATATTGCTCGTGCGCCCGGACGTGTCAAGTGCGCATCGATTCAATATTTCTCTTCCCCAATACTCATTTTCTCGCAGTTTGATCGGTACGCCACATCCTGTCACTCTCAGTTGACATCCGATCTAATCATCGGCCTGTGCAGGAGAACATATCGACTACTGTCTCTTCGGCGTCCTGCCCGCTGCCGTGGAGAGGGACATTCTCATTGCATGCGCCCCACGCTCAGGCAACGTCCCAGGGCAAGTAACTGCGGACAATCTCGTCTCCAAGTACACCAAACAATCCTTCACTCCCTCCCCCAAGCGTCGGGACAGTGTGAGTAGTATAAGTGAAGAGGAGGTGCACGCAGAAGAGTGGCACCTCGAGATTAACACCAAAGAGCTTCGATGGGAAAGTTATGTCAAGGCTGGATACTATGTACGTCCGACCAGACCCCTATAAATTTATCAAGAATCTGATTCTCTCTCGAGGGCGTCTTGAATCAATTCTTCAGTTCTGGATCAGGACAACCTGTTCCCGTCGATCTCCTCGTCACTGGCACCGTTCCAGCTGGGTCCGGATTGTCCTCTAGCGCGGCAATGGTGGTCGCATCCTCTCTAGCATTCTTGGCCGTGAACGGCAAGGTACGCACTCGAGCTTAGAGATTGATTTCTATCACCCTTATACTTGCCTTCTAGTTGGAGGGAAATCTTGCATCTTCAGAAGGTCCGAAAATCAGCAAGGGAGATCTCGTCAAACTCGCTGTTGCCAATGAGATGCGTGTCGGTGTCAACAGTGGTGGCATGGACCAAGCTGCCTCAGTCATCTGCGGTCCTTCAGCGGCCTTGTACATCACCTTCTTCCCCAACCTGTTTGCCTCTCCCGTTTCTCTGCCGCAGGGGGCCGTCTTCGTCATTGCGAACTCCCTCGTGGTCTCCGACAAGGCGCTCTCAGCCAAGGTTGGCTATAATCTTCGTGTTGTCGAAACTCTTGCTGCTGCACGTATTCTTGCGCGTCGCCTAGGCATCTCAGTTGGTGCAGAGGAGAAGATCACGCTTCGCGAGGTCCTTGGGAAACTTGCAGGCGAAAAGCCAGGCGAAGAAATCAGCCCAGAGAAGCTTGAGGAGATGCTGGAGCGATTGAATAACGAAGTCGAAGGACTCAAACCGGAGCCTAAGGACGACTCATCCCAACTGGGCGTCACCCTCGAGGAGATGATCTCTCTCTCGGGGCTAGACGCACCAGCTTTCCACGAACTTTACCTTGCTCGCTTCGCTGTAGAGGCTACCCACTTCCAGATCTACAAACGCGCCAAGCACGTGTATTCCGAGGCGCTGCGTGTGCTCAAATTCAGACAGGTGTGTCTGAATGCACAGGAGCAGGGCACGGCGTTGTCTTCGCTGGGTGCTCTGATGAACGAGTCCCAGACGAGCTGTGCAGAGTTGTACGAATGCTCGTGCCCGGAGCTCAACCAGTTGACAAAGCTGGCGCGAGAGGCCGGAGCGATTGGCAGTCGATTAACCGGCGCAGGGTGGGGCGGATGCACAGTATCTCTTGTTCCAGAGGGTCAGGTCGAAGAATTCATCTCTAAGGTCAGAGACACCTATCCGCCATACAAAGGGCTCGCAGGAGAGAGCCTGAACGAGGTCATCTTCGCCACAAAGCCAAGCAGTGGTGCATGTGGTAAGTCCCTGTCAATTTGCTGCGACGCTTTAACTCATCCTCTGCTCAGTGTACAAGTTTGAATGAATTATCTGTAGCTAATGTATCATCAAAAATATCAAATGCTTGTCCAAAGACGAGTAGTGTGCATGAGATGCCGACAAGATGTGAACCACACAGGACTATCGCAAGAGAAAATCATCGTCGTCATCGAAATCACGACCTTCTGGCCAAGAATCCGGAAAGGTCTCCATGGGCTCCAGCACAACCCTCTTCGAGAGCCAATTGTAATCGGACATGTACACGAGGCCCTCGACACTGCACGGCATCAGCCTGAGCCTCAGTATCGGGCGTCCAGTCTCAATCCGATGGGCAACGGCTTCCCGGAGCAATGACTGCTGCTCAAAGTTCAGTATCATCGTCACCGTCTCCAGGTCAGGCCAAATGGCAGATGTGTTCGAGTTTGGTCTGGGTCTGCCGAGGAACTTGAGGACGTGGGGAGTCTGATAGGCGGCGTTGAAGCAAGTCAACTCGCGCAGCAAAGGAAACGCCCGCGACAAGCGCTCGAAGGCGTCATCGATGGGCATGTCAGAGTCGCAGAGAGTCAGTGACTGGACCTTGCCAAATCTCGTTATGCACGTCTCGAAGAAGGGGTCAAGGTCGTGCGTTGCAAGACCCTTCAGAGTGAGATAGCGCAGCTCTGGTGCACGGAGGTTCATGAGGATACCACTGTACACAAAGCCACTGACTCCACAAATGCGAAGCGAGCGTAACCTGGGAAGTTCAATGGTGTTTTCGTCAGTCATATGTGGCCATGGCCTGGCGCCGATCATGTTTCCGTGGATGGACAGATTCTCAAGATGTGGTGCGCCTAGCAAAATCTGGCGAAATGATGGGTAATGCAAGACTGTGTAGTTCGTTTGATCAAGATGCATCGTCCTGATAGCATGGAGTGGCGGGGCGAACGAACGAATGGCAATGCCCCGTAATCGTAGGAATGATAATCGGCAGCAACTGTCGTCGAAGATCTTCCGAGTAGTGATCAGGAATTGCGATTCGTGTAGCGTAATGGAGAGATACGTCAAATTGGGGGCAGCCACCTCACACAAGCGAGAGATGACCGGATTATCCTGTTTCTCGATGGCAAGGACAATCGTACAACGCCGCCAATGATGGATCCTAGAAAAGACAGCGCGCACTAACAGGGGGTCCAACTCGCGTCCATAAATGTAGGGACCCCAAATCCTGACATCAAGCAAGCATCCGAGGGAACGCTCCAAATACGCATAGACGCGCTCGGGTATCGAATGTGACGTGATATGGATAATACGCCAGAGTGAATGGGTGCTGTGAGCGACAGCTCGCCAGAATGCGCTGACATGGGAGATGGAGAGCTCGACGGGGAGCAGCCACAGCGGCTTTTGGAAGGTGGCGTCAGCATCGATATCGCACTGGGCGCTGCTCGCGTGTACAGCGAGGAAGATCTCAGACAAAATTTCGGGCGGCAGGACCGATATGGGCGCCGCCAAGTGGACTCCGACCATTGACTCGAGATTCGCTTCCTGAGAGAACGCAGTGTCAGTGTACAGACTCAGACTGTGAATGACTTGGTTCATGCTGACCAAGTCTCGGACGTGTTTCCACCAGAGCTTGGATGACTCCGTCGGGTTAGTCTGGATCCTCATTGTGAGTCGGTAGGTGCACGAAAAGGCAGCGTTCATACTACACTTGAGCGATGAATCTTCCCGGAATTCTGCAGATGGTATGAGACCGAACGATCGTAGTGAAAGCTCAAGACATGAGCGAAGGCTGAGCGGCAATGCAGCAGGTCAAAGTAGGCTTATGTACGCGAGCATGAACCCTCCATATGCCGCCACTGTATCGTGTACCATAAGTTCGGGACTCCGTGCTGTGCAAAGTTCGAAGTCCACTTTGTCTGCCACCTCAGGCTGTTCGAATGAATAGCATAGAAACCACCGTGTTGACGAAGCAAAGTCTTTCATCTTGCCTTTGTATGCTTCAGGCATGTTGTCTAACTTAACGGGAGTCGGAGCGTGAACTATCTACATGATGCAACACCCAGGCGGTCATCTAGTGGTCATACGGTCGGATAGGGTGCTGGTTACCACAGAGCTACGATTTAGTAGTTGAATTACTGGGAAGGAATCGGTCACTTCTGAAAGTCTGTAAGAAGGCCCATTGACAGCGCCACCAACTATGTGTCATGATCGGGCATCAGAATCAGATATTTGAATGCAACTGACGGGCCGCCATTCCGCCGCGCCACAGTTGACCAGGTCGTGGTTCACATTCGAAATGATACTCAATCTACTGTATCAAATAAAAGTACATCTAGCTTTCCGGGTACACTACAAATACAGTAATAAACAACTTCTCATCAACATGCTGCCAGATCACTGTGACTCGGAATCCAATCTCTCCAACAACTTCTCTGCCAAGAATGCTTCTTCTACAATAGCAGGAGCTCTGTTACTCCCTGCGCGCCTAACTTTGGGGGGACTGTTGCGAGGGACGGGCAATGTGAGAGTGCCCCATGCACTGAGACGCGTGGTACCTGCAGCGGAATCCCGCACATTGACACTATAACGCGGTACAGCCCCTGGAGATGGCGGAGCAAACGGATCGTTCATATTGAACGCGTCCATCGTGGGACTCTGAGGAGGTTGTACACGGTGAGGCCGTCGAGCGGGAGGACGTGTCGGTAATGGGATGTTAAGAGGTGGGAACCGACTCGGACCTTGCGTGGTCTGCTCTCGAGAGATCTCGCCCTGCATGTAGGAATGTATACTACCCCGTATGCCCTTGAGCAACTTGGACGAATGAGGTTTGCGTGTCGGTGTAGGTGGTGTGGATGAACGAGGATGGATAGGCAAAGGCATGTCAGGAGTCATACTTTTCGACCGAAAACCGGGAGAGCAAAACGATGATGTCGTGCTGAGTTGTCGGCGATGTCGTACGCGATGCGGGGTCAATGGAGGTATCCAGGATCTGCGCGTTACCTCCGAGTCCGCCCCGCTGAACGCACGATCTGGAGATATCGTCAGCGTCTGGCGCAAAATTAAAACAAGGCGGAGTCTTACATTGCCATACTAGCATCGTGCATCCGCAGCAAACGACCGTGAGGAATATAGACACACATCTCAAAGTGACCGCAGCTTTCCAGACACCCAGCTGTACCTCGTCTTGCAGTCTGTGCAATAGATCTGGGTAGGCATCGGGCACGAGAACTGATACACAGATCTCGAATGCAAAGGATAAAAGACTCGCTGTTTCCGAAACAAGTAGAACCATCAATGGCGTGCGTCGGTCGCGGCCAAAGCTCGTTCGCTTCTGTCCTTCCTGGCAGAACCGCACGGGAATGGAGAGGAACATATTGGCGGGTCGCGAGATAGTCGGTTGCGGTGGGTCTACGTGGTGGATAGCAAAAGACCGTTTCGTGCTGGATGGGGATGGTGGGGGAGTATCCAAGTCTAGTGAAGACGTTGACGGCGTCACCGGAGAAGGGTCATGATACCGAGGGGGAGATGGCTGATGGTCGTGTGCGAGTAGCAGATATATGACCAGCGGGAGTGTGAGGGTCGTAAAGAGGAGATATAAGAATGGGGAGACAAGAGACGGAACTCGCTCAGGTTGAAATGTTGAAATGAACGAGCAAAGGGTGGCTGGAGGGACAATGAAATGTTAGAATCGAACAAAGGCGTGTAATTGAACCTCTGAAGACTTACCACATGCTAGTAAGAGTGAGAGAATGGCGTTGAAGATCCAGAGCTCACGTCTAGGTATCTTGAAGTTGTCGTTGAGATCGGATATCAATATCATGAAGCAAACTGCGACTAAGGCAGCGGATCAGAGCGCATACATGAAACAATGCAAAACGGCGTACGCTCTAGTCTCAGGAGGATGTACAGGACAACGCTTGTGCTCGCCAGGTCTGAATCATGGATGCCGGCGAGACCAAAACCACCGATGAGGAGAGACAACATAGATATGCTGAAGATGGGGATGAAGGATTGGGCGACGTGAAGAGGAGTAACACGTCGCGGCGAACGACGCGCAAAGGCGAGTACAACAGGGACGGAGATGAGCGGGACGGCGAGCAAGAGGCCAGGAGGTATCGCGTAGAAGTGCAAAGAGTGAGAGGACATGATGAAGGTGGCGGAAAGAAAGAAGAAGGAAAGGCGGTCTTTATTTGGACCGTTCCAAACCTAGTCCGCGCCCTAACGCCGCCACACTCGATGGCTCTTCTCGTGCCTTTGACAGAACAGACCTCGGCAACAACCTGGACGCGTCATGGTCAATTAGCCTCTTCCGCTGATGGCACAGAGTTCATCTAGGGCGAATACGCGCTCATTAGTCCTGTCTCGACCACGCACTCGCGCGAGTTCGGACGCTGCGACGTCGTATGTCCGAGGATGCGGCCAAGCACGGCCAAACTCGTCCTAGCTTCGGATTTGATGACGTGAGCTAAAAGCGGTTCTGCAGCACGCTAAAAGTGCCCTGGCTGGCCCTAATCTTTCTTTGTCGCCCTTCAGCTGTATCGATCATCCTGCTCGGCTCGGCTACCGATGTATCTATGTAACCGTTGACACTGGAGCTTTTCTCCGCGGCCCGTCACTATCTTTCTCATCATGAAAGCCTGCTGCTTCGACTTCAAGATTCAAGCAGCCGGCATCTCTGGGCTTTCAAAGCGACACTTCTAAGCCAGACTTCGGCGATCTTCGTCCCGGGACTCTAAAGCTTCTCACTCTTCTCAGCTCTCTTCTCACTCAGCGATCTTTGTGCCTACGTTTCAACCAACATCACCTTGTGCGCATTTACGGTGTCCTATGCGCCTCCTAGTCTGATGACCGTCCGGTGGTAAATACTTGCGATGAAGCTATCCAAGGTCATTGCGCGTCTCATGTCTTGTTGACGTGGCAACGCATACAAGCCGGTGACTGAATGGCCTTCTCAGTTCAGGCTTCCCTGCCCTCTTCCTGCCCTTCCTTCTCATCTTCCATCGCGTTCGCTGCAATGATCTTCCGCAAGTGCCGAGTTGTTTGAAGGCCGCAGAACCTCACACTACACCCTACCCTAGGGTCACGCCACATCTAGGCAGGGAAGCAGATAGGAATTCACTGACAGCCTGATAATTTCTGGCTAACCGTTCGGAAGCATCCAAACAGCTGCGACAGACGAAGAATACTGAGATATTCAAACTTGAAGTACAACGAAGCCCGAGGGTTTAGACGTTTAGCTGACACTACGATACAATTACATTTTTACATTTCAGAGTTTACTGCTTGGTGTGTAGCCCTTGCGTCAATTGAATCTGACAAGATATTAAACACATAAACAGGAACTCTCAAAATGTACACACCTCGTTCTTGGTCAGGGTAATTAGTTCACCGGGAACAGAAGTGCCGCTCGTCACAGCACTGATGGCGGTGTCGATGGCGCGAGTCACTGTGCCTTTTGTGGCCACCCAGAATCGTACTTCTTCGGGAATAACTTCGATGATAGAGACCCGTGGGTCAGACTCGTCACCCTTGTGAATGCCGTCCTTGAGGTCCCCAAAGTACGCGGAGATGCTGAGGCACGCGTTAGACAGAGGTCTGTCAGGTCAAAAGAGAACTCACGCCTTGGACCAGTGCTTCTTGATGACCTCTGGGTCGCGACTGATCTTGGCGAGACCAGAATACCTGCAATGATAGTGAGCAACGGCCGAAGTGAAGCGTAGGCCGAAACGTACGAGGCCCAGCTGGTGGTGCTGGTATCACAGAAGCTGACGTTGACGTGGCTGTCGTTCTCGATCTCGTCGAATTTGTGGGACGCGTTGTTCCCGATGAATACGAGCGTCACTTGAGTGGCAGAGAATGCTGTCGATACATGAGTATGAGCTGTTGACGCGCCGGGACAGGCGTCGCTCACGAGACGAAGGGACCATTGCCCGCGAATGAAGTCCTCCATCAGCCGATCGAGTCGTCAACATGCCGGTCGAACATCCCTTGACGATAGAATGCAGTTCTGTCCGCGGTTATGAGACCACGTAGCCTTGACAAGTAGAGAGGCATGACAGACGTGTAAGCTTCTCCTGGGGAGTGATGTTGTTGTTTTCCGCCTTGGCGGTGTAAGGGTCAAGTGTTGAGGTGGAGGAAGACATTATGTTGAGATGGGCGTTGTGATTTCGTCAGGCTGGGACAACGGTCTTATATACCGGAGACGTCGACTACGTTGACGCGCTTGGGATGACCACTGGGTAGGGCGGTGACGTCTCAAACCACTCCCTGACGTCAGCGTGCACCACTTGCAGCCACAACGCGAAGAGGATCGCCATCAGAGCGAACAAGCTTCAGGGGAGATTGAGACTGGAGAGTGAGAGCAGACCACAGAAAGACAGAGAGAATGGGCGGATGCTCGCGATGCCAGTCTTTGAAGGCTGTAGCATCAAGCACGTAGGTAAATGTGGTTGAGCCGATGCTCCCAATACTGACCATGAGACCAATGGAATCGGAGAACAGCCTGACGGAAGTCCACGGCCGGCATGCGTGAAACGATGGAGCGCCAGAACGATGGCAACATTATGGCAATGAACACCACACGCACAGGTTCCATTGCTCGAGCATCATGACAAGTAGGCGTAATTGACCTGCAAGGATAGACCAGAGCCAGCATAAGCACTATACAAGGAGCAGACAGCGTAGGACGGCCCGGGTGGTTGAAAGGCGATCTTCGTACCGTAGCAGCAAAATTCCCTTCGAATTAGCCTAAAAACATCGAGCAGTGGGCCGGCGATGCATCCCTAAATGACAAGGTTTCGAAGTCTGCACACTATCGACGCTCAATGAGAGGTTATCTCACAGGACGGTTTGCGAAGGACATCCACAACTGTGTACCCAACCTGCATGCAATCGAGGCTCGTCGTGCCGCAATGAGATGGCTAGACTGACATGGTATTCCTGCTGCATCTTGGGCAGAGGCAGACCCAACGTAACTTCATGCCTACCATGGAGGCCGACAAGCAAAGTAGGAACAGCTGAGACCACCTTGTACGATTGTGCACTGGAATACTGAGTTCCAAGCTTATAATCCCGTGTTTGGGCGAGCCCGACGAATGCTGCCTGTCGTGATTGAGTTGTTTGAGAGTATCCTGAGATGACACGTCTTCTCAGAGCAGAGTAAGGATGTCAAATATCTCTTGGCCGTCCGAACCGGTTCTGCTATCTGACGAGGTGTGAGCAGACACTTCCTCAGGAACATGGTGAATGTCAAGCGTATGTTTCTGGGCCGATTAGTTTGTGCAAGCAGTGAAGAAGCATGAGGCTCACAGAGAGGGCCAAGCGGACATATTTAGGAAGCATTGGCGCTTTCTAACGAAAACAACTTGTGTAAGGACTCTTTCTCGTCGGCGAACGATTGAATAGTGAGTGGAATTATACGTGTAAAGTGGACGTGCTATAAACAAGGCGTGTATGTGGATTACTGTAGGCCGGGAATCGCGGGTGAGGACTGTTGGGGCTGAGCGGGTACTGGAGAAGGGAATAAGCGATCATAATTGATTTTCGAACTAGGATACGCACTTGGGGGCAATGCCTGTGGCCGTGCGCCCTCGCTGAACACCCGGTTGACGAGCACGCCGACACCTTCAAAGACACTCAACAGGATACCGCAAGCCACTGCGGACCCAAAAGCAGATTTCGGACCGCCTAAGATGAATGAGCACTGCGGTACAGTAGCTGACCATGGCATGACGCACCTCGCAGAGCCAGACAACCACCAGTCATGAACCCCGAGATTATAGCATTCCATGAGTCTTCTTTTTGTCTGTAGCCCTTCACCGCACAGTCAAATGTCGAGAACATGCCACCCCAGACGCCAAAGTTGCCGCCTGTTACGGGTGCTCGTGCCTTCATGGATGATATTGCGCCAACGAAGCGTTCACCCTATCTGAAGGTAAGCGCATGCCTATGAGAGTTGGAGTACAACGCACCCGAGGTGAGTTCCGTGCACCTTTGATGCTGTACCAGATACCGCCACCAATGGCACCCATAGCAAAGGCACCACCAAAGTCATTGAGGATAACCCATGGGCTGTGAACCGGGCATTTTCAGCGGAGAAACGACAACCATAGCGACAAGCTAGCGCACCAGGGGTCTCGGGTGTGATCTGCGTGGGCCATGGCGTAATTTTGTTGTGAGCGGTAAGCTGGGCGGAAGGAAGCTGGTTTTTTTCGGCAGACGGCGCGAGTTGCCTGCAATGGGCCCGAGTAAGTGTCACGTGTCAATCTCATGTCAATGTTTGCCGAGGACCCAGGTAACTGTTGCCGTTTGGAGTCGCGTCCGTTTGTTGATCCAGCTCTAAGTTGAACCACCATCATGACATCGACGCCTTCCTCTGCGCGTCGGCTCCTGGCAGTCAGCGTTGAAATTCCGCCGTCTCCATTTCGCTCTCGCCCGTCGCTTTCTTCGTTGCCGCTGGTCAGCAGCAAACTGAAGGAGAACGCGTCTGGCGCGTCTAAGCGGAAAGCTGATGATGAACCCACACAGCCTGCCATCAAGAAAGCGCGCAAACTTGCCGACGATGACAAAGGGCCTCATGTCTACTGTCATCAATGCAATAGGAAACGTGATCCTGCGGGTAAGTGAAACGTGCAACGAAGGAGTCGCTGTGCTTAACATCGCAGATTGTGTACAATGCACGTTCCAGAGGATGAGAAACACCAAGACAAAGGGCGTGACTGGCCATCCTTGCAAGGTTGCCTTCTGCCGTAACTGTCTACACAATAGATACAACGACGACCTTGAGAATATCAAGGAGACATCTGCGTCCCCTGAAGAGGAGGGCTATTGTGGCACTCAAGGATACACCTTCAAGTATGCTCCCTCTTGCAATGAGATTGTCGTTCATGCCTGGTTCATGCTAAGCCACTTTCAGGTGCTTCAAGTGTCGAGACATATGCAACTGTCGTAGTTGCAGGAAAGCCAAGGGGCTTCCAGCTTTAGGGTTTGCACGCAGTCCCTCCCTGCCTATCCCAGTGTCTCATCGAAAATTGTTCAGGGATCTTCACCTGGCAGAGCGCCGGAGAAACGTGGGACAGGTACAACCTTTCAAGACGGTTGCTCCTCCGGTGCAACAAAAGGAGGCGACCAAGAAAGTGCTAGTGCCAACAGTCGCGAAACCCAAAGTCCCCAAGCCCAAGATTGTTCCTCGGCTGCGATGGGATGCGCTGGGAACTTCAATAAGTCCTAGCGATGCCGAGGATCGAATATTCGTCCGCGAGTTCGTGGCTAGATTCGGTCCTGACACTGGTTTTGCCAAGACACATGTCGACGAGCTAAGCCTTGTGGGCGGGAGCAAGCGCACTGCTGACGACGAACTCGCTAGCTGGATTAGCGAGCCCTGTCTCAAGGCCATTCTTACGTGGTTGCTAGAAGTCCTTGTAGACGATAACGATGATCCGACCATAATCAAGGTATTCCTGCAGTAGTAATTGGCTTAAGGATCCTAACTACTTTTTTTGTTGTAGCTACTGGAAGCCGCACTAAACGGTGTTCGGAATTCCGGCTGTAATCTCAACAAGATGTGGAGTGCTCTCTCCGTCCTCCAAGACCCCGCCTTTCCCTTAACCATTCCTGATGCTCTTCCATGCTCTGACTCTGCCGTGATACGGACCACTCGTAGCACACGAGACGAGGGCCCATCTACATCAGCCACGTACGTAGCGCAATCATCTCAGTTGGTCCCTACCGTTGTAGGCCTAGTCACGGCCATGTTCGGAACGGAAATGGTCCGCACAGAACTCGACGACGGATTGCAGCGCCACAAAGAGTTCGTCCGCGAGAAACAAGAACGAGCGAGGACGGAGAACGAGAAGTGGGACGCAATCAAGGGAGTTGAGAACGCTGCTCAGGTAAATGTCTCTTCTTGCCAGCTTCACACTCTCTTACCAATCGACACAGAAACCTGATTTTAAAGACAAGCGCGCCCGCCACAAGCAAGTCCTCGATGATCTGGATCATGCTCTAAAGGTCGCCTCCTTTGAATCTGCCCTTCGAAGTGGTCCGTTGGGTGTAGATAGCGAGGGAAGAAAGTACTGGGGAGTCTCTCCTGGGGCTAGCGATAGGCAATACGCCAAAGCCCTACTCGCCTGGCATACAGGCGCGGGGAAGAAACCCAGTCGTCGCCGGGGTGCTAGGCATGTAAAGAAGGGTGACTCTGATTCTCCTTCCGACTGGTCCTCAGTTGTGGTTGTCTGGGGTCAGAGACCTGCGGATGCACGTCTGGATGACGACGACGAAGACGGAAATGACAAGGGCTGGTGGGTGTTCTCTGATGCGACGGCGGTGTATGATCTGGCGCTGTGGTTAGAGAGTAAGGTGGACGAAGAGGGGAAGGATGTCAAGTTGAAGAAACTTGTTTCCGATTTGAGGGATCACGCTTCGATACTGAAATGGAAAGATAGCCCAAGCGAGGACGCTGCGTAAATTGTTATGATGGCTTGGACTTCGACCTCTTCTTGAACAACTAGACATGCGTATCTTATTCTGTATTATGGCTCTGATGACACCCTATCAGTATCGATTTGTACTCCTCCCAGGAAACTACATACATGCAACTTCATCAAAGACTCAATGCTATGGAGTCTGAAGTGCCGCCACAAGTGGCTCGGAATTTGAATCTTCAACGTTCAGTCATTCGGTCATGCAGGCTCGAAACATGCTGTAACCTCCGCGTAGCTCTCACCAGGCTCTCACATCAATTCTCTACCTCCCCTGTGCCTCCAATACAGTTCACCATTCGTCCCGTTGTGGGTCGCCATAGCAACATCGACAGTAGATTGAGAGAAAGCTCGCATGGTTATGTACAGATGGTTACTCAGTCGATCGGTGATCGATTGATCAACGAGTCCTATAGCTGAGTGATCCGGGTTCGAGAGCCTTACAGCAACCAGGAGCAACCTGCGAGGCTAGAGCAATGTGGCTCGGTCGACGCTTATATCAAGTCTCTCGCTTCAACGTTACATATCAGTCTTTGTTTGGCGTCATTACGTTGACTCTCGAGCGCCTCGAAGCTCTGCGATTGTCCAGGAAACCATCTGAGGGCAGACTGGCAGAGGTGTACTATCTGAAAGACGTGTATCATTCTTGGTGTGTCGTAAGGTGACCAACTTGTTCGTCGGCGATCCGTCTTACACGACCTGTACACAACCTTGGCAGATTGGGGATCACACTGGGATCACAGATGTGAGAAGTCGGTAACATTCACCGCGCGGTGGGAAATGTTCGTGGCAACTGGATAGATGGTTCGTGCGCATTTCATCACGGACGTATATTGGCCCAACAATATTTCGCTGAAACAATACCAATATTTATCAATCTTGTTTCAAGCGGACCCAGATGTACACTTACTTTGAGACGAAAGTGAACTGATGACCTTCCAAATGTTGGTTTACCTGTTGAAGGAAACTTAGGGAAGAACCAAATCAGCCAGATCCCGCAACTGCCTTCCATCCTCTACAATGGGTGTGACGGGCATGTATACTTACAACAGTAACAGCACTGCCATACTGCTGCCATACGTACGGCGTTTAGGATCAGATGGCTGTATGACCACCTGCCCGAGCGCCGTGAGGTCAGATAAGCAAAGTTCTTCGAGTCTTTTGACCCCCACCGCTGAGGTCACGATTCTAACATGAGCGCTCGAGCTTGCGGCCTCCTCGACGTTACTATTAGAGGTTGAAGTAATACCGAGCGTTCGTTGCCACCAGAATGGAACAATAACAAATTGATTGAGGACCCGGGCTCCGGGATCGATTTTAAGGCACATGACACACGCGGTGGCTATAACTAGCATAAGATAGGATACGGGTGGCCTTGTTCTTCCTCTCCTTCCCTCCATCAGCTTGCCCTTTCAACGGTGCCGCCGAGCGCGCGTGTCTGTTTCTTCTTTGCCGACACCGGTGTCGCGCCTCTGCTTCATTCATTCTCTTCCAACCAGACACTCTTTCCAGACCACTTCATATAAAACCCAATCCTTCACGTTTCCGAGATGTTCTCCAAGCCAGTCATCTATGCTCTTCTCGGTGTCTACTTTTCCTCGTTTGCCGCCCAGGCTGCTCCCCATCAGGGCTTCAATAACAAGTTCGACAGCGCTTCAGCATCATGTGATGTATGTGTCTCCTCGACAAGTGATGTTCAATTGTACTGATCAGCGATCCGCGCCTCATTAGGTGGCTTCCATCGTAACTCAAACTGTCACTGTCACTGCTGCATCAGCAGCTGCTACAACAGCTGTCTCCTCCGGCTCAGGTGCCTCATCCTCTGGATCCAGCTCCTCGAGCTCTGGCAGCTCTTCAGGGTCCAAGGGCTCCTCTGGCTCCAGCAGCTCATCGGGGTCCAAGGGCTCCTCTGGTTCCAGCAGCTCATCGGGATCCAAGGGCTCCTCTGGTTCCAGCGGCTCCTCCAGCTCGAGTAGCTCATCAGGATCCAAAGGCTCTACGGGGTCCAGTAGCTCCTCGGGGTCCACTTCCTCAAGCTCTGGCACTTCTTCAGGTTCTGGAAGCGGTAAGTTCTCTCCGTCTTGGAACATACGGCGCTCTGATTATCTGGATAGCCTCAAACAACAATTCTAGCGGAGGAGCGGCCGGGTCGAACAGCTCTGGATCAGGTTCAGGTGTGACTGCCACGACGACTTCAGTGGCTGCCGGATCGGTGAATATCTCTTCACTTACAGCCTGAAACAACTTCTGATTATCTCAGACCGGCTCTGCTGTTGGTTCTACCAGTACGGCCTCGGAGGCAACTTCTGTGAGCGTCCAGCATCTGCAATTAACACGGACTCTTTGCTCATTTATCGCGCAGACGGGCTCTGCAGCTGCAGGTGCCGATGCCCAGAGTTCCTTGAGTACGTGTTTTTGTATAGGTTTCATCCATCAGTCATTTGACACCGAATTGCAGCCCTCGACCCACAAGTCATTGCCTCTGGTTTCGCCAACAATGGACAGGACGTTCCCACGGCTGGTAAGCAACTCAAGACATCTCTATACATTACGGTGCTAACATGTCACATCCAATAGGCCAGGTCGCTTCATTGACTTCGACCAACAACTTCATAAATTTCTGCCTCACGGTCCCTGATCTCCCCATCACTAACGGCAAGCAGATCACCACTGGAAGGTAATTATTTGGCTATCTCAGATTGTATCTGTTCTCACATTGGGGTAGCTGCAATCCTGCACCTATCGGTGTCATTCCGAGCACGGACAACATGCCCAGCAGCAAATTCACGTTCCCTGAAAACTTTGGCACTATCAAGTCTAACACTGCGTTCACGATCTCCATGGCTATCAAGAATATCCAAACAGGAAACTTCGTTAACGCGCAGGAGAGTTATTTTGCTGCCCCCCAACAGCTCAACGGTCAAGGACAAATTATTGGCCACAGTCACGTTGTCATCGAACTGATCGACTCTCTTGACGCGAAGACTCCTACCAATCCCAAGACGTTCGCATTCTTCAAGGTATTTTGACAATGTCTCCTTTGAGGTCACTCACTCACTGCTCAATTGTAGGGTATTAATGGTGCTGCTGTTAACGGGGTTGTCACTGCCGACGTTACTGCCGGTTTGCCAGCTGGTATCTACAGGCTTGCCTCCATCAACGCTGCCGCGAACCACCAGCCAGTCATCGTTCCCGTTGCTCAACACGGCAGCTTGGATGACATGATCTATGTGAGTCTACAACCTCTGTAAAATTTCTCGCTAGATCTGATTGTTTTCGGTGCAGTTCACTGTCACCGACGATGGCGAAAGTGCTTCTTCAGCTGCCGGCATCGTTGCCTCTTCTACTGCTGTCGCATCCTCCACTGCCGACGCGTCCGCCTCTGTGAGCTCGGTAGCTGTGGCCTCAGCTTCCCTTTCCGCTGCAGCTTCCGATAGTTTGGCAGCTGTGGCCTCAGCTACCGTTTCCGCCGCCTCCGCCGCCGTTTCCGATGTTGCAAGTGCCACCGCCGTTGCGTCGGCCGATTCTTCTAGCTTTGTGGCATCAGCTACCGACGTCGCCTCCGCTGTCGTTTCCAATCTCGCGAGTGCTCCCGTCGCTGCGTCGACCGACTCCGCCAGTGCTGTGCTAGCGTCAGCTACCGACGTCGCCTCCGCTGCCGTTTCTGATGTCGCGGGCGCTTCTGCCACTGCAAGCGCAGGTACTGCTGTGACGTCGTCAACAGCTGGTGGACAAGGAGACAAGAAAGGCAAGGGCAGAGGCCATTAGATGACAGAGAACTGAGTTCTTCTCCTCTCACGCATGGGCACGCGAGGGTTGGTTTTTATATTTATTGTCATGATTTTACCCTTATTTCGTTCTCGCTGTATCGTTGACATTTATACTTTGTGAACTGCGTTCGCATGTACGAATGAAAAAAGAGTTTGCTGATTTTGAATGTGCTACAAGTACAGGTCTTGAGTGCTTCCTCCGTACCTCGTCAGACTCCCGTCAATTGACCGCCTTCGCGTTCTCCGTCAAGATGTGGTTCAAACCTTCGCGTTTGAGACAATGTTCGAACCTAAAGCTCTTCGCGATGTTGTCGATTTCGGCCTCGTCTTTGCCAATGAAATGATCCGCCCATTCCTGTACGAGGTACTCCGCTATGAGGATACTCCGTGACAGACGTTTGACGCGGTCTTCCACCTTCCAGACGGGGTGCGGATACAGATTCTGGTACTTGACCGGGATCTCCTCCAACACGTGTTGAACAAGCGGTTCGTAGACGCCTTTGACGGCAGAATCGTCTGCCCCCCAAGCATCGGTAGCCAAGCGATGCTTCTTGGCAAGGAAGGTTTCGAAGAGTTTCATGTATGGTGTCTCCGGGTCGATGTATACCATACCCTGGAAGCCGATGTCCTTGTACAGCCAAATGGACCAGCTCAGACGATCCTTGGTAGCAAAGTCAGTTCATGATCACGTTGACTGAGTCGTAGGCTTCACCTTGTTGTAGATCTCCAGTTGATCCTTCAAGACTTTGTAGCGCGATTCGTTGATCTCGTCGGTTTTCGGACCCTCATACTGCTTCCTAGCGTAAACTGGTCCCCACTCCCCATTCCAGACGCAGAGACCGCGGGCGTCCATCCACTCTCGTTTCTTTTCGTAGCTCCGACGCAAGCGTCTTTTCTGTTCGTCATTTCCGACGTAGGCCTCTGGCGCTGCAGGGAACCCATACAGCGAGTAGTCGTGAATTGAGTATCCCGTATTCTCCCAGTTCTTGTGGGCGTCACCAAAATGGCTGAAGTCTGAAGCAAAGGTATTCGCGTCAAAGAACAAGGCATGATCAGGATCTAGGTTTTGTTGAGTATGGATTCGGCGAGGCAGGAGGAGGATGTTCACCGATAGCGCGAATTGCTTTGTAGATACGGTCGTAGAAGGCGACAACACGCGTGTGCTTGGGATCTGTGGGCTCATTGAGGGGATTGTAGCCTGCGATCCACTTGTTTCCCTTATAATGGGCGGCAAGTTGCTCCCACAGCCAGACAGCCCTGTCCTGGAAGTCCTTGTAGTTCCAGACTGTAGAATAATCAGTAAGGCGTAAACAAGCCAGTCGGGACTCTACTCACAGTTCGCAATGTGACTGCCGTGATCAGCGTGCCAATCCGTATTTTGGCCGCCGGGAACAGTATGCAGGTCCAAGATGGTGTAGATGCCATGTTGCGCACAGAGGTCGATCACTCGATCGAGGTGCTTGAAGCCGGAAGTCTTCAGAACGCGGGGGTTCATGTCATCTACCGATATCTAATCAGCATCTCTCCCTTGACAAGGAAGCGAAGAGTACCTTCAAAGTGCCGATAATTGAAAGCAATACGAATGCAGTTGAGGCCAAGACTCTTGAAGAACACAGCATCCTTCTCCTCGAAGAAATACTCGAGGAACTAAGGAGATACAGTTAATCGCATTGCGTGAAACCAGAGAGAAGAATAGTGATACCTTGTCGAAGAAGAGATCAGATTTCTCTTGACCGATGGTCTCTGTGAGAGCCTCTCTAATCTGATGTTCACAGCCAGGATATCCTGATCAACAGGTGAGCAACCTCCAAGTCATCTCATGACAGTAACCAACCCGAGATGAAGTTCTCCATGCTGAATAGAGGCCGTTAGAAGAGGACTGCAAGTGAATGGACCAGACAGTAAGACGCACTTCATCCATCCTCCGAGACCGGCGCCTCGCAGGATTACTTCGTTGTTGTCCTCATCCACGATCTTCGTCCCGGATATCTTCAATAGTGACATGGTGAGGCAGGAATTGTCGCTTCCTCGTCGCAGTAGAACGCTCTTTTATGTCGACGGATAGACCATGTGAGAGCAGATAACCCGATGTTCATCCGAGTCGACTCTCCTCCGGCGCGAGGAGCCGGTGAGAGGGGCTTGCCCCGTACTTTTTACCCCAGGACGGGCAATCATATCTCCACAACATGGATCCGGGGGCTCTAGAAGGTTGCTAGACGCCAAAAGCATTGAATACGAAACAAAAGCCTCGACGATTCTGCGACGATAAGCCAGTGAGAAGCTAATAACAAGTTGAATCCAGCGCTCAGAGCATCCGAAGTAGCAGCGAGCGATGCTTGAGATGGCCAATCAACGCAGCGAGCATTCAACCACACCTAACCACACTCGGAACTTACACAGGGGGTTCATCATACATCCGCCAGTCATGGAGGGCGCGTCCAGTCCGACAGCGCGCTCAGTTGAAGGCCAAATGGAGAGATAAGAGAGATGACGCAATGCGGGCGCAGTTAGTCGGCCCTCTGCATCCTCCTGCCGCCTCTCGGTGTCGCAATCTCTGGACTAGAGCACGTACATAGGACACAATTAGTAAGGCGAGTCCTACGCAGCTTTTCCCTTTGCTCTCACGTCCTTGAGGCTATCTCTGACAATGTGGTCGCCACATCTCTCCGTCTTCTCAATGATATCCGCTATGATGGCCGGCATGCAGATTCCCTTCCTCGCGAATCATGACATCGACAGCGAGATACACATCGAGAAAGTTTCCGTACACCTTGGAGTAATGTCGCGCTGCCCAGATGCTATGGTCTGCGAAACTGTGTTCGATTCTGTCTTGCCTCGAGTCGCCGACAAAGTCGATTTGTCTCTGGTCTTCATAGCCAAGTAAGCCAGTGACCAATGACATTGATAGACAGACGTTGACCTTCAAAGATCAAACGCTTCTGACACTGACTTCGGTGTGACATGCAAGCACGGTCCTCAAGAGTGCGCTGGCAACATTCAGCAGCTTTGTATCGCGGCGCATTCCCCCTTCGAACAATTTTGGGAGTTTGTCCAGTATTCGAAGTCATATGGTACGGCGCGAATTGGAACGCCGGAGGTAGCGTTCAGCTGCGCTGACACGGCTGGAATTGAGTGGGATGGGCCTTTGGCCGAGTGTGCTGGCTCTGACGCGTTTGGCAAGACCGAAGAGGGGATCAACCTTCTGAAGGCCAGTGCGCGCCTGTCGAAAGAGTTGAACATAGTGTATGTCTTCAATACTATCAGGCCACACCACTCATTGACCAGGCTTGTTCGAAAGTAACAGCTGCACGGTCTTGATCAACAAGAAGCCCGTGTGTGTACGAGACACAACTTGGCGAGATTGCGAGGCAGGTCCTTTCGAACAAGCAGCTTACTCATCTAACCACAAGCTAGGGAGGCCACAATGCTGACGACTTTGTCCGCCAGATAACTGAAGAATACGACCGTATCAATACTCGCGTTCCGTAGTCCTGTCAGTACTAATCAGACGGTGCACTTCCCAGAATGGTCGATTTGCTGCCACTAGCTCCTGAGATGGACACTAAACTCAATGACAGAGTATGTTAGCGGCATTCTTCCTGGCCCCCAGGTGTGACTAGCCTCGGTGGCGGCAACAGACTTTGTACAAGTAACTCAAATAGCAAATTTCCATATTGAATAATTTAATTAAGCCTACAATTCCAAAGTTCATAGCTGCGCCTCTGCGTGCGCTGGATGTCTGAGAATGGGTTCGACCTTCTCGTTTGTTGAAGGGTCAAGGGTAACATCAACCTCCTCGTCTGCCGGAGGTGTGAGAATGGCCTCGACCTCCTCTTCGTCATTATCTTCGACGCTCTTGCCTTCCCAGACCTTCTTCCAACCCCGCTCCAATCGACCAGCCTCCAATTCAATGCTTGAGACGACTCCACGGCGCCTCTCCCTGACACTCCGTTCCCCCCAACTTTCCACCGCGTCGAGTTGCACCAGAAGTCTGTTCAACATCTCATTATACGCGTGGATGGGTTTGTTGGATGAAGTGAAGGCGAGCTTTGGCGTGGATGCAGCCCGTGGGCTGTGCTCGGATCCGTCGATAGGGAGTGAGAATGACTCGCCATCGCATTCGAAATCCACGCGAGATGGCCATGAAAACTGGCTCTTCAAGGATATGAACTTGGCTTCGATATCAGCGATTGCAGATAGAGAGTTCTGCACGTGTGCTGCATGGGAGTCTACTGCGGGTGGTTGGGGAGACGGGGATTTAGACGGTCCGTCTGGTGTGCGCGACTGGGAAGACGCGCGCGGTTGGGGAAACGTCCGTGGTTGGGGAGACGTCCGTGGCTGGGGAGACGTCCGTGAGGGAGAAGGGGACTGCCGGGCAGGTGCGCGTTGTTGTTGTATGGGTGCATGTTCGGGATGTAAGTGCTGAGTATAGAAGGAAGGCTGGGCCAGCTCAGGCTCTGGCATACGAGGGGGAACAGGGTTTCGTAAGGCATGCTCTTGGGAGGCAGTCCTCGTCCTCGGCCTCGCCTGAGAGTATCATGTTAGACCAACGTAAACAATGATCAAGATGAAGGAACTTACTTGTTCCCAAGGACTGGGATACCCCGAATAGTCGTTATCTGGTGCCTCGTAGTCTGCAGCGGGGTCGACATCGTACTCATCTGGCAAGTACTGTCGCGCTCTTTCGAGTTGGCGCTGGCGCGCCATTTCCCGTTCAATCTCGCTGCGTCTGCGAGCATGTTGGTAATTTGGCGGAGCGTAGAATGGATTGTGTGAGGGTGTCGGGCCCTGGGGGTAGTAACCTCCCGAGCTCCCTGCGAAAGGCCCAGAGCGATAGAAAGGATTTCCGCCAAACATAGTAAGAAGTTCAATCTGTGAGCGTCACTGGCACAAAACGGTGTTTAAGTATGAGGTTGATAGAACAGTCTCGATAAACCGAGGACAGAAAATCACGGAAGTAGCCAGAAACAGGGAGAAACACCGAGAAATGGTATGATGCCTGACGTCATCATCAACCTGTCCGCGACGGCGTTTGTTCTTACTGATCTTACGCGATGCTCTGGAATAGCTCTGGGAAGCTTCAACGAATCATCTTCCATTTCTTGCAGTCTGCAAGATTCGACAACCCCCTCCGATACTCGTGGCTTTCTGAGACAACAATCAGCTTCGACTGACGAATGTCATTCGGACGCATTTCTCTCCTCCTGAATCTCACCACCACGCTTCCAGGGCGGCGCAATTGTGTCCTGATTGATTACACCTGGGCCTCCCCAAGTGGTGTGACCAATCGCCATGGGTACCTTATCCAATACATTATCTGGTGTTGACCGTTTGTCCCTCTCCGTCTCTCCCTCCTCCAAGTGCGAGCGCAGAGATCTGAAGAAGCCCTCTCACCGACATGCAGTTCACCCTTCTTTGCTTAGCTGCATCGGCTGCTGCCAGTCCTATGTTGCTGGAACGTCGACAAACAGAGCCCGATGGCGTCTCTGTCAATGGCTTCTCTTCAGTCCCAAATCCTACACTGAACGGCGGCTCTATCATCGAGTTCACCCACATTCCTAGCACCACGACCGTCACCAGCACGAGCACAGAGTATACGGTGACGACCATTCATAATGAACCGTACGAGTCTGTGTTTCCCGTTACCGTCATCGTCTCCGGTTCCATTACCGAGGTTCATGAAGAGACCATCACGCTGTATCCGACGGGGACCACGCCCTATCCTGCGGCGGCGGACAACGATGCCAAGAGTGCATCGTCGGGTAAACGAGACGGTGCTATCGCTGGCAGTGTCATCGGGGCAGTGATTGTCGCTGCGATTGTGAAGTCATTTCAGTTTCAATCCTGATAATGGCTGACATGACGTCTAGCTGATCCTTCTGTTCCTGCGTTTCCGTAACAAGCGGTCTCCCAAACATTGGCGCAACCGCGGTGTTGGCGCTGGTAGGTGGCAGAATTTGGACGGCAAAGACGCGGGGAGGTCGGTTTATGTGGGCGGACCTGCGCAAGGTCTCGATGTCAAAGCCCCACTGAGCCCCATCATCGCGACTGTCCCGTCACCGACTACGGCTGCACCAATGCTCGTACGCGAGAAGCACAGGCGCACGTCGTCCAACCCATTCGAAGACCCAGCCATGGCCCAATTTGGTACGTCTAGTAGCGCCCCACAGACGCCACGCACTGCGACGTACTTCGAGATGGAGGCCGCTTCAAAGTAGAACGTTTCTATGTTGTAAATGGTGAGAGCTCTGCTCCTTTGCATGCGCCACGCTCATGGGTGTCTGCAGATGGACATGTTGTTTTCTCGAGTCTATACGACCTGCATGCTGTTGAACTGTTGTTGTTATGTTCATTGTACTGGCCTCTCCGAGTTGACCAAATCATCAGTGCGTTTTGTATTAGAATGGCAAGAGATGGACTTGGAGCGAGGTCGCATGTTTCATGGGGGGCGTGGCGCAGTGATTTGGCGGCTAGATGAAGACGTCTTGCGTGAACCTTTGTTATCAAGCCAAAGGCAAATATTGATCAACTTCTTGACTATCATTGAGGATGACTCGCGAAAATTCTTCAGTGCCATCTTGATTAGAGCGAATTATCGACTATCATCGTAACTGCTTTTTTCAGACGTCAGGAAGCTGATGAGGTGTAAGCAGGGTGTAAGAGCAATGGTCAGACCGGTCAAGTCCGCAAACGAAACCTGGCACTGACCAATTATCGTCGCCGGCAAAGAATCAGCAATCTCGAGGTCGTGATACTTTACAGATATCTCAGGTAACTTCGGATGTCCATACTCCTCAATTCTAAGCACGCTCGGACATGAAATTGAGGGAGAACTGCCAAGAAGTGAATCCAGCTATATAGATGCCACCGGGTTGCACTTGTTTGGGTAGTACCCGATTAGGGTCGACAGCTTCCAAAATCATCAATTTCTTCAACTGCCCTGTCTTCATGTCTGACCTGTTCTCCTTCCTCGACGCTACCCCAAATGATCAGGCGGACGAAGATGTGGAGATGGCTGCCCAGACTCCCGAGCCGACTATCAAAAAGCGCAAAGCCGACGAGCAGACTGTCGATTCCACACCACTCTCGCCAGTAAACGACGAACATCCTACGAAGAAAACACGAATAGCCGCCTCTAATACTGTGGTGCTTGACGACTTTGCTACAGAGGCTACAAGAGAGGTTGCGTCGATCGCTGGTCTACAAGGCAGCGAAGAGGCTGGCGCGCGGCTAGAACTACGGCATAAAGTGTGATTTGCCATCCATTCTCGTCGACTTCGCTTACCGTCATGTAGGTTCGCCACCAAGTGGTTGTACCGACTGGCTATGATTATGTACCAATAACCCAACACGTCCCACCACAAAAGCCTGATCGCGAGTACGCTTTCGAGCTCGATCCATTCCAGCAAGTATCGGTCTACGCAATCCAGCGGAATGAGAGTGTGCTGGTCTCTGCCCATACGAGTGCTGGAAAGACAGTCGTCGCCGAGTACGCGATAGCTCAGTGTCTGAATCGGAAACAGCGAGTTATCTACACTAGTCCCATCAAGGTCCGTCATTCAAAATTTCACCCCTGAGCCGCGCAATAAAGCATTGCAGGCATTAAGCAATCAAAAGTACCGCGACATGCTCGCTGAGTTTGGCGATGTAGGACTCATGACTGGAGATGTCACAATAAATCCGTCCGCTACTTGCCTGGTCATGACAACTGAAGTGAGTGCACGCATGCAGTCGTCACCTTCCCGTTGACCATTTCATTCAGATTCTACGGTCAATGTTGTACCGCGGCTCTGAGATTGTGCGCGAAGTTGCTTGGGTCATCTTCGACGAAATCCATTACATGCGGGACAAAGAACGAGGTGTCGTCTGGGAGGAAACCATCATTCTACTCCCCCATACCATTCGCTACGTCTTCCTCTCTGCAACAATCCCCAACGCAATGCAATTTGCCGAATGGATATGCCAATCCCACGATCAACCTTGCCATGTCGTCTATACAGACTTCCGACCCACACCGCTGCAGCACTATCTCTTTCCTGGTGGCGGTGAAGGCATCTACCTGGTCGTAAATGAGAAAGGAGAATTTCGGGAGGATAACTTCGCGAAGGTTATGGGTCAGGTTCAGTCGCGTTCTGAGGACCCCGCAGATCCCAACAGCGGAAAGGGCAAGAAATGGAAGACAAAGAAGGGTGGCGAGACCAAGGGTCCTTCAGATGTCGCGCGAATCATCAAGAAGATCATGCAAAGCAATTTCCAGCCGGTCATCGTTTTCTCGTTCGCCAAACGTGACTGCGAAGCACACGCTCTTTCCATGGCCAAATACGAATTCAACAATCAGGACGAACAGGATCAAGTATCTGCTATATTCAGCAATGCGATTGACTGTCTGTCCGACGACGACAAACAGCTGCCCAGAATCTCGAACATGGTCCCTTTGCTGCGACGCGGTATTGGCATCCATCACAGTGGACTTCTACCGATTTTGAAGGAAATCATCGAGATCCTTTTCCAGGAAGGCCTCATCAAGGTCCTCTTCGCCACCGAAACTTTCTCGATCGGGTTGAACATGCCCGCGAAGACTGTCGTCTTCACAAACACTCGGAAGTTTGATGGAAGGGAGGAGAGGAATCTATCATCTGGAGAGTACGTTCAAATGTCAGGTCGTGCTGGTCGTCGTGGATTGGATGATCGAGGTCTGGTCATCTTGATGTGCGACGAAAAGCTGGACCCCAAGGTGGCAAAGGAGATGATCAAGGGAGAAGCTGACCGACTAGACTCTGCCTTTCATCTCGGGTATAACATGGTCATGAACTTGATGAAGGTCGAAGGGATCAGTCCCGAGTACATGTTGGAGAGGTCTTTCTTCCAGTTCCAGAGCACAGCCGCTATCCCTCAATTGCAAGCTGGTGTGTAGTTTTCCTTCCTTCTTTACTTGGTCTTAGTCTTGATATCACCCTCAGAGCTGAAGAAAGAAGAAGAGAGTCGACAATCTATGATCATCCCGGACGAAGAACTTGTCTCTCAATATTACGACTGTCGCCACCAGCTTGATCAGATGGCTGAGGACATGCGAAGCGTTATCACACATCCAACCTACTGTCTCCCTTTCCTGAAGCCCGGGCGATTGGTCAAAGTCAAATATCAAGACCTGGACTTCGGTTGGGGGGTCGTTATCAACTTCATGCATCGGCAACAGCCGAAGGTAAGCCGAAGGACTTCACCCCAAATGGCTGGGTTGATATATTTTTTATCTAGAATCGACCTATACCGAACACGGACGACATACCAGCGCATGAACAATATGTCGTCGACGTCCTCTTGAACTGCGCACCAGGCGAAGCCGCCTCCAACGCTCAGAAGAGTAGCAAGCCGACTCCCAACGGTGCTTTACCTTGCCCGTCAAATACGAAAGGTGTCCCCCTAGTACTGCCAGTTTCGCTGAATACCCTCCATGGGATCAGTCACTTCGTCATCTATCTTCCAAAGGACCTACGGCCAATCGAGGCTCGGCAGACTGCCTGGAAGAGCGTTCTTGAAGTTCATCGACGCTTCCCAGACGGCGTCCCTCTTTTGGATCCCATTCAAAACATGCACATCGAGGACGACAAATTCAAGGTGTTGGTTGAGGTATGCGTATTCCAACTCCCTTTTCGATTGAGGTTTTCTCACTGTATGACTCTAGAAAATCGCAGTCATGGAAGACAAATTGTACCAAAGTCCCCTCCATAAGGACCCCCGCCTCCCAGAACTCTACGCGTCATACTCCAGCAAGCGAGAATCTCAGGAGCGCTCGAGAGCCCTTCAGAAGCGCATTCATTCCACGCAAGACGTGCTCCAGGCCGAGGAGTTGAAATGCAGGAAACGTGTGCTCCGGCGATTGGGTTTCACTACTTCCACAAACGTCGTCGATATCAAGGGGCGAGTTGCCTGCGAAATCAGTGCTGGAGACGAATTACTTCTGACTGAGCTTCTTTTCGACGGCGTCTTCAACACCCTGACTCCTGAGCAATGCGCGGCTTTCCTTAGTTGTTTCGTTCTCGACGAAAAGGTAGGGCTGTTCAAGCTTTCTTTTGTCGCCCTTCTCACAATCTCCTAGAGCAAACATCCAACTAAGCTAACGGAGGAGCTTGCGGCCCCACTCCGTATTCTGCAGAAACTGGCGCAGAACATAGCCAAAGTCTCTAAAGAATCAAAGCTAGCGATTGACGAGGACACGTATGTGAAATCGTTCAAAGTGGAACTCATGGAAGCGGTGATGCTATGGTGCCAAGGTGCATCCTTCGATAAGATTTGCGGGGTACGTGAATACCAGTCAGGCTTGTCATCATGGGAAACTAACGTTCTTGTCAGCTCACTGATGTGTTTGAGGGGAGTATCATCCGCGTTTTCCGTCGGCTGAGCGAATTACTGCGCCAAATGGCAAAGGCTGCAAAAGTTATCGGGAACACCGAACTACAGGAGAAATTCGACCAGTCTTCACAACTGCTGGAGAGGCCAAACACCATCATTTTCTGTCCGTCATTGTATCTATAATCCAGTGTTACTGTAGATAGTGTTTGGTTCATACGAGTCGTGGTCTGCTCCAGTGCCCTGAGTCTCACGTCAGGACCTCTACATCGGGTTTAAGATCCGCGGCACCGGCAACTGGCAGGCGGAAGCCTCGTACAAACCCTCATCGCTGTTTACCATCAACACAGGCATTCGCTCACTGTGACGCAGTCTCTACCGCTGAACATGTTCTGCAAAACGGCACGTTGCAGAACTGCTGCTGCTGCTTGAAGTGCGAACATCCAACGGAGCCGATCGCCAAACCGAACAATTAGTCGCGATTTTGTCCCAAGGATTTGAGCAGCACGGCACGAAATGGCCTGGCAAGATACTGTATTGGAAGACTTCCTGTACGCCTCTACTTATACTGAGTGGGGTCGTGATCGAAGCTGCGTGACTGGCGGGGTATGAAAGGCATGGTCCCCTAAAAGCTTTCGTTGACTTCTTGCCCGGAGCTTTCACTACATCCTCAAACTACTGTCGCTCGCTCTCAATCATCGCTATTCTGGATGTCTCTCTCTGTTCTCCACCTTGCTTTCGTCGCTTTCCTACCTGCATATCTAGCATCGCCCTCAGTATCAAGTAGCAATGGCATCAAGATGCACATCGCGTCTCGCCGAGCGCCAATGGACACACCCGATCCAGAATACACGTTGAGCACCTTCGACAGAGACCTCGTAGTGCGTTACTGTATCTCCCCATCCAGAAACGGTTCTGACCTGCTTACCTCAGGAACTAGAGCTCAGAGCGGTTTTGAACAAGTACGCTGATTCCGAGCAGAATCTGGCTGGCATTGGCCTGGCGCCGCTGGATTTGGATCTGTTCTCTGCTGGGGATGCCTCTGGCGTCGAAGTCCCGATGTTAAACCCGTCTAAACGCGACGCGTCACAGCTCATCGGTTCCCCGCCACAAGCCGTCGCAGGACTCACTGATTACTTCAATGACAATTTCGACGTGCTTTACTATAGCGGCATTGAGATTGGAACACCGCCGCAACAGCTTACAGTCGATATAGACACTGGCTCCGCTGATCTTTGGCTTCCCTGTAGATGCAGAGACTGCGTCGACACGCAGTTCCAGGCCAAAGACAGCTCAAGTTACCAGAGCAATGGCCAGAGATTTTCTGTCACCTACGTAGGTCCACCGCGCAAGCTGCATATATAAGCCATCTTACATATTTGCAGGGCTCAGGTTTCGTGCAATGTATCAAGGCAAACGAGACAATCACATTGGGCGGCTTGACGGTCCACGAGCAGATTTTTGGCGGCGCTTACCGCGTCTCTGACAACTTCAACTACTTTCCAAATGACGGTCTGATAGGATTGGCCTTCGGGTCGATATCGAAGAGCCGGTCAAGGACCTTTTTCGAGAATTTGATTCTCCAAGGCCAAGTCAAGCGCAGGCTGTTTTCAGTGCATCTGACACGGAAGCAAAGAAGTGGTTCCGAAGTACTGACACATCTATCATATCAATATTTAATCCTTTCTCATTGACTGCTCGCAGCTATGCTTGGGTTGCTTCGACGAGACCAAAGCGTTAGGCGCACCCACATGGATTCCGGTGGTATCTGCGGTTTGTTGTTTGCCTTAGTTGTTCGAATGGGTCTAACGACCATCAGACTTATTGGACAGTGCGCATGGATTCATTCCTCGTCAACGATCGACGGGCGTCCTTCACCACTAACAGTATTCTTGCGGTTAGTGTCTGCTTCGAGAATCGTTACAAACCTTCTGAACTAGCTCACTCGCAGGCAATCGACACGGGTACATCCCTGCTATATCTGCCTCAAAACTTGGCAGACACATTATACTCGTTGGTATGCCGCTATCATTGCTGTCAGACTCTGTACATATGAAGTTCCTCTGATAGATCCCTGGCGCGCGATCCGCTCCAGATTATGCACAAGGCAAGTCCGCTGTCCGAATCACCTCGCATCGAGAGAGACTGACTTCAAATGGCTGCAGGCATTTACACATTTCCTTGTGCATCCCAGCCCACAATCTCTTTGTCCTTTGGCGGCCATGACTTTTCGATTGACATGCGGGATTTCAATTTGGGTCTGTGGCCTCGCCTTGAATTGCAAGACTTAACTCTCTGATGATATGCTTGATACTAGGGCTGACGTCGGACAATTCAACGTACCAATACTTTCTCCGACGTACAAAACGACGACCTGCGCTAATCTCATTTCTCTAGTGACTGTGTTGGAGGCATCGTTTCTTTAGGGAGCAACGGCCCAACGAATCTTGCTATTGTCGGTAAGACCTCTAGTCTTTCTCTAGTCTTTCAGAATACCAAGGAACTCATACTCCTTTCCAGGAGCCTTACTGTTGAAGTCATGTATGTATGCTCTTCCAGATTCCCCTTCAACTCCTCAACGCTTGTTCTTAGGGTACACTTCCTACGACTACTCGAGTGGCCAGGGTCCCACAGGTGCAAGCGTGGGCTTTGCACCCAGCATTAACAACATGGCACTTTGAACATACTGCCTCATTATTGGAGCTACTGTGACATTCGCTGCTTGTCTCCGGGTCATTCCCTGCTACTCTACTGTACGCACTACACATAGTCTACACACACACTAAGGTAATAATAGTTTACACACATCACTAGAATAATACGAACTCGCTTCTTACCACCAAAGCCGCGGAAGCATCATCAAAGCGTAGTACGTATGTATGAGTTGACTACCTAGTGATTGACTTGCGCACAGGATCGACTGTGGGATCTGCGAATATGATAGAGGACCAGGTCTCCTCAATCTCATCTTATTCCCTTTACCTACGCATGTTCCACGCGTATCACTACAGTAACACGACGTGTACCGTCGTCTCGATCAAATCTGCGGTTCCGTAGTTCATTAGTCTCGACCCTAATCTAGGGTACAAGCTCGGCTTCACCTTCGACCATCATGTCACTCTATCGCAGTCGGCCACCTCCCCCTCCAATGACTGGCCCAAGTGAATTTGAACTACTCAAAGGGTCCCACAAGTAAACACATGTCCCTCTTCTCTCATCTCATGAACTGAATGCCTTAGATTTCTTCGCGAAGATGAAGACGGCACAGAACCAAATCAGACTTGGGAAGAGAAACTGGCGTCCAAATATTACTCTAGTCTCTATCGGGAGTTTGCTGTTTGCGATTTGAAGCACTACAAGTCGGGGAATGTATGTACTTGACTTGCGGTCTCACTTAGAATGCATTACTCACGCAGCCTAGTTCTCATTACGATGGCGCACCGAAGACGAGGTCCTCTCGGGCGCGGGCGAAACATCATGCGGAAATACACGATGTCGACGGCATGACCCTCGCGAGGCTGGCGCGTCGTCGTTGGCGACACTGGAACTTCCATTCTCGTACAGTGAACATGGCGAACACAAGTCGGCCTTGGTGAAGACAGTGCTGTGTCCCAAGTGCGTGAAGAAGCTGATGTGGAAGCGCAGGAAGGAGCGGGCTGAGAAGGAGAGTGTAGAGGCGGATGAGGTCGAGATCAAACGCGAGGAGGACGAGGAGGATTTGGAGAGCTCTGCGTTGCGGGATCCGGTCGGCCGTGCAGCGCCGCGGCAGCATCGACGCGATAGAGAGGAGCCACAGCGACGGCGTAGCGCATCTCCTCGCAGACGCCTGCCGCGCACCGACGACAGATGACAATATATGGTGCCACGCCTGGCGTCAGTGCTCAAGTCACTTGTGCAGAGGTCCATCCCTTTCGGCCTTTCAGGAAGCTCTTGCAATTGGAATGTATATGGTACCGAAGTATAGACCTGTATTCGGGAAACACACATGGACGTGCCAACCTTGCAGGGTGTTTGACCTCAAGTGTTGATGCGTAGAGGGCGGGGCAGTGGAATATCAAGTACCGACGCTGCCATAAACTAATCAACTGTCATTCAAAACACTACTGTATAAAATAGACAAGACTACAAAGGATACATTGGGTGAGAGACAACAAAACGATAGCGATGCTAGATGAAATAAGATAACGGGCACCAAAAACATGAATCGGGAGGGGGTATCGCATTGAATGGAAGGAAAGAAAAAATCATAATCCCATGGACGACGCGAGAGATCGGGCAACGGAGGAATGTCTGGACGGAGCGACAGAAGAATGTCTGGAGGGAGCGACAGAGGATTGTCTGGAAGGCGCAACAGAAGGCGCGTGTTGTTGCTGGCGCTCCCATAGTTTGTCCTTTGCTCGAATCTGGATGTTTTCAAACGGCGCGTCTTGCGTGAGCTTGACACAATCGCGAGTTCCAAGGACCAGCAGCTCGAAGAAGAATGACGCTGCGGCTCGTCGTGATGCCTAGGAAACATTGAGTCTGTACCCTGAGCATCGAGCGGCAAGGGATGTTACCTTATCAGCCATCTTCTCAAAACTGAGGACCTTTTCTTCGTCGTCGCCTTCGACAGGCTTGAGCTCTCGCCTAACAATGCCCACAGCCTTGACAGTGTTCTTGCTATATCCTTTGCCCTCCACATCGGCAACCTCGAGCTCTCGATCGGCAAGTTGTGATTGTGTCGACGGTTTGATGTCGAACATGGCGATGGGGCAAGCCTCGTCGGCGTACGACTCCATGATATCGTCGACACCTTCAAAGCCAGGAGTGGAAAGACGACTTCGCTCAGACGGAGCCATCGAAGCACGACCGTTCATGTCGGGACCCAAGTCTACGTCTGCCTGGGGAACATCCAGCTGGAAATCATCGATCTGGACGGACTGGTCCCCAAAGTCAAATCCTCCATCAGGACCCATACTGACACGCCCCATGTCGCTTCCAAATCCAATACTCGGCGCCAAACTACCTGCCCTACGAGCTTGCTCGACCTCATCTTCGTCGTCAAGTTTGCGACGCTTAGACGAAGGCGGCTTCTCTGGAGAGGAACCTCGTTTCTTGGTCCTCCCATTGACCGGCTTGAGGAACATCTCAGCAAGCTCAGGCGCCAATCCTACAGGAGCTGTACACAGGAAGGTTCCCTGAGGCGTCACTTTAGTCGGCAAGAAATGAGCTATAGGGTCGTTTCGGATCTCGAGAAGGCGCATTACGACTGCAGAACGAGGAAGGAAGTGGGGTTCGACGAGAATGTGACTGAGGTCCTTCTTCGGCATGACGAGTCCATTTCTACCGCCCCGCCCAGGACCGCCTGCCAGTTCTGTCTCCTCGTCAACAACTTGCTTTTTCTCCTTGTACTTCTTGGGGCCTTTCTTCGGAAATGGTTGGAGGTCGCCGTTGACTTCTACTTCAGGTGGAGGCGTAACGGGAACGTCCGTTAGAGGCGAGGCTATGGATCATCAACCTAACAGTTATACGCTGAGAGGCGAAATGCTTACATGCTCGCGAAAGTGACCTGTCTTGGCCTGGTGTCTTCTCTCCCTCCGCGGGAACATCGGGTAGATCGAAACTAATGCCAAAGTCTCCCAGATTCACGTCATCAAAGTTTGGCATGTCCATGTTCATGTCGTTGTCGAATGGGTGCTCGGATGCGGCCCTGCTCTTGCTACGGTTTGACAAGAGGTCAAAGTCCATCCCGCCATTACCCATCAAGTGAGAAGCAATAGAGTCATTTCCAACGGCGGCATCACGTCCTACGCCAACACTGCCAGCGACACTTAGAGCGTCCATGTCTACGTCCATGTCACCAGGACCAAAATCGATGCCAAGGTCGACGTCCTGAGAGCCGATACCGCCACCGTCGTCGAACAGGTCGAAGTCCATACCGAAATTGTCGCTAGGTGGTAGTGTGATGTCCGCTACGCGTGCAAGATGTTGACGGCCTTCTGGAATGGCGCGTGTAAAATCCGCGTTGCCCCTGAAGAGGTCTGAGATTTTTCAAATCGTCAAAACTTTCAAGGAACACACCAGTCGAAAGCGGAAAGTTCAAGGTCAACATTGTCGAATTCATCCTGCTGGAGAGTGATAGAAGTCTTGGCCGCGACGATGTCTGTGTCCATGTCGACGGCTCCTGGACGGAAGGCCTGTGGATTTGCTGAGATTGAGGCTACATGATTTCACAAGGAACGCACCATTTTGATCTTCAGCAATGCTTCATTACAATCTTCGAGGAGGTATTTCGCTTTGCGGCTATATATGCGGACAACGCCGAGGAGAAGCTGTCCACTCAGCCGGAGGGCCATTATTTCGATGTCCTGTCCCATGATGGCCTCTGAACAAACATCAAACGTTTGGTTAAATGATGACAGCAGGGGGAGTACTAACCGACCGACTCTTCAATATCCGTTTGTAGGGTTTGGTTCTTGGATAGCTTGCGCTCCATGTGCGCCGCAAGCCACACTTTGCCCAGTGGGCCACGCCGCGAGAGGATAGCCTCTGAATAGAACTGTGTGCTGAAATGAGCGGCGGACCTGGCGCAGACAAGAGTGACATGCCATCCTTGTGAATTATGATCCTAAATAGATATGCAAGATGACAGCAGGTTCAGCGGGAGAGACACCAGAAAACACGGGCGGCACGAGAGTGATGATGAGGGTTTCGCGCAAGTAATGTGGCACGCGCGGGACCAACAAGGGTCACGCTTGTGCCAAATAGAGGTAAACTGGATAATATTTTGCTTCCAGTGGCGAAACACGAATACAAGATTGAGGCCAGCATTTCAACTTCAAACACGCTGCTATTTGCTTGGAGAGACACGCAGGAGGCGCCTGGGACACGCGCAACAGCGAGCAAAGAATGAGCGCTCAAGCAGCCGGCTCGGCCCGATTTCAGTGATGGCAAACACGCGCGGGCCAAAGAAGCGGCACCGCCACTGCCTCAGAAAAAGTGAGCCATGTTCTCTTGGACGGCGCGGACGTCGCTAAAGCGTGTCTCCACGCGAATCTTCGAGGCCGGAGGTGCAAACTTGGTGAACCTTAGCTCAAGTGCGTAGATTGGGTCTCTTTGTCTCTTCTCTGCTGACACGTCCACTAGGATGTCCGCGTCGCAATTACACCGCCGACCTCCAGCAGGCAGAGGAACCAGCGCCCGAGCCGCTGACGAACCTACGCAGTAACCCATATACATTCACTCCCGACACCTCGTTCCAGGAAACCCAGTATGGCACCGCGGTCTCAAAGTACAACCAAGAAATCTACAAATCCTACCGCCGACGAGCAATAGTGGACTGCTTCAAGCTCGCGGCCGAGATGAAGACGAAGGGCGTGCAGCCAAACACCGAGACATACAACTCCCTGCTGATTGCTGCATCTCACGGCGCAATGAGTGTAGATTGTTTTGCCATCTATCAGGATATGCTTGCCGCTGGCGTCCAACCAGATATCACAACCTTCAACACTATGTTCAGGGTAAGAACTCCTTCTGTTTACTTCCGGTTCAATTAAAACTCTTGTGATCAGGCCGCCGAGGATATCCGTCAGCACTCATTCCTGTCAAATGAGATGGTGGCCCATCGCGTAAAGCCGACGAACGAGACATTCGAGGTTCTCGTCGAGACCTGCTTAGAAGACAACGCTGTTGAGATGGCAATACAGTACATTCGGGACATGCAGAGTCGAGGCATGGAGCCCACTTTGGTCACAATGGACAGTACTATCAAACTGACCGCGCAGCTTGGGTACAGTCAGCTGGCCTTGGACTTGGCTCAGGAGTTCGAAGCCAACTCTGCTAGGACTCTGAGTCCGGACGTGTGGGTCGCCTGTTTAGAGTCTGCGGCGGAAGCCTTATGGGTGCGTTTCATTTTGAATGCTCTACTTGTCCTGACATTCTCTGTTCAGGCCGAGGGTGTAACCGAATGCTGGGCCAGAGTCGTCGACAAGTTTGCGGTTCAGGTCACCGAAGGGCTTTGTCTCGCTGTCCTCCGTACCGCTGCGCGAGCCGCCTTGCCACAACTCGCCTCCTCTGCAATTGCACAGATAGCAAGCGCCCATATCCCAGTGAAGGAGCACCATTTCACTCCTTACATTTCCGCCCTCTGCCAAGGCAATGGTTTGAAACCTGCCATTCAAGCCCTTAGCTACCTGCGGCCCTATGGCATCGAACCCACTGCTGTCACAGTGGAATCCATCACCAAGATGCTCAGCAAGGATGTCGACACTTTGGACAGTGTCTGGACTTATCTCGATGAAATGGTTGAAGCTAAAGAGACCATAGAGGTGGTCGTCATGAACGCCATAATACAGGCCGCCTTTGCTCTTCCGGATGTCCCGCGTGCTATGGGGGCGTTCCAGAGTTTTGCGGACTATGGTGTCGTACCGACACGCGGAACGTTCGAATACCTTCTGCAAGGTGCTATAGAGTCAAGCCATCGGAGCTTGGGAGACGTGATCGTTTCGAAGATGAAGGAGGCGGGCATTTCTCCTGATGCCACTACATATGAGCAGATCATCAAGCTCTGCCTTACGCAGGACGATTATCTGGATGCCTTTACCTACCTTGAGGAGATGAAGGCCGTTCCGTTTGTGCCCCCTGCCCGCATCTACACGGCCATTGCGCGCAAGTGTGCCAAGCATGGAGATACGCGGTGGCAAATGGTGTTGGAAGAGATGCAGGAGATTGGGTATCCGGTCAAGAAGACTCTTACCCTGGAGATTGAGCGCTCTATGGACCTGGCGCAGAATGCATAGTCCTTACTATATTTCCATCTTAATGCAACGCATATACTTTCAGTCCACTCGTTTGATACGTAGGACTGATATCTAGTGACAGTGTCGAGTTGCTAGGGCCCAGGGGCGCCGTGCGGCGTGCGGGTCCGATGTCATTCTCAGTCATCGTGCGTCGGACCGAAGAAACCGTACACCTTATCTTCGACGTTCGTCGACGCCCATTCCGACACTTGCACAAGAGAGTCACCCTAGTAGCATGGCAGCCACCGAGAACGTCGTAGCTCAGGCATCCGAACCACTCGCTTCTGCTCAGCAAGATCCAATTCCGTTGTCTTTCCCGGCTATCCTGCGTAATCCAGGACTCAATGACCGCTTCGCCCATCTTTCGGGCACTCGTACTTCCCAGCCATCTGTTACTGTCAAGAAAGCCCGACGAAGGGGGGAGAATGACGGAAAACGCTGGGTCAGAAGGAAAGATAACGGTCTGTCCCAAGTATTGAGTTCCTCTAATAATCATCTCAAGCAAATCATAGACCGATTCGTTGGAAACCCGCACATAGTCTCAGCCACGCGCAAGGACTACCTCATTGAGCCTGTCAAAGTCAGATCCACGTTCCCCGAACCTTTACCAGCCTATCTCCCCCGTGCAGCGAAGCTGCCTGCTCCAGAACCCCCCAGTTTTGATCCTAGCTCGGCAAACTCTGGGCGGTTCTCGCTGAGCCTGAAGGGAATGAGGCGGGAGCTACGGCGATCTGGTCGGCGCGCCGAGTTTCTCGTCCGAGATGTCGAGCAGGCCATGACCGACTGGTTGAATACCGCCGGCGCTGTTCTTGACCCAGACGCCCCTAGCAGTAATATCACCACAGACCGTCAGATGGTCGGGGACAGCCCGACAATATTCGAGGTGTCCCGCACACCGTTACAGCTCGTATGGCAAGTCAAAGAAGACGCCTTTGCGCGTTACGTCGTGCACTGTTGTGCTCGATATCACGAAGTGGTTAGCTACAGTGAGTTCTAAAGCACATCACTATAGGGTTCCCACTTTCAACTATTCGGCACAGGCAAAGAGGTGGCCGGGGAACGTCTCACATACCTCCTCCGCCCAAACGTAACTCGGCCTGATTTCTTTGCTCCGACAAGTATTGCTACACCGCCGATTACCGACATTGACAGCTCCTCTCAGTTCGATACGGAGTCTGACTTCACGGACGGAGAGTGGGTCTCTGAAGTCGAAGATGTGGCTTCATTAGCTGCTTCATCAAGGGAGTCCTTGGTCCACATTCGAACGATTCATGTACCGCATGATCCAGAGACATGGTCTGTTCACGGTGGAACGGACGTGGAGGCGGATTTATCAGGTAGCGAGTCAGTCCTTCCAGCTATGAGGATGCTATCGATTGCGGACGACACGACACCGAGAAGGATCACATCAATCCGTTCCCGGCTTTCACAACATCGTGGTGTTGTGCGGTCCAGTTCATCCCCATCGCGTTCACCGGTGAGATTGTCCTTCAGTCCGAGACAGCGTCCTGTTGCTGCGGTGTCCAAGCCATCTTTCTACAACTACTTATTTTCTTGACTTGGGAGCCCAAAAGTCAAGTTTGTAACACCTGTACATACGTATGTCTATCTGTAGTGTAAAGTAGGTTCATACATACATATGTGCCAATCCTGTGCTTTGTATACATACATAAATCATAGAATCATACATTGTTGAAAGTCCGTAAGTTCAGTGCCATTATCCTGTGATGAGTGTCATGAAGAGATAGAATGTGGAGGCGAGGAGGCGCTGGAGGAGTTGATGAGTACCACAATCTTCAGAGAGGACGAAGAGGTTTCTCACGATGAGATTGGTGATGGCGGTGAATACCAAAATGAAAATGAGATAGGTTTGCGCGCGCGTCTCCCTACTGAAAGTGTCCGTCGTGTTGCTCCCGCTTCCTAGGATCAGTGCGAGTAGGACTCCCTGCATGGCTGTCAATGTTATCTCCAGAAGACAGAGTAGCTTGACTGACGTTCGATAGCACCCAAGCGAGAAGGACCTGACAGACGTTGAGTGAACACTCCAAGTCGGGAACGAGCAGATTGAAGGCTCACATTTGTACGGATGCTGGAATAGTACTCCTTGGCCGCCTGTTCCTTCTCGGCGTCGGTCGGCTCCTTCGGCTTCGCTTTCGACACAGGCATGCGGTATTTGAGATGCTGTATCGCTGCCTCGTATGTGGCGTTCTTCTCCATATCCGTTGCAACCTCAACCTCGACTTCTTTGTCACCTCCGGGACGCAAGGCTGCCGCATCCTTGTCAATCGGTTCCGGTTCGTCAGCATCTTGTTTGGTTCCCCAAGATATCTATATCATTGCTCAATTAATTTCGTTCCCTTAGAAAGCTCGATTCACTCACGTCGTCGATGTTGGAATATGCGTATCTGAGGTGGTCAGTTCACCGTAAGGGCCCAAGGGACTTGTTACTTACATGTTGAGAATGTTGATGTACGTGGGCGAGAGGAGGAGGTAAGGTAGAAAACTGGTGATCATATGCATCGGGTCGAACGCAAGGAGACTCCCGATCAGATACACTGCAGCAAAAGTCAGTAACTGCTGCCCCGACAAGCGCAATTACTTACCGCCATATGTGATAATCACACTAAAAATCATAAGGCTATGTGCGGTTCCACCCTGCGAGTCTGCCTTGATGGCACAGAATAGCGAGGCGGCCATCATGTACACCATACATATCGCCAGTGCAATCGAAAGCAGCTTGTACTTCAGACTCTCCCTGCTCATCGATGAGTGAAGAGTCAAGTCAAGGAAGAAGCGCGTACGTTTTGGGCTTGATGCTCATCGAGATGAAGAACAGCGATATTATGATGGATGCCAGAACATACTAAATCACACCGATGTCAGCGAAGGAGACTCAGCCAATCTCATGAATCTGCGGAAGTACCTGAATCGCCCAGTTTATATACTTTATTCCACTCCATACCCCAAATCCTGGGTCTTCGAGAGACGATGTGAGAACAACCTATCATCAGGTCAGAAAGAATGCAAGGCAAGCAGCGTCCCTCCTACAAAGAATATATAGAAATTGCCCTGGAGAGTTGGGTCATCAGTGCAATTTCGACTATGACGGAGCAATGCCTACGATACTGAACCACGAGAAGCATAGACTCGTGATGTTGTACAATGTTTCAATGGTCAGACTGATCTTCCGCCAGATACTGTGACCGGAGCGCCATATTTGAGGTGTGTGCGCGATGGCGTACGTCGCAGCAAAGAAGGATCCATTCAGCCAGCGACGTCTCTGACCGATGAACTCTGGCAGTGCGTCGGGAACGTCGGTCTCGCCGACGGCACCTCGAACGTATCT
Source organism: Strobilurus luchuensis (assembly GCA_019915105.1). Lineage (NCBI taxonomy): Eukaryota > Fungi > Basidiomycota > Agaricomycetes > Agaricales > Physalacriaceae > Strobilurus > Strobilurus luchuensis. The sequence goes on from JAHLMJ010000005.1 coordinate 2,138,651, forward strand.
CAAAACCCTGGTGACGGCGTCAAACGAATTTGAGAACGGGGACGGAGGTACAAACCAGTTCGAGTTGGCTTTGGCTACTAGCTCGAAACAGAGGATACGCTGAAGACCTGTCACACAACGTTTCAATCAGACAAAAACAGACCCACATCTTCGGCAAGATCTGGAGAGCTTGTAAGCTCAATGGTCGGAAAACAAACACAGTCACTTACACATGTTCGATGTGAAGATGTCAGTATCGCGTCCATGGAGAACCTCGCCTTTGAAATAAGAAGCTAGGGGACCAACACCGTTCTCGTTATTTTGCAATGCAAAATATCTGAGTTGCCCTTGTCAGACGACTCATGACAGTCTCAACTACCTCAACTTACCGATATGCTGAGAATGCGCCAGGCTATGCAATCAGTCAGCGTGTGTGAATGGTCGAAGGAACTTCGTCCGCACCAAGACACTGATGTATCCGAACAGGGATTCAGTCGGCTTGTCGAGAATACAGCTGATCTTGTACTCGAAGTTTTGGGACGCCACTGTCGGCAAGCCAATCAGCCAGCACTGGAAAACTGAAGAGTATCACCTACCCAAAGGGTTCAATAGCAAAGACCACCGTGGCCCCTTGAATGCGGCTATCTCTCCACAGGCACCACCGACGTTCGAGTTTAGGTCAAAGGTTTTCCATAGCTTATAGAAGCTGTTGTTCCCGGGCGATGTCCCTACGTCGAGCAATATGCACACTTTCGGCTATTGACGAGTCAGACAGAGCCGTCGAATGGAACACAAAGCTTGCCTGGAGAATCGGACCGAAAGCATTGAAGAACCATCGATGACTATTGATCTTTCTCTGATTCTTCTCCTTCAGCAGAAACATGATCTGAGTAGGGACTATTCCTTTGTCCGGATACTTGAAGTGCATGTTGGCGTCCAAGCCGAATGAAGTTGTGTACTCCCAGAGATGGGCAGTGGCGCGTGTCAACTCGAATCCTTGTTCCTTGTAGTAATTCTTTGCGGGAGCCTGATATACACCGAGCAAGGTTAGAACGTCAAGCACGCGAGGATGTATCTTTTTTCTCCCGTCTGCGACTATGCAAACGACAACCTATACATCATTAGGCACATGAGGAGAGCCGAGACGCGATAGGAGCTTCACCTTCTGCCAGCCATCTTTCCCCCATGTTTTCGAGTTCTTACGATTACAGAGTTGGGAGATATTGCGCATCACGCCGTAGAGGGTACGGCAGAACAGGACCTCATCTTCCTGTAGTGGTTTCAGTGATGTTGACAGGCAGGGCACAGTCAAGATGTCACTGACATTGAACATTGTGATGACCACGAATATTTCCGTAACTCTTCTGTACTTGAGCTGTCGTATCGGATAATTGCGCTTCGGGAATTCATCCGGGTCACAAGTTATCAGACTGTACTGTGTCGCGCGTGTCTCGGCTGTGGCCTGTCTAGGTAGAACCAGCATCTGCGGTATCTGCATCTCGAAACTGAGTTCTCCCTGCTTCGTCAGTTTGACTATCTTCTTGAGATGCCGACGCTCAGTTCTCCCAACAGGTACTGAGCCAAAATGTAGACGTCCCACTGGGGTCTCCGGTTCAGATTCTGACCGGTTGGACGGATGTCGACCCATGTCTGCAGGAAGGACTGAGAGTTGGTCGAAGCCTGGATATGCGTAGTCTGACGCATCCTTCTCCGACATCATGTCACTAGCATTGGTATAGTGAACACTGCTTCCATCGCCCACTACGATGAAGTCTTCATCGTCTACTGCGGGAGTCGGGGAGCGTGAACGCGCTGGATAGTAGGACGGGGAGTAGCCAGACGCATAGGAGGCCTCGGCTTCAGCGTCGTAGGCGAAATGATCGAATTCGCGATCGGGAGAGCGACTGCCAGTATAAGAATGGGCGGACGGCACGTAGTCCTGGTCCTGGTAGTAGGGGTCGTGGTGGGAGTTCGAGCCTTGGAAGGGATCCGACATGTGCTGTGACGACGAATGGGAGTTATGCGAGCCGATGTCGCCGTGCGGGATTTCAAGCGTCTCTCCGGTGTGTATGGGGGCGAGAGTTTGGCCAGGCTGGTATCGTTGAAATTGGCTAGATGAGTGACTCTCCATGGGCGCGTAGGAAGAGTAGTAGATTTCCGGAGGAGGCTGAGAGACGGGTCGTGGTTGTGAGAGGTAATCTGTTATTTCCGACTCTTCTTCGCTGCTATGTCCATCATACTCGTACTCGTATTCCACGCGGTCGCCATATGTGGGATAGTGGTTCATCTGTCAGATTTAGAAGTGTGAGAAGAGAGAATGAGAGAGAGATATGGCGCACCGTTTAGGCGGGAGGGCGGGCAACGAGCAGTGGCAGTGGGCGGCACTTGTCGCCGGTGGAATCAACGATCAAGGCCGTGCGTTGAAGAGACGCGACTGGCACGTGGCCCTTTGCCGGAATCAAAATGTTTTGCCGTGTTGCCTTCATCCTCGAGGCAGCCTTTAAGTTGCGCTGCGGTACTATGCACTCGTATCCCCAACCACCATGGACAGCGTCCTCCAATCCTTCACAGGGCTTGCTATCCGACTAGCTGTGCAGTTTCTAGATGAGCCTCACCGCTCTGCCATCGGACCCATTCTCCTCGGGGTCTGGGAAGGCGCCTGTTGGCACTACACCGTCAATGTATCCTCCAGTGCCTCTGACCTATACTTGGCTGCCATGCTCCGACTTATCTTCTATCTATATGTCGCCAGCGATCTACTCAACTTCGCATTGATGATTCTGTGGGCGTTTCTGGCAGCATTGCTGTCTGAGGCTATCAGCCCACAGCACGGCTATGATACCGTCTACGAAAAGAAGAAACGGACCGGGAGCAGACGAACTGTCTATACTCAAGTCGAGGCACCGGCGGAACCCCCGCAAAGGCGACGATCTGCGCGTCATACCGCCAGCGCGTCTTGGGTTGTTGTGCCATCCCAGACAGAGAGGCCCCGGCGGATTTCATTCACTCATCCCACTGTCCCGCCGCCGCCACCGCTGCCGCCACCCACCACGTTCACCACTGCTCCCATATCTACGCCCGCTCCCCCATCGGCTCCTACTCACTCATCTGCTCCCGCTCCCATCCCTTCCTCCGCTCCCATTCCTGCTCCTGCTCCCATTCCTGCTCCTGCTCCCGCTGCTGTTCCTGCTCCTGTTCCTGTTCCCGCTCCCGCTCCCACTGCATCTAGTCCCGTATTTGAGCCCGAGCAAATACGGCCTACATCGACACTACCATCTGCTCCCGCTACGACACCGCCACTTACGAATGAGCCTATCGTCTCTCCGACGACATTGTCCGTTGTGAAGAACGTAGGCTTCGGAACCCCGGCCAAAACACCTCTGGGGAACGACTCATCGAAGCCCCCACGCACAACACCACCTACTCCAACCCCTCCACCACCTCCACCTCAGCAGCCTCTACCGGAGGTCGTTGCTCCACTCTCTCCTGTCTCAATCGTATATTCTCTGCCAGATATCAGAACCCCAGCACCCGAGTACACTGCATCTGTTCTCCCCGTTCTCCCCCAATCGACTCGCAGTCCAGGGCCTCTCAGTCCCATTGACAGTATGCCTGTCAGCCTACCTCGGAGCATGGAGTTGCATACGGCTGAGATCATCCCACTCCATCAAACACCTATGCTCTTTCGACCCGCTCCATCTATTGCTCAAGTCCTAGACCGCACTGACGTGCCTCCATCCCATCTCAGCCCACCCCAATCCCCCATTTTCGTCGCAGATGATGCCGACCCTTTGCAGACACCTTTGAACAGTCCAGGTCCCGTTGGTTCGAAGAGATCTCTTCGACGCCGTTACGAAGACGACCCATTAGTGACGCCTCCTCATTTGTCGGGCGCGATGTCAGAATCTGACGAGGGAACTGTCACTGGTGTGCCCATTGCTTCTGGCTCGCGCCCTCCAGCAGCAGCAGGCGACTCGCCCGCCATTCCTGTGCCCATGCCCCTGCCTGCGCGGGCTGCTGCTCGAGTCGAAGCCAGCGAGCCCTCCCCCTCTCCAACCGTCGTCAGTGATATATCTAACTCTCCCGGACTTAACCAACGAGCTGAACAACTCCGTAAAGATGCCTGGCAGGAAGAAGCCAGGCGCAAAAAGCTCCAAAAAGACCACGTGGTGGCTGTAAAGAATGGCGACCAGGCAATCGCCTTCATGTTACTGCTAGATATCCAAGAGTCGTCGGAAAGAATCAGGAGGCTGCACGAACGTGCGGAGCGTCGGTACTATCATGGTTAGATTGTCTGTCGATCTCGTTGTTGGTTACTGAACCATCAAGCAGCTCGCAACCACTCGGAGCCCGCGAATCTGAACGGCGTCACGACCATCGACGTCCATGGCCTATTGGTCGCCGAAGCTGTCAGTCAGACCGAGAGGGCATTCAAGCAGGTGCTCGTTGAGAAACGAAGCTCCCTCCGCGTCATTGTGGGGAAGGGACTGCACTCACGCGACAAGAAAGCCAAACTCAAACCAGCAATCGAGCAGGCTATGGTCAAGTAGGTTTCATGTCGTACTGCAACTACAGTGATGCTGACCTAGACATCTCAGGCATGGCATATCGTGCGCCGTGGACAAGCAAAACCCTGGCGTTCTTATTCTTTCGACTTCTTGGAGTATTCCGTAACTCCTTGGCTATTTTTTTGGAGGACATCATCATGCTGTATTTGTATCACTATATCATTGGAATCTCACGCTATCATCACTGCTTTTCAAGATGCCTAGCCATGGAACACTGATTGCCTACTCGACCTTGACGATGCATATTTGTTGGACGTGCTTTTGACTCGAGCGGTTTGCAAAGATATTCACCAAGGTCTCTCAAGGGCAGGAACCACAAAGAAGAACACAAGTCTGTAGCAGTAAACACATGAACCCAGAGTCCTAGAAGTGACAAGAAGATAGTACATATGTGCGTAGCTGAGCCATCAGCCGAGCAAAGGGCCGAACAGGGGAGGGCCACTGTCAGCGAGGGTGTATACGCGAAGACCATTGATCTCCCAATAAGCCCCAGAGAATGCGCTTGGGTTGTTGTTGACATCTGCAAGGGCTTCAAATAAGAACTTTTTGATGTGACCGGAATACGTACAATCCTCGCATGTCGAAGTACCACAACCGGCAGTACCAAAAGCGCTTCCTGCCCAATCACCCTATGTACACATGTCTGTGAGTAGTCTGTGCCAGAAAGGAGCAGGACACTGACGCAGAAAGTCAAATCGAAAGTCATCGTATGCGCGTCAAAATGCGTAGAATGATCACAGGTCGTAGTAGGAAAGTACGCGTCTGGCTGAGGCCATGCGGAGATGTCGATCGTGTTGTAGCCTTGATAGTTGCGAACCGCGTCCGGGGTAGTTGGACAGTCGCGCGCCCAGAACCAGATGCTCACGCCATACGCCCGAGTCCTGGCCATGGCGTAGTAGCCTCCTCCGTTGTTGTTGAATGCCGAGCCATAGGAGTTAGACTCGGGAAATGCAACGCCACACCCTTGATTATAATTCACAGCTGCGTTGCAATCCGACGAAACCGACCGACTGTCAGCAAGTCAACCAACTGATGGTGTATCCACTGGGTCACAATCACGCACCCAGACTGTGGGCGTGGATCAGTCATATTGCAACCTGGAGTACTGTGGAGTGAGGCCAAGTTCTGGGTATTGAGATTGACGCCTATGAGGAATTGAATAGATATCTCGCAGATTGAGAGAGAGCTCAGACCCTCTATAATGTCTATCTCTCCTCCGTTGGGCCAAGGTCCGGCTTTGCTGAGGGTCCAGAATGCTGGCCAAGTACTGCAACCTTCGGGCATGTGTGCCAGATCGAGAATGATCAATGCCTCGTCGTAGGATTGCGGTGATGCGATACGAACACTATCTCGACCACGAGGATGATCGTCTGGAACGACCTGGTAAGCGTCGGCGCGCATGAAGAATTTCTGGCCATCGGCGGAGACTGCACGTCTGATCAATTTTGGCAACTCGCCTAACAGGAAAGCGTACCAGACGAAAGATTGCTGCGGGCAGCGGTGTCTTCATTCACATAATTGACGCGTCCGTGAGTTGGGTCGTCAAAGGTCTGCCAATCCCACCCCCAAAAGTCTGAGCCTTTCCAAGAGTTGGCGATGTTGAATGTATTAGCGTGTACAACAGGAAGGACTGTGTGGCAAAGTAGAAGGGCTGCGAGAGTGTAGAATTGGAACATAGGATGGAAGAGCGGAGCAAAGACACGCCAGGAGTTGCAAGGTTCATTTTCTGCGATGTGGCGTCCTGACGGAAAAGGAAATTCAAGACACGTCGCTGATGTAATTTCTCGCCACAGTCGAACTGTATCGCAATTCGCAACTGTTCAATTTGTTTGTCACAGAACGGCTGGTCGCGTGAAAGATGCGCTCGCGGTCCCAAGTGCACACGTCCATGAAGCTTCAGCTGCTCTCAGCTAACCGTGATTTCCTGAAAAGACGCGACCAGTACGATAGTGACACTTGGCAGTTTTGGCCTGGTTTTCGATCCTGGCAATTGCTGTAGTTGTGAGAAGCACAGTCTGAAGCTAAGCACGGTCTGAAAAAGGCAGTGAGCGCTACGGGTGAGATGGGCCACGTGCGGATTTTGGCCGAATTTCAAATTTTAGGCACCTTTGTTCTCTGACTACGAGCACGACCTTGACGACGAGAACGACCACCATCATGGCAAAACCCAAGTCCCCAACATCTACTTCCCAGCCTCTCGTAAAAAGTAGGCAATGTTGACTCCATCTTTCTCCCTTTCTGAGTATTCGCAGCCAAGACGAAGTCACCCTTTGTCACGTACTACCTGATTGGGTACAACATCCTCTCCGCCCTCGGCTGGGCCTACATTCTTGGCCTGCTCCTCGTCCACATCTTCAACATTGACGGCCGTGCGGGCGTCCCCCAGGCGTCGGCTTCCTCGACCTTTTCGCGGTTCATACCATTCCTCAAGTCCTCGCGTCCCAACGTCCGTTATTTGGAGTCCAAGTTGCCTGGCTTCCTCCAACCCGTCTTCCGCCGGTTCACGACCACCTATTTGCGGATTGGAACAGTAACCGCATTCGTCCAGACTTGCGCGACACTGGAAGTCGTACACGTGCTACTCGGATGGGTACGCAGCCCTATGATCACCACCGCGATGCAAGTCGCTAGCCGCCTGTACGCCGTCTGGGGCGTTGCGGCACAATTCCCGGAGGTGTGCTCCAACCCACTCTACACGTCCATGGTCTTCGCGTGGTCCGTCACAGAAGTTATTCGATACTCGTTCTACGCCGCCAATCTTTTGGGGTACGAGCCTTATCCTCTTCTCTGGCTCCGATACACGGGATTTTATGTTCTGTATCCTCTGGGAGCGTCATCCGAAGCGTTCTTCAATTTCGCAACCCTCCCTGCATCCTCACCAGTCCCCAGCTGGTCGGCTGGGACCAAAGGAATGTGGAAGCCTACAGACTATTTCCGTGGCTTTTTGTTCTTGATCTGGTGGCCAAGTATGGGTTCAGTCATATACGCCATCATAACTTCTGACCCATTCCTTCCAGGTCTCTATATCCTATTCACCCACATGATGGTGCAGCGAAAGAAGGTTCTGGGTCCTGGTAGAGTGGCGAAGTCAAAGACCAATTAGATTATTCAGCTAGAGATACACGCCTATCTTACACATGACTTAATGCTAACCTCAAAGGAGATTCTGATTGTATACCGTACGGAAACTTACTTCAAGGGATTACCGCTAGGTACTCCATTCCATTACTGTATGCATGTGGCAATGTATGGATTCAATAGCCATCAACGCGGATTTTGTGTGAGCGGTCCCATACAAAACGTACCTAGCGCTCAAACATCTCAATCGCGGGTCGAAGTACATGAACAAGTGCCTGGAAGGTGCTTCACCGAGTGCGCGCGCGCAAGGATATATGGATGGAAGCATCAATACCAATTGATATGCGCCACAGATATAAGTGTTGACAAGGATCATCCATTGTGAGTATACTGAAGCGTCGTTGTGCTACAGCACTGAGCCATCGAGCATTGTTCTGCAGTGTATGTGTCCGGTGCATAGGAAAATGTGTCTTTCTCATGCTAACAGCCCTACCATCGGTCTCAGACATGCTTGAACTAGCGCAAGGCGCGCCCTGCAGCTTACAGCTTGATCTGGTGATGGAATCCTTTTGCGTCGCAGCGTTCGCGTCAAGCGCTAGATAGACTGCATCATTGGCGGCGACATCGTTACCGCGTCCTCGAAAAAGATTATGTATCCTGGTCGCGATAAGTACAATTTAGATGGACCGCTTCCCTCGGGTACCAGCAGCCACCGGCTTCCGCTTCCTGAACATTGGAGCTGCAGGAAGTGGCTCGGAAGGCTGCTCGACCTTCACGTCCCCTTCCTTGGTGCTAGGCTCCTGTTCAACCTCTGCCTTGACGCCGCTTTCTTCAGTTTTCACGTCCCCTTCCTCGAGTTTAACGCCACCCTGCGTAACCTCACCAGCCGAGCGGTCAATCCCATCCGAGGCCTCCCCAGCAAGCTTCCACTTCGATGATTTCTGGTCAATGGCCGCATCCTCTCCGTTGTCCTCGCCCGGGCGCTTCCATTTCGCTGGCTTCCACTTGGGTATGTCGGGAATATCAGAGGGACGGGGTGTCACGGTGCTCGTGGGCTCAGGCTCTTCCTTCTTCTTCGGCTTCAAGATCAGAACGCCGGGATCGTATATCTTTCCCAAACCGGTAGCCAGCGTCCGCTTCTTGATCTTATACTCCCGAGTCGCATCATCCTGATCCTCAGCTGGGCGCTTTCCAAGGGAAGTCTCTGTAGAGTCTTCTGCAGCAAGAGGAGGAGGGGGCGGAGGTGCCGGTTGTACGACCTCCCAAGTGCTAGATATAACACCTTCGCTGCGTCGCTGTAACTCGCGGGCAGCAATCTTTTCTGCGTCGGGATCAGTGTAGCCCAGCGAGGCAGCGGTAGAGTAGTTGGCGTAGGGATTGGAGGGTTTCGGTGCCGGTTTACGCGACGCAGTCGAAGAGGAGGAGGATGCAGCACTACTGGCCGATGGCCGTGCGACTCCAGAGCCAACATCTTGTGCGAATGCGGCTTGAGCTGCCTTCAAAGGACATCAGGCTGGAAGGAGAAGTGAAACAGTGAATGTACACACCAATTCTACTCGTGCCATTTCGCGTTTCTCCTCCTCCTGATCCTTCTTTCTCCGTTCACCCTCTTTGTACAGGCTGCGAATGAACCTGTCCTTGTTTCCCTGATGCCTGAGACCATTCTCATGTTGCTGTCGTGAAGGAGCATCGTCAGCGATGTAGATGTCGCAGTACTTGCAGAAGTACTTTTTCTTGGATACCCAGAATTCGCTCATGACTGTGTGGAGGAAACGTGCGATTAGATAAGGGACTCAGGTTTGACAGTAGCCATCATCAGTGCTTATGCGTGTGTTTCCTTCAAGATGCATCGCGTGTCGTCCACTGTCCAGATCAGCGGTGGTTGCCCTGGGTCCCACACTATATAAGTAACACTGACAGGCTCCGCTCCAGAGTGCCATGTGCTGAACTCGACTGTCTTCCTCCGCTCCCTCCACCTCCTCCTGCCATGGAACGGACCAGTGTCTCCTCTGAGACACAACGGGCCGTCGATACGAAGGACGAGATCGCTTTGACAGCGCGCCTGGACGAGTCCCCCGAAAGCGTATCGGTCGTGGAATATCGACTTTACAAGAGGCGATATGCTGGGCTTATCGGAATGGTGGGGAACGTTCGAATCCAGTTTGACGCGTCCTAACGACCGTCAAGATCATTCTCAATCTCGTTGGCGCCTTGAGCTGGCCTTGGTTTGGTCCTATATCTAATAATGGTGCGTCGATTCACGAAACGACGCCACATCCCCTGCTGAAGCCCTGTGGCTAGTCTCTGCGGAGTTTCAGATATCACTTGACGAGGTCAACTGGCTCGGAAATCTCGTCGCCTGTATCTACCTGCCAATCGCCCTCCTGATACCTCCCTTCATTGCTCGCTATGGAATTCGCCGATGTGTCAGTATTTCTCGTTATCTTTGTGGATCAGTGGCGGTTTTGAACTCACATCTACTGTGGATAGTGCGATGTCGGCGCAATTTGCCTCATTATCTCTGCTTGGGTACGCTACGCGGGCACGACTAGATCGCTCCCGACACGCGGTGCCTACGCCCTCTTGATGTTTGGACAGGTGCGGAGAGTATCCGTACTTGTGCTTGGGTCTAACTCTGTCGAGATACGTTCAGTTTTTTGCCTCCATCGCGCAGCCAATCTTTCAGGTACTGGGTCCCAAGTATTCAGAAACCTGGTTCAGTCTACAGGGCCGCACCACAGCTACCATGATCATTTCAATTGGTACTTCCATCTCTGCTCATCCGATACGCGTTTCTGATATATCGTAACTACTCACTACATAGCTAATCCTGTTGGAGGGGCTATCGGGCAGTTGTTGAGTCCCCTCGTCGTCGACACACGACATTCAGTACGAACTAAACCAACTGTTCAGACCTCGTTTCTCACGTGTAGATTCTCTAGATCCTCGTCCTGGGTATAATCTGTACTGCGGCTGCACCTGCCGTTCTCCTTATTGGTGCCGCTCCGCCAACGCCTCCCAGTAAGCCATGGTTCGACATGACCGTGTTCCAACTAATTGAGAACGCCAGCGTATTCTGCATCTCGACCCTCACCATCTCTGCTGTCTCTTGGGCGACGCATGGTTGGCTTAGACAGGTCGGGTGGAGATCACTTCATGACCCCACGCGAACGCTTGGACTTCTTCATCGTATTCGTCGTCTTTTCCGTCTTGGTTGGCGCGTAAGTTCTGCATACAAAGGAAGCATCGAGAAGATTACTCAGCGACCGGCTAGCAACAATTCGTTCTCAATTCTCACCTCGCAGATATTCGTAGGTCAAAGCTTCGCTGAGTGCTGCCTTTGTTCATCCTTCTCAGGAACCGTACGGATATTCAAGCGACACCGCTGGGTTCATGGGAGTATGTTCATCTGTTTCCAATCCGGTGAAACTTACCCTCATGAGTGGAAACCCAACCATAGGCATGTTTACTGCTCACCGGGATCGTCGCAGCTATCGTCACAGCGCCACTGTTTGATCGCGTCTTTACCCGTCATCTGGCAATTACAACTAAGCTGTTCGTTCCCATCATAGCCGTCGCTTGGCTTGCGATGATATGGGCAGGTAAACTTTCGATTGACATTCACACACGTCCGGAAATCTCGCTCATAACCTCGCAGTGAAACCGCATGACCTTGGAGGGTTATATGCTCTCATGGTGATCTTAGGTGTCACCTCGATTACCATGTTGCCAGTAGCCTTGGAATTAGCCTGCGATTTGACGCGCAATGCGGACGGATCGTCTTCTCTGTTATGGTTTGGGGGTAACCTTTTCGCGATCGTGTTTATTCTCGGTGCGTGCTTCTAAGATTATTCAAGCATTACTCAATTGAACGGTACTGATCCTCAAACGCAGTCGAAGGTGCCCTTCGTGCTGGTGGAGCAGCGAATCCGCCGCTCAACATGCACCGGGCCTTGATTTTCAATGGATCGGTTATCATGGCAGTATCGTCGTCTGTCTTCTTGTTGAAGGGAAAACAGGTCAGGAAGGATATAGACGAAATCAAGCTGAAGGAATCGAAAGATGTGTTGTCCAATTCGCAACCTGCTCAAGCCTAATTACCTGCTCATTAATATCTCGTGTAATATATAGCTCTAACTGTTGTACCCAGTCGATGTTCGTTTCTGACGGTGCAGCGAGTAGCGTGAGACGCATCTTGACAACTTGTCTGCTAGTAAGTATACTGACCGCCAACTTGAAGTTCCGTGACAATAGGATCTGAACATGCTAGTAGATGGAAGTCAGCCAACACCGCGGCGGGCGACATCATTAGATAGCTCGTATTGCATTGGCAATGTCAACTCAACGGGCTTCAACTCTTACATGCCTCTGACAGATGAGCGCTTGCGAGCGTCGAGCTCCCACTAGAAGGGTACCAATTTGAAGGAAGGCGATCAAAGAGAGTCAGACTAGCATCATGATATAGCATACTCCGCGCTAGAAGCTCAAACTGGCCAGTATAAGGTGTGTCTCAGCAACTCGTACAATTCATCCTCCGGGCATCCAGCACTGTCTACGAGAATCATGTGGCGCACTGCCTCTTCACTGCTCGTTATCGCTCTCGTCTCTGGCAAGGCCGTCCTGGCGGCTGAAGAACGCCACAATCATACGGAAAACCTCGATCCGTCGTGCCCTCAAGGCTACTATTCAGGCGTTACCGTAACTTATGCCCAGTACAACATTCCCATCGATACCTTGTATGCCAAGATTGGATCATTCCAGCATGCGGAGTGGTAATGTGATCATGAGTAATGTCTCTATTGTTTCAATGCATACCACAAGTCCAAGCTCTAATTACAACGTAGTTTGGGGTGACCACCAACAACACTGGAGAAGATAACACTCTCGGGGCTACACGTGCAGCCGCTTTCGATGGCGTCCAATTCAAGGAGCGTCTGGTTCGAGTTTATCAGACTCCATCCGAGAGGATGCTGGCCTGGAAGTCCGTTATACCCTTCTCGGTTGCGAACCCGAGCGGCGGCGAGGTGTCTTACTTCCCTACATACACTGAGGAACACAGGGTTATGAGCATTTGTGGCGGCACGGCTACTCTTTTGCATGCTTGGAACGTTCACTGTGCGAACGATTTGGTCAATGCCTGGGATGTTTGGCAAAGGATCAGGACGTCAGCTTTGAATAACGTGGTTGTTGAGTTGGGAGGGAAGGAGTTCCTAGGAACATGTCCAGGCAAGGATTTCTGAGAACTGTTCGAGCCAAGACTCACCAGGGCTTCATACACAGGCCCGCTTTGAGAGTTTGCTTTGAATGCGCTAGGGATTGGTTCGCGTCGTCGGGGATTTGAATAGATTAGGACCGTACACAGTATTGTACCATCCGTGGTATACTGTAGACATACAAGTTCACATGAAAGTTAGGCTATCGTCAGTACGCAGGCAATTGTAGCATTCTCCTCAGTGCACCCAGTTCCTTCTCATAACCCGCGTAAACCGATTTCAACTCTAACAAATCCTCGAAATCCATCGGTGTCGCATCTCCGTCGTCATCCGAGAACGAGGCCGAGGTTTGGTCGCCCAGGTCATCGTACATGTCCTTCAGTATATTCTGCTCGTGGCAGAGGCGGTTGTGCGCACTGATATACTTGGAATACAGTTTCCTGTACTGCCTACGTCGCATTTGATCTTCGGAAAGATGAGAGGGGCGTTTGGTTTTTGACGCTGAGGATGTAGTTGTAGGAGGCGATGGAGCTGGGCGCTTTGGTGGCGGGGGCTTGGCAGGGAGCGATTTGGGTAGCGGCCTGTTCATAAGCGGAATCTCGTCGTCGTCCTCGGAGGATGTGTAGTTTGTAATTTCACGTCGTCGTGTCCGGTTTTTATCCGCGGACTTGGACGACGAGGCCCGTGCTTGTGGCGGTGGAGAGGGCTGTCTCGTCGGCTTTTTTGGGAGCGGAATTGGGGTAGGAGGAAGAGAAGGAGACGTCTCTTGTTTGACAGGTTTGGGTCGCGGAGCCACCTCCCTCCTACCAGTGGACGTGGACGCTCCATCGGCAAGCTTCCGTCGCTTCTGCTTCGACAATTGTTCCCCATAATCGTCATCGTCCTCCTCTTTCACGGGTTTTTTCCGCTTCGGTCCCTCATCGGGCGACACCCTCCTTGACCTCTCTCGTTCGATATCGGAGTCTCCTCCGCGCAATTTCTTGACTCGCTGGACAGGGTCCGGCTCTGAAGGACGAGATCGGGACAGATCCGGAGTAAGGCTGATTCTTTCGCTTTTCACGCGACTAGTTGATTGATGAGCCTCTTCCTTGCCTCGCTGATAGCCAGAACCAGGTAGGGGGCGTCTTGCCGCCGTCGAGGAGCTGCTAGCTGTGCTCTTCGACGGGGAGGGTGCTGGAGGAGGAGGGTCCTTCTTTGCAGGGGCCTTGGCCTTGGCCTTGGACTGCGGTTCTACTTTGGGCTCAGCTGCCTTCGTTTTGGGCTTCTTATCTTTGGTGTCCCTCGCAGGTGTGGGTCTGGCGGTGGACGAAGAAGATCCCGGGGCAACGTAAACGAAAGGCGTCCACTCAGAATCTGATTCCTTGTAGCCGAGGGTCTGAAGGGCTATTCTCCCTGCGCGCGCTATAGCCACCCGATCAGCATGTGGTATCTCAAGCATTTCGAATGGACGAAGTGATTTCAGAACACGGGGCTTCAGTTGAAGTTTCGCGTTCTTTGTCGACGGATCTGATGGCTCGCATATCTAGGCAATGTGAGTATTGTGGTGGAGGAAAGGAGAATGCACGAACCTCATCTAGGATATGACGCAGCTCTCTAGTAAGTGCGGCATCTGCAGTGGGTTCGACCAGCTTGATAGCTTCCGGAATTGTTAAACTCTTTCGCGTGATAGCGCGAATGAAGCGAAATTTGAGTTCCTCTACTTTGTCGCCGTCCAAGGAGGGCAAGGAAGGTGCTGCTGAAGTAGATGCGGAAGGCTGGCTCTGTGGCCGAGAAACAGGATCTGATGGGCGAGATGCAGTGGTCTTCATGAACATAGAGGTGGCGTTCTTCTTCTTCTGTCGGCCGGGCGCGGCAATGGTGGGTGGGGTATCTAGTAATTTGACGCCACGTTCGTGTTTCTGATTGTGGGCGGCCTGCGTTGTCTTCAGAAGGCGGTCGGTAAGGTCCTTGTCGAGAGTGGATTCGACAGAGGTCTTGCCGGTGATTGTGGCAAAAGGCTTGAGCGCAGCGGTGGGATTGGAACCGATGCGGAGGTAGAGTTCATGACTGTTATCTCCATCCTTTTTGGTACTATCGACCGGAATAAGTGGGAATAAGGTTTGGTTGATGTACAGGCCCTGTGCAAGACTCAGCCGCGTCAAGAAGCAGCGTATAGATACGCACAGGTTGAGAGCCCAGGTCGACCTCAACGTTCGGCTGTGACTGTTTCTCGAGAGCTTCCAAAGCTTGCCGCGACAGACGTAAGAGAATGGCGCGGCGGTTGGTAGGATGGGACATGGCCATGGCAGCATCTTTGGGCGGCATGCCGCTCAGCGAGCATACCGTTCCGGGCGGCAACATGATGGGCGGAGGTAAAGCTAGGTCAAGACCAAACGCGATCAAACAGCTATTGTTCTCCGATCTGCCATCAGTGCCCATCACATTCAAATACAGCCATCAGGTCCGCGTCGTGGAGGCCATGCTTGGCGTCTCACCATGTTGTCGTTGTTCCTCTTTCTCGTGCCTACGCTGGCCCAGTTTTCAGTGACTGACTATGCGCCAACCACCAATCTTGAATGTCCAGACATAACGAACACAGAGTTCGTCCGTGTGTTTTCTCCCACCAATCAGACAATACATCCCCTGGAACAAGAATACATCACCACACGCAACGCTACTGTTCTCTCGCAGGCCTGGCTGGACTGGCTGGGGAATGGCTCTCTACTCGGCTACAACCTTGATACGTTTCATGGGCTGTATCCTACTCTTGGAATAGCTATACCTGGCGGGGGCTTGCGTTCAGCACAATACGGCGCTGCTACTCTCCATGCTCTGGATGGTCGCAATGACACAGCCCGTGATGCACACACCGGTGGCCTTCTACAGGTGGCAACTTACCTCTCTGGTCTATCAGGTATGTCGCACGCTCTGCCTTGTTCTTATTGTTTTATCTATTATGCAGGCGGTTCATGGGTGACTGGGTCACTGCTGTTCAATGATTGGCCCGACATACTGGACCTGGTCTTTGGGAATGGCGACAACCTTAGCGGGTGGCTGCTTGATCTACCATTCGCAACGCCGGACGGTGATGACATCTTCTCTGATGACAACCAGTACTTCTTCGGTAGCATCCTCTGGAGCGTCAAGGCAAAGGCCGATGCGGGCATGTATGTCGTCTCATCCAGACCTTTGTCAATTGCACTCACAACTCGACAGTGACACGAGTATCACAGATCCTTGGGCTCGTATGATATCCTATCACTTCCTCAACCAGACATCTCGAAAGAACTTTTTCTTAAATGACTCGGCTCACGGAGCTGGTCAACTTTGGTCTCATATACCCCTTATTCCATCATTCCAAAAGCACCTCGTCCCATTTCCGTTGCTTGTGACTGATTCCCGGCCGGCCGGTTCCAACTCAACGGCTGTCCTTGATCTTGACGCGGTTGTTTACGAGGTCAGATCTCACTCAGCTCTCTACAGCACTTCTGATTCTTTTTGTAGATCACACCTTTCGAACTCGCATCCTACGATCCCAACCTATCGGCTGGCGTTAATATCACTTTTGCCGGGACGCATCTCACCAACGGACAGCCTGCCAATGGCTCAGCTTGCGTCAACGGTTTTGATCAGGCCGGTTTCATGATGGGGACCAGTGCGAGTCTGTTCAATCAGATTCTTGACTTTGCGCGGAACACGATCCAAGGATACTCGGGCGAAGACGGGAAAGGACTGTTATATGTCCTGTCGCGGCAACTTCAAGAAGTCCGGACACGCGCTGACGATGTTGCCAATTGGCCGAATCCTTTCAATGGCTTGAAAAAAGATACTTTTGTTGATAGTGACTCAACCTGGATAGAGCTCATTGATGGGGCGTCCAATCTCGAAAACACTCCCTACGGTCCTCATTTCGTGAAGGCTCGTGGCGTCGATGTTGTCGTAGCGCTGCAATCCAGCGCAGATGATAAGAATAATTGGCCCAAGTGAGCTTCCGACTGTGCGTTCCAATGCCACGCCCAGACTGATGATTACACAGCGGAACCTCGGAGACCTTTACATCCCGTCGTCTTTCCAATCAGCTGTTGAGCTCACATCAACAATTTCCCCCTATCCCTCAGTCGTTTGACGCTTGGGTGAGCACCGGTGTCAACGCGCGACCAACATTCTTCGGCTGTGACCCCACTCAAAACCCTCCGGAATACATGCTGGTCATCTATATACCTCAAGCACCGCCATTCAATGGAGATAACCCCGTCATGAAGTAAGGCTGTCTCTCCCGAGTTTTGTGATTAGCGCTCAACGTTGCTATTCAGTACCGACACATTTCGTCTCACATATACCCAGAAGTTCACCAGTGTATACTTCGATCAGGTCTTCGCGAACACCATCTCCGGCTTCGTTCCAAACACCACCGATGCAGACCCCAATTTCGGCTTATGTCTACAATGCGCAGCGCTTGACCGCGGACGATTCAAAGCGTCGCCTGTCATCGACCGCTCTGATTTCTGCCAAACGTGTTTCAAGCAGTACTGTTACGACGAAAGTAACCCCCCGAGCAGGAGTGAGATACCGCACAGGAAGCTGGTGTTCGTGGACCCAGATCCGCAGGGAATTATCTCATTTTTGTCGCGGAACAAGTTCAAGATTTTGGGAGGTGTGATCGGATTGGTCGCACTCATAGCGGGTCTGATTGGGGGTTTGATTTGGTGGAAAAAGAGGAAGCAGAAGGCTCAATACCAGCGTGTTACCAACCTGCACGATGATGTTGATGGCGCGTCGGCGCGGAGCAAGTACAGCTCGTATGTACGACCTGAGTCGTCTTACGAGCTGCCAGAGTATCGAGGTAGTATTTAAGGGCTACGTTTTTTTTTGGATGCTGGAACTGTATCGTAGTTGTTTCGCTGCTTTGGACATGCACATTGTATATATAACCGCACACTATGTACTCTAGATCTTCGAAGGTTGTTTCTTGTAGATGTTGTCCAGTGGCATTCCATCCGGTCCGTGTTGCGCCACACATCTTAGCATATGATTAGCAGGTGTAAGACACCGAGCTAAGTACGCGATTCGCGCGTGCCTCCGTGGATTATGGTAACCACACAGTTGGCATTGACTTGTCACGGTTGGACTCATGTGGTGAGCGAGATATTACTCATTATTGAAGTAATGGAAGACGAGTGAGGTTACAAGAAAGGCACACGAAAGTCAGAAGCGAAGGCGTTGAGGTTAGCCACGGGGTTGAGAGAGACAACAGAATGCTGAGCATATGGATTGGAGCGGTCAATTCTGCTTTGACGAGACTGAAGACGAGGTTTGGGAAGCGTGTGCTTGAGTGCGTCGTCGTAGGTTTTAGATAGAACATGTACGAAGGCAATTCATTGAAGAAGTAGAGTGACTGCCATCGCTATACAGGCCAAGGAAACATATGGTGACAGGCGCTCGCCTGGAGGGATCATGTGAGATGGAAGCAGCGAAGCGGCTCGCATTGAACTTCGTACCAATGCGTGCAGACATGAAGAATATACCGAGGAAGCTGTGGGTCTGCGTCAGCATTATGTTGATTGGCTTGTACAGCATAAGCGCACCCTTCCTTATTCCTATCGACAAGCCTTGGTGCGAGTGCACGGACGTACGTGCAGGTGCAGATTAGGAGCAGGATAACAAGAAGAAGGGACTGGAAGTTGAATAACGCGGACTGTGCGGCAGCATGTTAGTCGTCAATACAGCAGAACATTGGCTGAGACCCAACCATTTCGCGATGAGGAGAACGTGTGGTCGTGGCAGGGTCGTGTAGTGCCCGTGACAGCCGGGACCAAGGAACAATTCCGGTCTAATTCCGACAGGCCGGCACGCTGATTGCTGCGTCAGCGGCAGCTGACAGGTTTTTTCTCCTCAAGCGTGCGAACATTCCCATTCTTCCTTCCCTACAGCCACAACACACCGACGACTGCACCCTCCACAGTCGCCTTGCCCTCTTGTGAGTCAATTTCCGGACAGATCCATCGTCGCTTTCGACTCTTTCGTGTGGCGGACGACTGCATAGTCACTTTTCTGCATTTTATACGATTTTTATCGCGCTATCAATGCTACCAGCATTCCCATCGCATCGTATCTCTGCGATCGGCGCAAGAAGCGCAGACATGACTTTCATGTCTTCCTTCAGTCAAGACACAGCATTGTGTCCGCCGCCCCAGCCCATATCATTGTCTGGCCGCCAGAACAGTCCGCTGATGACGTTGCACAGTCCCAGGTCGCCGTACGAGCCGCCTTCGAACCCACACACATACTACAACCCATCCAACTTGCGCCGACATGTCTGCCCAGTTGTAAATCCGTGTCCGTCTCCGACTGCCAACCATGTCCTCCACCCACCACTTGAAAGTCCTCTTTCAAGCTCCTCCTCTCACCATGTCTCCCTAAATCATCCGTTGCAAGGCCTCGCCTCCCACTATGGCATTCCCACCATCCTGCCCAAACCACCAAGTACAACTCCTCGAAAAAACCCTTTGACTTCCCATTCCAAATCTACTTTCCCAGACTTCGACTTAATCCGGACCAACTATTTAAATATGTTATCCCAAAAGCCTTCGTCTAATCTTGACGACATGCGGACCAAAAACGCAATGGAGACCTCGCCCATCTTCTCGGCGGACTCAACGTCCCCGATGTTTAGCGACTTCGGGGACGACTTCCTCACATCTCCTCACGACGACTTCTTAACGTCCCCGATGTTTGACAGCTACGGGGGCGACTTCTCCGACTCTTCCCCGATGGATACTCCGCTCGACAGCTTCCTCACTACGCCATTGTTCCACGACATTGGCGAGCCTTTGATCGCCGGTGGGGAAGAGTTTTCTAGGATGGATCTTTTCGGTGGCCAAGACATGCTCCCCGTCGAGCCACCATTGAAGTTTCCCCAGCCCGATGCTCCCCTCTCGATCAATCCCTCTTCTCTCGTCGCTCCTCCAGCTCTTCCAGTGGCTGTGCGAGATGAACCCACGTTTGCTCCGCCGCCGCCCAAGGCTGCGTCCGTCCGTGCTACAGCTAAGCCGCGAAAGGCTTCGGCTGCCACAGGAACTAGGAAGAACATCACGCCGGATAGCATGGTGCCACTCGACGCCCCCATCCAAGCACGTCGTTACATCACACCCTCTGCTACTTCCCGCAAGGAGATCCCGGCGACGTTCATCAAGAAGAAACGCTCGCGCTCCCAGGCTTTCGCCGAGGAGGATGAGCTGGAGGAAATTTTGCCGCCCAATGCTACCGAGGCTGAGCAGATAGAGTTCAAACGCAAGCAAAATACGCTCGCTGCGAGGAAGAGCAGGAAGCGTAAGCTGGAGTACCAACAGGGACTAGAATCCCGCCTAGAAGATCTGCAGGAGCAGCTTGCTCACTGGAAGACCCGCGCAGAACTATCAGAAGATGCCCTCAGGGCAAATGGTCTCTCGTTGCCGTCTTAATGTTGTTTGCTCAAAAGTTTTTTTTCGATATCCTTATCTCCTTCTTTCCTTTTTTCTCCTCTCTCTCTTTTCAGAATGGTCCCTACGTAGTCCCCAAAATGTGTTACCGAATCTGCGTCCAATTGAATGAATATATCTGTCTTCTCCTGGTTTCTCTCACACGCATCCGACTCAAGCGCCTCACTCTGACCATTCTCACTTTGACATGATCAATTATCTAACTACTATATTAGAGCCCGGCTTCATGTCGCGCTCTCATTAATCATTGGCTGCACTATCCAGCCTTCTCATTGGCTCATCAATTTTGCATCGGTCCGCTCCTCCTTTGCCGCGAACGGCGAGTCGCGACGCGTGGCTTGAAGCTTGAAGCTTCTCATTGCCAGTGCCAACTTTCCTCTCCAGACTAAGGCTCTCCTTCAAAACTGAGCAGTGCCAGCCCAGGATATTACACTACAAATGTGAGGCCGTGAATTCTGTGCTGCTCAAATCGCAGCATTTTGCTTCAATTTTCAGACATGACTCTCTTCCAAATCCTGTCGGAACGCCACCTTTCGCCCTTCCATCTATTGCAAGACGTATGTTGTACTACCACCATTTGCTTTTGGTATTGACAGCCATACATGTGTGTCTTCAACTACTTACTGCTTATCTCAAGAGCTCATGATCTCAAGCAGAGATTACAACCTGCATTATAGTAGCTTGCTATTTGACGCTATTTGTCCTTTCCTCTGCCTCAACACAACCTTCTATGTCATGAAAACTCACTGATCGCCACCAGCCTTCTCCTCCTGAACAAGTCTCTCATAAACTTTACCGGCCGTCTTCTGCATCTTCATTCTCAGCTCCGTCGAATTCATTCTTTATCCAATGCTACGCTAGACAATTGGCATACTTATGTTGCGGGAAAGGCCCAGTCTGACTGACGAGGAGTGGTTAATCAACGTTCAATGTTCGCGTCAGTCGTATCTACTCGACGATGAATTTTTTTTCAGTTCTCGCTTATGATGCTCGCACGTTGTTTCATCAGGGAATTTGGGAAAGTCTGATAATCGCTCATCACCTCTATCATGTCCCATAATTATTAGTGTCTGTCCTGGACAATAATTGCAAATTTGTGATGCACTCAGGATTTCAATTTTCTACTCAGATTTGCTTGTTGTGTGGCGTTGTTGCCGAGCCATGCCGCCGGTATCCTAGTTGCCGGTACCGGAACATGGTTGACACGACATCCTTCAAGCTCAACTTAGCTGTCAAGCTCGTCACAGATCGATTTGCCAGCGGAAAAATGACTATAACCATACGTGTACTATGATAAAGCCACTCACACACTTGTGGTGCTGCTGTACAGCCTTGTGAAGAGAGGCTTGGGGATGGCCTCTGTCCAGACTGTCCACTGTCCCGCCTTGACTTCTTGAATACTCACAAGGGTATATTGTTCTTCCTTCTCTACGGCTGCATCTCCTGGATATGTAGAGGCGGTTCCCCCTTCATTGAGCATCAAGCACATTACCTTTGTGCATTAAGACACTGCTGTAGAGCTCTGTGAAGATGACAGACTCTCACCACCAAGGTATGAGACACCTTCCATATCACAGTCTGAAGGTTGTGCAAGGTGCCCTTACAGATATGACAGACTGACCGTCAAAGGACAATTTGCCACTCTAGATATTGTAGACTATTGTCCATCTTGCAGGCAGCGCCACTGCTCCTCACCATGCACTGATCATGATAAGTTGAGAACATTCCCACTGTGTAAGGTTATGTGGGCTGCTCACTGCACGTTGAATGCCTGAATCTGGTCTTCCCATTTGCGCGGCTGACTAAGTGCTTAGGATAGGACAGAGTACGGTGCACGGCTCGAACCACATCCCAAGCTCCCAAGTCTTCTAAATAGGAAATCCTGTCTGTGAGCTGGATAGGCACAGTGCTGACAAGACGTCGCATGCCAAATTTGATGCGCCACACAAGAGACAAACTTGGTGATCAAGATGCAATTTGACCCCGAGTCCCAAAAATTTGGCCGTAAACTAATTCTTGATTTTTGTCCAATACGGACACTCATACATAATGTCCGATCGTGTGTCATAATTATGATACCTTGTTGGTCTTGTGTTAGGACCGTGCCCCAAGCCAAGCCTAGTAACGAAAGACCGGGTTTGATTCTCGGTATGCACTGCACAAGCGGTGCTCCGAGCCTGTGAAAAGATAAGCGTAGAAGTGTTCAAAAACAAGAAAAGAAATAAGGGTTTTATCTGAAGTGTATTGGCACGTACTTCCACACCTGTACCCCTATGAATCCCCGTCAAGCGGTGATCCGGCTATCACTCGGTTGTGGTGAGAGATACAGGGGGCCCGGTCTTGAGGAGCGTCGGATATCCGGAGCAGGCTTCCTGCGTTCAGCAGGCTGGTCCCTTGAGTTGAGCCTTGAATCCGGGGGTCCGCTTAAGGGTGTACCCAAGTAAGGTAAGAGGAGCTCGGACGTCCGTTAAGACAGTACGAGTTTGAGAAAAAGACAAGTCCGCTGGATATAGCGGAGGTCCGACTTGCGAGACGAACCAGCAGAAAGATGAAGAGAGGCTAGGTTGGGTATCCTAGTTGATATTTGAACTGAAGAACTAAGAGTCAAGTACAACAGCTTAAATACTAAAGGTAGGTAAGAGTCCAGATAAGGAGTAACCTATGGTATGGGTAATGGGCATAATCCTAAAGACAATAAGAACAATAAAGACAATAAGCAACACCATGTGGAATGGGTAGAGGGGTAGGCGAGTTCATGTGGAGGTCCGAGATATGATGAGTAACGGATTGGTGAGCAGTCACATGACTTGATGAGTGATGCGGAGGTCCAGTCCGAGAGGAATGTGACGTATGGAGGTCGGTATGCGGTCTGGTCATGTGTGTCATGACGCATGGATATGACATCTTGCTACAATACTCAACCTCGCAGATTCGTCATGCCCTATCAACTGGAATCATGATTATGTCCATTTGTCTTTCTTGCCAGCAATGCCAAGGATTACCGGGCCCGGTAAGGCAGTATCATGTCCAACAACCTATGCTACAATGGTCTCAATATCGATTGGTCAGGTTTGGTACGATTGCACAATGCACACGGGATGCACGTTCACAAACAAGGAGATTGAGCAGGGCAATGATGTATTATGTCTAGGTAGTACATGGTAGCTAAGAAAAAGGCGGCGCAGGTGCGAATGGCATCAGCTGGCCAATTTGCCTCCCAGAAGTCCTCCTCTGCCACTCGAATCTTATCTTCCCCGGCTAATTGACGCTGCTTGTACTAACCCGCAACCTATCCTCTGATCCCCTTGCTGTCGTTTGCAGCCTTTCCACGGAAGGCAGTCGTGGTCGGGGAAAGCAGTCGTGTTCAATCGAGGCGGTCGTCTTCAGGGCAGTCCTGCTCGAGAGAAGCTGCCGCGTATGAGGGCGGTTGTGCTGGAGAAATGTGTTCGAGGGAGACGGTCATGGAGGCTGAGGGAAACGGTCATGGTCGACAGAGGCGGTCGTGTTCAAGGCGGTTGTATTCGAGGCGGTCAGGGAGGCGGTCGCGTTTGAGGCGGTCGCGTTTGAGGTGGTCAGGGAGGCGGTCGTGTTCAAGGGAGGCGGTCGTGTTCAAGGGAGGCAGTCGTATTCAAGGGAGGCGGTCGTATTCAGCAAGATCAGTCGAGCTCCAGCTCGAGAGGCGGCCGCGAGTGAGGAAAGCGGATGTTGTATTAGGGGGCGGTCGTGCTCGAGAAAGGTGGTCGCTGATGTGCACGTTATTCTGTGGGCTTAGAAATACCACAAAACAAACACAAAATCTTATAAAACTCCTTGATAGAAGTTTGTTATCTGCTTGTAAACGGTTTGATTTGAATAGAAAACCGAGATCGATTTACTGCTTTCTTAAACTCTTGTTGTCAAATAAAGTGAAACAGATAATAAGTGCACAAGTGTGCGAGTTTGAAGGGGGGTGATAGGGATTTCGACCGATTGACAATTGTCTGGTCTCAGTTAACAAAACACAAGTCTTTGGTTGAACTCCGTGTCCTACACAGTAGTCCTTATACCAACTTGGAATGTTTCTTCAACCTCGGTGAGAGATTGTTATTATGGTTGTAATTGGGTTTTAGACAAATCGTGCTCGGAATGCACTTGAACTCTCAAGAGCCTGCGGGATGACGCTTTTCGTGACTGAACGGTCCTCTCTAGGGAAAGGCTGGCCCAGACTACGACGTTCCTGTAATACCTCTAGGGAGATATTAGACTCAGAAACACCTTGCTCTAGTACTTTGAATTCAAGGAGCTTTGCTTTACAAGTATTCACTTTTCAATCTAAACCCTTGCTCTTTGTGCTTAGGTTTGGTTCTTGGGTTTTGGGTTCTTAAGTTTTCAGACTTTTGGAGGCGATAAAACCGAAGTCGATTTTATAAGAGATAGATTGCTACAGTAAAGCTTTGTGGGCTCTTGGCTGCGGGTCACTAAACTAAAAACTACTCTACTGTTACAACTGGGCTTATATACTGCTCAAGCTATATCTGTACACTAATTTCTACTTACTAACTAGCAGCCTTTTGGGGTTTTGTTTCCGCATCGGAGACACCAGTCTAGATGCTTCTACATTGAATTATGCCATTTCGCTCTCGACATACTCTCCAGAACTGATCCATGTATGACGAATCTCAGACTCGATTTGTTAAATCTTTGTCATAAAACCCGTCTCGGATTGCTCTTTGGAGTTTGTCCATATGATTCTTGATTCCTGCGAATCGGAGTATTACAGTACAACTGTATTGATTCTTCATGGATGACTGATGCAGAACTCCGAGTCGGACTTCCGCAATGCATCCACTTGTTGTTCCGCTAGTAAATCTTATTGATTTGTTACTCTGCACCTCGTATGGCGCCATCCTTGACCAAATCGGATCAGATTTGCCTGACTCTGGACTCAGTCTAGATGCTCTTGGTGCTGCGGAATATATCTTTTTTTTTTTGGGTCTCTTGGTTTCATGTGATAACGTGATTCTACCAGGCTAGCCGGATTGGTCTAAGTCCTCGGACGAAGTATTCCAGATTTCTGAGGTGGCTCTGCGGTTCTGATGTCATGGTCTCATCTTAGTCATCCAGGTCTAGATCCTGTATGTCATTTGAACACATGCACTTGTCTCGGGTTCGTAGCCTAGGCCTTTGCTTTATCATAGTACGTTTAAACAACAAATTCGAGCTCGAATTACTCAAGTGTCGAATTGACGTCTTGGTTGTGAAGTTACAAGAGAGTATTGTGTGATGTTTGACTTGCTAGATGCAAGTGGGCACTTTTGATGATGATATTCGAGGAGGATCTTCCTCTGGAGTCTAATCCTTGCCCTGAATAGAGTCTCCTTAGGGTCACTAACATCTCTTCTATGATTGCCAACCACAAGTAACCGTCTACTATGTGCTTCGGACTTATCCAGAAATCGTAAAATTCCCGGTTTCTAGGCGTAGACGCACATAAAGCGTGTCATCTCCCTTTAACTTTGTGATATGTTGTCCGCAACATACTAAACTTTACCCGGAACCCGCTATTCATCTCGCTTAGTGCAAGCGGCGGGCGATGAATGACCAAATACAATCCTCGGTTATTCACCTCGGTTATCTCTTTTAGAACCATATTGGGCAGATTCGCCGTTCTCTTAAATAGTGTGCAGTTCCTGGATGATTTTCCCAGTTTCCACTTTACCATTTCGACCTCGAAATTCGTCTTCTCTTCATCATGCCAGCTAACGTATCCGCCAAGAAGTCCTGGACTGGAATCGTCAATCTTATTCCTGACGAATCTCCCAAGACCGTTCCTGAATTAGTGGAACGTCGCGTCGCCGATGGCAAAACTCTCGTTATTCACATTAACAACTGGGACGCGCCGGCCACCGGTTTGGTTCCCGCAGTTCTTACTCTTTACAATAACATCTGCCCTTTGGTGCTCAAGTCCGTCGAATACATGGATCGTGCCAAGGCTTCTGCTAAGGACAAAGCGGGCTCTATTGACTTGATCATTGTAAAGTTTCTTGTGAGTGTCTTGATTCTTATTTTCGAAATTTGAACTCGAATTTCTAACTTCTTTCAATAGGGTGCCAATCTTCCTAAAGATAACATTTCGGGCTGCATTTACCCCGAAAAACTCGCGGCATTTGCTTGCAACCTCCGATCTTTCTTAGGACTTGCTATCTCCGAGCTTGGAGTTAGCCCCCACATGCATCACGTCAATCTTGCCAACGTATTGAACGCTTTCGTCATGACTTGCACCAAGAAGGGAACCATCCAACCCGAGTCTTTTAGTCTTCCTTCTATTCATCCTCTTCATCCACGATGGAAGAAGTTACTGGAGGCTTCAGGCAGTAAAGGCAAGGAGAAGGCTAAATCTCCCGAGCCCAAGGTTAAGGGTAAAATGAAGATCCTGGTATGTTATTTTATTCTTTGGAAAATCGACATCGATTTTCTAACTTCGATTTTCTTATAGAAGTCTACCACCGCCCTCAAAGTCATCGACGATCCTGTTCGTGTTTCGGAGGATATTCGTAAATCTTCCCGTGTTAGCAATTTCTGCTGGGCTGACGATCTCTCAGACATGGGTGAAGTGGATTCTTCTGATTCTGAAGTAAGCTTCTGAACTCTTGTAATAGATTATGAAGCTGACTTAGCTAATTTTCTTAAACAGCTTTCGATGGGTTCTTCCGACAATGAAGACGAAGAGGAGGAAGTAATCATCGAGGATGCTACTCCTCCTGCTTCTACTGCTTCTGAATCGGTGAGAGGCTTATTCTTGAAAATCGATCTCGGATTAATGATTTTCTAGTCTTCTCATTCGGTAAAATATCTTTACTATTGTGAAGTACCCGGCATGGATACTAATTCTTCCTTGTATCACAAGGCTGTGGTTACGTCTGGAGCTGCGCCTACTGCTCAAATCGAGGCCGCTCCCAAGCGCAAGGCTGTTACCGCTCTTCCCGAGTCTAAGCGCATGACCAAGGCTTTGAAACCTGCTGGTTTCAATGTTGAGCCAGTTCTTATTGATCAGCTTTCTTCTAGTAAGTTAACACTTGACTCTCTTTTAAAATTCAAAAATCTGACTCGATTTTCTCCTTATTGTTAGTCACTCAGTTGGTCAACGCATACCAAAGTGCTTCTTCTGCGATCATTCGCTGCATGCAGATCTTGAGTGCGCTTCCCGAGGACTTAGCTCTTTCGGCCTCAATGGTGGCCGCGGAACACGGGTATCGTTACGAGTTATCGCTTACGATGAATCGGATCCACGGCGAGATCCAGACCTTTTTGAGGACCCGGGATCTTTATCTCGCGGCAACTGATTCTTTGGTCCCTTAGATCACCGAATGTCAGGTGTCATGTCTACTTCTTTGCATAAGTAGAATGATGGCTTGTTTCTTTCTCAAAGTAGCTAGTCGGAAATTTTGTTTGAACTGTGACTAGTATACCGGAGGCTTGTCGGATACACGTGGACTTTATCATTCTTTGTCTTTACGTGTTGTATTATTATCTTTACGTCTATGTTAGACATTTTGCAAACTTGACTTTTTCGATTGAATTCAGACCCGAGCAATCCGACTAAGAATTTCGTGCTTCGGTTTTCAATGATACCTGGTCAATCGAAACTTTAAAACTTATTTCGAGTATGAAATCTTAATTTTTACATATTTAAGAACAATCTTCTCTTGACGAATTCTGCATCTCCTTCTTTGATGGCGCAGCTCTTCTTCCCGTTCTGCAGCGAGTTACGCTTCCGCAATCTTCACTCTAGCTTTTCAGTCTTTCCGACTTCCGTAGCCACTTTGATGGAGGCAGAGCTTGCAATGGCTTCCGCTCTAGATCTTTATAACGTGCACAGAGATTTCGTTATGGTGGCTCGAGAACTCGATGGTCAATTGTCTGAGATTGATGAACGCGAGACTGCTTTCCATACTAACAGTCACATCCATTTCGGTGGAAATGAAGGGAACCTCGAAGTTCCAACTCTTCGCTACATGGTTTTCGTCTTAGTGAGTAAATCGACTTTTCCTCATTTCGAACTCGATTTACTCCTTATTTTCTATTAGCGTCGTTATAGTAAACTGTGGGATCAGGTTCCGACTATGGCTGCTATCGGTATCGAACGGAGTTTCTGTTCAATGTACATCCTTTGTTGGTACTTTGTTACCACCTTCTTCAAGGAGGAACCCGATCGCTCTATCGATGGTGTTACTATCGATCACATTTTACCACTTCCCATATGCTATTTGAGCACTGGAGTTTATCGAGACATCTTTCTCGATATTTCCATGCAGGCTTTGGTGAGTTCTTAAAATTAGAAACCCGACTTCGAATTTCTGAAATTTTCTTTTACAGGAGTCTGCTTTCTTTTCTTCATCTCAATCCTTCAATCGTTATCTTCGAACCATCATGTCCCCCGAAGACATTGAATGGCTAAGGAACATTCCTCCATCCACTCAGGCTATTCCCGACGACATTCGCGAAATAATTACTTGGATTCCGCGCTTCTATGAAGATCGCGTGCTGGACCCGATGCTAGGTAGCCAAGGTTTAAACCGTGATCGAGTCTTCAATTTGTCGGTCTTTCGATAAGGCCTCAACGCTATTGGCGCTTTATACCCTGTGTAAGTCTTGACTTATTTTTCGAAAATCGTTTTCGAGTTTCTTACTTCGACTTTTAGCTTGATTGACCAAACTTTTCCAAATGTCCCAGATCAGTTCTGGGATATCAATTGGTCTAGAGCAACCGTCGAGGACTTCAGGCTTTTGCAACGAATTGTTGGTGCACTATTGCCTGATCAGCAATATGCTTTTTACTCTCGCTTATACAACAATCGCAACCCTCCTCAGTTCAAACACTTTTGTCTTATTCCTGAGCAGTTGGTTTAGCCTTGTAGTCATCGTGGTCTCCCTTTAACTTTTGAAAGTCTTACTTGTACCTTGTCTACAGAATTACATTTTTCTTGTTAAAATGTTTTCCATAAATTCAGTTTCGGATTGTGTTCTTTAAGTGAACGAACTATACTCTTGTCCCATTGTAAAGTAAATCATACAAAATCGGTTCGATTTACTTTCTTGTTGATTTCTTGCGTTCCTCCAACTCTCTTTTCAACTGTTCTATCTCTTCTTGCGCCTTCTGTAACTCGGCCTCGGCTCTCGACAAGTCTCCCTCCTTCTTCGGTTTATGATGGAAAAATCCTCCACCACGCCTAGGAGGTGAGCACATGTACTTCATATCACGACATCGGTCGCATGAAATGCATTTCTTGCCTTTAACCGTTCCCACTGTGTCTCGTTGACTTGTCATATATGACCAATAACAACTATGACCACCCTTCTCGCATCTGATGCATTTTCGTTTTTCATCGATTTTCCCTTGAATCTCTTTAGATTCAACCGTTCGTCCATGTTCACTGACTTTGGCTGAACGACTCGAATAGGATTTCGATTTCGATTTCTTTGCTTTTGGATGGGTGTCGTCACTGTCATCGTCACCAGAGTCTCGAGTTCGTTTCGAAGTAGTGTTCCTCGAAGACGAAGCCACTGGGGCAGGCGACTTGGACTTGGGCTTAGGTTCAAATATCGAGCTCGGATTGCTCTCCATTCTAGCCTTCGCTTGCTTGATTAGAACTTCTTCTTCACTTTCGTCAACTTCGGTTGTTACATCCGGAGTCATCGTACTGTGGGGTGCAGCAATTGTCGTTTCTGTTTGTTGATTCTGTCCTAGTTCCATTCGAGCTTTCGCTTCCACAGAGGACAACAATCGAGGTTGGGGTCGAGATTTAGATGGCAAGGTGGGAGTAGAAGATTTCGAACTCGATTTTCGAATTTCGAATCCTTGGTAAGGAATCCCGTTGAATCGTAACTCTTTCCTTGTCAACCTATAACCTCTCTCCTGCTCTTGCAAAACAAAGGGATAAAGATCGGTTGGTGGATAAGGTTCCAAGTCAAACCACCTTGCTAAAAGGCTTAGACTCGGTTCCTTCGAAAAGACCTTTGGTAGAGCCCTGGAGACTGCTTTGTCCAGTACATACGTCCAATCAAATTCGAGTTCGATATTCTCGAATTCAATGACGCTGTCCAGAGTCGTCCAAAAGGTTATGTCCAGCTCTTCTCCACGCTCCTCCATCTGTTTCCTTGCATAGTCAAACAATGTCATCTGCTTCATGACAAGTTTGTACGCATAGTTGAAGGCTACCCATAAACAATATTTGGGAGGTATCCTTTCTTGGTTCAAGAACTTGTATGCGGGAATGGGATTGAGTCTAGAATCGAGGGGTAGAACTTGTGATGGATGTTTATAGACGAAGGAATTGGAAGCCCTGGCCAATTCGATATCGAATTGGTAAGAGATCAACTCTTCTTCGTGCAAGTTCACATTCCTGAAAGATGGATCCCCAAGAATCCAGTTGACTAGGAAGACCCAGTAACAGCCAACTAGAAGATTTCTAGTCAAAATTCCTTGTCGTAGTAGAGTCTCCTCGATTTTCTTGAGATCCCTATCCACGATGGCCTTTCTGTCTGATACAGAGAGTACCAGTTTCCAGCGATAATCGATGTCCTCTGAAAAAGTGTACGCCGTTTGCAAAATATTGCGTTTCTTCAAATTCGGCGCGTATTTCTTTAGATTGATCAATTCAACCGCAGGAACCATATCCCGTTCTTGAGTTTGTAACGTCTTTTGTTTTAAGGATTAGCACGAAAGAAATTCGGTTTCGAATTTTCCTTACTTCTTCCATTCGAAATCCTTCTTGCATATATGAATCTTCTTGTTGCGTGAGTTGAGTTGCTTCCTATATAAGTTAGGATAGAAGTAAAATCCGGTATCGAATTTCTTACTTCTCTCAACGTTTCTTCCATCTGAGTTTCCTCTCTCAACGTTTGACTTATGTCTTCCATGGTAGGAAACTCTTCTTCTTCATCGATTTCATCTTTGAAAAAGACCTATAATTTTCTTTTATAAACCAAGTATTCATGAATGAACACTTTTGCTTACTTCTTCATTGAATGGTCCAATTTCTATTGTATCCCATCCTTTCTTCTTCGATCGCCTTATCATTGCCTTGATACTTTTCTCAGGCTTCATGAAAATGTCAAATTCGTCCCATATTTGAACGACTTCAATCATACCTCATACAAAAGGCTTTCCTTTTCTTTAATAAAGCTCCTTATATTAAACCCTTCTTCTAAGGTTTTCTCTTTTTCTTCTCTAGAGATCCGTTTCCACATCGTGTATGCTTCGAAAAGGAGTGAATCGAGCTTTTCGACCTCGAATTCCTTTTGAAAGTCTTCGGTATCAATCGTCGCAGCATACAAGGCAACAAAACGAAAGAATTTGTTGTCCTCCGCTAAGTTAAGAAATGACTCTGGATAGTACCAGGCCTTTGCTGCGGTAGCTTGATTTTGGAAGATGGGAAGTCGATTTTCTGGAGTGATGTATTTTCGTCCCATGAACAAGAACTGATAGTCGGCAGAGACATTAGTAGTCCCCAAGCGCAGCTGTGCTTTTTCTTGTGTCTGTGTCGCAAGCGTGATTTGAGACATGGCCAGAGAGATATTCGATATCGAAATGTTTGTCGATCAAAGGGTTTTCTGGGTAGAGCAAGATGGGGAAAAAGAGGAATCCATTCTCGAAGTCCAACTTATATACCCATCGGAACACTAAATCCGAATTCCCGATGATGACACCTCATCACTGCCTATTACTCATATTGTCACCTGACATTCAAGAATTCCTCCCTGAATGACTCTAGGCCTTTTCTAACAGTTCTTTTCATGATACCGTTTTGTTTCTAACGCCAGAACTGTTTCTAGTCCTGCATTATTCTTTCCTTATCTTTCCTTTTAGAGAATTTCGTGCTCGAAATTTGTTTGAAATTCGAAAATTTTTCCAAGTTTCATCATTGCACACTACTTCTTCCTTTCATTTCTTTTAATGGTGTCCGCACCATTTATTTACTCTTACACTCTTAAGTTTTTACAAAATCAAACTCGATTTTCAGTGTTCGTTTTGTTATTTGCCAAGTAACCAGTCTTACTTGTTACCTTTCTTTCTTTCTTATTCTTGAGTTCACTCTTGTTTATATGTCAAGATGATTTTCTGTATATTGTACAGTGATTGTGATTATTAGAAGTCAAGTAGAAAAGGTTTTAAAGAAGGTAAAAGTCCAGTAAGTAATACTAAGCGAATGATTATTTTAATCATTTCGAACTCGGTTTACTCCTTTGCTTTCTTCGTCTTCTTTTTCTTCACCCTTTTCAACTCTTCCTCTACTCCGTCCTTTTCTTCCAGCACCCTTTCCAACTCGGCTTCCAAGAAGGCTATGTGGTTCATAGCGTCGTCCAGCTCGTTATTCGTTATTTCAAACTCGGACATCTTCTTGGACTTGTGATGGAAGTAGCCGCCCTTCTTGTTTGGTGGTTCGCATAACACCTTCTTGTCGACACAGTAGTCGCAAGAAATCCGATACCGGGTTTTGGCGCTGTCCCGATTGTTCTTCTGCTCCTTCACTATACTCCACGAACACCTTTGACCTCTTTTGATGCATTTCAAGCACTTGCTGTTCGTCGCAATGTTTCGTTGTACCCTTTTATAAGAGTATTTGACACCGTGATCGTCGTACTTGCATGCTTTGTCTTGGACCAACACCTTTTTCGGTTTTGATTTTCTGGTGGTCTTCGACTTCTTGGCAGGTCTATCAAGGTCAGAGTCAAGTCTTGACTCTGGTTCCTTGCGGTTCGGGAGTTTCGTTTTGGAAGATGAAGCGACCGGGGTTGGAGTAGGAATATGAGGAGGCGGGGTTGGCGTTGGAATGTGCGGAGGCGGGGTTGGCGAATGTATGCGAACCCTTTTCGAGACCGATTTTATGGGTACCGGTCCACGATCCTCTGTTTCTTCCTCCAAAGTCCTAGGCTCAGTTGGTATTTCCAACTGTTCAGGTGCCTATTTGTTTGGATTAGCATCGATTTAGTCTTAACATAATCAAGCTCGATTTGCTTACCCGCTTCCTCTTCTTTTCCACTGACTTGTTTGCCTCAGTGGTCTTGCTAATCTTTAAGAGTATAAGTCAAATCAAATTCGAAAGAAATTCGAACTTGATTTGCTTACCGGTTTCTCGATATTCTTGGTTGAGGGCAAGTCAACCTTCGCCTGATCCTTTTTCAAGGTTTTGGGCACCGGTCAACTTACTTTTGGACTTGTTGAGTCCAACACCTCTTTCATCTTCAGCGAAACCTTCCACTGCGTCAAATCTTCTGTATCTCTAATCTTGTTTTTGACAAGTTGCCAATGCTTGTCGGACGGATGTCTGGTGAAGGGGGCTAAGTCGTAGGCGGGGTAGTCTGTAAAGTCCAGGAATGCTCGAAGACCAGAAAGTGAAGGTTCCCTCCTAAACACTTTCTGAAGGCCAAGTATAATCCCTCGGTCGACAACGTATCGATATCCAAATTCGATGTCGATTTTCTCGAAATGGACCGCTTTGCCAAGTGCCGTCCAAAAGTGAATATCGAAGACGATTTCCACCTCGGCCAAGTTCTGCTGCCAGTAGGACATCGCCACGTCGTACAAGTTCTTCTTGCCACAGACCAATTCCATAGCGGTACGATTATTGATATCGATTTTATGTCGCCGTGGAATGGTGATGTTGTCCAAGTACTTCAATTTTGGCACAAACTGAGGAACTGGATTGTCAGTTGGCAGATTCCATGGTTTGCCCTTCTTAGCCACCAAATTGGCCATCCTAGCAAGACACAAGTCAAAGGCCGCCAAGCAAGCTACCTTATCGTTGGCCTTGATCTTTTGAAATTCGTCATCAAACTTCAACATTCCCAGCGTCCAGCACCAATATTTGCCTATGGCCACGGATCGTTCCATGATTCGGTGCTTGATGAAAATCGACTTGATTTTGTCGATGTCGCCGGTTACAAACTCTTGGCGCTCCTCCAAAGACAAGGTAAGCTTCCATCGATAGTCGACCTTGTAATCGAAGGTATACGCCTTCTGCGCACAGTTTCCATTGATGAGGACTGTCAAGTCCCGCGACTGGATAGCTTTCAACTTTGGAAGCTTGTATTATTTAGTATCGGATAGAAAATCGAATATGATTTTCTTACCGTTGCTCCTTCTTCTACCCAAGACTCCCTCATAATGGAGTCTTGCTCCTCTTGCTCTTCAACTAGAGACCGTCACGAGTCATGACTCGAGTAGACTCGGACTCGCGGTCATGAGTACTCATTGCGTGAAATGGAAATCGTTACCCCTGCATGACTCGAGTCCCACCAATACTCGAGTCATACGAGTCGAGTACTCATGAGTGCAACGAGTACTCATAATTACTCGAGTGCGCACGAGTACTCACGAGTACTCACTGGAGTACTCACATTTGACTCGAAATATCATGTACAAATGAAGAAGAACGAAAAAAATACAGATACATTCATTCAATTACCTCAGCATCAGAATCATCCGCATTACCGTTCTTATTCTTCTTACGAGACGCCTTGTCATTGAACAACTTAACCATCACAGCTTCTGGGACCAACCCAGCCTTGAACCAACCCCATAGAATGACAGCCGCGCGGGTGGATTCATCAGACAGATTGTGGCGATGTTTTGTAACGGTGAGGCCTGCGTGTGAGAAGAGACGCTCGATATTAACAGATGTAGCTATAAAACATCAGATTCATTTCAATCAAACAAGAAATACAATGCTTACCCGGCATGCTCAGATAATCGAGGGCCATCTGTGCCAAGGCGCCCATGGCAGTTAACGTGAACTTGCCCTTCGAATCAACCGGGTCAAGCTGCGAGGACCAGTATGACAATGGATTTGAGCAGGCAAAGACGGGTGGTGTAGTAAGATAGTCTTCGAGTGGGTCTTGAGTGAGATTGTTGGCATAGTCCTCAACGTTTTCGAAACGATTACCCTGCATGAGATCCGGTCAGAGGGCAACCACAAACATTAATAGGACTTACCCGCAAAGGAGATGGTGTTACATCCGTAGACGCCGGGACCTGTGGTCGATAACGGGCGTATTCTTCTCGAACATGGTCGAGAGCGTTGTTGATCCATTCCTGCTCCCAACCCTGGCTCTCGAAGTAGCGCGTCTTGAACTTGGGATGTAGAACTGACAGGTTATCAGAGACGATACATGAATATAGCATAAAAAACATACCCATAGCAATGCGAATCATACGATTATTGTCAGTCTTGGCATAATACTTGAGTATGACGGTGCGCCCCCGAGCAGCGCCGGCTCGCACAATAGGACTATAAGACTTGTCCTTGATGATAGAGTCCAACTCATCGACGAGAGCATCAAAAATCGGAATGACTTGATGAATGAGGGGCATCCCGGATCGTGACAGGGCTTTCGAGCCATGAACGAAAAGCTGAAGTGATTGACAAATTAGATGAGGTACAACTACTCGTCATAAGGTGGGCCTACTTGCAAAACCTTCTCTAGCTGCTCAACAACCAACCATTCCGCAGTCGTTAGCTTGAATTTGGACATAGCACGCTTAGCAACACGATTGAACTCTGGCTCGATGACGAGGCGGTCCAGTGGACGACGTAGTTCGAGAGCGCGCTCAAGTACCGGGTGCAGTGAGTTCCAGCGAGTTGCGACGGCACGAATCATCTTCTTGGGAGGGAGATCACATTTGATGCACTGGGCCTGAAGTTCCTCCTGCATACGCTGTGTGTTGAAGATGCGCCTACCGATCTTCATGATCTATGTAAGACATTAGTTGAGTGAGTGAATGAAACGCACAAGGAAGTACCTTAGTGACGGCGGCACGGCCCAATGACTTGTCACCGTCTGTCAGGTCATTGATCTCGGTCAATGCTGCAAAGAGCTCCTCGAGCTCAGCCTCTTCCGCCTCTTCTCCCGCCAGATCAACACCTTCCAGGACGTCTTGCTCGTTACGGTCGAGCTGGTCTACGTCCTCGTCAAAATAGATATCCCCTTCTTCGTTGAAATCCTCTCCGTTGTAGTCGTCTAAGCCCTTGTTTGTAATTTTCTTGCCAACGAACTGGCGCATCACGGCCTGGACAGATGTGAGAAGTTGTAGAAAATGCCAGTCAATCAACATACCCGTGTAGCCAGGTCGATTTGGTGGGCGGAGCATCCAACGTAAGTGTCCTCGCCAGCATGCGTGTCGTGTGGAAGCTTGGGAATAGCCTCGGCCACCATCTTAGTGTTGACACTTGCGTTGTCGCCACAGAATCCGAGAATCTTGTCCGCTATTCCAAAATCCTCAAGACAGCCGATAGTCTTGTCTGCGAGATATTCCGCGGTGTGCCGTTCATGTAGGCTGCAGAACGAATGAGAGAAGACATGAAGAAGAGTGAAGTCGAACATACCTGATCATGTCGAGATTCAAATTCTCGATTTTGGTGCCATCGAAGAACGTTACACCAACACCTTGACTAGAACGCTTGCCACCCGAGGCCCAGCCATCAAAGACCGTATGAAGCTTGCCACGTACACCCTGAAATATAGATAATTAGAAGAGGTGATGATGCGAAAGTAAAAGCACATACACGCAGGCGTTCGATGACTACGTTCCGTGTGACATTGTAGGTTTCTTTGGTATCGCGAGAGACTGTGGTCTCAGACGGGATGCGTACGTCCGGTCGAAACATATGGATAATTTTTTGAATGGGCGGATCACTGGCAATGGTGAACGGTCGATGGCAGGTGGCTACCTCCTCGACAAAATGGTAGCGCAATCGACCAGGCGTGTAAGTAGAACCTTGGGCGAAAGGCGCCAAAGAAGTCTGCCCGGAGGTACCAGGGCAATGCGTGACGTGGCGTTTAAGGTTACTGGTGGTTGAATCACTGAAGCCCCGTTTAACATCGGTTCCGGTACTGTGACACGGTTAGTTGAGTTGACAGAATAAGATGCAGGTAGAAGTACTTGCATCTTGCAGATGAACTGCTGCATAAAGCCGTTCGACCCCTCGTAGACGACTGGGGGATCAAAATGCTCATAAACACCCGAGGTAAATTTGCGACGCTTCGCATCTGAAGGCAAGTCAGAGACGCACAGTCGATTCTAGAAGGTTGACTTACCAAGGATCCTCTGCCAGTGGGCCCTATCATGATTCCCGTCGTCTCCGTTGCCGCCATCATCGCCATCCTCATCGTCAGAAAGGTCAGCAAGGTCTGGTAGACCGTCAAAGGTGTCAGGCTCAGAAGTGGCGTAAACAGTGGTGGCCGGACCATCCTCCTCAGAGTCGGAGGGCTCTTCATCATCGGAGGCAGCGCGGCGACGACCATTCGCTTTCCCTTTCTTGGCCTTGGACTTGGCCTTTCCTTTGGCGGACGAAGTAGACACCTTGCGCACACGCTTGGGCGCAGGTTTGACGGTAGCCGTGCCCTTGCTGGTGGCAGTGACAGTATCCGCACGCTTGCGCTTTTCAGCGAGGGAAGCGGTAGACGTTTGGCGAGAGATGGAGGTGGAAGACTGGCGAGGCATTCTGAGGGGTAGTATACGCTGGTAGACTGGAGTGACATGCAATTTTGAGCAGTCTTTTAAAGTGATCAGCGCGAATGCTTACCTGCACACAGCAAGTGTTCAGAGAGCAACGGAGGCAAGGAATAGCAATAAGGCGCCTATCGATGGGATCTGACTGGTGGATCGCCTGAATAACGAATGATTGCGCCACGAGGCAGGATCCTGGCGGAAAGACATGAGGCCAATGTCAGCAAAAAGACAAAAGAAAGACACACAAATTGGAAATAACAGCGTGCAGATGCGTATTCGCAACTGGATCCGCAGGGCTCCAGTGTGTTGCGCCAGTGTCTTGAAGCATCCACGGCAAATCCACGGGAAGACTGTGATCCTGTCCAATGAGAGTGCGACTGGCTGACAATTGTCAGTCCAGCAGAGATGACAAAAGCGTCATGCTCTGGGCATGCCAGCCTGCGCGCCTGCATGTATGTCCGAAAGTCGTATGGTGGCCAATCCGAGTACTGGATAAGACATGGCCGCCTGACAGAATTGTCAGGTAGGCAGGAATGACAAAATCGTCAAGTCCTTGGCATGCCAGGGGGCGTCCGTATGCGTATCCGTCGTATCCGTCGTCTCCATTTAAGGAAAAGTGAGGCGAGTGGTGGCGGGTGGTGGGGAAAGGCGACGAAAAAAGTCACGTTAACAGTGACTCATCACACTTCGGGGCTCGGTTCGGTGAACCGAGTGCTTCCGTGGTCATTTAACATTGCAATGAACAACGAATTAAACACCATTCATGTCTATATTTTAGCATTGTTGAGTGATAAATAGATTGCATGATTGATACTTGAAGGTTCTGAACTGTTCTAGAGACTGGATTAAACAACAGGAAGAGTCAAATGATTTATTCGGTTCATGGGCTGTAGGCGATCGGATGCTGATACATATAAGTACCAAAGAAGACACCCACGACCATTCGGAATATCAACCTTGACCACTTCAATGGCGAATCCAGCATTGAAAGCTCAGCGTGATCAGGACCTCATTGGCGCCTTTGCCCACGAGATTCGCGAGTACTTCAGCACAATTTACAGCAAATGGACCGACGGCTCTGAGGACATCACCTCCTTGCGCGCAGAAGAAGAAGCACGCTTGCAACAGTTAGAAAGGGAAGATAGGGCAGCCGATGCAGTAGCCGAAGCCAGGCAGCTTCGTCAACAGGAAAAGAAAAACAAGGCAAAGGCAGCCTCAAAGGCGTGCATGGCTCGGTGTGTATCATTCATCATTCTCTGGGCATCTGTCATTGCTCATGCCTCCTCAGGAAGAAGGGCGCCATGACTGAGCAAGAGCTCTTGCAGAAGCGCGAACACAACAATGAGGCAGCCGCTAAGTATCGACAACGAAATCGTGATAGTCTCCGTGCTGCAGCGGAGCGAGCGCGCTACAGGCAAGCCATAACGAACGCATGCCAGTGACATACTTCGGATTGACAAGACCGTGTAGAAAGAATCCGAAGCTCTTACCTCGCCAAGGTGCACTGAAGAAACCCGAAGACTATACAAGCACGGCGGCCTGGAATTTGAATAATATGGGTAAGCGCCTGCGTCGGGCAGAGCTCAAGGGAGACGGAGGAGGAGAGTAAAATGCTGGATTGGATTGACATGATCATAGTAGTATTATTCTAAGCAAGTAGCACATGAAATGGGAGGCGGGCTGCACTACGAATGAGAAACAAGAGAGACGCGCCAACGCGATCAACTCACCGTGAGACTCAGGGGCCGCGGATGCGAAGCAGGCGAAGTCAGTCCACCGAGAACGAGGGAGTTGGAGGGACGGATGTGAGAGCCTACAGTGATTGGGTTAGCATCATTGGACAGCTGCCAGCTGGTGCAAGCACGTACAAGGCGCGCAACTACCAACTGACAAACTGTCTATCGGTTGAGGACGACAAATGAGCGCGGGGGCGGGAGACAGGCGTCGCGGGGCCGGAGCGTGAGCATGGGAAGTTGGCGGTGAGAGCCAAGTTCCCACGCGGTGTACCTTTTGAGACTGAAGGCGCCGGGATGGTGAGGCGGGTGGGCGGGTGCAAAAACCGATAAGCCAGCTGACACGACTGTCAGACTGGCAGGGACGACGAAATCGTCGTGCCCCTCATCG
This sequence comes from Strobilurus luchuensis, assembly GCA_019915105.1. Taxonomy (NCBI): domain Eukaryota; kingdom Fungi; phylum Basidiomycota; class Agaricomycetes; order Agaricales; family Physalacriaceae; genus Strobilurus; species Strobilurus luchuensis. The sequence goes on from JAHLMJ010000005.1 coordinate 2,178,561, forward strand.
AGCTCCAGGCGCGTGGATCGGGCGTGCAGAGATGAGGTCGAGGGCATGGCGGTAGCTGGCGTTAGCTGGTGGCGGGTGCGAAAACCGATAAGCCAGCTGACACGACTGTCAGACTGGCAGGGACGACGAAATCGTCGTACCCCTCGTCGAGCTCCAGGCGCGTGGATCGGGCGTACAGAGATGAGGTCAAGGGCATGGCGGTAGGTGACGGTAGGTGACGGTCGGCAGAGAATGGACTTGTGCAAATTCGGCGCAAGGCCAACTGCCTGCCGCCGCGTCAGCTGACCTGCTTGGTCAGAGTCTGGAATTTGTGATGGCTGCCGTCTCTGCTCTGCCGCCTCTCTTCCACAGCGACTGACAACGCCTGCCCCGACGCTGAATCCGCGACCACGCCCAAGTGCCGTGTCCACGTCATCAAGCGGGCGATTCTTTGAACGGTAAGTTTGTCTAATCTCCGTTTCTTGCCCCCTTCGTCCCCTTTCCCCTGCGGCTTGACAATTTGTCACCCGCGCTGCTTGACGATTTTGTCGGGCAGCATTTTATTTGCTTTGCATACTGGATGGCCGATGAAGACACGATGACGCGTGCCTGCGCCTCGTGTGCGCTCCGGTGTCGAGTATCTGCTTAGCGAGTTGGCGGCTTGACGATTTCGTCAGGCCGTGCCGTCCCGACAATTTTGTCGAGCGGCCTGGACGGTTACCGTTGGGGGAAGCTCTATCGTCTCTTGCCTCGCAACTCTCGGACTGGATGCTGATTTTATGCAGCATCTTCGACCAGCTATTCTCATCCGGTACGTGCTTATCTGAAGTGACATGACGCCGCAGGCTCATATTTGCTAGATTTTCCTCGATGGCTGAACATCGTACTTTCGCCTGCAGCGCTGCTCACCAGGAGCTCTTGGATCGTCCTCAGCAACTCTTGGGCTACAATGATGCCCACCCTGCCGGTATGTGATCTACGCAGTAATTTTGCTCATTGCAAACTTACATATGGGCACAGATACTATGAATCCTTTTCACGCCAAGCTCGCTGCCGTCCTCGACGATGCTCCGGCCATCATCTCCACCCCCAATGCCTCGTACCTCCCTCGTCCAGACGTTTACGCAAGCCAGATAGTGCGCGCGCGCGCGGACGGCCGTTTCGGTCTCGAGGATCCACGTTTGTGGCCTCAGTGGTTCACCAAGCACTCGCCCCATCTTCCGTGCATCCTGGCTAGGCAGCCAGCATCGTCCGAGTCAAGAATCGGTGACGATCTGTGGGTAGCTTGGGTCGATCCGCGTCCGGATGCCGAATGGGTGGAGGATGCAGGATTTCGCCGCGGATTTGGGCGCGCCTCGCGCTATCTGGTAGAGGGACTTCATCTGGCCATGGCCACGTTGGACAGACTTTACGACCCAGATGGATCTCCGGTTGAATTGGGCGACATTCGGCAAAACTGGCGTCTGAATCTTCTGGTGCTGAGGTCATTGGCATCTGGCCTCACTCACCAAGCCACCGCCTTCCCACGTTTTCTTACTGCGCTCAGAGATTTCCAGTGGATCCTACTCGAGATGTTCGCCACGCTGCAGTATACTGGTATCGTGCGCCCCTTCCTCGAGGGACAGAAGACGGAAGTCAAACCCTCCTGTCTCAACAAGTTCTTCATGGGCTGTTTCACATCTGACACAGGCGTTGCACTTCGTCTGCAGCTTGCTGGCATTCCGGTCTGGGTCGTCCGCGAGATTAAGTTTGCGCATTCCTTTCCCGTCGACTCCCTCGCTCCAATCACTGAGCCATCTTCCATCGTCACCGACCTTCCTGCTCGCAGCGATGGAATTCTTTGGGAGGGTCCCACAGCAAGTGGGGCAAAGTACTCTGCAATTCGCAACATCGTCAAGGCCCGCCAAGGACACTTTACTTCGCCCTTCGAATATGACAACCGTGGTGTGGAACGCCCTATTCTGCCTGTTCCAGGTGCTTCTTCCTCCACTTCGCGTACATCGATGACTACCTCCCGTTCCCATCTTCGGCAAGGTATGTGCAATCTCTAGGATGGAGTATTATGCTGACCTTGACATATAGCTACTCGACTACCTCTCGAGTATCCTACCCACACTCTGCTTTCCCCTCACGTTGGCGTCTGGCTGGAGTGTGCCAAGCAGGTAGATGCGTCGCCTTCTCATTGCTTGAACAAGCCCGACGAGCGGTATTTTGTGCCACGGCCGGAGCTTTTCACTGCCCTCCAAGGGAACGAGAAAGTTCTCCGGTATCTACGAAATTGGCTGGGGTTGCGTGGTATTGCTTTGACCGCTGCTCAGTCAGACTGTCCAATGGCGTTGAGCCACCAGGCGTGGCGCACAATGATCGGGCAAGGGTCTTTGAATCCGGCGGGTGATGGGAAGGGGAGTCATGGGATTCGTCATCAGAAGCAAGGAGACGAGGTACGGGCGCTGGTGGAACGCGCATCGAGGGATGTTCCAGCTGTCATCCCGGAGTCCCCAACATGGTACGGTCAGGCATGGGGAGGTCAGACGCCGGAGGAAACGTTGGAGATCGGGTTTGCTATGGGGCGAGAGATGATCTGGGAGGTGAACGAGTTGGGTTTCCGTCTGGAGATGGCAACGATGAATACTCGGCACAGTCGCATTTGTGATCAGCGTGAGCAGTATGAATCTGTCTGCGCTTGTTTTCCCATTGGCGCTGCCCCCCTCCACATTCTCGACTTGGGACAGGCAAATCTTGGTCTCGCAGAACTTGATTGGTGGAAACGTGCACGCTTCGTCTATGGGCTGTGGCAGATGATAAGGAATTGGCGCGTGGATTTACCAGCGAAGGTGTGGGCCGAGGATCGAGACTATGTGGGAGGGTATACGCAGGAGCAGATTCTGGAGTTGGAGAAGGCGTTGGTTGGTGTATACGTTGACACCTTCTTTGTCACATTCGGTCGCGCTCCCTTGTTGCCGAGACATCTGACGACAACGCGATCCACTACCTGGGTGGCACCAAAGTTCAGTGAGATGGCACCTGGACGCGAGGGGCGTTGGCGCCCACACCCGGAGCTTCGCAGCAGGCCATGGTATAAGAATCTGAAGTGAGGACATTTTCTGTTGTATTACAGTAGGACTTTCGGACCTTATTTACATGTAATTCTATGTTTTTTCTTGTCATTTGCAGACGTAAGTTGAGTGAAAAATGGCTCAAGTCATGATGAGTACTCATTGTGAGTACTCACCAGCCTCTTGGCCTGCCCGCGACTCGTAACATGACTCTACTCAGTAAGACTCGTGACTCACATGAGTCGAGTCTCGGGGGTCTCGGAGTCGAGTCGAGTCTTGAGTACTCGTGGGACTCCTGGGACTCGTGACGGTCTCTATCTTCAACCTGTAATTCAATTCAGATTGTTTTTCTTAAATGCAAATCGGGTTCGGTTTTCTTACCGTTGCCCTGCCCTTGCCTTTCTCTTGAGCCGTGTACATTCCAGCCCTCTGATTCTGTTTATTTGTTTATCTTTCATCCACTAATATTGTAAGTTAAAACTTACTTCTTCCACAGACAAGGATTCAATCCTTTCTGTTACATCCTGCACCTGTGCAGTGGTGTTGTCTTGTGTGGTCTTGGAAGTGGAAGACATTGGTTGCGATTTTAGAATAAATCGAGTTCGGTTTTTGCGTGTCGAGCGGACTCCGGTAATAGTGGGGAATGGGGGAGGAAAAGAGAAATTCGATCCCGGATGCCCATATTATATATCACTCAAAACACTAAATCCGAGTCTCCGACAAGCACAACTTCTTTCTGACTCATTTCGATGTCGGATTGTGAATCTTGTACGTCATATCTACACGTTCCTGATGACAAATCAGGATCAATATTCTTCACGTGATTTCTGACATATTTCGATTATTCTATCCATCTGTGTCATTGTGTCTGCCACTTTCAAACTTATAGTCTTATCAATTGGGTCTTTTAGCGCTTCAAAGTCAAAATTCGAATTTGATTTTTCGAAAAATTTCGGTTTCGATTTTGAACCAGCTATGTTTCTTTATCCCCTCTCTTTTCTTTATGATGGTGTCCTCACCATCTTTTACAATATTTCAACTTTTCTAACAATTCCTTCTTATTGTCAAACTTTTCAATTTCAAGCTCGATATTCTTTTTGACTTTGTTAGACTTCAGTAGTTGTCTTTATTAGCTATCTTTGCGTATTGAAATTCGAGATCGAATTTCTTCCTTGTCTCGATTTCTTGTTGTTACAGTTTTTCTGAACTTATCTTTATGGTTTTCTTATTGCTTGCTACAGCCATATAGTGTAATGGTAACACTTTCCCAAACAGTCGGGTGGTACCACACAATTGTTTACTGGGAGGATTCCAGGTTTGAATTCTGGTATGGCTATAGTCAGCAAATTTTACATGTCTTTTTCGTATTGTCTTTTCTTTTTCAAACTTGGTTGGTCCAATTTACTTTACAGGTCCTTTAAGGCCATTTGGTGTAGTGGTTAGCACACTTGACTGTGGTTACAATATCACCGCAAGCTTGTCAAGAAGCCCTGGTTCAATTCCAGTTGTGGCCTTTGATTGAGGGCCAGTGAATTTTTCGATCTTTTTCTTTTATAAGGGTCTTATAATTCGATGTCGAATTGCATGACTAGTCCTTGTTGCCTAGTTTCGCCATGTCTTCGACTATTTTCTTAGCTCCATCTTTGATTCTGTTGAGTGCTTCAAAGAATCTCTTTCCCAAGAAAATGGGATCTTTTCTAGAGTGGAATGGAATAACTCTGAACTGAGCTATCTTGTCTTTCAGAATAGTACCATCCAATTCACATAAGATATAATTGTTAGCTGTAGTATGAGTGACTACTGCATACGGTCCCATAAATCTCTCTTTGAATTTGGCATTCATTTCTTTTTCAATTCTTGTATTTCTTACCAATACCAACTCTCCAGTATTAAACTGGTAACGGGGTATTTTATTGATAAAATCTTCCAAGAATTTCGCTGCCGTTTTTCTTTTATTAAGGGTGACTCTTTTCTTCATTTCTTTTACATCTTCTCGATGCTTAACCAACTGTTTTGCTCGATAAGCTATCAAATCGGAAGTCGAGACGATTTTGTCTGGTGCGTCGACTAGCCATGTTACTTCTTCTAGGTCTAAAGGTAAAATTGGATCACAACCTGTTACCGCATAAAAAGGTGAGGTTCCTATTGATCTTTTGACAGTGATTCTTTCTGCCCACAGAATTTCATATAAGAATTGTGGCCATCTCTCAGGATTTCCTTTGCAGATCTTAAACAAAGATTGTCTTATATCCTAATGACCTCTCTCTACCTTTCCGTTTGCTGTCTTATTATACGGTGTAATAGCAATTCCCTTTATACCATATTTTTCTTCAATATAACGCACTGCCTTTCTTATAGCTGGACCATTATCGGTCACGATTTCTTTAAGACATCCCCATCGACATAGTATGTCTTCAAATATCCAGTCTCCTAGCGTTTCAGCATTTTCGACTTTCAATGCTCGAGCTTCTGGCCAGCCAGTCAAACCACATCTAGCAACAGTGACTGCGTTATAGTCTTTATATTTTTCTCCCTTCAAAGAATTCGAGCCCGATTTTGGCATACGAAATGTATCAATGTATGCTCTTTCAAACACTCCAGGTGTTGAAGTAATAACAGGTTCAGTCCTTATGAGAGTCTTTTGTCTTTTCTGGCACAAGATGCAAGTCTTAATGTACCATTTAATATCAGTTTCCATACCTGGCCACCAAAATCGTTTCTTGACTAGCTGAAGCACTGAGTACTGGCCTTTATGACCATTAGAATCGTGTAGACTTTTTACTATAGCAAATCGTCTCGATTTTTGTAATACTCTTTTATGTGCTCCATCCTTATCTTTCTTATATAGCTTTTCATGTCTGACGAAGAAATCTTTACTCCAGTCTTGCAATTGAGTGATTTCTGTTTCTGTCAACGACACAAGTTCCTTATCTGGATCTTCTATATAGTCTTGCAAATAAGGCAAAAGAAGTTCCCAAGCGGTTTCTCGCTTTGTTCGAGGCAATACTGGGAATTCATTCATTGCTAGCCAGTCTTCTAATTCTCCAATCGATACAGCTCCACTAAGGGCTAGTGTTCGATGTTCTTTATATTGTGCTGGCCAAATAATTGAATCCAAATTTACTATAGTTTGAGCAAATCCTTTTCGATTATCTATTTCATCCTTGAAAGATGAGAACTCCTTAGTTCGTTCTGAGTTATCTAAGTTTTCAGGTTCCTCATATTCAAACATATGAAGTGTGTCATCTTCTTCATCTATTTCTGGTCTTGGAACTATTATATCCAATTCTGAGCTAGGTCTTCTACTCAATCCATCCGGACCATGTACCTTTCCAGGAACATGAACTAAAGTAAAGTGATACATTAAAATTTCTTCTGCCCATCGTTGAAGATTAGCATTGGCTAATGAATCCACGTTGGATAGCATTCCTTTAATGTATTTGGCATTCACTTCAATCTTTAGTTTACGACACCCAAGTAAATAGTATTTACAATGCATCAAGGCTCGATATAAGCCAAAAAGTTCTCTTTTCGCCTGGGATATCTAGATTCGCGGTCATTCAAAGTAATTGACATGAACTTTGCAAAGTATTGTTTCTTAGGCTCTTCGGGATCGAATTGTGATAAGTAGAATCCTACTGCTTGATATGAAGTGTCTACCGATAGAATGATCGGTGTGTCCTATTCATATTTTAAAGGTTTCAACATAGGACAATTTCGAATTGCCAACTTCAACTCATCCATGCTTGCTTGTTCTTCAGTACCCCATTGAAATGGTATAACTTTCTTTGTTAAATAAGTCAAAGGTCTAGCTTTCTTAGAGTAGTCCTTGATGAATGCTCTAAAGATTCCAGCCGTTCCTAAAAACGATCTGACTTCAGTTAGTGATTGACACGGTGGCCAATCCATTATGACCTTTACTCTTTTTTCAGAGGGTTTTCTTCCTTGGTAAGTACAAACATGACCTACCACCATTATTTCTTCAGCACAAATAACAGCTTTCAATCCTGAAAAGGTGCCACCCGCATATTTCATGCGTTGAACAATCCTGTTCATGTTACAAAAGTGTTCCCAAACAAACCTTCGGATATTTGGGTTCGATTTAAGGGTTTCATAAGTGCCATCTTCTTGTTGATATCTAGTACTAGGTCCTTTTACTGGTACATCATCAATATAAGGTCTAGTAAATGCAGGTATCTCTTCCCTTAGAATATATGCAACATCATCATGGAAAATCGGAACCGAATTTGTCCATCCCATGGGTAATGTTCTTAATCTTAATGCTCCATAAGGCGTAGAGAAAGTAGTCATATCCCGACTTCGGATAGCTAACATTCTTTCATCATACCCTACATACAGATCTAAAGTTCCTCCACAAGATAATCCTGCAAAGGCTTCCGCTAACTCTTCAGTTGCCGGCGGTAGTCCTGAATGAGCAATTGTAACTACATTTAAGGGTTCTAAACTATGAACTAGTCTTAGTTTCTTTCCATCTTTCTTTACGACACAAAACCAACGACTTCTATATGATGAATTTGAAGGTTCATATATTCCGGAGTCGATTTTGTGCTTGATTATCTTACATACTTCTTCATAAATTCCTGGCGGAATGGGTATGTTTTTCAGTACCCAAGGAGTATGAGGTATTACTGGCATTTCGACTGGCGGGAAGAAATCCTCTCGAAATTTTCCTTTCTCAGTCTCATCTCAAGCAAATCCTTCATTCTGTAGACACATAAAATGATCTAACAGTTTTCTTTCTTCCGGCCATAAAAATTCCCCTGGATGATCCTTTTGGATCTGTTCTCTTCTTTCTGCTGTGTATCTTCCCGTCGGTACAAATTCTGGCGGTTTTTCAGATAATTGAGGCATTCCTTCTAAAGGATCTCCTTCAATATTTCTTAAAATCCTAAACTCTTCAGGTAAAGTACCTAAATGAGCTTTAGTCTTCAAATGAACCGGTTTATATTTCTTAGTAGCAAATACTCCTCGATTTCCTCTTTCTTCCTTGATGTTTTGTAAGAAAGTTTCTCTTACTTCTCCAATGTAGTCAATAGGCATAGCTACTGTTATATTAGCAAACAGTCCTTCTAATCCTGCTGGTACATCATAAAAGATATTCATCGTCGAGATTGCTCTGATTCCTGTGTTATCTAAGTCAATCTTTTCTTTTCTTATATCAAATAACTTCTTGAATCTGAAGATTTGTTTTGTCTCTATAATCGAGTCCGATTTTCTAGGTGCATTCACTAGAAAATTTTCAGATGTTGGTTCTAGAAATCGATATCGATTTCTTAAAGGTTTCACTAGTTGATTTACTCTTTCCGAAGATTTTCGAAGATACAAACTAGTTATTGCTTCTTGGTCAAACGTTTCTTTTCCTTGAGCAGGTAGATATGTTTGCTTGATCTTTATTTCATTGTTCCAGCCTTGTTCAATTACTAATACTAACTCTCCTTGATATTCATTCAAGTCCTTGAGTTCAGGTGAAAACCCCTAGCCTCATTCTTTAATTGTTGACTGGGAATTTGACCTCTAGCATAAGTTGGTAGAGTTAATCTTTGGCCATTTCCTGGGTCCACTATAGTTGCAGTGGTCAAACCTTCTGCTGTAGTTTGAAGGCTTGCCTGAGACACAGTCTCAAACGGTCTTCCCAGTAAAATGTCATAGGCTGGGTCTTTAAGAACATGAAACTGAAGGTAATAAGTAATTCCTTCACAATTTACCGGTACATTTCGAGCTAAGCCTAATGTTACCGTTCTTCCTTTATCCGCACTTTCCATTATAATGACAAAGTTCGGGTCAAAGGCTAATCCGAGTTCGAATGCTGTCTTTAAGGACATCGACGCGATTTGTGAACCTCTATCTAATAAACACTCTTTCTTAGATCCATTATTGATCTTTAACCAAAGTGTTCTTAGATCAACACTCTCAGGAGCCACATACAGTTTTGATAACTGATATGGTCCTTTATATTGAGTTGTATTGAAAAACTGTTCAATTGGATCTTGAACAACTATAGCACCTTTTGGTACCTTTTCGGTCTCGATTTGTGAAATCGAATAGACTTGCATGGTTGTTTTAACATTCTTAGTCTTTAACAGTTTTTCTAGGTTCTTTCGCCATTCAATATTAGTTGCTAAAAGCTTTTCTGGTAAGAGTTCTTTCCAAGCTTCCTTCCATTGAGGATGTTTTTCTAATAGCAAATCTATTTCGGCTTTTCTCTTATAAGACTTTATCTTTTCTTTATTATTAGGTAGAGTTGAATCTACCTTGGAGGACTTTGGAATATCGGATTCGATTTTTGGTTCGGGTTGTTTAACAGCTTCTTCTATCTGTGTTTCAACTTCACCTTCTGACTCTTCATCAGTGAATTCGAATTCTTCATCCTGTTCCTCAAAGCTAACTCGCTTAGGTTGAACTGTTGTTGAAGGTCTTTTAGGTATTTCTACCACAAACTTTTGTTTTGGCCAAACAGTCTTTGTAGGCACTACTGTTTTGACAATTCCGGCTTCGGTTTGAATACCATTCTTATTTTTAGTACTTCGAGTATTCACAGCGTACGAGCTTTCCGGCGAAGATACTGCATCTTCTTCCTTCATCAAGCTCAATTGAAACCCCCTTGTTGAGGTAGGCCAGAATTAACATACGATGTATCTAACCGCATGTCTTCTGGTGCAAATCCTTCATCTGGGTTCAAGGTTACTTGTGATTTTACTTCTCGGAGACTATCTTCTTTATACTTAATTACCTGCTGTAGGGGAGTCTTTCCACCAGCTCTATCTTTTCTTAATACAGGTTTACCATTGTTAAAGAAGTCCCAATTGGTTTCAGTTATGACAAGCCATCCTTCTTTCTGAAGATTAAACCTGTGTTGACACTGATCACGCATATGACCAGGTTCTTCACAGAAAAAGCATAAACCCGGTGGCGAATAACTTGTAGACGGTCCTGCTGGTACCAAACGATTCGGATTTTGCAAAATTCGAGTCGGATTAAATGGTGGATTGCCAGTATAAGGTGTCACATTTGACCTGTTTGGAGCTATTGGCATTGTGGGGTTTTGAACAGTAATCGGCGTTTGCTGTGCAAAATTCGAGATCGGATTACTTTCTTGAAAATTCATGGTCCTCGATGCCAGCAAAGTGGCATTGATTGAATCCATAAATCTTTGATGAGTTTTCTGATTCTCTTCTCTTTCACGAGCTGCAGCTTGCCTATCTTGTTCCCTCGCTTTTTCTGTTTGTACCATCATGTCCCTTAGGGCATTAAAAGTACTATTAAGGTCTGTCAAATCTTCCGTTTTGACTCTAGGCTCTTCTTTGACCTTTTTCTTAGAATTATACACTGATGTGGATTCTAAAACTAAAGACAAGTTTGTTATAACCCTCTCTAGATTATTGAAGTAGGTAGTCGCATCATCAGAGGCCTTCTTCTTCGAATTCAAAAGTTCAACCATAGCATTCCATATAGAATTAGTGACACAATTTTGAATCTTTGCGACTGCATTCTTTTCTGTGATTTCTCCTGCTTTGACTAAGTACTTCAAAATATGAACACACTCTCTTTGAAAATTATTCCATCGATTTTTATGATCGATTTCCCGTTTTTCAAATGGTGCCAAAGCGTCTTCTAAATCAACAGTGGTATACTTATAACTGTCTTTTCCTTTGTTGTAGCTAGTCAACAAAGCTGACTTGAATCCTGCCCATTCACCTTTAGCAAAGGCTGTCATGTTCAGCCATTGGTCTCTAATGGTTTCAGACACATAATTGCAAGCCAATTCGATCATAGTACCTTCATCCGTTAATCCTGATTCACCAATGAATTGATCTATGACTCGAAGAAAATCGGCTAGATTTTCTGCTCTGCCATCGAAACTTGGCGCATTGCTAGTTCCATACTTAGGCAGTTTCTTATTCACAATATCTGATTTCCACTTGGTTGATGGAAATTCTTCAGGTTTCAAGGTTCTAACAGTAGTCATTGCTGATACAACTGGTTGAACTATTGTGGGTTGGTATTCAAGTAAGTCTTCATAGTCAACTAAAGATTGACTAAGAAATAGAAATTCTCGCTCAAAAAGCGAATTGTCTGTCTGTCTTGGTGGGGTATTAAGACGTTGTTGTCTTTTTAATCTTGCTTTTTCGAGAACGTTTTTCCTAACTTTATCAGGTTGATCGTTAAGAAGTCCTCCTGCCGGGGTTCTTTTCTTTCGTAATAACCTAGATCCTACTATAACACTGTCGGTTTCAGTGTTTTCTGGAGATCTTGATAAACGTGATCCACTTGCTGTCGGTGGAGTATTTGGGTTCGCGTCAAGTTGACTCGATGTATATTTAGCAGATTGACTGCCTTTCTTAGACGTTTTTGAATGCAAAGACCAACTGTTTGTTGATCAAAATGTAAAACCCCCCTCGCGGTGGGCTCCAAAAAGTTGATGTGCACGTTATTCTGTGGGCTTAGAAATACCACAAAACAAACACAAAATCTTATAAAACTCCTTGATAGAAGTTTGTTATCTGCTTGTAAACGGTTTGATTTGAATAGAAAACCGAGATCGATTTACTGCTCTCTTAAACTCTTGTTGTCAAATAAAGTGAAACAGATAATAAGTGCACAAGCGTGCGAGTTTGAAGGGGGGTGATAGGGATTTCGACCGATTGACAATTGTCTGGTCTCAGTTAACAAAACACAAGTCTTTGGTTGAACTCCGTGTCCTACACAGTAGTCCTTATACCAACTTGGAATGTTTCTTCAACCTCGGTGAGAGATTGTTATTATGGTTGTAATTGGGTTTTAGACAAATCGTGCTTGGAATGCACTTGAACTCTCAAGAGCCTGCGGGATGACGCTTTTCGTGACTGAATGGTCCTCTCTAGGGAAAGGCTGGCCCAGACTACGACGTTCCTGTAATACCTCTAGGGAGATATTAGACTCAGAAACACCTTGCTCTAGTACTTTGAATTCAAGGAGCTTTGCTTCACAAGTATTCACTTTTCAATCTAAACCCTTGCTCTTTGTGCTTAGGTTTGGTTCTTGGGTTTTGGGTTCTTAAGTTTTCAGACTTTTGGAGGCGATAAAACCGAAGTCGATTTTTTAAGAGATAGATTGCTACAGTAAAGCTTTGTGGGCTCTTGGCTGCGGGTCACTAAACTAAAAACTACTCTACTGTTACAACTGGGCTTATATACTGCTCAAGCTATATCTGTACACTAATTTCTACTTACTAACTAGCAGCCTTTTGGGGTTTTGTTTCCGCATCGGAGACACCAGTCTAGATGCTTCTACATTGAATTATGCCATTTCGCTCTCGACATACTCTCCAGAACTGATCCATGTATGACGAATCTCAGACTCGATTTGTTAAATCTTTGTCATAAAACCCGTCTCGGATTGCTCTTTGGAGTTTGTCCATATGATTCTTGATTCCTGCGAATCGGAGTATTACAGTACAACTGTATTGATTCTTCATGGATGACTGATGCAGAACTCCGAGTCGGACTTCCGCAATGCATCCACTTGTTGTTCCGCTAGTAAATCTTATTGATTTGTTACTCTGCACCTCGTATGGCGCCATCCTTGACCAAATCGGATCAGATTTGCCTGACTCTGGACTCAGTCTAGATGCTCTTGGTGCTGCGGAATATATCTTTTTTTTTTTGGGTCTCTTGGTTTCATGTGATAACGTGATTCTACCAGGCTAGCCGGATTGGTCTAAGTCCTCGGACGAAGTATTCCAGATTTCTGAGGTGGCTCTGCGGTTCTGATGTCATGGTCTCATCTTAGTCATCCAGGTCTAGATCCTGTATGTCATTTGAACACATGCACTTGTCTCGGGTTCGTAGCCTAGGCCTTTGCTTTATCATAGTACGTTTAAACAACAAATTCGAGCTCGAATTACTCAAGTGTCGAATTGACGTCTTGGTTGTGAAGTTACAAGAGAGTATTGTGTGATGTTTGACTTGCTAGATGCAAGTGGGCACTTTTGATGATGATATTCGAGGAGGATCTTCCTCTGGAGTCTAATCCTTGCCCTGAATAGAGTCTCCTTAGGGTCACTAACATCTCTTCTATGATTGCCAACCACAAGTAACCGTCTACTATGTGCTTCGGACTTATCCAGAAATCGCAAAATTCCCGGTTTCTAGGCGTAGACGCACATAAAGCGTGTCATCGCACTCAAAGGAGACGGTTGCGTTTGAGGGAGACGGTCTTCTTCAGAGGCATGGTCGTAGGCGGGAAAGCCGAGCTGCCTGTCTGGGTGTTGGGCACTGACACTACGTGAGGACAAATATATTACCTGCTTAAAAGGTTAGGACAAAGGATAGGCAAAATAAATCAATTCACCTTTATTTTACATAAGGCATAAGGTCACATTTCTCCTCGGCAAAAGGCGTGGACACACGTTTCCTTTTGCCTGGGAAAAAGAAAAGCTTTTACCAGCGGGAGGGATCCTTCCGGCACGGCCGGGTCCTACCCGTCTAGAAAAACGTTTCCTTTTTCCCGGGCAAAAGGAAACATTTTATGTAGTCTTTGACTTCAGGCAAAAGGTAATATTTTTCTTTATAAATAAATTGGGCCAAAGGTAAATAATTTCCTAACCTTTGTCCTAACCTTTTGCGTAGGTAATACATTTGTCCCCACGTAGTGTGAGAAGGTAGAAGTGGGAGAAAAAGAGCGACTGTATGCTGCTTTGTCTCGCAGTCGCACGCCAAATTTTCTTCCAACATACACGTGACCACTGCGTGCCACCGGCAAACGGACTTAGGATATTTTTCGGTGTTCACGTCTGGTGCACACAGTGTTCTCGTACTCAAAAGAATCTACATTGGCTGCGAGCTCAGAGAATGACACGTGTTGAATAGAAAGGGCATTACATATCACAGACTTGAGGCCCGCCAAACGCCAAGGAGACTTTTTGGCACAAGTGACTTTATAGGCCACTCAATGCCGGAGGGGCATCATGATGTGGAAATCATGGCCGCGTATAATAATCGTCGCAATGAGCTATCGCTGATGATGCTCGATGATCATGTCGGGCCATGGTCCATCATCACTATGTCGGCGCAGATGCCGGTCTGTGATGGGCATCAGAGGTCATCAGAGACCGTCAGAATTTCCCGAATTCCCTGATGAAGTTCCCAACAGACAAGCACCCTTCCCTTTTTGCATCAGGAATTCCGCCGGTGACCAATGGATTGTCATTTGTTGTCACTCTCAAGAGGATACGTCTCATTGACATGCATACGCGGGCTGCAAGTCTAAGTTCTGCTCAACCTGACACACTATCCTCCGCGCAATCTTCATGACTGATGCTCAGTCAGGCGCAACACCTTTGGGACCGCATATGGGCCTGGCAACGTATCCGAGCATCTTTAATCACTTCCATGTTTCCAGAGGCGTCAAGCAAGGATGGTACTGCCGTGTCTCGCACACAGCAAAGTTTGCTCATTCCTGCGGGCCTGTTATGTTGCCGCACGGATCCAAGTGCATTTGCCAGTGTGCTATGATGATCCCCATTCCTCGCGGCGCTCATCTCTCGCAGTTGTACGTCGACAATTCCCACCTTCTTTGTCTCCAAATGGAGAACATTACTAGCCCTTGCACTACGGCGTACCCTCGCCTACCGCAGAAAGTGATTCTGTGATTCTCAAGAACCACCACTGTTGAATTGCTTTCGGAAGCGTTGACGCCTCACTTACTCCTCGAGCCACCGAGAATGGTAGTGAACTTGGTACTTACTACTTACTTACCTGCTGTGGATCAGGCTGCCAGGGTATACACCCCAATGTCAATGTCTCAGGCAGACTACTAGATTGTTCTCAAGAATCCGACCAGAGCTCTATGTACACGTCTGGACCACTACCCACCTCTTCCCAGTACTGTAACAACTTTGTGAACCCGGGGTCATTTTTGTTATAAGTGCCTCGGAGTCAGCGCTCAGTGCTCACCATAGGCCTTCACGTCATGTAAGCCGGACAGCAACGAAACGTCGCTCACGGGTAGCTCCTAGTGTAGAGTCAATCTTCGAGAGGTCGGACGTCGGTCGGGCGAGGCAAAGTTTAAGTGGACCGCGAACTGAGCCCACGTGACAGGCGCGTTGGTTGAAGTGCGACTGTCACCGTTGAAACTTAGAAAGGATCTTCCCTTCCGTTAACGTCTATTTTCACGACTTACCGCAATGTTCTCGCGTGGAGGGAGGCTTGCACCAAGCAAAGGTCTCGCGTCCATAACAGTACATTGCATCTGGCTGACCCACCACAGCTTCCGACGTACCAGGACCAAAATCCGACAACATTGCTACTGGTGCAGTCAATCTCGAATACTTCTTCTTCTCCGAAGACGACTGATGCTTGTATATAAGACTCACAACTAGATGCCTATAAACGCGGTGCGCTCCTGGATAAGGCAAACCGATTCAATCCCGATGCACCACCCAGCGAGGGTACGATGCTTGTTTGTTATCCAACTTGTACAACAACTTGACCATAACCTCAGTGCCATCTACTACCACTATGACCAAATCTACATCCAAAGCACCCGCTCCACGTCCCCCGACAAACCTCGCCGATAGATACGCCGTTCTACAGAAAAAAGTCGATGATCTCGAGAAAGTTCACAAAGAGGACAAGAGAATGGTATGGTCATAATGTATGTCAGCTTTCTCCTGATGTTGAGGAATAGTCTAGCACCGAACAGAACTCGACCGTCTCAAACTCGAACTCGCGAACGCGCAGAAGGCCAATGTCGACCTGTCTAATCGGATAGACAAACAGAAAAAACACGATGATGCGCAATCCTCTCGCATAGTCGAACTGGTGAAAGCGAGTGCTGCCGACAAATCCGAGATAAAGGAACTACGCACCAAATTGAGGGCCTCTGATCACGAACGCGCTCAATTAGCCTCGAAAGCGGGTGATGCTGCCGATTTGAAGAAGGGGTTACAGTCAGCGGAGCTGAAGCGCAAGGAGGAGGTTAGGGAACGCGACAAAAAGATGCAGGAGCTGGAGCAGCTATTGACTACGGAGAGGAAGCGAAGGGAGATGGCAGAAGCTTGTTGCATCGACCTTCGCGCCCAGACCAAAACCGAGGTCGATACCGCTCAACTCGAGCTGAACGACAGAGACGCAGAGCTTGCATCCTTGCGACAACAGCTGGAGGAAAACCGGGAATTACTCGAGAACTCTCTACGCGATTGCGCCTCTATGCGCGATGAGGTCGAGCAACAACGTGACTTGGTATCGCGCATGGCAGAGACGTATAGCGCGCTTTGCAGTGCCACGGTCCCAATGGAGACGTATTCGAATTTGCAGTACGCCCATCTGGCTGGTCAATGGCACGCGATACGGCTGGAGCGCAAGCTCGCCAACGTTGAAGGGCAGGTGGTCGAGTTGGCGCATCTTCTCAGACAAATGAAGGAGAATGGTATGTTGGTGGAAAGCCAACTTCGCGACGCCCACGCCGAGATTTGCTCCTTCTGGGTACCTATTCTCTTGTCTTCGTCAATTCGCAGTGAAGGCGATGATCACGGAGTTGCGATAGGCGAAATGGAACGACGTTTCCTCCAATCCTCTTTGGACGTGGAGCGCATAAACTCGACTGTCGACCGCGCTTTCTCTCAACTATCTGGACTTCTTTCCGTCGATATCCTCTCATGGTGTGCTGCTGCTGAGAAGGAGATTGTGGCTCTTCACTCAACCAAAGCTTCGATGCAGGACGAGCTTCGTACTCAAGAGCAGCAGTTCTCCACTGAGATTTCGGCAGCAGAAGCTGAACGGGATGACAGACAGCGCTCTTTAGAAGCGACAACGGCCGTGGTGGACGAACTTCGTGCGCTGTCTCAGAAGCACCAGAGAGATGCGTCCGATTTGC
The DNA here is from genome assembly GCA_019915105.1 of Strobilurus luchuensis. Lineage (NCBI taxonomy): Eukaryota > Fungi > Basidiomycota > Agaricomycetes > Agaricales > Physalacriaceae > Strobilurus > Strobilurus luchuensis. Next base: position 2,195,471 of record JAHLMJ010000005.1, read on the forward strand.
TTGTACGGGCGAAGGAGGAGGAACGGAAACACAAGGCTGACTTGGAGAATGAAAGAACGGCTACACAACAACTAAGGGCGACGATGCAGAGACAAGCGATGGCCGAAGAGGGCTTGCGCTCACAAATAGACTCGTACGCCATCTTGCGTTGGTTGCGCGCTGGTCTGCTGATCTGATATTACTACCAGACTTACCAGCGAGCTGGCCGATGCGGAACAGCTCCAGGAATCGTATCAACAGCTTTCGGATGAGGTCGGAAACCTCATAGCAAAGAATGCGTTGGCGCAGGATGTTGCCAGTCAGCTCAGTAAATTCAACGCGGAGATAGTTGGCCACCGAAATCCCGCACAACGAATCTTGTATCTCGAGCGAATTCGAAACGAGCTGGCGGAGTCAAGACAGGTGAGTAGCTGTGGCTCTATTCTAGAGGTTCGTTTGCTGACTTTGTCAGAAACTTGCTGTCGTAACTCGAGAACGAGATACACTGCTCGATGAGCGCAAAGAGCTTGTTAGCGAAGTTGACATGTATAAGTCTGTCGCTTTGGATGGCAAGCCACGCAGTATGATAACAAGGGTCAACCGAATACCCTTGGCGAGCTTAAACCACTCGTTGCACTCGTCCGCCGCCGCCAAGATATCCGAGAAGCCCACTTGCATATTGGATATGATACCAGATGTTACACGAGATGATATGACTCTTGACGAGCTCACGTCTTGAACGCTTCATTCATTATTATCTCTCTATACATCTATTGTTGTGTATATATGATCGTCTTGTCCTTGTTCTTCTTCATTGTTGGCAACGATGCGCGCTCGCCAGGACAACGCAGTGAACAACAGTGAACAACATAATAAGAACAAGGAAGTGAAGGTATAAATGGGAGGGCCTCTGGGACCCATGTCTGTTATATCCACAGCAAACGAACACTAATTATGACACAAAGTTCATCTAGCGCTGAACGGCAAAGGTGGGCAGCGTTCCACAACATAGATGCCCCAGTTTGTTGACAAGCGATAATAACAGAAAGCGTCACCGCCGCCTCTACGATGGTGCTATGCACGAAACCAAGACCGTGTTGGTTGAAGCAATCCTTGAGCACGAAAAGTGGAGACGGAATCTTGGACTGAGCCTAGCGTCAAACACTGCTGTCGAGCCAGAGATCCACACTCTCGATATTAATCCACTGTGTCAACAAGTCACATCTCTTCTGGCGCTTCGTGAACGTATGGCTGCTCATTGCCATCCTATACCTCCATACCCCACATCGAATCCCCGCGCAGACTTCAGGCAGCAGAAAGATATCCTCATGACACACATCCACGAGCGAGAAGCCTTGGAGGTCAAATTCTCCGCACGAAAAGCCGCTTTCGCGAGAAGAGAGGCCTGTCTAGCCCAGAAGGCCCATGAGAGGAAGCGAGAAGTAGAGGAGCGGGAAGCAGAGGTCGAAAATATTGAACAAGATCTAAGAGATGGCAAAGAGATGATTGACCGCTGGGTCGGCTGGTCTAGAAGACGAGGTCACAATGTGAAGAGATATAAGGGAGCCAGGGAAGAGTGAGGCGAGCACGGTAGAAGAGGATGATGATCTGACGTTCGGGGAGGGCGTCCATCTCCTTCTGCATTTACTTTATAGCTGCTTATTAGAAACTATCATCCGGTAATCATCCAAGTCAATAAGTACTTGTTGAGGAAGAGAGGCTGAAGAGAGGAAACTTGGCTACACCCCTCGGCAGTCCTCGGCCCGAAGTGACAGTCTCCACGTCCACGTGACGAGTTGACTTATTGCTGTACCCCGGTCCCAAACGAAACGTTGCGGCATTTGCTTCCACACCACGTCCGTTCTCTTCCTGATTCCGCCCTTGCAGTGTCCAGGATGGCATCAGTTGCCTCTGTCACTCGTCAAATTGCTGCCCTCGAGATCTCCAACAACAAGAAACCAGCATCCACTACAGCGAGACCCCCCCTGCATTCCAAACAGCCCAGCCAGACAAACGTCGCGAAGCTGCTCACCAAATTCGCTGCTCCCAATACCTCTACTGTACCCTCCAAGTCGAAAATAACTGCGTCATCCTCCTCCCTGCGAACCCAACCCAGCGCCACCACCCTCAATGAGAAACCTTCCTCAACAACATCTTCGCAGCAGATAGATATCGGGAAATACGATGGAGGTCTAGAAATAGACAACGAGAAGAGAGGAGAAATAGTCTCAGGAGATGCTGCCAAAGAGCTAGCACTCGACTCGAGTGTCGCGCCGTACGTCTTTCTTTGAACACCACGGTCGTCATGACCAATCTCCCTCATAGGACGTATCCTACGCGGGAGTGGACTCTCGGCAGCTTTGACATGGGCCGCCCACTGGGCAAAGGCAAATTCGGCCGCGTCTACATGGTCCGCACCAAGACTGAACCATACTACATCCTCGGCTTGAAAACCCTCTACAAATCCGAGATCGTTCAGAACAAGGTCGAAAAACAGACTCGACGCGAAATCGAGATCCAACAGAACCTCAGACATCCCAACGTTCTGCGCCTGTATGGGTACTTCCATGACGAGAAGCGCATATTCCTCATGCTGGAGTTCGCGGCTAAGGGCGAGTTGTACCGGCAGCTCAGCAAACACGGACGCTTTGGCGAGAAGAGGAGCTCCCGTTACATTGATCAGATGGCGGACGCGTTGATGTACTTGCACTCGAAACATGTCATCCATCGTGATATCAAGCCGGAGAACATCTTGCTTGGGTTGAATGGGGAGCTGAAGATCGCAGACTTCGGATGGAGTGTGCACGCTCCAGGAAACCGGAGAAAGACCATGTGCGGGACGCTCGACTACCTTCCCCCGGAAATGGTTGAGGGCCGAGATCACACCGAGCGTGTCGATCACTGGGCCCTCGGCGTCTTGACATACGAGTTCTTGAACGGCAGTCCACCATTCGAGGTTCAAGGAAGTGTGCACGGTATGTCTGGGCTGTTCCGGAAGGTCTTGTTGCTAATGCCAATGGTAGGGACGTACCGTCGGATATCCAGCGTGGATTTAAGGTTTCCAGCAGGCATGTCGACCGAGGCGAAAGATCTGGTCGCTAGAGTAAGCCTTGTGATGTTGTTGCCTGCTTTTCTGAAGCTTGATATTCACAGCTACTTCAACACGATCCGAAGAAGCGGCTACCTTTCTCCGACGTTTTGCAGCACCCTTGGATTGTCAAGTATCGGCCACAGGGCACGAATCGCCCCAGCGTCATCTCCTAGTATCTATGGCGCCCTTTCATTACCAATTTCTTGACTGGTTCCATTCTATGATGTATGTACACGCTATGTATGGCACTGTCAGTGTATGTTGCTTCGACTTATATGCATCTCTCAATGTGTGAGACATCATTTTGGTAACGAGTACGGAACTTACTTGGCTTGAGGCCTTCGGGAGATTTACAGAAAGACATTTTAGAGAAAAACAGGACAACAAACATATATTGGACCCATCCAAATGCAAGAAACAGACAATGCGTCATGATTGATGTTTCCGCTTCGACTTCTTCTTTTTCGCCTGTGCCTCTGCCGGCTCCGCCTTCCTCTTCTTCTTTGACTCTTTGACCAGCTCAACATCTGCATGTTTGACGAGAGCGTCGAAAGGATCCGCGTCTTCGTCGCTTTCTTCCAGTCCGTTCCCCTCAGATGGGACAGCGACCTCCAAATCGACGTCAACATCATCTTCATCCTCGTCCTCCTTCTGTGCTTTCTGCCACATGGTATGTGATTCCGCGAAAGGATCTTGCTGCAGAGAACCCACAACAGACAACATCTCGTTTGCTACGGTCAACCTATGATGGTGTTAGTCGTTGCCTGGACGCAGCAAAGATAGACTCGCTACTGACCCTATGACAGTGAAATTTGGGTGAGAGCTCATGGGTTCGCCTGTGCTTTTGTTCACCCATCGTCCGCCATCCGATCCTTCCTCCTCAGCTTGCGCATCGGCAGCAAACTCTGGGTCGTTGTCTGCGGGACCATACTCGAATTCCCAGTCGTCGGGTATATGATGTCTTGGTATCGAGACGTTGAAGGTACGGTGTATGAGAATCGATATGTGGTCCGGAGAGCAGACACTGAGTCGTCCCTCTGTCACATATATTTGTGAGTATACTTCCCGTTCACGTATTGTATCGAGATCGTACCAAGTTTCATGCCGATGCGGGGACTCCACACTGTCGCGTCAAATGAGACGCGACAGACTAGAAAGGGACAGTCGGCCTTGAGGGCAGCTTTATCGTCCAGGAAGGTTAGTTTGGAATGAGAGAGTACCACTCCTTGTAGAGCTGGGATATATCTACGAAGAAAGAAAGGTGAGGTCGGTTAAATAAGAGTTATGAGACGCACCTACCTCATTATCATTGAATCAAGCATCTCATCCACTCCAGCGCGAGGATTGCTGGTGAACACAGGTGATATTGAAAGTAGCAGCGTAGCCTGGATTACTTGGAACTCTGTTTCACGATTTTTGCCCTTCTTCGTGGATTCCCTGTTGGCTTCAGTGACAGCATGTTTCGCCTTTTTCGACGCTGTTTTGTCGACGGCGGGCGATGAGACTTTGCGCTTTTTGGAAGAGGTGTGAACAGACATGGTGGCGGTCTAAGCTGGGTGTAAAGAAATTTTTGATCGGAACACGTGAACGCATTTTGCACCCAACCTCCGTCTACGGAATCGCGAAACCCGCTGAACCGCTCGTTCGCGCTCGACAAATGGTACAAGAGGCCTTCATTTCTTAACTTCTGCTGATGCCTCCCTCATAGGCTTCACCGAGAGTTCTGATTCAAATCTTGTTGACCTCGACGCGTATCGTCGGTAAAGCGTTCCTAGAGGCTGGTCGGCAGGCGGTGAAAAGTTTGTGGTCACCCGACGCATTTTGATACTTCTCTGATGCTATGAAATAGATGCGAAGACATCACCGCAGGGTGGAGTGAGCTCGGACGTCGCGGGTGTTGGCAATGCAAACTCTGGCTCAATAACGGATCAGCTCACACGACAGCATCGAATGACTTTGGACGAGGCCCATCTCATATTGAACACGAAAAAGGAAGCCAGCTTGGAGAAAGTGCTACAGGTCAGTGCTGCCACTCTAGTCCTAGCCATGGCCGCGCCGGCTGACTTCGTCATCAAGCAATACGAGCACCTCTTCAAAGCTAATACACCGTCCACACCGCCAATTAAAGCCGCAGGAAAACCGCCAGCGCCCAAGGCACATTCACACTATATTCAATCCAAAGTCGTCCGTGCTCGTGAACGAATAGAGGCAGAACTCAAGGGACCAGAAACACCTACATCCACACCTAATCAGCCCCAAGCACCACCGCCTCCCGAGGCACCCAAAGGAGGCGACTCGCCATAATCTACAGGCCATATCCGCGTGCACTATATTATTCTCTCCCCCTTCAATTAATATATCGTCATCTGGCGAAAACCTTCGGACCTCTGTCTGCGAACTTGTGTCGAGTCTAGGAGACATGAATCAGCTGCAACTTATCACATCGCTGGTTATTTCCAGCACTATCTTATCGATATCTCTGATCTGCTCTCCTCGTACTTTCAGACGCGACCATTGACTTTCTCGCTCCAGGTAAGTACTATGGGTACGCGCACGTGGTCTCCAAAAAACTGTCGCGCCGTCATTGTGATCAAGTCTGAAGATCTCAAGGGCCAAAGCTAGTACAATGCATGCTTCGACTTCGGATTACTGCTAGATAGCGGCTGTCTCCTCAGCAAAATCTCCGCTCCCGATGCATGACTTACAGCTGTCTTCCGAAACAAGCCTGCCTTCCGCACGTTCGTCGTTCACACTTTCTTCCCCTAGCGCATGCGCAGCTTTGACTAAATCGTTGCCGCGATTGGCTACCATGGAGTTAGGGTTGCCCCCAGTGCTCCCTTAAAGTTGGGCGCTCTTCTCTTCCGAGGGCAGAAATGGTTCAGCTCACTCTACAGTCACTCCTCCCGGAGGAGGGCAGAACGCTGACCACACCGTTGCTGCTCGTGGTCGGTGCAGTTCTTCTTCTTGTCTGCCTCGGACACTTCACTCCCCAATTACGCTTCGTATGGCACTGCTTCCTGGCGCCACTAGGCGCAAAAGATCAGAAAACTCGGTTGGACAAGGTACATCATCGAACTTGCTGTTGTCGGTATCGAGCTAATTCCGCGCAGTTCTACCAAGGCCAAGCTGAGGTCTACGATGCCACCCGTAACGGTCTACTTCGTGGTCGCAACACTATGTTGAATCTTTCCGCTGCTCATCTGCGGGAACTGCGACGGAAATGTCCCGATGAACGCCTTGTTTGGATAGACATTGGAGGTGGTACAGGTCAGCCAGGCGTGAAACGTCTCGCGCCACACATAATTGAAAATTCATCTCCAGGTTACAATATTGAGCTCATGGACAAGCATTTTCCCATATCTAACTTTGACGCTATCTATCTCATCGATCTCTGCGAACCCCTTCTTCAAGTGGCGCGCACTCGGTTTGCACAGAGAGGATGGACGAACGTGACAGTTTTGTGTCAAGACGCCTGTGATTTCTACCTTCCAGAATGGACCCAGAGGGGAATTAGCCCCGAGGGAAGTGTCGGATTTGTGACCCTCAGCTACTCGTTGTCTATGGTCGGTCTCTTAGCTACGTAACAGTGCGTAACTGCTGAACGCCACACAAAGATACCCAACTTTTATACCGTTTTGGATCGTGTCGACCGCGTTTTGTCTCCTGATAACGGGCTCTTAGGCGTTGTCGATTTCTATACTGCTGGAAAGCAGCCATCCTTGCACGAGAAGGCGATAGGCGGCGTGAGCAAGGAATGCGGCTGGCTTTCTCGTTGGTTCTGGCAGATATGGTTCGACTTTGATCATGCAAGTTGTATCTCTGTTCAACTCTCGATGTGAATTGACAAAGTGTCTGCAGGTATCTTTAAGCCCATCTCGTCGTGCATACCTCGAATATCGATTCGGAACTGTACAGCATTGTCTCCGCTTCCGTTTGCTTCTCTAACACACGCTACAGATCAAAAGCTACAACGGTCGGAATCGATTCATAGTTCCCTTCATAGTCAGAATGTACGTCTGCGATCCTAACGGCGTATCGTGCTCATCTCGAGGTCCAGTCCTTATTATGTCTGGCTTGGACGTCCACGTTCGTGTGACGTATCACGGTTCTGCCATGCCTTCGAGGTAGAAGGGGGTAACATGATTGGGAACTGCTCGCCTCAACCGTTCGTCAAAATCGCCGATGCGGATGCCCTGGTCCCTCCTCTGGAAATTGGCGAGCCTGCTGTTCCTTTGATCAAGCAAGCTGCTGGTCAAATGGTCATTGACGTGACCCCGCCGTTGAGTTCGTTCCACTATCAGATCAAGAATGTTTGTTTTCCGCCTCCGTGGAGATGCTTCGTACGTTCTGACCTGCTCGTATAGCCATGGCGTTTGCCGTATTATGACAGTCCGGTTCACAAGGAGTTCAGGACCTTCATCTACTCGTTCACTTGGGTGTGTCTTTCGTCCTTGTCTTAGAATGATGATGATGATGACTGACCTTGATACGGTATACCAGGAAGATCCCTATGAGGACATGAAGCACCTTCAGCTGACCACCGAAGATTCTATGTTTGTTATCGCCTCAGCAGGGGACAATGCACTGCACTACGCCATTTCGGCTGGACCCAAGAGAGTAAGTAACGCGAAACATAAGAAAGCATAGCGCTCATTGTTGGCATAGATACATTGTGTCGACATGAATCCCTGGTGAGACGAAGTTCGTCTAAGACCGTGTCTGATAACGCTTACTGTGTGCAATATAGTCAAGGGCATCTACTAGAGCTGAAACTGGCGGCCATACAAGCTCTCGAATACGAAGACTTCTTTTCCCTTTTTGGCCAGGGGTGCCACCCCAACTTTCGCCAACTCCTCGATTCTAAGATATCGCCACACATGTCTTCTGCTGCGTATCAGTTCTGGCACTTGAACGCCGACGCGTTTGCCTCTTCTTTCTATCTCAGTGGATATAGCGGATGGGCGCTGCGGCTCGCGCGATTCATCTTTCGCCTGGCGAGGGTCGATAAATATGTGCTGGAGATGTGCGAGGCCAGTACCATCCAAGAACAAATCCGCATTTGGAAGGATCAATTGCGACCTGTGCTCTTGAACACTGTCGTCGTCGAGCTGTTGAAAAGTCCTGTGTTCTGCTGGAATGCCCTGGGTGTTCCCCTCAACCAGAGACAAATGTTGATGGACGAAGGTCAGCTTTCACAAATGCATGCTTTGAGTGTTCCACTCACGCCCTGTTAGGCGGGATGTATCAATACGTGAAGGATACCCTAGACCCTGTTGTCTCTCGTTACCTCTTGAAGGACGATAATTATTTCTATCTTTTGGTGAGGGTTCACCGATCTTCCTTCGACCACCGTCTCACAAGCTCAGACGTTATTGGGCCACTACACTCCAGAGTCATGCCCAGCTTATCTCTCTCGTTCTGGTTTTGAAGCCTTGAGACGCAACAATGGCGAAGCTATGGGCGCTTTCCGCCTACATACAGACTCAATCGTGAAGTGGGGCAGCTCTTATCTGATCAACGGAGGAATACTGAGCTCCAACAGCACTCTACGCGGTCTCAAAACAAATTCCGTGACTCGCGCACTTGTCATGGACCACCTTGATTGGTTCTCCCCCGGCGCCGAAGGTACAGATGAAGAGATTGCAGAACTTCGCAGAGTCATCGCGCGCGGCGGGCTGGTCTTCTGGAGATCTGCGTCCAGAGTCCCGTGGTATAACGAAGTGTGAGTGGTCCCAGACACTATATGTTCCATCTCCTGACAAGAGAAACGCGCAGCTTCAAGCGATATGGTTTCCTTGTATCTCCAGTGTCCATTAGACAGCGCGACGCCGATTCCCCAATAGACAGAGTCAATATGTACGCACGGCACTCTCTCGCATTTGAAAGATGTATTGACACTTCACATAGGTATGCGTCCTTCTGGAAGGCGAGGCGCAACTGAGACGAAGGAGAAGAATTGTCTCAATATTACTGTACTGAGAAACGCATTTTTTTGGACCATCCTGATCATGATGTGTTGTATTCTGGTTGTGTTGTAACCCATCTATTCAATTGATCCCGTATGGTTACAGTGTATACGTACTGTAATAAGAGCAGCAATCAAAGAGCTTCCGCGGACTGCTCTCGAACCCAGAAATTCAGGGTCAATAACAGACATGGCAACACCGCCACTGCTTGTACATGTTGATCGGTTCCCTGGACGCGATTCTGAAGCTTCAGAAGTTGCTCTGCCCGCCATCATTGGCTATCGCCGCTTGGGCTTCTGTCTCCGCCCCTCTTTCGTTCCAGTACCCACCCTCGTCTCTCTCTCCTTCCTTCTCACATAGTGCCCCGGTGGTCCCTATTTATTGGCGTTGCCGCCATCCCCTTCGGACGAGCCAGCTTCAGCAATGTTGGCAACGATGAACATAACCCAGTCGGCTGCTTCTCTGCACCAGAACGACCGCCTTGATCTTCAACTTGGGGGTGGAGAACACGTAGATATAGACAAGGTCTGCCCGGGATGCAAGCTCACCGCCGTAACGGACGACGGCGGTTTGGTCGTAGCATTTGGGTGCGTTGCTGTGCTTTATATTTCTTGCTGTGTCCTTGCAGATACGAACTCGCCCATGCGCGCTCTACTCCCGCTCATATGTTCAATCTGCCATCTGCCTACCAGCCGCTAATCAATCCTTAGACAATCCTTCTTCCACGTTGATTGCTTCAAATGTGCCAAGTGCGGCAACAAGGTTACCGCAGACACCAATCTCCTCCTTCTGTCCGACGGCTCCCCAGTCTGTGCCAACTGCTCCTACAACTGCAACGTCTGCAAGCTGCCAATTCTTGACGAGGCCATCATGACCGGAGACGACTCCTACCACGCCCACTGCTTCAAATGTAAAGTATGCCGGAATCGCATCGACGAACTAGTGTTCGCCAAAACGAGCCAAGGCATATATTGCATGGATTGTCACAACGAACGTATGATCAAGATTAGGAGACATGCGCAGAAAAAAGCCGAGCGAGAAAAGGCCGCTGCGGCTGGTGGGAGTGGGTCAAGCTCATCTCGTGATGGACGCCGGCGCGATAATGGCGTAGGTCCATCACCACACGTAGTAACGGCGCGGCCTGACCTTCTGCAGCTTCCCTCTTCTACCACCCATGCACAAGATGCGCCAGGGTCATTCAAATCGTATCACACGCAATCTACTCCTCGTCCCAAAGAGCCTCCCTCCTACAATCGCCGCCGGTCTCAGCCGTATGTGGACGACGCATTCTCACCGCCAAGTGGTACAAAACCCAGATCTGCTAAAAATTCACCCTCCTATCTCAACGCCACCTTTCCTCCTCAGTCACAACAGTCACTGTCGGTCAATGTTGCGCCGCCTCCTGACTTTGAATCCCCCAAGCGGCCTGCCTTTGTGCATCAGTCCTCCTCCTCATCTGACAATCGTCTGCAAGATGACCGAGTGCAACTCTCTGCTGACACGCTATCCGCCACTACCACCACACGGCGCGACAAACGTCGTTCTATCAACCCTGGACTGATGCTGAGTGACAACAGTTTACGCTCGTCGGGCACTCCTCCGTCAGGATCCCCTACATTATCCCCCCTATCCGCGACATTCCTTCGTCAGGACCGATCGCCCACTCCGCCTACTCACAATGGCAGAGACTCCCCTCGGATGCTATCTCCGCTGAGGGATACTTTTGCCGAGACAAGCACTCGCCCGTTGTCCTCTCACAGCGCCGGTAGCAACGGTGTTGCTCACGATCTTACCGAAACTCTACCATCAAGGACCTCCAACATCAGCCCACAAGATGAGCAATTCGCTTTGCCTCGTCCAGCGGCCACGAGCGGCTCCGCACCCACACGTCCAAGGAAATTGAGCTCTCCCTCAATCAATGTGACATTTCCTGATGCACATGCTGGTGGCGCATCTCATGGTGCAGATGCCATACGTCCACGCAGATCATTCGATGAGAGACCGCGGATGCGAGTCTCATCTACGGCGAGTGCCACATACGACCGTACAAGATCTGGCAGCACATCCCGAGCTCCCTCCCGCGCTGATGTGCCTCATAGTGTGGAAAGTAGTACAGATACGGAGGCGGAACCTGACGAGTCGTCGCACAGACGCTCGGAATCCAACTCTTCATCACCACCGGCTTTGCCTCCAAAGTCAGAATGGCAGACTTCCTCAGCTGTACACTCACCAACGGAAGTCCTCTCTCCTCCGACGAGCCTGTTATCTCCAGCCACTGAACAAGATGTTGAATCCTTCCATACGTCCTCGCAATTGGACAGCGGATCGGAAGAAAATGACGAGTCGTCGCCTGTTGAGCAGACGTCGCATTCCACCTTCATAGCTCCCGCTCTTCCTCCCATACGATTCTCAATGAACGCCGCTGACTTTTCTGATTTACTCAGTTCAGTCAATGGTAACGCACTGAAGTCGCTGGATCACTTCGCGCAACTGGAGAAGGAAAAGGAGGGTGACAACGAAGTCCCTCCGACCCCGCCACCGTCCGCTACTGCCCTTCAGAACAGCAGTGTGACCACGCCGGCGAGCGATGTTACTGTATTCCCTTCCTCTGTGTCTGCAGCTCATGGCCCTAGCAGAAACTCTGACGGTAGCGAGATGACTAGGTGTGCCAGCCTGTGAGCTCATTTGATGTATACAACTGACTATCAAGCAGCTCTGTCGATCCATCCTTCACGGATTCTCGGACGTCTATGGATAACAGGACCGACTCATCGCACACAACCCTGCCCGAATCGGATTTCAACCACCATTTCACTCTCACTGCTCCCGACACTACGATCCCCAGTTCCGTTCGACCTGATCATCCGGATTTCGTCCTATTACGATTAGAAGAGGCACTGACGGATGCACGAGATCGCGGCGCGCAACAGCTCAAACTGGACCGGGCGTTTGTTGAGGCCATCGTGAAATCGATGCACACACGGAAAGGGGATTTGCTGGAGCTGAAGGGGAAATTCGATGGTGCCAAGGCAAGCATTCGATGAACTTGAACGATTCCTACTGACCGGTCAACTTCTACAGCGAGCCAGCAAGCAGTACATTGAGGGTCTCACCGTTGCGCAGGTCGAGTACGATAAGGAATTGAAGGCTCGCCGAGACGCAGAAGCCGAGGTCACTAGGCTTCGAGTACTACTTTCTGGCCAGGCGGCTCGACTAACTGCCTTGTCTGGCGACTCCCGCAAGCAGGAGCTACGTCAGCAGATAATCAAGGAATTGCACGATAAATTATCAGGACTTGAGAAGGATATCTCGAAATTGGTTGTTGATCGGGATATGGCATTAGCAGAGCTTGAGGAAATATCCGCCACAAAAGGGTAAGCAGGCTTCACCCGGATCGTGTTGGCTTTTTCCTCATCTCGGCACAGAAGCTCCAGTGCCAACGGCGAGAGACCTGCTGCCATCAGTCGCTCGTTGACGATGCGACTTGACACACTCAAGTCGCAATATCAAAGGGACCTGGTTCCTCTTACGCGAGAACGCGAGACTATCACCCGGGAGATCTCCGAGCTCAAGGCCGTCCGAGATGTCTTCCTGGAGGAAACAACTGTTTTGAATGCCCGAAACGAAGAGTTAGCTCAATTGAGCACTCAATACGCTCGGCGCATGGATAGCATGCCTGACGCACCCGGCAGAAAGCTCGAGCTCACTGGCCGCCCATCCGAGGATCGTCTTCGGCACGCCTTGCAGCCTGCGCCACCAATACTCCATGCGTCCACTTCCTCATTGTCAGATGACATTCACGAGTCAAAGCAAAATTCGAAATCCTCGAAGTCTGACGTCGAGCTGCCGACTCCATCCAAAGGCAAGTTCATCAAATGGCCGGGCTCGCGAACCAAGGAGACAAGCAGTCCCGCTCCAACAAGCAAGGGACATCCCGAGCACAACTTCCAACAGCTCAGTGTCCTGCGTTTCACTCGTTGCGATCATTGCGGGGATAAGATGTGGGGCTCCCAGCTCCGTTGCACTGGTGAGTCTAGTAGTCTTGTGGCGCATCCAGTAATTCATATATAGCTTAGGCTGCAATATCTCTGTTCACGTTCGCTGCATCAATCACGTACAAGTTTCGTGTTCAAATCAAACCTCTACTCGTGACGAGAGCCAACCTATACGTTCGTCAACTCAACGTCACGATTGATGTACTGCTAACAAACTTGTACAGCGCCGTCGATGTTCGGTCGTGATCTCGTTGAGCAAGTGCAGTCCGACGCCCGTGGAGACTCTCGTTCTGTCCCTGTCATCGTCGAAAAGTGTATCGATGCTGTCGAGGCAATCGGTGCGTCCACCAGCACTTGATTCCTTCTTGCGAGACTCACGCTTCTCTCTAGCTCTGGATTACGAAGGTATATATCGGAAAACAGGTGGCTCCAGCCAAAGCAAGATCATCACGCAACTGTTCGAACGGGGCGATTATGATTCCTTCGATCTCCGCGACTCGGATCGGTTCAACGACATCTGCAGTGTAACTTCTGTTCTCAAAACTTACTTCCGCTCTCTTCCCGTCCCTCTATTCACGTACGACCTCCATGATCAATTTATGGCTGCTGTGGAAATTCGGGATCTTCCTCTCAAGAACAAGACATTGACAGAACTCGTCAACAAACTACCCCGGGAACACTATCACACTGTGCGGGAGTTGATGCTGCACCTGAGCCAGTTCGTGTCTTGTCTAGTAGTCTTTGTCTTCTCACAATGACCTGTACTTCCCAGCGTGTGCCAACGAAGTGAGCGTAACCTTATGAACGCTCGCAATCTGGGAGTCGTTTTTGGACGTGCGTTCATGGATCATCACACCTCTTGACTGCACGCTCATTCTTTCTCTAGCCACTTTGATGCGGTCCAGGAATCCTGGTGCTGAATTTAGCGACATGGCAGGTAAAGCTTTGTCCATAGAATGGATGGTAGAAAACGCGCCTCAAGTGTTCGCCGCACAAAACTGAAAGACATACGTCTTACTATTCTTATTTGTTACCCAGCTTTCTATGCCACATTCCCCCTTTTCGCATTGTCATGGTCTCGGGCTGTTAGTAGTTATTTATTCCTTCTACCTGTGCATGCTCTTCGTATTTATTTTACATATTTCCTACCTCATCACCCTCCTTCCATACCCTCATCGTACCGCGGGATGTACTCATATACTGGAACACACTTTCTCCTTCATGACTATCAATCATAATGCCTCTCTAGATCGTCTGGTGCGAGGAGGATTTTCTACCTTCAACGTGCAGAACAAGAAGTGTCGGCGTGGACCTGCATTGACAGCAGCTGCAGCCGCGGCAGCAACTCGAGTTCCCAGTGGCACCGTGTCAGTCCCACTGCCGCGAACACCTAGCGAGAACATCCTGTCAAACACTTACGCACGGTCAATGAGGCGTTTGGTTGGAGGCAATCACTGTCGGACTTACGTGTCGCAATGAATGCCTTTGCAGTCGTCTGGCAAGCCAGGTGAGATAGCGAAAGTGGCGGGCTCACGCCCTCCAACATTCGCAGATAACGGTACACCATCGACGGTTGCGGGGGTCCTAGAAGAGATGAACGTCGTTTTTGATTGACAATACCTAACGTACCGAAACGGAAAATGGCCGTGTACGCTTGTCGGAATTTCTCATCCAAGGTGCGAGCGCAATTGCTCGGATCGGGACATGTAGCAGACTGTGAACGTCGCCGTCGGTGAGAGAATTTCAACGAAGGATGAAGTCCTACACATTGATATTCTTTACCCACCGCTGTAAGCCCTATCTTGAGTACTCGTTCAAGGAACCAATTTCGTCTGATAACGATGTCTCGTAAGTAGGTAGGGTAGACCCGAGAGGGTCGAGAAAGTCGGTACCGTTTCTCCAATTTGAGTAAGGTTTCTTGACTGAGTGTGTTCAGCTCATGCTCAGACCATCCGCCAGGATTGTCAAGAACAAAACGACTGGATTCGCGGTACAGCTCCTCTTCCTCGAACAGCTCCGCTATTCGCATTGCCTTTATTGGCTTCCCTGCAGCATGCGTGAGCAAGAACGTCAAGCACTCTCGCTGTAAGCCTGGTACGCTGAGCTTGTGCGCAATGTTCATAAGACTCTCAGCGTTGTTCCATGTGATAGTGCATTCCAAACTAGAACAAAGGTAATTAGGGTTGGGCGAAGGTGAATGGAAGGGTACAAGTACATACTGCGGATAAACGAATTTAAGAAAGTCATGAAAGGAAGAAGCCTGCTTGAGGTTGGATGCCTGGTTATAGCGGAGGATTGGGTGACAGATACGTACGCGTTCTTCTTTCAATACGATCACAGCGTCTGGTCCGTTCTTGGGACGGCGTTTAACCATGGCAACCTTCCTTACCGATTTCGTTTCGGACGTGGACGACGAGCCGCTGGCTTTACTTTGCAGTTTAGCAAGGCTGTCGTCCCTCGCGCGGGCCTTGGCCTTAACTCGGGCGCTTTCGGTTTCGCTGTCGCTGTCGCTGACAGGTCCGCTGCTGTCGCTGGCAGATTTGGACACATCTGTATCACCAATGACTTCAATATCTTCGTCAGCTTCCATTGGGGAGAAGACGACATCGGTGAGGACGTCCTTCCTGCGCTTCTCTCCTGGTATCGAGGGCGGCTGAGATATGGTGATGACGGAGGACATAGAAGGTGGTCGACCAGTTTCGGCCCAGTTGCCACTCAGAGCCGCTTCAAAGAAGGGGGAAGCAAAGTATAAGACTTCCTTGTGCGCCCTACACACATTGTAGTCAGTGTTAGTGATGTGAAGCCAGCAACATACCAGAACGTTGTACTTTCCACGACTATCTTCACGGTGCCAGGGAATGGGGTGTTCTTCGTGAAAGTATTATCGATTTCAATGGCTTCGTCGTCGCTGTCCACTTCGAGCTCTGAGATGACCTCGTCTGTCTCGCATTCTTCAAAGAGCCATGGCGGTGATCCGGAGGAACGGAATATGCCTGCAGCAGCAGCGTGAGTTTCGGTTGGTGAGCTGAGCATCGCCGAGGGGTTGTTTGGGCCGCGTGAGTTGCGGGCGATTAGGATATGAGAAGGGTTAGTGGTCATGGTGGAGGTGGCTGTTGACGGGAGAGAACAAAGGACGCGTTGCAAAGCATCACAAACAGCTCGATCGCAACGACTTTCAGGGTCACACGAGAAGTTAATGTCCTGCAGCTTTCGCGTTCAACGACTCCAGATTCCAAAGTTCAACGTTCGCAGGTCGGTACTTATCATACATAGACACACTGAGACTAATTATCGTTTAATCTTCGAATCCACCTTCGAACAGGTAATTCGCAGCGAGCTCCTCATTCTTATCGCACGCGAAGTACGCCTCCAGAACGGCCTGACGCGGGAAACCAAGTGCCTCCAACTGTGCAAACAAATGAGTCTGCAGTGAAATTGT
Organism: Strobilurus luchuensis; assembly: GCA_019915105.1. Classification (NCBI taxonomy): domain Eukaryota; kingdom Fungi; phylum Basidiomycota; class Agaricomycetes; order Agaricales; family Physalacriaceae; genus Strobilurus; species Strobilurus luchuensis. The sequence goes on from JAHLMJ010000005.1 coordinate 2,211,941, forward strand.
GCACGAGCGAATCAAACTTACGCGCTCGATCGCCGCCCGTTCTTCTTCTGTAACGTGTACGACATGGCTACCAGGGGGGACACCCTCCTCGTCGCCTTCACCACCACCAAGAAGCTGTAACAAGGCCTCGGGGTTTGACTGGATGAGGGCACCGAGCTGCGGGTTGCTGGCCACAATCTGTTGAATCATCGGCTGGATAAGTGCCGGATTGCTCTGTAACAGTTCGCGCAGTTGTTGTATTTGAGGGTTAGCCTGTAGAGCAGCGATGTCCAACTGGGGCACTGCACCGCCCATACCACCGGCACCGCCAGTAGTGGCTTGCTGTTGCTGTTGCTGCTGTGCGAGCTGGTGACGCGGCTTAGTTGAGCCGTATTAGAAAGTTAACAATACGTACCGCGAATAGGTTTTGTGGCCCAGCTGGGGCAGCAGTGGCGGGGGCAGCAGGGGTTGGGGCAGCAGCGGGGGCAGCAGCGGGAGTCTGCGCTGCTTGGGCGGCAGGTGCCGCTGGAGCATTGCCTGCAGCCTCAGCCTCCAGATGTGCAGGAATACCCTAGAAAACGATGGAATCACAGGACGGCACGAGTTAAGTGGCTCGACTGACTGTCATCAGGTATTCAACAGCGCGATCGGGGTTGTTGTAGCTGGCACGGAGAGCGCGCAGAACCTGTTCCCGCTCGAAACCCATTTCCATCATGTTGTTGATGGTAGATTGGAGGGCGTCACCAGTAAGGAAAGAACTTGAGTCACCGAAGGCGGCAGGCGTTGATGCAGCAGGCGCAGCGGCAGGAGCGGGTGCTGGGGCTGGTGCGGCGGCAGCCGGTGCAGGTGTAGGTGTGGAGACTTGAGGCGCAGCGGGAGCTGGTGCTGGTGCAGTGACAGGTGCTGTTGAAGTCGAAGGCATGGGTGTAGGAGTAGGTTTAGGCTAAATAACAGTAGCAGACTTGCAGTGAGCATGGATCCACGATATATAAATTGTGCGCGCACCTTCGACACCATGAGCACCAGGAAGTCCTTTTCCTTTATTCCACATGAGCCCACGGTCTTATCATCGGCCAAGATTTTGCCTGCTGAAAGTCAGGATATGCAGCGGATCTTGAAGCAGATGTTGACCTGAGTAGATGACCTTCTGACTCGCGACAGGATGTCCCTGCGATTCCTGAATCTTGTTTTTGAGGCCACCGATGGTCTCCTCTTCTTCAACGTCGATCTGAGCGCTACATGAGCAGTGGCACACGCAATCAAGAGGCCAGACTTGCCTGGAAGACCTTCTGCTGCGTGGTCTTTACTGTGACCTTCATTGTGGTCGGCCAAAGTGTAACTGATGGTGATGACGGAGGAGGCTGCAGGACACAGTCGATTACGCGTCTCGGTATCTTCCCACGCTGCGTCTCAAAAAGGAAAAAGACAATTCGAGGCTGCCGCCGGTCGACTTCAGAGTTCAGGTCAACACTGAGCGCGTCAAGGAGCAAAATGTGCTGAGCTATTCATTTTCTACGACTATGGTATGCACATAGCGTACTAGAGAGCGCAGCACCATATAACATGTCGGCGAATCTCTCCTGCTCTCTTCTTGCATGATGTGACACATGTTCTCATGTAGGCAGTCACGTCATTACTTTAAGCATTCGTCCTATTTCGTCGCAGTCTCCGAAGTCGTTGTCTTCACGTTGCCCAGCTACCAGCCAGTGAGTGCTGTCTTGATTCCTTTGCCAGCGCTCAACACGGCGAAACTCAGGTCAGGCAGCCATGGACCACCATGAACAGGGCGACGAGTACCTGCGACGCATTGCAACATTCATTCGTTCCAACGAACGGAGCCTAGCTGAGGCTGGCTGGCCTCGACGACGACCACCGCGCTCACGGTCTGCACCAGACAGCTCATCATACCTCAACCCACTCGGTTGGTTTGGACCGTCGTCATCAACCCAGCCGCCTCCCCCCAAGGCCATCGTGCTTTCCATCGACACGCACCACCTGTTCTACATCCTGATCCGCCTCGAGGCCATTGGCATGCCCGTCGGTACTCTCGATGTTAGAGTGGACGCCCCTTCACGCCCTATGAGCTACATCAACCTCTTTCCCGACGCCGACAAGTCGGAAACACTGTCGCTGGCGTCATTTCGATCATCATTGTCCGCCGTTTCCAAATTCTCGTTAGGAGGCGGCTGGTGGGGTAAACCCGAGCCTCCGTCCCTGGACATGGAACTCAAGTATCTGTACAGCAGCTTCACCAAACTACCTGCTCTCTCAATCTCGGCGCCAGGTCGGAAGATGATTGCGGAACTTGCGAACCAGCCGCCTAACGAGAACGCGATTCCCCTCGATTCATTCAAGAACTTGAAGAGTCTGGAGTGCACCGATATTGATCCCCGCACACTTCTGGGGTGGGACAAGCTGGCGGAAAGCTTGTACAGTTTGAAAGTCAGGAAGAGCGGCTTGGAGGATATATTGGATATCTTCATCGGAGCGGTCATCGATGACCAGGCGAGAAGGGATGGAAGCACCAGTAGAAAGCGCAGCAGAAGGATTCCCGCTGGTCCTGAGAGACAGGTTTCTTTCTATGCCACCCAACTACCGAAGTCTGTTCCCGAGGATGCCGATGGGGAGACCAATCCACCAGACTCTTCCACAGAACGCGGCGGCGAAAGCCCACCTCCCACCTCCCAACTATCGTCCCTCAGTTGGGCCTTCCTCAAGTACCTATCTCTCGCCGACAATGCATTGACTTTCTTCCCTTCAGAACTCATCCCCTACTTCACATCACTCACTCATCTGGATCTATCTTCTAATCTCCTCGTCTCTGTTCCCTCAGGACTCGGTGCTCTCTATAACCTAGTCTCCCTCAACCTTTCCGACAATATGATAGACTCCGTTCTCGGAATATACCTCAACCTGGGCCAGGTCCTGCACCTCAACTTGGCCCATAACCGTCTGGAGTCGATATGCGGTCTCGAGCGTCTCCGTGCTCTCGAACGCGTAGACCTTCGCAACAACATAGTTGACGACGTTGCCGAAATAGGCCGGCTAGCGACGCTTCCCAATATTGCAGAGGTGTGGGTCGAGGGAAACCCGTTTACGGAGGACGAGGGTTATAGAATTCCCTGTTTCGATGCCTTTTGGAAGGAGGGCAGAACCGTCACATTGGATGGGTCGCTACCAGGGTACTACGAGAAGCGTGGCTTGACTGTGGCGCCTCCCGAGCAGATGTCGTCTTCGCGACCAATCTCTGTTGCCTACTCTCCTCCGACGGTCGCAGTCGGTCATGCCCACGATCATGCATCCTCGAAACCCGCAACTCCCTCGCAGCCCTCACCTTCCACGTCATCCAATGCATCCCCCAGCCTTGGCCCCGTTGGCGCTGTCGGCGTGGCGGGTAAAGCGCGGCGCAAGAAAGTGAAGCGAATCGTTGAGCTCGACGGTGACCACAGCGACGGGAGCACTAAGAGTAGCTCACATCACAGGCGAACACGCTCTGACGCTTCTGGCAAAGCGAAGGAGAAAGTCAAGCCGAAGAAGCCTCGCGATGCCAGTCCGCTTGCTGCTGGCCAGAAGGAGTGGGGGCGCTTTGAACACCTCTTGGAGCAGGAGAAGAAGGACCCACCGGCCACTAGCAATGATACATCTGCAACGTCCCCTCCACCGCCAGTGTTACTCAACTCGCCCAAGCTCAAGGCTTCTCGGCATACCCGACATCGGACAGAGTTCTCACAAGCTGGGACGTCCTATTTCGAGGAACCGATAGCGCCTTCCTCTGCCCCCCTTTCTGGGTCTCAGTCCTTCCGGCGGCCACGGGGGTCTCACACCATGGCCTCCCGATCTGACGCTCGTCGCGCCCGCGTCACAGCATCTGTCTATGAACCTCCTAGTAATGTCCCTGATAACGAGACCAATGGCGATGAGATCAAGGACAACGCGGAGGCTTACCGGAGAAAGGTCGAGGCGTTGAAGAAGGACATGGGGGATGGTTGGCTCAAGGTCTTTAGTCAGACGCAATTGACGCCCAGTCCGAGATGATATTATGATCTACGTTACTTACATACCAGTTATACTCACTACGATTTCTACTACATCGTACCCTAATAACTATGCAAGGCACCAGGTCAGTACACTTCAGAGACGACTTGACAGGCAATATGCTCTGACTGGGCTTCATTCAATTGGCCAAGTTGTACACATTGCGCCGTAAGAGCGGTTTGTTGAGGCTTGTCATCGGGGATGGTAGCCACCCGGGCCCGATTCACTCTAACCTGTCACTGTAGTGTCACCCCTGCAGCGCATCACAACGTTCACTTCACCGCCGTCATCTAGTCATATACGAGCATATACGCTTCCAACAGCTTCGTTCCTCGTCAATCGCCATAGCAATTGATTAATTTCGCTGGCATCAAAGAGCTCTCTTTTGCGCAGCTGGATCCTTCTTCATTGCTGTAACCTGCGTCTTGGATGTCCGCCTAGTGATCCGTTATTATCTCGTAAATGAAGGCACTGAGGAAGAAACAGCGGGACTCCGCCTGAGGATCCTCAAGGTTCTACTCCCTCTAAAGTCTGCTCATGCTTTCGTGCCAGTGGCGACTCGGGCTCATCTGGGGATACGGTGTCCGCTGAGACGACTTCTGACCGCTGACTGCATCGACTGTGGCGTTGTAACTCCCAAGGGCATCTCGTGCCAGTATGATTCTCATTCAACTCGTGGTAAGGTAAGTGCTTGGCTGTTCAGCTGTTCAAACGTTCACTTCTAGCGCTGTCGGGCTAGGTCGGGCTTCGACCATACAGTCAGGACGGGCCTGTGGAAGCGTCTGCGTCCTATGACAGTTCCTGACCTCTTGCTTGCCCCCTGCCTCTTGCTTCTTCCGGACTCCTAGTACCTACGGGTTGATAGAGAGTGATGTGCCGGATCGCACTCCATAGCTCCGGGCTTTACGCTCATTGGCCATTGACAACAGCTGGAACTTCCGTGTTTACATACTCAATGAACAGGAAGAAGATTGCACGAGTCATCCATCATGGGAAGGCTCGAGGGGAGTGGGAAGGGAAGGCGCGGAATTGAATCTGCAATGAATGACAGGTGAGCCGAGCTTGGGTCGTAGCGGTGTGGCCCTTGTTATTTTCACCCTCTTGAATTCGCCGGGACCTTGTTTGCAAACATTAGCGGTGTCGAGGTTATGTCGACGCGCACGCCGCAGCGAACACGAAGAGCACGGATACCGACGGAGAATAGTAATTTGGACGGAGGGCATCATTCCAGCAAACTTGCCGACTTCTGTCCCCTTGAAGACCGGTGCAACCTCTGGCCAGTCTGCGAATTCGCTTGCCTTGTATGCGGATTCCGGCACTCCAGCTGAGGATCTTCGTGCGTGAGGTGTGTCAATGACATCCGTTGCATTCTTTGATGTTGATGTCTCCGCCTTACGCGAGGTGCCCGAGGGCCGATGATCTCTCTGGTGTGAATTCTGGCGAGACCTCGCAGCAGTCTCGCCTGACTCTTCCGGGTATGTTCCATCAGGTGGCACTGGGCGTGAGTCGGGCCAGAGAACTTGAAGCAGGACCCACATGGCCTCATCGCCACGTGAGTCGATCCAAGTGATCATGCATCATTACTCTGAGGGGCCCTGCATTGCCATGAGCCCCGATTGAGACAAGCTTCTTCAGATCTGCCATTACTTACCGCTCTCATCGAAAACATATATAGATGCCTGAGACTCTGCTCCTGTCTCTCTTCTCCTCCCCACCATCGCCCTACCCCCGCACTTCTACCCAGTCTGCGCCTCCTTGCCGACGGCACCTGCAACTGATCCTGCTTTATTGGTACTTGGCAACATCTGCAGGTGACCACTCTCCAGGGGGACGAAACAAATAGCACACTTCTCAATATTCTGACGTACCACTCATCCTGACCCACACCTTGCTCCCACTCTGTGACCTTGGCCGACGATGACCCCCGCATTGACCCCACCGAGGCCAGCTTTCCTACATGACCGCTCCTCTACCAAGTCGCGTTCCTCCTCGTTGAATGATTTGGCGAAGCGGGGGCGCAAGGCGTTTCTACACCCTATGACTGCTATTCTTCCTTCCAAGAAGGACAAGCCCAGTACGATGAAGGCAAAGTCTGGCACCCCGCCCACCGCGACTAACATCTGCCCGGGACCTGTTCTAGAGGCGGCCGTCAGGTTCGGAATTCTTCAGCATTGTGTGTGGGCCATCGCTGACGTCGATGCCAGTGAATCTCAGACTGACAAGCCCAAGGAGCCCATTCCACAGACGAACGAATTTGGTTCACGAGGGGTCATGTAAGCTCCTTTTTTTTTAGCCGCGTATGCGGTTTTCATTCTTGGTAGGTCCGAATTAAGTCCCCCACAACTGCGGTCGACCACATCGAAGAATCTCCTCCGCCGAATGTCTACGGTGTTTCACAAATCCTCGCCTACGAGCGAGAAACTAGTCGCGCCATCTTCAACGGTACAACAGAGGCGTGAAGCTGCTCTTCGCGCCCGCGGCCTTCTCCCACCTCTGGGTCCCATCAAGGATCTTAGCCAACAGGAAGTCGAGCAGGATGCGCGATGCTCACCGCGTGTTGTGTTCCAATCCGATTCCAATGGCGACCTCTCAGAGGCTAATAAGATCAAGGAGGAATGGGAATCTAAGAACCGATTAACCGGACTAGTACAGCGTCCGAAGCTCGACGATTTCCACTTTGGTGGCTTTGAGTCGACCAACCGACCAAATCCAACGGAGTGGTCGTCGGAAGCTCTCGACGAGGGGAGCCCAATGCCATCAGATGTGCACTCAGCTGGGGCTCCGATCCGTCCGCCGCCACTCAAACTTCATCATGCTACACCACTTGGCTCTATATCGTATCCGGGTCCTTTCTCCTCGGATCCGGCTTCTGTCCCACTTTCATCTGCCCCTCCCTTGACTTTGCAATCTGTGCAAGTTGCTTCTCCCACACTTGTTCCGTTGCCTCCGTCGCCCGCAGCAAGCAGTGCCCAACTATCCATCACCCTTGAAGTCGCGTGCAACGAACCGTTGCCATCTTCGCCGGACTGCCATGCTTTCCCCGCATCACCCACCACCTCACATGCGACGGACGAGGGCGTACAAACTGCCTCGTCACGTAATCGGTCGCACACGCTGTTGTCTGTCTCACAGGAATCTTCTGATGAATCCTCGACGTACGCGTCGTCCCATACTTTGACAGTGCATACGACCGATTCAGCAACGAGTCTTCTGAAGCCCAAAGCGGTCGCGGTGAAAGCATGGGCCACCGCCGAAAACTCGCATGATATTCATGTCATAGCGGAAAGTCCTCGCGAGGAGAGTCTTGTCCAGCTTGGCGACGAGAAGGAGGAAAGCGTAGCCCCACTGCCGAGGCAACGCCAGCCGCAGTTGGATTCCGCCGAGAAGCAGGAGAGGAGGACATCGTCGAATTTGTTCAACACCGGCTCGCCGACTCCGTCCCGAAAAATGTCAGTCTCGTCGTCCATGACGAACTTGCGCAAGTCTGTCGTGGGGACGCTGACGAGGAGGGAGCCCAGAGAACTGAGGCTGCCTAGGCCTCCACCGACTAATCCACGATTTGCTGTATCTCCGACGATGCATAGTCGAGGAAGCATACTTTTGGAGACAAGTGGGATTGAGGATGACGAGAGCAGGCGCATGACGGAGCTCGCCTTCCTCAATTAATATCAAAATTGGACCTTTGACGTTCCTTCCAGATTTACGACAACGCATGTACGACTACTTTATTACTCCTTGATATGTACATTCTTTTTGTATTTGTTCGCTGCTCTTTCTACTTACCATATCGTTCGTTCCTTTAACATGTCGCTATACAAGCAGGCCATGTTTTGATCTCACCGCTCATTTAGACATCATGCATCATGTCTCCTTTCGTCAAGTTAATCCTACTGGTACTAATTCTCAAAACACGGCTCTCCATGTCTCAAATGACAGGGAATGATATTACACTTGCGAAAGACTGTATATCTAGTCTAGAACAGCATATTTCTTGAGGTGCTCAGGTATTGAAGAAGAGAGCCCCTTCGATTCCAGCCACGCCTTCGAGAATAACCGACTTTGGTATCTGTAAGCGCCATCACACAATATAGTGACAACTGTCGAGCCTAGGAAGAAAGACAGTGAGTGGGTGAACTAGCGGGTAACGGTGTAGCATACCTTTTCCGAGCTTCTGTGCTAGTTCGACCGCGGCGACAACATTGAGGGCAGAGCTTGCTCCGAGGTACAGACCTTCGGTGTCGAGCAGAGAATAGATCATCTCGATGGACTTCTCATCGGGTACTGTGAATGCGCCGGACAGCTCGTTCACGAAGGTGCCAAGGTTGTTCGTTATTCGGCCCTGGCCAATTCCTGTGTGCCATGTGAGTGAGCTGGGGGGAAGCAGGTTGTGTGTTGGCATGCATACCCTCGGTCATGGAGCTTCCTGTACGCTCGACAAGTTTGCCGCCGCTGGAAACATAGCTCGTCAGGACACTGCCCGGAGGGTCCGCCAGCCATATCTGCGTCTTGCCCTTGCTCTTCTCCTGCAGGTACTTTCCAACCCCGGCCAGCGTGCCTCCGGTACCAGTAGCGCAGATGAACCCATCCAGCTTGCCGCCCGTCTGCTCCCATATTTCGGGACCCGTAGAGAGATAATGCGCCTTCGCGTTGGCGGTGTTGTCGAACTGGTCCGTCCAGATGGCGTTCGGGATATCTTTGGCAAAGTCGCGTGCGAGGTGGTTGTAGTTCTTGGGGTTGTCGTACGCGACGGCGGGGACGGGGTATACTTCGGCGCCGAGCATACGGAGGAGGTCGATCTTTTCTTGACTCTGGGAGACGTGTGAGTGGCTGGGAAGGAGGGTAGGAGTGGGATTAGAGGATAGACAAACCTGGGTGTTCGGCATGAAGATCACACAGCGGTAGCCTTTGGCTCGACAGACATGAGCAAGTCCAATACCAGTGTTTCCGGCTGTGCCTTCTACGACTGTTCCTCCAGACTTTAGGCTGATGGCCAATGAGATCCAGTGAACGAGTTGAGTCCTAACACTCACAGGCCGCGTTCTTCCGCGTCCCGTACGACACCCAGAGCAGCGCGATCCTTGACGCTTCCTCCTGGATTCTGGAATTCGGCCTTACCGAGGATAGTACTTCCAGTTTTCTCAGATAAGGTTTTGAGATATATCTGACATCCTTGTCAGACAGGGTGGACCTGATGAGTACGGTTCGAGGAAAAGTACCAGAGGCGTGTTTCCGATGGCACCAAGGAAGCCATCGACTCTGGCCGTTGCGTATGAGCGACGGAGAAGGGCGGCTCCTGCAGACGCGAACATTGAGAAATGTACAGGCGAGGGTGATGGGGAGAAGAACGCAAAGCTTCAAGCATGTTGCCCAAGAGGATCTGTCAGACTAACATTTGCACTAAGCACGACATTCTTATGTAATCCTATTGCAGACGCTTGTAGGTCCAGCGATAGAGTGTGCTGGCGACCAGTATCTGACGAAGGAGCAACGAAAGAGTGCAATATTCCAAGATCTACATACAAACATGTGGGAAAAAAGATGGCGGTGGCGACGTTTGAATGCATTAAAATGTGTGTACTAAAACCATTCGAATGTGAAGGAGGAGGAAAGAGGAAACTGAGACGGAGAAACGTCATGAAGCTATGTACGATAGTAACTTCTTTGAGAGATCGTAGCGGCAATTCGTGCAAGGCCATGACTGGGATAGTGATGATCGAGAGCAGTGGGTATCCAGAGAACGGTCTAGGACAGCGTCGTCTACTGCTGTCGCTTCTTAACATTTTGCGATAGCCACTGTAGGCCCTCGAAAAGACCCTCCCCAGTGGTGGCACAACTGGAAAGTGAGAGGTATCAACGCCATGTGTCTGTGCGTAATAGTGATCAACGTACCTGGGATGCACATACCACGATCTGTCGCGCATTCTGTGCAGACCCAACTTCTCTGTGACTTCTGCTGGCGACATTGCTGAAAAAAAGATAAGAAAAGAGGCACGCGTGGGAGGGGGTGACACGTACCGCCCGGAAGATCCTGCTTGTTGGCAAAGACCAGCAGAAGACACTCCTTCATTTCTCTGTCGCTTAATATCCGATGCAGCTCCTGCTTGGCCTCGTCGATACGTTCTCGGTCCTGGCTGTCTACGACGAAGACAAGACCTTGTGTGCCGGTGTAGTAGTGCCTCCACAACGGCCGAATCTTGTCCTGGCCTCCGACGTCCCATACATTGAATTTGACGTTCTTGTAGGTGACGGTTTCCACGTTAAAACCGACTGTATGGAACTTTGAGAGCGAGACGACTGGCAGCACAGACAGACGTACCGGTGGGAATGGTGGTCACTGATTGGTTCAATTTGAGTTTGTAGAGGATGGCTGTGCGCGAGATAAACGACGGTCAGGGAGAGGAGGAGAGGGCGCACTAGTCTTTCCAGCAGCGTCAAGCCCGAGCATAAGTAATCTCATCTCCTTGTTGCCGAATATCTTCCCTGGAAAAGGTGTGACTTTGGTGCGACGGCGCAGGCAGCGAGGAGAGCGTACCCAAGGCCTTTGAAAGATTGGCGCCCATTGTGTATGTCAAGTAGAGTGCGGAATGTAAAGAACGACTGGGGAGCGGGATGAGCCGCGGAGGGGACTGGTGTGAGCCTGGAAGAGCAAGTGTTTGAGTAAGGACAACAAGGCTTGCTGTTTGCCCCGGGCTCTGTTTGGCAACAGCCTTCACATGCGACCTCGAGAGGGCCGATTTAGGGCCCTTGTCTTTACCTTTTCTCCATGGCCGAACCCTCGTCCCCGTCGCCCGACGCACCGCCCGCCCAGGTGTCGTCGCCGTCCCCGGCAGTTGTCGCAGAGGTCTGCGTCTTGTCCCCGACGTTGCATGCCCCATCTTAATGTTACAATGTTGCAGGCCACCGCCAACCGCGATATCAACGGAGCGACAGAGTTGAACGGCTCAGCCATTCCCCCTTCTGAAAAATCGCCATTGGACCAGGGGCAGGCTCCCTCGCCGCCGGCGCTGGACTCTGGTGATCCCGGCACTTCCTCGAGCGATGCCGAGCGTGCGGCGAACGATGACAAGGCGACGGAAAAACACGAGAACGGCTCACTGTCGACCACGCTGACGGGCACGAACCCTGCTAGCGCACCGTCGCCGCCCAAGGCGCAGCTTTCTTCCGCTTCTGAAGAGCAGCCCTCCTCGACATCCCACACAACAAAGGACAACCAACAACCCGCTACCAAGCGCGGCGCCAAACCGTCCTTACTTTCTAGGTTCTTTCGCAAAATTGTTCCTTGTATTCCGTCCGCACCGACGTCACCGACCGGGCCTTTCGATCAAGGCAAGAAAGACTTGCCGGTACCCTCTCCCCCTTCAAAAGAGAAACCCAGCCCGCCACTGGTCAAAGAGCCTTCTTCTAGCGCGGGCCCGGGTCCCATTGATGCACCCTCTGACGCCAATGGCGACAAGGAAGCTCCCGCTGGCAGCTTGCCTCCCCTCGACATGACGCCACCACCACGCGTCGCAGACAGTGAAATCATCCTTCCCCCAACACCCACCACCCATCTCCTCCCTCAAGCAGAGACGGAAGGAATGACCTCTGGCGCCGTCGTACCTCCAGGTGCAACAGGTACCATCAATAAGAGGCACTCCCATGTTCCGTCGACCAACGGTGACGGAGACGAATCAGAAGGCACGAGTTTTACGGAAGAAGAGGACGGCGAGGACATCAACAATGTTGACGACCTCGAGGACGAAGAGGACAGATTGATAATGAATGGTGGTGCCGGGATACCTATTGGCCCCGTAAGTACCTGGCCGCGCGTTCGTCAACGACACTTACTCAATCTTTCAGGACGGGAATCCCAAACCATTATTACCGCCCTTGGTCCCGCAACATGTTGGTAGGAAATGCCTGGTGTTGGACCTCGACGAGACTCTGGTGCACTCCAGTTTCAAAGTATGTCTCTTGCCTGTCTCTTGCTCACCCTGAGAATCTCGTTAACATTCATCAATCTGGACAGTCGATACCTCAAGCGGATTATGTAGTTCCCGTGGAGATCGAGTATCACTGGCACAACGTGTACGTGGTCAAACGACCAGGGGTCGACAACTTTCTCAAGAAGATGGGAGAGCTGTACGAAGTCGTGGTCTTCACTGCCAGTCTGAGCAAAGTGAGGTCTTCTCCATAGTCATTTGACTGTTTCTCATGAACTTTGCCCTCAGTACGCCGATCCCGTATTGGACAAGCTCGACATTCATCAAGTCGTGAAACATAGATTGTTCCGGGAAAGTTGCTATAACCATAGAGGGAACTACGTCAAGGTATGTTGATGATCTGCCGATATGCCTCAGATCATGAACGCAAAATGCAGGACCTGTCACAACTCGGCCGTCCCATCGCAGATACCATTATCCTCGACAACTCTCCTGCGTCGTACATCTTCCATCCCAACAACGCAGTACCAGTCTCGTCTTGGTTTAACGACCCGCACGACACCGAGCTCACTGACCTCGTCCCCTTCCTGGCTGATTTGGCTGATGTACCGGATGTCAGAGGCGTTTTGGACGGCGCTCGGTAGCCCTCCTTAGTTTCCTTTCCGTTCTTTCTGCTGGTTTTCTCAGTCGCGTCGGTCGTTTCACTCATATTGTTGATTTATACCCCCGCAAGCAATTACATTCACCTTCTTCTCGCATCGCACAGGACATTTACTGCGTCTCACGTATGGGTGTATGTGCCTCGACTCTCGACTCCAACCACAAACACGTTCCTTGCTTTTTATCTCATTTTTCTTCATTTCGTGGCGTGGACGCAATCCCGTTCAAAACATGACCGCTCTGTGTCCGTTTATTTCATGGTGTATCGATATTTGGACCATACTTTCATCAGCTACTTTACCTTGCTATCGCTCAGATTTCTTCATTCTTGCTTTCTATAACGATTTGTACGACGCTACATTTACGACGAGAATAATAATTGGTACACGGTTTCACGCACGCTGGAGGTGTGTGGGCACAATATATAAGTACGATTTGGTTTTGCTATGTAAACATCAAGGACCAGATACCCTTCTTCTCGTGGCGAGGAATTTGTACACACAGGCAGGCCACTTCCCTACGTTCTACCTACTAATAATTAAGTATCACTCAAAAATCGTCCATGAACTCAACGACTCCTGCTGCTGGACACTTCCTCGTCTTCCCATGGACTGAAAGTGGGTTTGCGAATCCGAGGTAGGGATTGCAACCATGCGGGGATCTTATCCATCGTTGAGCCGGACAGAGACTGTGCATGAACGTGGTTGGGCGACGGAGGGATGCTTCCGACATCGCTGAGGCTCGGCAGCCTTTCCAGACTGGTGTTGGTAGAGCCCCCGAGAGCGCGCTGGAGAACTTCTCGCTCTGCAGGCGAGGGCGCAAAGGCGCGGAGAAGCGTGTTACTGTCCGAAGTGTGGGCCGAAAGGTTGTGACCGATGCCGTGGGGATTGAGCGCGTCGAAGGACATTTGCGAAGCATGCGACGACCGCGACTTGCGTGGAACACTGAAGATCTTGGCGTCTGGATTGAGACCCTTCTTGTTACTCTTGTCCCTGTGAGGAAACCAACGCCGGGGAGCGGCGACCTTGTCTTCGTCGCGGTCAGGGACATCATCCGATGGGTAGACGATAGACGGGGCGGGGACGGTGTTCCGGGGAAACAAAGACGCCCGCTGCATGTCCATGGCTGTCTCAGAGCGATGAAGATACCGTTCACGTTCAGCGGGCAACATGCGGACCTCAAAGGGATCATACTCGGTGTCGCTGCCGGGTCCATGGAGCGATGTCGGAGACGACTGCATGGCTTCATAGCGGAACATCTGTTCTTCGGAAGCGTGCTGGCGGTGCGGATGGCCGTACACTGCTTCCTTGCGCCAATGGCGATCAAGAAACGCGTCGCTGTCAGATTGGAAGGAGCGCGATAAACCGTCATTGTCGAGGGCCAGAGATGACATGAGACCAGAGGGAATCAACGAAGACGACGTTGGTGACAGAGCGGTCGACGAAGGTTGATCCAAATCCGCAAAGGGCGCAAAATTGGAGGATACGGTCTGGCTGAGCTGCAAACCGTTCTCTCGGGTGTAACCTTGACCTGTCACTGGCACAGAAGTGCCATCGGAAGGACGGGTGACCTGTTCTGACAGAAGTGGCGAGGGTGTGTCTGATGGCGCTCTTTCCCCTGCAGATGGTGGAAACATGTCTGCAGGATCGAGGATGGACTCCGACGGGGAATGCGACGAATCGTAGGATGTGCCTGAAGAAGTGTTCCATGGTGTCGTGGTGTCAACTGAGGCAAAGGATAGAGGAGCCTGGTGAAGGGTCTGCATGCGCTCCCGAATGACGTTCAGCCTTTCCTTCTGTGCATTCAACTTCTCCTCTAAGTCACGAGTCCGGAGGTTCATCGCAGTTACAGCGTCCTCGGCGGTATTGATCTCACAACGCCTCTGCTCCAAAGCGACCCGTATATCCTGCTCCGCCTGAGTTTCAACAGCAGATATCTGCGAGATAGAGACTTCGTCGTCATGGACACGTTTATGCAGACGCGCAATTTCTGATACCGTTCGGTCGATTCGATGCTGAGTGTCCTGACGGGTAAAAATGGCAACCTTGAGTCTCTTTTCAGAATCGCGCTTAGAACTCTCCGCCTGACGCTTCGCGTCATCGAGGGTTTTGGTCCGAGTTTTGAGGTCGTTTCGCACGCCGTCTTCCTGCCGTTTGCGTTCCCTGCAGACCTCTAACTCTTGTTGTAGAACGGCGTGCGACTGAGATGCACCGAGGCGACAATCATTGAGCTGAGTGTGAAGTTCCACAATAGACGCCTTGGACGAGGAAACTTGCCGGAGTAAGTCGGCGACGAGCGGCGATTGGTCAAACGTTGCGAGAGAAATTCCTTGCGGCCCTGGGCTCAGTGACTCAGGATATACACCCTTGGATTGAGGTTGCGTCAACGGCGGTGCGATCATGGTATGATCCCGCGACGTATGCAAAGGAAGGGAGACTGATTTGGGCAGTGGCGGAGGAGACGAGCTTCGGGTGGAAGTCGATCCGGGGCGCTGAGTCGATTTCTCGCGATTCCTGAGTTTCGGGGGAGATCCGCGGGAAAGAAGATGAGGTGGTAGGTTCTTAGTGGAGAAGGGAAGACCTGGAAGAACTGCTACTATGAGATGTAGTTGATTTGCGACGCCACAAAACGTACCGGAATACTCATTGTGTCTCTCCGTTGTCTTCATGCCAAGTATTCCCGAACTCCAGCTCTCTTCGTCGTTTGCACGAGAGAAGACATCCTGATACCAAGACTCAAGTACGCCACCCCGCCACCAGCGTCCAAACACCCCGATGTACCATGAATCACAGATGACGGAGGCGTTTTCAATTGATTTGACTACGCCACGTTCCGACTTGGTGACCGGGATTATCGCAGCGATGGTCACGATACCAAAGCTATGGAAGACATGTTTGGGGGTGCGAAGGGAGACCGAGGCGCGGTTGGCGAAATGGAAAGGGGACCGATTATCAAAAGGGAGTGTGTGCGCATTGCTTGTGACATTGCGGCGAACGAAAGGCCTTTGGGTGTTGTTCGTTTCAGGTTCGTGGTCGTCGATGTTGTCATCGAGGCGACTAAGATGCTGGCGAAAAGATTGCTCCGTCAAGAACGTCCGAAAGGAATTCTCTGACGGGTTGGTAAGGTAGGCTGAAAAGGAATGGACGAGTCAATATCGGAGAATCCATGGTAGAAACGAAGATGCTGAAGGGAACTGACCCAAAACGAGGAAAACGATGCAAAAGACGATAAGCCAGAACATCGACCTGATGTCGCCCTTGCCCCAGAGGGTGCCGACCACATTCGCAAAGGGATTGCGAAGGGACATGAGTCCCAAGCCGCCGAATGAGATGCTCATGAGCAGAAACAAAGAATCCCGGCGGAGGGACCTTGGAAGGAGATCGACTGGGCCAGTGGTGGCAAGTGGGCTCACAGAGTGAGGTTGAGCGGACAGGGTTGTAGATGGGTCGCAGACGAGCGACCCGGTGAGCGCAGGTAAGTGGTGGCGGCGCGAATGGCGGCGACGGCGTCCGCAACGACGACGACAGCGTACAAGGCAGGCGACGGGGAGGCGCAAAATCTGATCTTGACAAGAAAGCCAAGAGCCGACGAGCGCCAAAAAGAAAAGAGCACAAGAAGAGGCAGAACGCTCCACGTGAGTCCGGCTGACTAACCCGGGCTTCTTAATTTGATGGTTTCCACCCGGGGAAATGAATGATACAGGTAACAAGTCCGCAAGCGATGCAAGGCCACAGGTTGCCCGTCCAAGTACAGAGTACAGAGGTATGTATAGCACATCGATTACACTGTCTACAGCTCAGCAGAACGCAACGCAGCCTCCATCGCAGACTTTCGAGTCAGATGTGGCCACACCGGAATTTGACATCCGAGTCTTCTATCACCCGTCTGAGGTCTCGGCTGGTGCGTGGCTCCTTTTGTACGTCTGCCCATGATCCACACCTTCACAAATCGTGTTGCCTCTCTTGAGAGACAAATGAAAAGCACACTGCTACTCCTCCCTGCTTTGCCGTAATTCCTTCGCCCGCGCCCTGCCAAATGTCATAAGTCCGGCGTGCAGCGTCTTCCAATCAACTATCCGGTATAGCTCCAGACTGGGTGCTGACTCGACAGCGTCTCTATTCAACTTGGAGGAGTCGACCTGAGACGCCTCCGTCTTACCAGGCGGACGTTCGATCGCCTCCAGGCGGTCTCCTTCTGATAGACGTTTCGCCTTTGCGCCATCCATCTGATTATCTGCCAGTGGTATAGATGAACCTTGACTGCAGGTTGCAGTCTCCTTCCTGGCCGGCAATGACGCCCCGGATGGATTCTCGCGTCGTGAACCCGAGGTTTCATCGATGGTAGGAGCCGAAACTCGCATGAAACTGGGTTTCTCCCATGCCGCGTGATTGTGTTCTCCAGCTTCTCCTTGATCGACGACATGATTGGCATCGCGGAGACGCGGCGGACGTAGAACGTATGTAGACTTGGTCTTGTCGACCTGTCTCTGTGAAGGAGAGCTGCCGAATAGATCATCTTCAATCTGTCGATCGTCCTCTGCTAGTGGCCTGGGTTGCGAAGCCTTCCTAACATCTCCAGCCGCGTGAGCGTCATCTGTCGTATCGTCCATCTCAATATCGCTATCAGGTTCTTGCTCCATCTCGATGACTCCCTCTTCCATTTCGATGTCAGATGGTTCACCAGCGGACCGCTCGTTCTCGTTCTCAACCCCATCTCGCTGCGTGTTGGGAGGATTGGCCGTCATTGAGTCCCCCTCTGCTGCCGCCACGTCCGAACTCGTGTCGTCAGACTCTGATAGCGATGGATCACTGTCACCGTCCTCGGAAAATAGCGAGTGATGGTCGTCTGCGTTTTCCTCGCTCTCCGGGTCATCATTGTCGTCCTCTTCATCATCGTCCTCTTCCTCTTCCTCATCATCCTCATCCTCCTCAACATCCGTTGCTGTGTCCTGACGCTGTGACGCAGTTTTGACAGCATAGCGTGTTGCGGCCTGGGACTGAGACGCAGGCTGTGAAGGTTGGGATTGGTCTACGGAGAGCTGAGAGAACAGTGAATCATGTTTGGAGGGAGAGTTTGCAGGCTGCGAGGTTTGGGATTGGTATGTTGAGAGCTGAGAGAACAGTGAATCGTGTTTGGAGGGAGAGTTTGATTTGGATTGTGCATCCTGACTCTTCCGAGGCGAAGGTGTTGGTGCATTCTTTGATTGAGAGGAATGTCCAGGACGCGGAGACTCACGAACGCCTGACGCTCCAGCAACTTGAGGACTGAGATTTGCGTCTCCATATTGCGTGGACTGGGGAAGTTGTGAAAATCGAGGGGGCTGAGACGGGAATGCAGACAGTTGAGAGACCGGCTGCTGTGATTGTGATGCAATGCCAGACGTATCAGAGTTGGGAACTAGGATCTGTGGCGTGCAATCCAGTTGGCTCGAGGAAAGGAGCTTGGCCACCCTGGGTGCTGGCACCTTCCTCGCAAGTTTCCGCCGTGGACCGGGTGAGCGCACCAAAGATGGGCTGCTATCAACAGGAGAGTGGTGGGCCGGCACAGACGATGCCCACTTCTGTGAGACGGGGCTCGGCGAAGAAGCTCTTTCATGCGTATGTAGAGCAGGGCTCGCAAAGCGGACGCTCTGTGTCGGTGGGTCTCGTGGTGAGGGAATGTCTGGTGTAGCGTCCGACTCGGAGGCTGCAGAGCGAGCGGGCGAACTCAAAGAGTGAACTACTTCGGCCTCGGACTCTTCGTGATCATCAGGATCATCCTCTGGATCTGGAGGCGCTTGGCTCTCTCCGTGAGCAACGGGTGTATCTCTGGAGTCTTGCGAGTTTTTGGCGTCACTTGAGGACGAGCTCGAGCTCGAGGAAGCTGATGCCGACCTGCGGCCTGCCACTGCCCTTCGGAAACTCCTTGGACTGCGAGGACTAGGCGACCATTCCGTGAGTGGCTGAGACTTTGCTGGAGAAGGTTCGGGCTCGGAGGTCGCCGAAGAGGAATCTGGAGAGTCTGAATCGTCGGCCTCCGCTTTTGGTGACCAAAGTTCGTTGTGGTACATGGAGGAACCGCCATCGTCAGTGCGGACTGCGTCTGGTTCAGAGTCCTCAACAGCTTCCTTGACAGAAGCTTTGTGACTAGCAGCAGATTCACTTGCCGCTTGAGAGATTTTAGGGCTCTGATGTGGGGTTTCATCATCCGCTGAGTAACGTTAGTAGCTGAAGATAGAATGGTATTGATTGCTTACAGAGGCTGGGCGTCGCTTGCGCTCTCAGCCAGTCAGTTCTTCGCACTGTCTATGAACCTATAAGTAACCACACACAAGCGAACAACAAGAGTCAAACCTTCCAAAAAGGATCATTTGCAGGAGCAAGATGTCTGTCCATACTTGGAGAATATCTTGGAGATGGTAGGTCCTCGAAGCGTTTCCTCATGGCCTGAAGTTCAGGTCGAGGGGCCTTATCAAGATGAACGTTTCTATGACCATGTCAATCAGCGATACTCGAGTTGCAAGAGTGATCCACGTACCCGCCACCGCCATCGCGGCGAAGACCATCAACATACCTCTGTATGTGACGGTCCTTGAGAATATCGGTGGGGTTTCCGATGACTTCGTTCGTGGTTTGCCCTTTGGATATCACGAATTGGGTGCATTGGATGACAAGGTAGGACTCGTCTGTCACCCCAAGCACCTTGCCTTTGGGAATACGGGTGAAGGTGAGACGCGCTTCCTGTATCGTCAGAGTAGCCGTAAAGAGGTCTTCAATGTCTTTTCCGGTGTTGTTTCTGTCGACGATGTGAGGCGTAGTAAAGTTGGACGCGTGAATATATGTACTTCTTTCGAAACGACGCGAGAGCCTCCTTAGTGAACAATACTGGCATTGTGAACTTGGTGTCAGAAGCTGTCGCCCATAGAATCGAGTCGGCTTCCTTCCGCGATTTGAGGTTAAGGAACTGCAGTGGAGACGCGTTTGTTGAGAGAACATGTGATGTTCAGGCGAAGACGCGACGTACGTTGACGAGTTGGACTTTGCAATTCTGGATACCTTTAGCCTTGGAATAATTGGAGCCATGCTTTTGAGACACGTTATGCAGGTAGTCTTTCATCCATGGTTGGATTGGTGGTG